>CM053581.1:329391034-329415533 GCA_028627135.1 Pseudochirops cupreus
AATTCAAGGGGATCTATTTTCAAGTCTTCATGACTTTGTCATGTCATGGTGAAGTAACTATGGGCAAATCAGTGTCCTAGACCTCAAGTTTCAAAGAACTTTCCCACTTGAATTGGTCAAGAGTATTTCCTCATCCTAGAATTCTCTATGTCAACCAAAACATAGACCTAGTCTCTATCTTCATGGTCTGGAAAGACAGTAAATGCTATAAAAGTTCTGAGAAGTGTGCTAAGCTCATCTTCAAGGGGTTCATGGAGAAACTGTGACCTCAATTTGACCTTGATGATTGAGTTGGATTTAAATGGGTCAAGAAGAGGGGAGTCATTCAGAGGAATGATAAGAAGAAAACAGAATCCCAAGTCCTATTTTAGGGTTGATAATGACAGGGACTTGATTGGAACAGATGTGTTGTGTTAGCAGAATCAGGCAACTAAGCAGAGTCAATTCAAATTGAGGAAGGTCTTTAACATGGCACACTGAAGAGTTTGTACTTTGTCCAGAGAGTTATTCAAAGTTCTTGAGTAAGGTTATGACACTGTCTGAGTTGGGCTATAGGAAAATGTCTCTCATTTTAAGAAGGCACAGAGAGGGCAAACTTTGGGATTTTTTTTTTTTTTTTGCTTTTTGGAGGGGGGAAGGTAGGGCAATTGGGGTTGAGTGACTTGTCCAAGGTCACACAGCTAGTTTTTTTGCATTAAGTGTCTGAGGCCAGATTTGAACTCAGGTCCTCCTGACTCCAGGGCCGGTGTTCTATTCACTGCACCACCTAACCACCCCCCAGAGAGGGCAAACTTGACCCCATCTAAGGAATAGTCTGATGCCACTGACAAAAATTATTCAAAGTACTGAGGACCCTGTAGTCCCTGTGCTAGGAATTAGGTAGGAATTCACAGGAAAAGAAGCCTGGGGTAGCTCTGTGTTATCCAATTGAAACAAACTCAGCAGACCATGGCTGCCACTCATACAGTACCAAGGAGAATAGGACCATGGACTTAGAGCTTGGATTGACCTTAAAAGCAGTCTAGTACAGCTTCTTAATTTGCTGATGAAGTGACTTAGGCCCAGAGATATCAAATGACTTGCCCATGGTAATATACCTAGTAAGTAGCTGACTCTAGACTTGATCCCATTTCCTCTCATTCAAAATCCACGACTTTTCCCTCTCTGCCACAGAGACTCGTCAGTACCTCTGCTTTACAGAAGCTTGGCTTCAGATAAACACATTCATCTAAGAAAGTACAAAATTGGAAATGAAAGAAGATCCTCGACATTCTCATTTGAAGCTGAAAACTGGGTGGGGGGAGGTGGAGACAGGATTTATGACAAAAACCAAGGCAGAAAAATGAAGATGGTGGCTTGACTTACGCACCTCCTTTCTTTATCATTTTTATGAGACGTCTTGATTGGCAACAAAATATTAATCACTTTTCACTGCTCCTTTAATGAGAAGCTTTCATGAACAACACAATAGTAATTTGTCTTGTCTGATATGTTAAGAATCCCATTAATGAATTCAGTTATACAGCCATTACAGAACGCCATTTTAATGACACATGTGATTAAACTTTTCTGATTTTCAAACATCCAAGGATGCTGTGAGCACCAGAACAGTATTTGATCAGAAAGTAATGAAACCCACTCCTTCTGCCCCCCACCCAGCCTGGAGCCAAATTGAAATGCTCTACATGAACTTCCATAGAAGGAAGACATTACCGTCAAAAAGCATTTATGGTTTCCCTCCTTGAGCTAAGTGCCATGCTGGGGGCCTGGCCAAGAAACCTGAGCCAGAATGTCAAAGGGCCTCTCCTTGAAGATTTCATTAGAGACTCAACAAAATTACATAGATTACCATGAAAAGTATAAAATGTTCTGCATGTGCCAATGTTGGGAGAGACTTCAAAGCTGTAGGCAACCCAGATGGGATGTGGACATTTAACCACAACCTCAGATCATCTTTCTTATGCCTTTTCCTGTCGGTAATTTGGAAGACAATTCTCTCAGCTCCTCAGTGAAACACATGCTTAGAGCTTGGCTCATTCTCTACTGCTCTCCATGAGTTCTTGGCATTATTAATAATACTAATGACAATTATAGTAATTAGCACTTATACAACTGTCTTGCAAATATTATCCTCATAACAACCCTAGGAAGTAAATGCTTTTATTTTCTCCATTTCACAGATGACGAAATTGAGTCAGAGAGAGGTTAGGTTACTTGCCCAGGGTCCCACATCAAGTATCTGAGTTAATATCTGAATTTGATTCTTCCTGTCTTGTGGTCCAATGCTGTAACCGCTGTGCCACCTGGCTGGCTCTCTCACATATCATGCCAAATAGCTGGTTTTCATAAAATTAGAGAATGTTAGATATACAAAAGACAATAGTGATCTTGGAATCTAACCTGTTCATTTTGTAAATCAGGAACCTGAAGCCAAGGTGATGATAATGATATAGCTAGTGTTTTGAACAGAAGATTAAAGTTTGCAAGGCACTTATATATTATATAGTAACTTCTTCTAAGTATTTTTATTATTAGCATATTTTCAGTTTAGGAAACTGTAATGACTGGAACAGATAAGTGACTTGTCCAAGGTCACATAGCTAGTAAGTGTCCAAAACGGGATACAAGCCTAGAATTTCCTCACTCTAAGGCTGCCACACAAGTTAGTAGCAGAGCGAGAATGAGCCAAGAGTCAGAACGCAAAGCGGTGTTCTTTCTAACATTATTCTTCTCAATTTTACTTCATTTCTACGGAATTGATAGCTTTGTGTTTAAAAACACAGAAACCAAACATAAATTCCCAAGGAGACCAATCATGATCCCAGCTTATACTTGCAGACTCCCAGACCCTAACATAGTGTCATCATAAACTTAGAGATGAAAGGGATCTTAGCAGTTACTTATTTCAAATCCATCATTTTACAAATGAAACAAACTGAAGTCCAGATTGGTGTAATGATTTTTTATTTGCACAAGAGACTAATAAGTTGAAGAACCTTGATCTTCTCTTACTCAGGTAGACTAGCTAATCCAAACAGCTGGGACTGTATTTGTTTGAATCTGAATCGGATACTTTGGCCCAACATAACATGTTTAAGAGGGATGCAAATGAGAGGTAGCTGTTCCCCCAGCAATTCTGAGGACCCATTTGAGAGAATCAGCAAATAGCCTCAGGGCTGATTTTAGGTCAGTATGTTTTTAGAAAGTGACTTTAAGATAGTGTGAAGAGTGAGAGTATGACTCAATCAGGGAATTCCAGGGTAACCCTGACTGTGTATCAGTCAATCAGTCAAAGAATAAGCATTTATTAAGTACCCCCCATATGCTAGGCATTGTGTTGGGTGCTAGATGTACAAATACGATAAATGAAACCATCCCAACTTGAAAGGAGTTGACACTCTAATAGGCTCAATAACTAGGATTTTTGTAATTCTAATAAGATAAATATGTAGAGAATAATTACAAATAAATCCAGGGTAGATCGAGAGAGGGGCAGCTAGGTGGTACAGTGGATAGAGAGTTGAGCCTGGAGTCAGAAGATTCATCTTCCCTAAATTCAAATCTGGCTTCAGACACTTACTAGCTGGGTGACTCTGGGAAAGTCACCTAACCCTGTTTGCCTCAGTTTCCTTGTCTGTAAAATGAACTGCAGAAGGAAATGGCAAGCTAGTCCAGTATCTCTGCCAAGAAATCCCCAAATGGGAAAGGATTCAAAGAGTAGGACACAAGTGAAAACAAATAAACAACAACAGATTGAGAAGAGGTGCTTATGATTTGAGTGCATCAGGAAACATTTCACATAGAAGGTAGCACTTGAGTCAACTCTTGAAAAAAGAAAAGGGATTGCTTTAGGTAGAGTAGAAGACAATATACATTCCATATATGGAAGGTAGCCAGAATAAAGGAACAGAGATGGAAGACGGAGTTTTGTGTATGAGGACAGAGATAAGGCCAGTTGAGCCGAATCACAGAGCGTGAAAGGGGGAGTAATGTTCATCATGACTAGAGCTGGAAAGATAGGTTGGGACAAGGTTGTAAAGTGGTTAGATAGAGGAATTTATAAGTTTAATTTTAAAAGTTTTCAATTAGCAAGTATTTTTTTTCTCTCTCTCTCACCTGCCAGTGTAGAGGAGGAGGAGAAGATAAAGACTAAGAAAAACCCTTATAACTAATATGCACAGTCAAGCCAAGCAAATTCCCACATTCTGTATAATTAGTCCATCACCTCTCCGTCAGAAGGTGTGTGCCATTCTTCATCTCCAGTCCTCTGTAATCATGATTTGTCATTGAATTGGTCACATCATAAATTAGAGAATCAAGGAAGAAATTGCCCTTCATATCTATGGATAGGGCTTAGAGGTAAAGAAAATCACTGGGAAAAAGGAGCAATTTTGTTTAAACAAAATTCAAAAATTTTTGTGCAAATAAAACCAAAGCAATTAAGCATAGCTAATAGAGAATTAACTTGGAATAAAAACCTTATAGCATATTTTTCCTTCATTTTTAAGATTCTTAAGAACTAATTAAAATTTATAAGAATATGAACCATTCCATGATTGATAAGTGGTCAAAGCAGATGAACAAGCAATTCTCAAGAGAAGATATTCAAACTATCAGCCATAAGGGAAAAAAAATTGCTCTCAATTACTGATAATTAGAGAAATGCCAATTTAAATCAACTCTGAGGTTCTACCTCCCAACTACCAGATTTTTAAAATTGATTGAAATGGAAATATGACAAATGTTGGAAGGGCTACAGGAAAACACTCACATTGATCATGCTTTTGGTGGAGCTATGAATTGGTCCATCCATTCTGAAAAGCAATTTGGACCTTTGCCCCAAAAGTTACTAAACTACTCATGCACTTTGACCAAAATATACCACTAATAGCTCTCTACCTCCAAAAAGTTCATATAAAGTAGGATAATACCTTTATGTGAAGAGATATTTGTTACACCCACTTTTCTGGGGCAATAGCCTGAACAAATAAGAGGATATGGATGCAATATAATTCTCTTGTTTTAAAACAAACATAAAGGGGTCAGTTTTAGATAAACCTAGGAAGACTTGTATTAACGGATAAAAATCAAAGTGAGCCGAACCAGGAAGGCAACTAATTCTTGAAGGAGTTTATATTTGCTGTTAAACTAATAGGAAGCCCCTGGCATTTACTGAGTGTTTGTGGGGAGAGTTTGGCAGGATGAGGACAAGGGCAGATCTATACTTAAGAAAATCACAAAGAATAAGAGAGGTCCTGACCACCTCTATGGGATACAATATATAAGCACATAATGCTGTGATGAAAAAACTTCTAAGATCAGGTTCCATTTTATTGGCCCCATAAGATTGTCCCTGGGCAAGTCACTTCACCCTGTTTGCCTCAGTTTCCTCATCTGTAAAATGAGCTGGAGAAGGTAACAGCAAGAAACTCCAGTATTTTTGCCAAGAAAATTCAAAATGGGATCAGGAATAGTCAAACGCAACTGAAAACCCAACAGTTGTGGCTTTGTGAGCTCCTCCTAGGTCTGTTTTGAGAGCACATTGCTCAGTAGCCCCCCTAGGGCAAGAGATTTGCATTCCAGTAGCATGATCCTTGCATGGTGACCCAGTGTTCATTGTGCATCCTTACCTAGGAGGGATTTTCTTGCTCATCAATGTTGGATGAAATAAAAACATTGCAGCTACCCTGTGCTGTAATTTATGAAAGAATTCAAGCCTCTCCCAAGAATCAGTTCCTGACATATAGAAGGCACCCCATGGAATTAGTTGGGTGGAAGGTATGAATATTTTGCTTGTAGTTTATACTTCATCTTTTTTTAATGAAAAATCAATAGTATCCTCACAAGGACATACTCCCAGGAGCCACCAAGGGACTGCTTGTGATTTGTTTATCCTTTGCCTGGGGGTGCACCTGATTATTTCCTGTAGTCCGATAAATGTGAGAGCAAAAGTAATTGCCAAAAAATATTGTCCGCCACATTCCCAAGTTTTGTTTTAGCTTCTGATGTCAGACTCAGTAGGCTAGGGCCTTGCCCTTGGTAGGACCCCCAGTTTTGCTTGGAATCAAACTGTTATCCCAAAGTATTGTCATAGAAGCTGGTTCTGAGATCCTCAAGGGTTTGGGGACATTCATTCAAGTGTTTTTATTTAATGGAACCCATAAAACTCATGGGTTAGGAGGATGAGAGAGAACAAAAGCAATACATAGTTCTCTTGGTTCCAGTTATACGAGCTGGTAGCAATGAGTGCAAGTTACAGAGAGGAAGATGTAGGCTTGATGGAAGGAAACACCTCCTAATGATTTTTGTTGTTGTTGTTCAGTCATCTCAGTCATGTCTGACATTCATGACCCCATTTGGGACTTTCTTGGCAAAGATACTGGAGAGGTTTGCTACATCCTTCTCCAGTTCATTTTATAGATAACAAAATTGAGGTAAATAGGGTTAAGTGACTTGCCCAGGGTCACACAGCTAGTACATGTCTGAGGCTGGATTTGAACTCAGGTCTTCCTGACTCTAGGCCTAGCACTCTATCTACTATGCCACCTAGCTGCCCCTTCCGAACAATCAATAACATCTCAAAGAGAAATGAACCTCCTCAGGAGGTTCTCATATCTCCCTCCCTATAGGTATTCACACACAGTTTGTGTGACTACTTGTCAGAGGATCGTCAAGGAGAGTCAAGGTCAGGGACTAGTCAGACCAGATGGTCTCTGAGGCCCCTTCCAATTCATAGATTCTATGAATCTAGGATTAGAAGTCTCCAATTATACCAGAGCAAGATTTGCCCAGGTGATAGGAATGGACACAAAGATTGCCCATAGAAAGAGCATACTCTTACAGTGTTTTGAGATAACTGTCTCACCAGTTTAGGCCCCCAGTGTTCCATTTCTCACCTCTTTGCATTGGCATTGGCTGTCTTCAATTACTGGATTGCAGTGCCTCCTCTCCTCTGCCTCTTAAAATCACTTGTTTCTTTCCAAACTCATATGAGGGACCACTTAGTACATGAAGCCCTTCCTGATCACTCCCCCATGCCATGGTTGTATCTTCCTCCTTCATAACCCCAAATTACCTTGTACTTATTTTTGTATAATGTACCTTTGTACTTCTTCATGTACATGTTGACTCCTTTAAGAGCATATTGGCCTGGACTATTTCATTTCTGTCTTTTTTATCTACAGTACCTGCATATATAAGTAGGTGCTCAAAGCATGATTGTTGACATTTTGAAGCACAAAGTGAGCCTTTCTTTGAAAAGGTTAGTAGATATAATCTCAGTGATTCACTGTAATGAGCATGGGAAAGATTTGTCCCTGTTTGAGCTAATGAAAGCTCTAAGCTAGAGTAGGTCCTGAAATAGATGAAGTTTATTGCTATAAATACTGTGAAATAGTCAATATCCTCCAACGGAATCTGGGTCCTCATCAAATGTGGGTATTTTCTCCCATTGCAACCCATCTGTGCCTGCCCAATCCCCAGTAATTCTTGTCCATGTTTTCCCACAAGCTTGTCTCAGGTGACTTACCCCAAATGCAGAGGACATTTCCCAAGTTTGGGTGACATGCTGAGGATATTAGCGGAGCATGAGCTGTACAAGGTTGAGAAGCTTTGAACATGAGCCCAGTAACTCATTGACTATATTTTGTATCTGTCATCTAAGGAAACTAGACCAGCTATGTTCATCTGTGAGGTTCTTCATCCAGTTGCCAACAGAGCAATGAACTTTTTCAGACACTGCAACTCTCAAAGCCCATCTGCCAATCTATAAAGAGGCAGAGTAGTAATTGCTCGATAAATACTTGATGCTAACTCACTGGTGAACGAAGTTGGGGATCCTTGATGTATTGACATAAGTGCACTTTTTTATTTTTAAATATTAATAAGTATGTTTGATTAAGCTTCATTAATGCCTGTGCTAGGGAAATTGAGTTCATGACAACAAACAAAACTTTTTGTTCTTAAGGTTGTTATATTCATGAGGGGATATGGATGGATTATGGTTTCTCTTCCTTCCACCCACCCCAAAAGATGAGGGCTCATAGAGCAAATGAGTAGATGAATAAATTAATGAATGAGTGAAAAACATTTTATTAAGTGCCTACTATCTGGCAGACCAGTAAGGATACAAATACAAAATTAAGATTATCCTTGTCCTCTAGAAATTTACATTAAATTGATGAAAGCAACCCAGAGAAGAGAGCAGTGATGAGGGAAGGCTGTTTTGATCTGGGAAGTCGTAAGGGATCATGAGTAGAACCTTAAGAAACAAGCTGATAAACACTTTCCAGAATCAATACCACTGTTAATTTTACTGTAGTTCCTAGGGGGGAAAGTAGCATAAATGGTTAAGGGAAAATTATGTATTATGAAGCAAGTCACTAAGTAGAAAGATGGCTGATGTGGATAACTGAATGGGATGTGAAGCATAGACTGGCACCATCTAGGCATGGAGAGCTACATGAATGTGTGTACTCACTCAAAATCAATTCATTTCAGCTTGAGTACAGGAGTTCCAAAGCAGAATGGATTAAGTACCCTATGGCATAGTCTCTTTAGGTTCAATGATCTAGAAGATATAGTGGCAGATGGATAGCAATCAGATGGCCAGGCTGAATGCTGGAAGATTTGAGAATGGGAGGCTTTGACATCTGGGCTCTATGAAGAACTATCAGGATGACCTTCCTTGTGTGATTCCCTCTGGTGCCTCAGTTTCCCTGTATGCAAAAGAGGGATAGTAATAGCAGACTCACCTACCTTACAGAGTTAGAAGGATCAGTTGAAAAAAGTCATGGTAAAAGTCTTCTTCATGGTCACACAAGCTCTTAACCTCAGGGTAACATTAGACTTTTCCTTTTTTCTTGCTTATTCATATTAATTTAATTACCCAGTCCTTTTTGTTCCATCTCTAGATGATCTCTTTAGTCTTCCCTTTTCTCTCAAGGCCACCAGTCTAATTCCAGTCCTTTACTAATCTGGGCTTTCACCATAGGCTCTTAATTGTATATCCTGCTTCCAGAACCTCCCGTCTCCATTTCATCACCCACATAGCTATAAGAATAATCTTAATAAAGCCCTGGTCGGTCTATGTCACTCACCCTCTCAAAAGTGTTCTGACTCTGAAAAGTAACTGAATAAACAAAATTAGAAGAAAACGCAATAAGGTCTGTTTCACAGCTATCTCCAGGAGAAGTATCCAAGCAGGGAATAGAGATAATCACAAAATATAAGCTAAATCATGAAAGTGAAAAGACTTTACATGAACATGATAAATAAGAAGAAATCATATCAATTGGGATGGAATCTGTATGTGAAGCATCTCTGATTAAATTCTAATTCCAAGAGATGCAATTTATTTCCCCAATTATATTAGATCAATAGCCATTTTGTAATGGATAAGTTGCCAAAGGAGAAGAAACAGTTTTTAAACAATTAACAATTACGTAAAATATTGTTCTCAGTCACTAATAATACATACTATATATAAATAAAATAAAAGTCAAAATTAATATGAGCTTTCACTTTATTCCCAATAAACAGGTAAAACTGAAAAAAGATAGGAACAGTCATGGAAAGATAGACACTAATATATTATTGGTGAAGAACTCAATTAGTCCAACTAGACTGGAAAGCAATTTGGAATTATGTTAAGAAAATGCCTAAAATGTTGATCCCCTTTGATCCAGGGATCCCTTTATTAGGTTTACATGACAGGTTAGTCAAAGACAGAATTAAAGATCCCATCATCACATCAATTTTTTTGTTAGTAATGAACTGGAAACAAAGTAGATTGCCATCAATTTTGGGATGATTGAAGAAACTGGCACGTGAAAATAATTGAATATTTTTTATGCGATAAGAAATTATCAATATAAAAAATTCAGAGAATTGTATAAAGACATATAAACTGATACCCAACTAAGCAGAACCAGAAAAATATACATATACACAATAGGTTCTAAAATGTCAGGAGAAAGAATAAAAATGACATTGACAAAATCTGAATGTACTTTAATTATGATGAACAAGCTTTTCTCCAGATAGGAGATGTAAGAATGTATCTCCCTATCCCTTCTTTCAGAAGTGAGGTACTATGTGTTTGGAATATTACATATAATTTCAGATTTTGTTGATTTATTGGTTAAATTTTCTGATCTGCTTTTTTCCCCTCTTTGTCTTTTTTTTTATTCTTTTGCTATAAGGAATGGACGGATTTGGAGAGGGACATATTTGGAAACTAAGGTGATTAAAAAACAAGATTAAAGAAGTCTAATAAAAATTAAAGACAACTGAGTGAAGAAAGGCATTGGAAAACTACCAGTTAGATTCTAGAAGATGGACAAAAATATATAGTCTCCTTTGCCAATGGCTTTAGAATATATTCACTGACAGATTCTCTCCAGAATTAAATGGGACGGCTATAAGGTCCCATGTTACCATGAGTATGACTGCCATAGAGTGTGAGAATATAAAGTTGATGAATAAACCTTCTGCCTCTTCATTCTCACTGGAGTTAGTCATTCTTTTATTTACTCTGAATCTTTCAATTGGACATTTAATGTCTAATTAATGTAAGCACATGTACAGGGATAATAAACTGTAGGCCAGGAAACCTACATTATCAAGCTCTCCAGAGGGAGAAAAAAGACTCGATATAATGAAAACTGTGTTGGTAATTTTAAAAGCTACTGTAAATTCCAGGGTCTAGGTTGGTGCTTTGTTGCTGAGTAAGCTTTTTTTCTCAGATCCTCATAATATTCTATTATTAAATATTCAACTCAATTTCAAAAAGACAGCTTGGCATTTAGGAAAGAGTGCTGTACCAGAAGTTCAAGTCTCTCGTCAGACAATTCCTTGCTGTGTGAAATAAGGTGTTATCATCACAGATTTGGGATTGGAAGATCATTTAATCCTACTTTCTCATTTTATAGATAAGGGACCTGAGACCCAGGGGGCAAAAGTTATGCCTGTTGCAAATAGCCAATGTGAATTGTGCACCAAATTCCTTTCACTTCATTTCTGCCAGCATTCTGATATTCTTTTACCGCTCTAATTCCTAATTCCTTTATTTGTAAAATGGGGATGATTTCTGTAGGCCTTGCCTCAGAGGGTTGTTGTAAGACTCAAACATGAATATGCATAAAGCATTTTCCATATTTTAAAGTGCTCTATAAATATCACTTATTATCATTAGTCTTTATTTCCCAGGTTGCCATGCTTTGCCAGTTGGGATCTCTACTTCTCTGTAGGTGATATCTTTTATGGCCTGGGTGATACACTTGTCATGAGTGAGGGTTGCTGAACAATTCTGATTGATGTTACCTTGGGGCAACAAGCTAAAGTATCCAATCAGAACTTATGGTTCCCCTTTTAATTTGAATGCCTACCCTACATGGGCCAAAAAATATACCACATCCCAAGTGCTGGCTTCTTTTGTCTGAAGCTGACCTCGACTTCTAACACCAAACAGAACACAACCTAACCCTAGAAAAAAGGTGTGATACTTCCTGATGAAATACTTCTTATTGAACATCAGCCATCTACAAATGTAGCACGATACTCTAAACCCTAAGGACTATGTATGTCCTCTGTTTCTGTGTTTTCTTGGTACTATAATACATTTTTCTCTTATTTTTATTGAAAATACCACAGTGACATTAAAAAAATTCTCACTAGAAGCACAACAAACCTTTTCTCACTCCAGCCTATCTCCATTCCCTTGAAAGAGATCTAGTTCCATATTTCATCAAGTCTCCATATTTGGTGCTTTCTCAGCTTGGCAGGTCAAGTATAGTGACAAAAGCAGAAAAACAAAATCCAACACAAGTAAGTATTTGTGGAAGCATTTGGAAGGATTTGTTACAAGCACCCAATTCCTCTGAATGCTTAAACAGTATAAAACCAAGAGCAAATAGTTTTAATGAAGCATATGTCCTCAGCCAACTTGTCTTTGGAAGTGAGTTATGAAAGGGGCTTAGAAGAAAGTGATTTAGAAGCTCATGACTCATTTAACTTTTATTGTCTTTCTATGAATCAGTCATGAATCCATTGTAAAAGGAAGAGAGGCATTTGATTAGCGTACTGTTGTTGAGTCTGCATTATAATAATCTCATTAAATGCTTGAATACATTTTGCTTTAAAATCTTACAAAACACTAGAGTTAAAGGACTCCATAGCTATGGGTCTTCTCTCCCACAGACTAGTTTTAAAGCTTATATTCACATTGGAATAATTATATTTTGAAACTGGGCCGAATTCAAAGCACTATTTTCAAAATAGGGTTTGTGAACATGAGAGTTGAAATCATGGAAACTCAGTAAACATTTCTTCATTGAAATAAGGTCCCAAAGTATTTGCAGATCCTATACATGATTGTACGCCACCATGGGAGGGGGGGAAGGGAGGGGAGAAAATCTGAAACTCAAGTGAATGTGGAACTGAATTTTGTAAATTAAAAGTAAATAAACAAGTCATTTAAAAGAAAAAAAAAAGAAATAAGGTCCCAGAATTTACCCCAGTGACTAATTGACAACAACAATAATAGCTACTACTGTTATCATTATTATTAATAATTTCTGACTTATAGCCCCTTTTATGAGTTATGAAGTACTTTCCACATACCATCCTCTCTGAGCCTCATGACAGCCTAGTGAGTTATGCCCTATGATCCCCATTTTGCAGATGAGGAAACTGACTGATAGCACTTCAACGTCTGAGGCAAGATTCAAATTCTGATCTTCCTTCAGACCTTCCTTCAATACTTTACAAAGCCAACTCTCCTCCAGATCAAACCATATTAGTGTCATCCACAGATGGTCCCACTTTGTCCTTTTGCCTAGTCTGATCCCCACACCTGAATTATTCTTTCCCCCTTCAAACTGTTTCCATTACCTCTGAGCTCAACACGGCTCAAAATTCACCTTTCCTAGGAAGTCACCTTCATTTTTGCTACACTATGGCTCCTTTATGGCTGAGTTTGGACTAAAATATTTTGCATACAGTCATATATTGCTTTTGAAATCATCCCCCTTGTGTTATTTTCTCAACTAGCTTTGGAGCTCTATGAGGTCAGGATACAGGAATCTCTTTCTTTCTCTTTCACTGTATAGCAGAGCATGTATTTGGTGTCAGAGAGAGAATGATGAAGTTCTGAAGTGGGGTAGATCACATAAGGTCTCAGCCATAGTATATGCCTGATGGGGAAAGAGAGGAAGATCCCTAAGATATTTCTGTCTCCCTTGGATTGCAGAAAATACATAGGTCAAATTGGAAACTGCTTGTATCAGCACTTTGATTAAAGGCTCCATTTAACTATAACATTTGAGGGAGTGAGGAAAGAGTAGAGCCCATTTATCATTTTTCAGACTGACTTATACATAGTGGTGGGTGGAAAGAATGTCTTGAGAATACAAGCAAACACACCAGGTAAGGTTGAGAAGAGGCGTCTGTGTTCTGTATTTTTGCCTTTTATGAAAAGTGTAATGTGATCCTGGGTGTCTATTGGCATTCAACTTCATTTTTTATGCTGTTCCAGAACACAAATATACCCCCAGAATAATGGGGATAATGAAGGTAGGAGAGACAACCAAGTGCAGTGTTGGGGAGAGAGGAGAAACCCACTGGGTTTGAAGTCAAAGATCTGGATTCCTGACTGTCACACATTATGTAATTTTGGACAAATTGTGTAACATCTGGACTTCTATTTCCTACATATAAAATAGAGGTTTTTTGACTAGGTCACTTCAGAAGCCTCTTTCAGCTCTGAAATCTTTGATCTGAATTATATAACCAGTCTAGGGTCCATGAATATACTCCAGGGCATCTATGACCCTGGGTGGAAAAGAAATTATATCTTTATTGACTTATAAATGGAATTTACCATTTCTTTCAGTTATTTAAAAACATTGTTTGAAGAAGGGATCTATAGGTTTCACCAGACTGGCAAAGGAACCTGGGACTCACAAAAAGGTTAATAACCCTTGTTCTAAGGCAGCAAGGTGGCAAAATGGATAGAGCACCAGGTCTGGGGTCAGACACTTATTATCAGAGTGACCCTGCACGCTGTTTGCCTCATCTATAAAAGGAACTGGAGAAGGAAATGGAAAACCACTTCAGTAATCTTTGCCATGAAAACCCAAAATGGGTCATGAATAGTTGGACATAACTAAAATGATTGAACAACAATAAGTACCCTTCTTCTACCTCATGATCTCAAGGGAGACCTTTTGGACAATGCACCTGGAGAGCAGTGCACAGAGTATCTGAGCAAAGCTTAGTATGTGATTTGCCCAAATGATCCCTGCTACTCACCCTCTCACCCTTGGAGTTTACACTTATCATTGAGGATAGAATAGTAGAAGAAGAAAGTCTTAAATACCACTAGGTACATTCTGGATACAACGTACTACAGAAACATAAACTACTGCATGGAGGCATAAAAGCTACCACGCCAGAGTAAATTCTCTTCTTTAAATGCAGAAGAGAAAACTACGTCATTGATTTAGGAGACTGAAGGACCTCGCTGAAGTCCTATTCAATCCAGTTTTCTTCTTATTCAATGTCTCAGTCAGGCAGACTTTTCACAGCTGATGAGGATAATACATTAGGCTGTTTCTGAGAGAGTTTGAATATTGCTTATGTTCTCTTTGGAGTGAAAAGGTGATTGATTGCAGAATGGAAAGTTGTGTAGCCCTTACCCTCCTTATTCCTAGCAGGCATGGGATGATTGATTAAGGTAAAAAGTAGAATAGATTCTGAGGATCTTCTCTGAGGGTCACTTTTGTCTCCTACAGCTGCCAAGAACCACATAGAACAGTACACATCTGTGATTTTTCAGGTAGGAAGGCTGCAGGCCCTCCCTCCTCAGATGTTAGCTCAGAGTTGTTTGACCATCTTAGCACTGAGTGGGCGGCTGAGTAGCAGGATAACTGTGCCCAAGTTTGAGGGCAAGAGTGATTCATCAGCAGGGAATCAAGAGTATTTTCTAAGGGAGGAATTGGAGACTTTGGCCATCAATGTGTTCCCTCTTATCCCTTCTCCTCATTTCATAATCCCCTCACACCAACCCCCACTATCTTCTTCTTTCCCATAGTCCCTAGTGAAGAAGTGATTTCTTCTCCTTTCATAAGCTTCGTATACCCTTGTACAGGCCAGTATTGTCTCCTCATTTGGAATGTAAGCTCCTTCAAGTCAGCTATTTAAGTTTTTATTTGCATCCCCAG
Source organism: Pseudochirops cupreus (assembly GCA_028627135.1). Lineage (NCBI taxonomy): Eukaryota > Metazoa > Chordata > Mammalia > Diprotodontia > Pseudocheiridae > Pseudochirops > Pseudochirops cupreus. The sequence goes on from CM053581.1 coordinate 329,406,256, forward strand.
TATAGAAGAAAGTCTGTGGCACATAGTAAAGGCCTGTATGTCCCTTGATTGATCAACTAATGAGTAAGTTTATTGACTAAACAAAGAAAATGAGGCCCAAAGAGGTCACAAGAATTGTCCAAGATCACAAAGTGAGTTAATGGTACTTCCCAGACTATAACCCACTTGTCCCACCTTCTAGGCTTAGGAAGGTAAGATTTTCTTTCTCATCACTTTTTCATAACAAATGTCTGTTCTCCAAATACCTTCCTCCCAGGATTCCTGGTGAGAGACTATCACATTCCCCTGGGGGAGGATATATTGGTTGGTCCTCATCTCACCAATCCAAACTGATCACTTTGGAGACAGGCAACCCAACATGCCTAGTTATGCCATGGACATGTTAGCTTTGGTCTATAGGAAGATCTGTGAACCAAAGGCTCATCCCTTGATTGTAATATTTTTGAAGAGCCTGTGTGGGAACAAGGCAGTATTCACATCTCTAGGATAGATACAGACATCTTTGGAGGGCTTTAATGGATAAGTAAAGTCAACCAAAATACCAGGGCATTAGTTCAACTATGAATCACCTTAAACTGCTCCTTTGCTGAAGGACCATTCTGGATAAGACTAAAGCTATTTAGTTTGTAACCAGTACAGTGATTTAAAACTCGATGAGTTCAGAATGTAATCTTTGAAAAATGTCCACTTTAGGCCCCCACTGAAGTTCTTAATCCATTTCTCAATGAATTAACCTGTCCTCTATTGCCAGGGGAAAGGCAAACCATGAGGGTTTGATCTCTGTGAGGCAGAGCTTAAAATCTCATAGGAAGATGAGAAGGCAAGAGAGCTATCAGAACCACTTGACAATTTATAGGGCATAGGTGAGATCAGAGGAGATGGCAAGCTGACTGAAGAAAGTTGTCAGAGGAGCCCCAACCTTTCCTGAAGTGTGGATTAAAGTTACAGGCTTTGCCGTGGGCCAGCATTTGGGAAGAGCAACCCACTCATATGTAGTGGATGTCTGTGGATGTGAATCCCTTCAACTTCATAAATATGGGTGGTCTTGAAATGCATATGACTAACAGTGGTATTTGGGTAAGGGCAAACAAACATCTTACATATCATAAAAAATGTTCCATAGATTTCTCTTTTAAGTATACCATATGTCCTCTGACATAGTAATCCTTGCCAGGTAAATTAGTTGAACTATTTGGCCTGAAGAATTTTTTGCTTGGATATGGGGTGAGGTAGGGATGATCTTTGTTGACAAATGCTGCTGACTTTTAAATATTCCAAATGACTAGACTTAGAATATACACACTTTCATTGGCATCTAAAATAGTTTTTTTTTCATTTTTATTTGTTAATTACAGTTGTAAGCTATAATTGAGCATTGCCATGATGGGCTTTGTATCAGTCATATCTATCAATATCTTATTCAGTATGATCCAGATCTGGCCCTAATGAACGCAGTTACCTTCATTTGACTTCATCTTCTCTTCTTTGAACAAGTTTTAGGGACACTGCTCTTTCCCCCCCAAGACTTTCCCCATTCAATACTTTCTAAATTTTCTCCTCATTACCTATACCATTTCTTCTTTTTCTCCTCACATTCATTTCTACACTTAAAAAAATATTAAAATTTAAATTAGATTTAAATTTAAAAATATTAAAAATATCTTTATTAAGCATCTGTTTTGCACAGAATATTGTATTAGGTGCTAGGGATTCATAACATCTCAATGCTTTATTGGAAGGTCTTTCTTCACAAGTTGCTCTAGCCCCAAATATTCATTTTCTGGTGTCCAGACCTCCAATGATGAGTCTCACTATAATTAGCCAGGCTATTTATGTCAGACACATTGGGCCTGACCTTGAACACTTTCCAGAGATTGAACTGCTTTGACATTGCCTTTGGGGACACGTGGTAATTATGAATGGGTGACAAGAATCTAAAGACAAGGGTTGGTCGTGTTCTTTTGGAGTTTGAGGCTGCACTGACAGATGTTCACCAGTCACTCTAATTATTGCTATCTGCCTGCCCTCCCTCCTCTTCCCAGGAGAAGGGGCCACATTTAACCTGCCTGCATCAAAACGGATGGCCCCTTGTCACCTATGTTATAGAGAAAATTCTTGTTCACGAAAAATTTGTAGACAATACAAACTGAGGTTCCTCCTAGCCCCCCAAGTAATATGATTTTTGCTATTAAATATGTCAGCTCCTATTTTCACCGACACATCAAAGAAGCATGTAATTACATATAGGCTACATATGCTAATATAATAGTATATATTAGAAGTATCTATGAATGCTACATGGGATTTTAGAATTGGAAGGAACGTTAGAGATGTCAATCATTGTCATAGCTAGCATTTTTATAGTACTCTAAGATTTGCCAGGTGCTTTACAAGAATTATCTAATATCTGACAACAATCCTGGGAGATAAATACTATCCCATTTTCCAGATGAAGAAACTGAAGGCAAATGATTAAATGACTTGCCACTAGTTTGAACTCAGGTCCCCCTGAATCTCGGTCCAGCATTCTGACCACCACACCACCTAGAGGGGTAAGATGAATTATCCACGTTGACAAAAAACCTGAGTATCTCTCACCGATTCTTAGTAGAAAAAGCTTTAAATAAGGAGTCAAGAGAGTTGGGTTCGAGTTTGATCTCTGCCCCCTAACAAGCTGTGTGATCTGGAATAAATCATCCCTTCTCTGATACTGAACTTTCTCATCTATAAAATAAGAGAGTTGAAATAAATGGTGTCTAAGTTCCTTTTTAGCAGTAGCATTCTTTGACTAGGTTTGAGGTTATTTGTGGTTTAGTAGAAAGAATGCAAGATTTGGACTCAGGAAAATTGAATTTGAATCTTATCTCTGCCACTTATGACATAAATCTCCATCTGCTTCAGTTTCCTCTGTTCTACACTGAAGGTGTTGGCCTGGGTTACACTGAAACTCCCTTCTAGCTTCACATATCTGCTTCTCTTGTCTATGGTCAAATTTTTATGGATGGCACTATGTTGTTTGCATTTATGGGTGTTCCACCATATTTAGAGGTTGCGTCTGAACTCAAAGAGAGACATAGAATTTATGCAAACAGGATATTTTGGTTTATTAGAAACTGAACATCTGGGTAGTGATTAAGAAAGAGACAGCATTAATGCTGGCATAGTGCCTCCCCTGAACATAATAGCTCCTTAATAAGTGTTTGCTAGATTGAATTGAAATCTATTTAGTCGGAACTGGCTTCATGGAAGAGGCAAGGTTTTAAGAGGTCTGAACGGCAGGGCAGAAAGATGAATATGGATCATTTCTGAAACCAGTTTTAACTTCCAATATTAACTGTGCTTTTAGCCTAAGCTAAGCCCATAAATCATTCTGAATGCCTTCTACTAGCTTGAATTCGATCATATGACCATGTGACCATTTGCATATAACACACCTAGCTGTGTATTATTTCATATGACCTGCCTAGCAGTGCTTCAACAATCCCTAGTCTTTCCTTTACTTAAATATCTGTTATTACTTACATTCCATTTAATTACTTTGTTTATTAGGGCTATTGCTTAAGGAAATAGCTTTTTGGGAAAGGTATAAGCCATATCTTTCAGCAAATTTTTTTTCTTTCCACAAAATGAATGTCTCTAACTATGAAAATGGCCTAATCTGGCATCTGTTTATTTCTGAAAGGAACCTTGCTTTTCCTAATACATTTCTGTGCATCAGAGAAAAAAAGCCATCCATAAAAAGACAATTACAGAGAAGCAATCAAGCATTGATGGAATTATTCAGACACATTTCAGAGAACATTCAGGAGAGAAAAGATTTCACGTTTCATTTTTATGTAGCTTCTTATGAATCAATTTTTAAAGTAATTTTCTCACATCCACTGAAGTAGATTTGATTTCTGTAGCTAGCATTCATGTCTCAATAAATAATATGCATTTTGTTCTATAATTATAAAGTGCCTATTGTTTTAGCCCAAAGACATTTCACCTTATTATTTTATTTATGGCAAAGGGAGCTCGTCCCCAGGGCTAAAGTTACTGCCTGTAATTACTTAGTGCTTACAGCAGTTCAGTAATGCACTGAACAGCCCCCATGTGTCCTTGAAGAGCTAATTCAGGTCTAAGCACAGGTTCATAGTTACTGGTAGTGTTGCCCCCTAACTCACCTTCCCTTCACTCCTAACAACAACCTTTGGAATGAAGAAGCTCTTCTCTTATCAAAATGTAGAAACTAAAGAATGGGTTCAAAGACCTTTCAGAGTTTGCACCAAAAATGATCAGTGGTGTTCAGGAGTGAAATGCCTGAGTTCTGCATTCTGTGCCTCTAAATTGTACTATTCCTCCTATAGAATCCATCTTTTGGTTTTAGAGAATAACCAATAAAAAAAAGTCCTCAGATTTCCTTCATGCTACAGTAACATCAGAGTCCCAGAGACAGAAAACAAAGCAGGAGGAAGCAAGAGATCCCAGGACATCTGGTGGGAAAAGTTATAATTTGGGATGCTTGCTTAAGTCTATTGCAGTAACCAGATTTTTGAAAACACTCGTTTTAATGCCTCTATTTCCACATCTATAGGAAGGTATCACTTTGCTTGACTCATTACCCCCACCTAGGAAAAGTATGAGTGGTATACCCCAAGAAACTGAGTATATATGATATGAAAATCAATATTTACCACCAAAATATACAAACTTCCAAGCAATATTACCAAATAAAATTTCATTGAAAGATAGAAAATAAAAAATGGAGGCCCAGAGCCCTTTAAGTGAGTGATCAACCATTGTCACCAAAGGGAATTATAAATTTCCAGAATCACTTGCAATCTCCAGTATTGAACTTCTCCAACGAAGCAACCATATTGCCCCCGCAAGTCCTATCCTCACTACCACATTGAGAGATAGACAGACAGAGATACTGGGGTGTTGTAGGGCTCAAATGAGATACTTGTTATAAAGCACTTTGCAAACCTGAAAGTTCTATATAAATTCCAACTACCATTTTTTTTTTCCTCAAGTCATCAAGCATCCAGACTTCAAATGCTCAGCCTTCTACTACATTCCTACTAAACTCAAGCAATGTTTATAAAATAATACAAGCGAATCCTGGTAAATTTTGGATTTCCAACATTAACTGTGGTCCTGTTTTTTAAAAAATGTATGCACATTCACTTTTAATCATAATTATTAACATTTTTTAAGTCTAGACAATAAACAAAATAACAAATCAACCCCTGATTTATGGTGTTTTCATATTTCGGAAGTGTAAATGCTCACACTGAAAATTTAGTAATTGGCTATGCTATGGAGCTTAAAGTTGGTTTGCATATATCCCAGGATAGATAACCACATAGATACAGACAGATATGAAGGCAGGCACACATACATAGAAAAATATACACATTGTGTGTGTTACATTCTCAAACAGGCAATCAAGAACATTAATAACTATTGATCCATATGTCTACTTTTTTCATTTATACAAACTCTTTATGGGACTGGCCTACACACATATTGGTTAGATTCTTGAAGAAAAGATGAGAAGGAACAGGCAGGCTTTCATAAACTCTTTTCAATTGTAGATATTTTCTTCACCATCACACAAGTGGTTTAATGTATGATTAGAGAGGAGATGAGCCAATTATGTTGAGAAGCGTAAGGAATCATGGCAGGATGGCCTAAGTTTTTCCCTGGTGCCTACAGAATAATAAAGAGAACTAGCAGACGGCCTTGATTGCTTCCAGTAAACCCTTCATGTCAGGTTTATAGGAGAATATTGACGATAATCACACATGATATAGCACAGATAGTTTGCAATGTGCACCAGTGCAGGCAGGCGATGTGTACCCTCCATTGATAAGATCACAGATCCAATGAAATATTGAAGAAGTATTTTTTTTTACCTCCCGTATTAATCAAGAGACAACTTTTCTATGTCTCTATAATCCTTTTCTTTCGAATTTGTATTCAAAAGGTGCACTGACAAAGAATGATTAAATATTTAAATGTGTACAGTGGAACACCAGAATTGTTTCATTCTTTTCCTTTGTGTGTCCAGGAAGGAAGAAGGTACTTAAATGCTTGGTAATTGATGATATTTAACAATAGTAATTGTAATATTTACTCTTCATGCTCACCAGGGCACTTTTGAGGACTTTGAAACTCTCAGGTATTCTGGTCAGCAACCCAAGTAATGAGACTTGATTAATAGATCGTAAATGTATTTTGCTAGTTAAGTGTGCAGTTAGGTGATGCAATGGGTAGAACACTGGGCCTGGCATTAGGAAGACCTGAGTTGAAATCTGACCTCTGATACTTGCTAGCTGTGTGATCCCAGGCAAGTCACTTTACCCTCTTGGCCCCAGTTTCCTCATTTGTAAAATGAGATGGCAAAGGCAATGGCAAACCATTCCTATATGTTTGCCAAGAAAACCCCAAATGGGGTCATGAAGAGCCAGACAGGACTGAAAAACAACACAACAATAATAACAAGATTTAAGTGCTAGGAAGAAAAAAAATTCCCAGAACATCCGGATGATGGAGAAATTCACTGGAGGTGGCAATCAGGATAAATATTTAATGTTTGTATTGCTTCATTTGTGTCTTTGTCTCCCTTCTGCTGAATACAGTCCCTGACATTCAGGGCATTCCTAAGAAATGCTTGTATTCAGCATTCCTTGGTTAAGCCACTGGCTTGCAAAAGGCAATGGGTTGTTGAGGGGTAGGGCTGGGAATGCGGGCACATTGACATCTTTCCCATCACTCCATGATGCTTCCTCTTCATTCCTGTGAGAGATGATGTTATCACCAGAAAACTGGCCAGAGAGTCGGGGGCAGGAAGGCTGCCTGTGTCAGGCTGTGCAGAATCCCCTACTTGCTAGCAGTCAACTAGATGAAGCTTTAGTTCCCTTGTCGCCCGATGGGAAAATCTGTTTTCCTCATAACTTAGATTTTGACACAGGAAATAGCTTGGACCAGAAATATGTTAAGTTCAAGAATTGGTTCAATTCTTGGTTCAACATTAACTTTTCATAAGCAGCTCTAGTCTCTACTCAGGTATATACAGATCCTTCATCATCCAGGACAAATTGAGCTGCCTGCAGGTTTATTTTTATTACTGGGGCTTAATACCCATTTTTAGTATCAGCTGCCTTTCAGCATTTCAGTGCAAATACTGCAAGCCCTTGCATTTAGCACAGATACTTTATTCAGTTAGACAAGTTTTCTATATATATGACCCCAAAAGCAATTTGCATTCAATATTATTCATTTTTCATCTATTTCTTTTTCCAAAAAAAAAAAAAGAAGTACAGACTACCCTTCCATGAAGACTGTCCCCAGCCCAAGGAAATCTCTTTTGGTGAGACATCAGAACACTTAGATTCTATGCTAATTACACCTCCCCCCACTCTTGTAAGCAGTAAGAGTTCTTACCCTGGGGATGGTAAACTTGAGTTTTTAATGTTTTTATTACTATGTTGTTGTTCGTTTGTTTCAAAAATTTTCAACTCTTCGTGACCCCTTTCAGGGTTTCTTGGCAAAGATGCTGAAATGGTTTGCCATTTCCTTTTCCAGCTCATGTTATAGATGAGGAAACGAGGTAAACAGGGTTAAGTGACTTGCCCAGAGTCACACAGCAAGTGTCTGAGGCCATATTTGAACATAGACTCCAGGCCTGGCATCCTATCTACTGTGCCATCTAACTGCCCTTTTTACTACTATATTTCAATGTAATCGATCTCTTTTATCATCTTGCTGTATTTTGTGTTATGTATTAAGAAATATTATTCTGAAAAGGGGTCCATAAGCTACTAAAGGAGTCCATGATACCAAACAGGTTAAGAGCACCTGCTTTAAGTCATTTCACTATGGTTTTGAATGCGTTCTTTCAAGCCTTTTTCGGGCCTAACCTGTCCAGCTCACAAGAGGTGGAAAGGGCCTGCTTTCCAGCCTGCCTGGTTGCTATTGTATTATCTCTTTCCTATCCTCCCTATTCAGGGAAATGACATTTGTGTGTTGAGGATGGAGCTGGAACATGTGAAGGTGGGAATCAATAATCATTTCTTATGGGCCTATTATGTGCCAGAGCCTGGGGCTGGAAATACAAAGAATGAAATAATCCCTACCAACAATCTGTTCTCATTCTAATGGGAAGAAAAGAGTATATATAAGTTGACAAAACTCTTCTTCATGAGCAAAGACTTAATGGCTCTGATGCATACTCTGGTCCAGCCTTCTCCATTTCTCTCATATTCAGCAACCTGTTTCCTATCTTTCTACTGGCATACACTTTGGAATGCACTCCCTCCTCATCTCCAACTCTTAGAATCTCTAAATTCCTTCAAGGCTCAATTCAAGGGCTTCTTTCTATGAAAGTCCTGGTCCTTCATCTGTTCACAGGCTCCTACAAGCCCTCATTTTGCATTATGTATACATGCATGCATGCATATATGTATACATAGATATATATGCACACATATATACATATGTGTGTATATAGATATATAGATACAGATGATCAGTGGTTTCTCTCCATAACCAAAGACCCAAAGGGAGACCCTGAATCACCTCAAATCCCTTCTGAAGTGCAACTCCCCTGACAAGTGAAAGTCAACCCTGATCAGTGGACATTTAATGAGCAGGTGGGATAAACATCTTCAGCTCCTCCTATTAAGAACATGGCTTGATCATGAGACTCAACAGACTGAAGGTGTCTGGACAGGGGAAACCATCTCCATCCAGACCTCTCTAGTCAGGTTTCTCCTTTTTGAACTGGATTGCCCTAAACTCTAATGGAGGGGATCAAGGACAGGGGGTTCTTACCCCAGGCTAAGGCTTACTCAGACTTGATTCTGTTTAAACTCTAAGCAGAAATTAGGTGTCCCTGTTCTGTGGGATTTTGCCCATTTTAGTTAATAGCATGTACCTTGGGAACTAGGAGCAATCTCATCACTCAGGCATGCCCTTCAGAGACTGACTGACCTTTTCAGGACTTGGGCCTTAACAGAACTGAAGGAGAAAGGATGGATCACAAATTAATAATTAGTTATTCATGTAACAGTAAAATATTAATTTCTCTCGAGGTCAAGGAACAGTATGTCTGACTATGACTGACCAGACCAACGTGAGCTCAGAAGGCTCTTCCTCAGATTGAACATAAATAGTCCATATGACCATTTGGAGTGGAGCTGTCTGTAAATTTGTGCACCTCACATTCTTTTTGAGCTACAAACACACACACACACACACACACACACACACACACACACACACACACACAC
>CM053581.1:329416033-329451687 GCA_028627135.1 Pseudochirops cupreus
CATAAAGTCATTTTCTTCCATTTCCTCCACTCTAATTCTGAAGGAATTATTCTCTTCAGCGAGCTTTTGAGATTCTTTTTCCATCTGGCAAATTCTACTTTTTAAGGCATTCTTCTTCTCATTGGCTTTTTAGGCCTCCTTTGCCATTTGAGTTAGTCTATTTTTTAAGGTGCTATTTTCTTCAGTCAGGTTGTTGACTCTCATATCATGATTTTCTTGCATCATTTTCATTTCTCTCCCCAAATTTTCCTCCACTTCTCTTATTTGGTTTTCAAAATCCTTTTTAAGCTCCTCTATGGCCTGTATCTAATTTGTATTTTTCTTGGAAACTTTTGGTGTGGAAGTTCTGACTGTATTGTCTTCCTCCCATTCTGTGCTCTGGTCCTTTTTGTCCCCAAAAAAGGAATCTAAAGTTGGATGGCTGGTCTTGCTTTGCTTCCTTTGCCTGCTCATGTTGCCAGTCAGTTACTTGACTTCTGGGCTCAGTAGAACTCTGCTTTCAGAGGGGAGAGCTCTGTGCCAAATTGCTGGGGTTTTCACAGCTGCCAGAGCTATTAGGAGGCCACCATTTCTGCAGCCCCCACCAGCTTTGGCTCACTGGTCACGCACCTCAGGATCACCACCCAAGACCACGATCCCAATCCAGACAGCTCAAGGCAAGAGCACTTAGCCTCTGAATGATCGCTTGACCTCCCTGCAATCTGCAGGCCAGGAGCTTCTGAAGCAGCCATGTGGAGGTGGCTTGCCACTTCAGACTGCTTCTTGCCCTGGAGGCAGTTTGGCTGGACCCTCTCCTCCAAATTTAGCCAAGTTCCACTGACCTTTTCCCTTTCTCCTTGAATCTTATGGGTTGGTAATCCTGGAAATCACCACAGCTGCTGATGATCTGCTTCTCCTGGATGCCCTGGGACTAAATCCACATGGGGCTGGACTCTGCTCCCAGTGTCCTGAAACAGCCACCTGCCTGGCTGCCTTCTGCGGGACCTTTGTTACTCTGTCATTTTTGTGGATTCTGGAGCTCTAAAATTTGTTTAGAGCCATACTTTATAGGTATTTGAGATGGTTATTGGGGGAGCTCCCAGAATTCTCCTGTTTCTACACCGCCATCTTGACTCTACCCCCCAAGGCATGTATCTTTAAATAGATTTAAAGCATTGTTAGGTTTCTACTACTATGGACTCTAATACACTGCTGGTGGAGTTGCGAACTAAATCCAACATTCTGGAAAGCAATTATGGAACTATGCCCAAAGGGCAACCAAACTCTGTATGCCCTTTGACCCAGCAATATCACTTCTAGGTCTATATCTCAAAGAGATAATTAAAAAGGGAAAGAGACCTACATGTATAAAAATATTTATAGCAGCCCTTTTTGTAGTGGCAAAATATTAGAAATTAAGGGGATTCCCATCAATTGAGGAACAGCTGAACAAGCTGTGCTATATGAATGTAATGGGATATTATTGTGCAGTAAGAAATGATAAACAGGCAGATTTCAGAAAACCCTGAAAAGACTTGTAAGAAGTGATACAAAGGGAAGTGAGCAGAACCAGGGAAAGATTTATATCGTATCAGCAGCATTTTTTGATCATCAGCTATGAAGGACCCAGCTTTTCTCAGCAACACAACAATCCAAGACAAATAAAAAGAACTCACAAAGGAAAATGCCATCCATACCCAGATAAAGAACTGATGGACTCCGAATGCAGATCAAAGCATACTTTTTTCACTTACTTTATTCTATTTTTGTGGGGTTTTTTTCTTTTGATCTGTTTCTTCTTTCACAACTGTGACTAATATGGAAATACATTTTACATGATAGCATATAACCTATTACAGTTTGGCTACCATTTTCAGAAGAGGGGAGGGAAGGAGAGAGAAAAATCTGGAACTCTAAATCTTATAAAAATAAATGCTAAAATTATCTTGACACATAATTGGGGGAAAATACTATATCTTAAAATATAAAAATAAAAACATCTCTGCAAGATAATGCAGCCTTTATCTGCAATATTAATATTTTCTCCATCATTTTCTTAAGCCCAGACAATCAACAGAACAATAAACAGAGAAAAAAATTAAAAAAACAAATCTCTTTTCCCTCCTTTCAACTCCTAATCCATTTAAAAAAAGGAAAGCAAATTTCTTATAATAAATGTACACAGTCAAGCAAAACATTCCCCTCATGTCTGTACACAAAAATATGTATCTCATTCTGAGCCCTAAATCCACCATCCCTTTTACAGACAGCATGTTTCATCATGGTATCATGAATGATCATTGTACTGAAACTAGTTCTTAGAAGCTTTCTAAGTTGTTCATTTGTACAGTGCTGCAACATTGTATAAATTTTTCTAGTTCTGCTCATTTCATTCTTCATTAGTCCTTGAAAAGTTCATTTGTCTAATATAGATATTATAGTATAAATGGGTCACTTCACTCTGGCTGAAGTTCTAGTCCCATACTACCCATACTGGTGGAAAACAGATAGTTTTCCCCTGCAAGCTGGCCAGAGGCAAGAATTTATGGATACTCTGTAGGAACTGTTCCATTCTCTAGCTCATCTGCCAGAGAGACCAGGATTTTCTTTCTAGATCTTGAATTATTTCCAAATGCCAATGAATCCTCTCAAGAAAAGAAAAGAACAGAAAAGAAGAAAAGATTGTGGATTGGTGTTGGGTTGTTCTGTCTTTACACACATCCCTGCTCTCATTTGGTGCTCCATATCCAATTATGTCAGATGGAAGACAACTCAATTAACTAAGCATTCATTAAATGCCTACTGTGTGCCAGACACTGGGGATACAAAAAACAAAATAAAATATTCCCTGCCTGTTAGCTTATGGCAGGGCATATGGTAGACAGAGCAATCTTTTCAAATCATGGAAGCAAGAGACACAATTTTTTTTCATAAGGCAACGAATGTTTTAATGATGAAAAATCAATGGCCTCACATGAAGTGATAATATAACCATGATAGTCCCTCTGACCTCTTGCCTGCTTGCATGGAAAAGATACTTGTTTTCTATTCTTTTGAGTAGTATGAGGTTGGAACTTCATCTAGAGTGAAGTGAGCAGAAACAGAAGAACAATTTATCCTTAACATCAATATGAGAAAAATGAATTTTTCAAGGACTAATGAAGACTAAAATGAGCAGAACTAGAACAATTTCTACGATGTCACAGCACTGTCAAAATGAACAATTTGGAAAGCTGTAAGAACTAGAATCAGGACCGTAACCAATCATCATTCCAAAGTACTGATGATGAACCATGCTCCCCATACCAGGGATGATAGAGTTAGAGTTCAGTATTTTGGGGTACAAACAGTGGAGGAATCTGTTTTTCTTGACACATTTGTTACAAGAAATTTGCTTCATTAAGAAGTTCCCAGGAGAGATTAAACCCCCCTCCAATTGCTTTCCCATAACAAATAATTTATCTGTGTTTGACATTCAGAAGACATGCATTTCAATCGTTCTTACTCTTTCTCCCTAAGAGATAAGCAGTATTAAATATTTAGAGGTATGTAAGTATTTTGTCTTTATGAATAGAGTAATGAAGTCAGCTAGGAATAGTGTAGATACCAAAACTGCAAAATTTATTTCCTGTAGTTCAGTTACACTTCACTAGTGGAAAAGGAGCTAAATTTGGAATACCACGGCCAGTGCTAAAATCCAAGCTCTGTTGCTCTTCATAGATGTCATGATGGTTTACTTAGAGAACCCGAGAGAATCAACTAAAAAAAATAAGTTGAAATAAACTGAAAAAAGTTGCAGGACAGAAAATAATTCCACATACAGCATCGGGATTTCTATATGTTACTAACAAAACCAAGCAAGAGGAAGCAGGGGGGAAAATCCTATTTAAAATAACTTCCAAAAATATGAAACACTTGGGAGTGTTCCTTCCAGACACATGCAGCAGCTACATAAGTACAACTAAAAAGCACTTTCTTGAAACACACACCTAAATAATTGGAGACATATTTTTAGCCAAGATAATAAAAATGGCAATATTGCCTCTATCAATGTACTTATTCAGTGCCATAACAATCATGCTACTGAAGATCTGCTTTACATAGCTAGAAAACATAATAACAATTTTTATCTTAGGGTACAAAAGGTCAAGGATCTGAAGGGAAATAATGAAAAATGTTGGAAGGCAACAAAAAAACCCTAGTGAGTCCATATCTCAAATTACACTACAAAGAAGTAGTTATCAAAACAATTTGGTCGGCTGATCAAAATAGTAGGACATTCGATCAGTGGAACAGATAAGAAATACAATATATGCAAGCAAATAAATCTAGTAGTCTGGTGTTCAATAGTGTTCAATTCCAAATACAACCAAAAGAATTCTTTATTCACAAAAAATACTGGGAAAAAATAGCATCTGGCAACAATCAAGTTTAAACTGATCTATAACTCACATCAAAGTAAGCTCCAAATGGATATGAGGCTTAGATATAAAAGGCCACATCGTTAACAAATTTAAAGAAATTAACTCTCAAATGTGTGAGTATAAGATGAATTTGTGACTAAAAAGGAGACAGAGAAAAATATTATAGAATGGAAAATGGACAATTGTAATTATATAAAATTAAAAAGGTTCATGTACCCCCCCAAAAAAATAGTAATGGTGGGATTAGAAGGAAATCAATTAATTAATTGAGAAATTTAGCAAATTTCTCAGATGAAGATCTCATTTCCAAGATATATAAGAAACTGATTCAATTTTATAAGAAAAAAAATTCCCTAATTAAGGCATAGTCAAAGGACGTGAACAGACAGTACTCAAGTGAGGAATCCAATGTTGAAATATCAGTAGTCATATGGGAAAGAAAAATGCTACAACTCACTAATTAGGAGAAAAATGGAAATTAAAACAACTCTGAAGCTCCGTACCCATCAGACTGACAAAGTTGATTTAAAAAAAAAAAGAAAGAAAAAGAGAATGACAAATGTTGGAGGGACTTCAAGAAAATAAGCATATTAATTTATCATTGATATAATTGCGAATTGGTACAGTGATTCTGGAAAGTAATTTGAAACTGTGCCCAAAAGTGTTCTCCTTCTTTAAAATAAAGGGATTGGAGTACGAGATTTCTGAAGTTCCTTCCAACTCTACATTTTTGAACCTATAAATTTAATCCTTCTTCCAGATAATAAACGTTCAAATACTTGAAAGTCATTATAATGTTCCCCTTGAGTCTTCTCTTCAAGAGGCTAAAAATTCCCAGTTCCTTTAACCGGTCTTTATTTGGCTTCAGTTCAAGACCTTTCTCCACCTTGGTTGCCCTCTTTTGTAAATTCTCTATCTACTCATTGTCCTTTAACTGTGAATCTCAGATCTCCATATAATCGCTCTGATCAAAGCAGAGTACATAAGGGCCATAACCCCCTTAATCTTTGAAGGCCTGGGCCTCAAGGCACCTCAGGATTGCATTAGCATTTTTAGCTGCCATGTTTCTTCCAGCTCAGATTTGGGTTCTACATGTGGCAGAGAGCACGGAGTGGGGAAAATGATGATGAGGCCACAGCGTTGTCACTAGTGGCACAAGCTTCTATTCCAGGAATCTTCCAGTTGAATGTGTTCAGTGAGCCCTGATAAGCCTTTTCTGAAGGATTCTGGGAGACTTGACTTTGGAGATTTGGTGACCCTAATTTTGGTCTCTATAAGGTTGTGAACCAATGCCCCTCCCTCTGCATGTTAGCATCTTTCCTTGAAAGAAGTATGTCTGAACTTGAAGATTTTGTTCCATCTTCTGGAATCAAAGTAGTTTGTCTAGCCATCTTCTCAGTTTCATAATAAATTTCTGCCTTTCACATATGTCCTGCAAGATCAAGAGGTGTATCAAAGTTGAAAAGCAGCATGAGAGCATGTCTCTGACCAGTTGGCTCGTTAAGATCGTCCATGTTTATCTTCCACAGTGCCTCCTGTCATCCGTGTTTACCCAGAAACTCAGGCCCAGGAACCTGGAGTCTCAGCCAGTCTGAAATGCCATGCAGAAGGTATTCCCACCCCAAGAATTACCTGGCTTAAAAATGGCGTGGATGTTGGACCTAGACTGTCTAAGCAGCTCTCTCTCATAGGTAAGAACCAGCCAAGGATTGTGTAAATCCTTCATGGTTGGGTACAAGCTACAGTACCCTCTAGATAGGAAAAAACTTTTTTAAAGTTCATAAGTTGAAAATGAATAAATGTCAGGTCTTCCAATTTTTTATAAAGTCTAGGCTAGATAACAATTTCAACTGTACCGTTAGGAAATTTTCTTGGTCCTTCCAGATAAATTAGGGAAAGTGTCTATGTCATGGGGTGAGGATAAGATAGTAGAAAAGCTTCTTCTTCATCAGCAAATATTTCACAACCAAGCTGTTAAACAAATTCTCCAATGGATTCCTCTATCATTATGCCTGTGTTTCCTTTAACTAAATTTCAAGTTTCCTTTGTAACAATATATAAAAATTTTTTAAAGAAAAACTTATCCTTTTCTGAAAAAAATTGATCTTAAGCAATACAATTTTTCTCTTACATAAGAAAATGACTAGATGGCAGATGGCTGCATCTCATGCTTCTTTCTGGTGAGGTTAAGCTTGACTCCGCAGAAGAGTTGAGAAAATGAATCCCCCAGATCCTCTACACAGAGATAGAAGACGAGGGATATAGAATATTTTTTTCACTGTCATACACCATTGGTGTACTGATTGGTTTTGCTGAACAACCTTTTTTTTTCCTCCTTTTAATGTATCTGTTGCAAGGGAGGATGACTGGGTACAGAAGTATGCAAATGAGATTTAAAAGAATATCTTCCAACAATACACAATAACAACTAGCGTCTCTAAAAAGAGGAAGACACCTTCTAATGTGACCCTGCATTTGAGTAAGAATGTGCAAGCATGATCTTGTCACATTCTTTACCAAATTCCTCTGGCTAACATCCAAAAACTACCCTCGCTAAATGTCTGTTGGCAAGTTGGTGTATCCTTGTAGTTCTCAGCCATAATGATTTTAAATAACTAATCACCAGCTTGAGAGGACAGTCTTGAATTTTTTTTTTCCCTTTGGAGGGGGGAGGGCAGTGCAAGTGGGGTTAAGTGACTTGCCCAAGGTCACACGGCTAATAAGCGTTAAGTGTCTGAGGCCAGATTTGAACTCAGGTTCTCCTGACTTCAGGGCTGGTGCTATACTCACTGTGCCACCTAGCTGCCCAGTCTTGCATTCTTAAATGTGATGTAATAAGACCATGTGGTTCAGTGGAAGGACCAGACTAGAGGACCTGGTTTAAAATTTCAGATCTGATGTTTACTACCTATGTGACTTTGGGCAAGTCCATGAGTTCATTTGCATGGTTTTTAAATTACTCCTCTGAGTTCCCTTTTAGCTCTAGCTAAGCTCTTAAGAGGACAACTAGGTGGCACAGAAGATAGAGTGCCAGGCCTGGAGTCAGAAAGACTCATTTTCCTGAGTTCAAATCTGGCCTCAGATACCAGTCAAGTCACTTAACCCTCTTTGCCTCAGTTCCTTATCTGTAAAATGAACTGGAGAAGGAAATGGCAAATCTCTCCAGTACCTTTGTCCAAAAACCCCACACGGGGTCACAGAGTCAGACATGACGGGAGGAGTTATTGAGGTAGCAAGATGTAATCATTACTGGTCTCATAGTCCTGGCTAAGTCCAAGGCCAGGTCTAAAAGTCTTGGGTGAGTTTAAATCTTTTTTTGTTTTGATAGCCAATGGAAGTGAACTTCACATCAACAGTGTGCGTTATGAAGATACAGGCGCCTACACATGCATTGCTAAGAATGACGTAGGTGTCGATGAAGATATTTCTTCTCTCTTTATCGAAGATTCGGCCAGAAAGACCCGTAAGTTGGCAGGAAATTATATATGTTCACGAGATGTCGTTTCTTGCCTACTTTTAATCCAGAATGCTTATCTGGGTCAGAACAATAGAGGCCAGCCTTTTCAATGGTGGGAAAACAGATGTTTAGGGGACTAACCATGGTTGTCTCACCACAAAAGGTAAATGAGACTCACTTAGACTTGATAACCATTTTACAAAAAGCAGAGAAAGTTAAAGTGAGAGGAGTAAGGGATTTTCAGTACAAAAATTCTGTGGGCTGTTTACTATGAGGGGCAGTAACCTATCTTTTCAGGAAGATAATTAGAAAAGAAAGTCCAACAGATTACATTTGCAGCATCTAATTCCTCTAGGTTATTGTCTTCACTAGGAGGTTCTCATGGCCTCCTCCGGTCAAACTTGGAGTGAATTTTAGCCTTACTCTATTTGTACACCTGGGAATTTTTAATTTTTTGTGTGGCAGGAACCTATGGACCCCTTCTCAGAATAATATAGTAAATGCATAAAATAAAATACACAGGATTACAATTGAAACCAATTATACTGAAATTCAGTTATCAAAATATAAAAAAAAATTAAAATAAAACAAGTTCTCAGATCCAAGGTTAAGAATTCATGAATAAATAGACTGAGCAATGTCAAGTTGCAAATCTAAGGTTATCATGGAATAAAATTAATCAAATGAGCACTTTGTTATCCATAAGGGACTGTATAAATGTCAGTTAGTGGTCACTATTAGCATTAGTTTCCACTGACTTTGCTGCCCCACATGTTTTTGACCTTATTACTTCCATCCAGGATCAGGCCTAGCATTGTCATTCCTCACCCTCGTGAAGGTGAATCTAATGTCTGCCCAATGGAAGTTTATTGTAAGTGCCTCTGGCCTCCCATTTCTGTGCCTTCTTCACACTGGGTTGCACCTCCCTCTCTAGCTCTTCATATCCTCATCTTCTGTGTTGGTAAAAATTGATCTGAAAATCAGTCACACCAAAGGGTTATGGACTCAGAATAATATAGACCTGGCTGCTTGGTACTTTGTCCTACTCCCCCTAAAGTCAGTATTTGCATTTTAATGGAAGAGTGTTTACTAATGGTGGAATTTCTAGTATCAGCAATCCTTGGGGAAATGCGAAGCCAAGGCAGCCAGGGTTGGGCTCTGCGACCTCTAAGATCCCTTTTAGCTGCTTGCTATTCTCTATTTCTATGTTTGAGGCGGGAAGGTGAAGGAGAGAACTCCTTAGGCAGCCCTGACTTTATTCCCAGCTGTCCATCCTGCCTGTGCCTCAGCCCAAACTCAAGAGTGCTGGTCCCTAAGGCTCAATCTGGATTCCATATTTGTGTAGCACCATCTTTGTGTATACAAGGCACTGAGCAGCACTGAGTTGAATAATACTGAATAATTAATCAGTAAGAAGTTGAATAAGACAGTCTCCATGCTCTCAAGCAGCTCTCCATCTAGTATAGCTATACAGGTACACATGCAATCAAAATACAAATTAGTATGTAGTCATTGGTATGTCAAGAGGGGCCCAAACCCAGAGAGCTCTAAGGAGGGAAGACTTTTCACTGGTTTGGTGGAGGTTCCTAAATCTGATTCCTATATGGACAAACACTGCATATACATGCCTAGACAAGAGTCTTATTTTAAGCTGTTCCACCCTGGGATCAATTCCTGCCTCAGACACTTTCCAGCTGTGTGACCCTGGGTGAATTGCTTAACCTTTCTTTGTTTCAGTTTCCTCATCTGTAAAATGGGCGTAATAATAGCACCTAATTGCCGGAGTTGTTGTATCAGATGAGATATCTGTAAAGGAGTTTGCAAACATTAACATTCCATATTAATGTGAGCTGTTATTATTAACTATTATTACTAAATGAGATTGCTATAAACTTGTGTCTTCAGTCAGAGGTTATTCTCCTTGAAATTCTATGAAATCATCAGCAATTCTCCCTTTAACTTTGCCAAATTCGAAATGTTACAAACATCACAGAGCAAGCAAGGATCCCTAAAGAATACTGGATCCTAAATAAAAGTACAATGTTGAGTTCTTAGATCAATAAAATTATGGAGTAGCTTCAGGAATCAGTTCCTCACTCTATTAATTTTTTTTAATTTTAAAAAAACTGCTGCATTACTGGGAGTAATGTTATCTTAGAATTAAAATGCTGTGTTCTCCAGATCCAATTCTATGCCCAGAAGGTAATTTTGGTGCTTTTGGGGGTATGAGTTCTTTCCTGTAATTGCACTTGCACCATATGCAGAAAGATCTAATGCTGTAGTTTTTGTGAGAAGTCATTACTTGATACTAAAATAGTTATTTTAGTGAAGTTGTTCTAATGAAAGTTTTCATGTGACTTTGGTTTTTTATGTTTTTGTTTTTGTTTTTTTTTTTTCACGCTCTCAATGATTTCCTGGCTCTCCCAATGCTGGCGTGCTGCAGTTGCAAACATACTTTGGCGAGAGGAAGGTACTGAAGTCCCACATTTGGTTTTGCTTTTGTTCCCATGTGCTCATTGAACCCAACACTTTCATAACAGGCCATCTTTCACTGAGACACTCTCACCTCTGCCAGCCTCAGTGCACCCAACATCTATCTGCCTGTGAACTGAAGGACTTGCTGCCCCAAAGATTATAATCTGGAAAGGAACAACTATTGATTCTGGGGCTGAGGGAACCATTAAAACCTAGGACATTGTGCATGTTAGGAAATTTGCATTAAAATGCATAGCTTGAATACCACTGAGTCCCATTTTTCTGAAAGTAGATGGTCCCCAGAGAACATCTAGCTTTCAGTTCCCATTCTCCCTAGCACCTACCATATTTTAAATGTGTTGGCATTTTTTTCTTTTTTATTAATTTTAGTATTTTTTTAACCCTCTCCCTTTCAAGATATATCCCTCTTCTTCTCTCCTCTGTGCCATTTCTTATAACAAAATAAAAGAGAAGAAAAAAATCAACAAAGCTAAACAATATGTCAACCCAATGGGACACAATATGCTGTTTTCCACACCTATCCTCCCCCTCACCCACATAGGCCTTTCCAAAGAAAAGGGGAAGAATGCATTTTCTTATCTGTCCTTGAGGAATAGACTTCATCATCATAACTATATAGCATTCAGTTTGAGCTTTTTTGTTTTTTCCGTGTGTATTATCATAGTTATTACATACATTGTTTTCCAGATTCTGTTTGCTTCTCTGTATCTGTTCATATGTCCTCCCAAGTTTACAGAGAAAAAAATTCATATTCATCATTTTTATGGCACAATAATATGCTATTACATTCATTTATCACTACCACGACTTATTCAGACATTCCCCATTTGACCAACATCTACTTTATTTTCTGTTCTTTTCTATGTCATTCCATTTTTTAAAAGCATTTAAAACATTTTAATACATAAAAGTAGCAGTGGATAGTCATTTTCCATCAAGTGTGCTTTGGCCTATTTCTCTTTTAGATTCTCTTTCCGAAGTGCTTACCAAAAAAGTAATCCCATTTCATTTAATTTGATAGATACTCGTTACATGTCTACTATGTTAAAAGAAAAGATATTAGTTAAAAACATTTTAGTGTCTACTATGTTCAAGGCCCTGTTCTGGGCCCTAGAAATACAAAGAGGAAAATGACATGGTCTCTGCCCTCAAGGAATTTAGAAGCTAATAGGGTTTAGGGGTAAGGGGAGACAGTATTCCTACACACACACACGTGGGTGCATAAGCACACACACACATACATACATGCATATATATGTGGGCACATGAACATACACACATGTGGGCACACAAGCACCTCATACACTCACACATACACACACACACACACACACACACACAGTGTAATCACATATGATGGGGTAAAGTGGAAGCCTGAATAATTTTTTGTCCCCACCGTTTCCCAAAAACAAAATTAGGGCAGCACTACGTGGTTTAGTGCTTTGCTTCTCCTAACTCACAAGATTAAGAAAAAGACTAACTAAGGAAACGTTTTCTAAAATAATCCCATAAATGCTAATCACTGCAGGGAGCTGACAGGCACAAAATAGCCTCCTAATAGAGGTCAGAAGAATTTGGGAACAAAATAGAGAAAATTAAGCCTATTTTCATACCACAAAATTGCAATACATAATTACTTTCTGATACATACATAATTTCACATCTGATATTTCAGAGGGTAGTTTTTTTCACCAAATCCATTGTACAATATCCCATAGAATCTCAAGTTTCCATGAAGTACTGTCCCAGAGCTTTATCCCAAGGTAGGTACGGAAGTAAGAGTTCTCTGGTTCTAGGATAAGGTGACTCAAGTTCAAATCTTGGCTTTGCCTTTTACTTTGTTGGTGGACCCCAGGTTTTTCATGCAAAATGAAGAGGTTAAATTTAATAGTTTCTGGGATCCCTTCCAGTTCTAAGGCTATGATTCAATGATCATAGCGTCAGTATTTTGCCAACATAAAGAACTCCTGCAATTTTAGAGGGAATAAGAAGTCTTTCTAAGTAAAGGCTGCATCCAAATGCCTTCAATAATAACCAAAGCATTTTAAACAAAAGCAAACCTTCAGGCTATTTCATGAATCATATTTCCTAGAGTGGTTTATTTACTGAACCCTCAAGCGCATGTAGAAATTTCCCTCAAAATTTTGAGCGTTACCTTTGTGAAGATTTCATTTGAAAATCCATTCTAAAGTCAGTGAAAACAAATATTGCTTCAAGAAAATAGGACTGGTCTTTCCTTGAGAGGTTGACCTTGTCA
This sequence comes from Pseudochirops cupreus, assembly GCA_028627135.1. NCBI lineage: Eukaryota > Metazoa > Chordata > Mammalia > Diprotodontia > Pseudocheiridae > Pseudochirops > Pseudochirops cupreus. The sequence continues at coordinate 329,428,647 of CM053581.1, forward strand.
TGTAAAGTAAAAAAACTTGAATGAAAAGTTTTGTTGGGTGTAGACTGATAGACTTTTGACTATACTGGGTGGATAACCTGCAGCCTTGAGGTCACATATGGACCTCTAGGTCCTCAAGTGTGACCCTTTGACTAAATCCAAACCTCTACATTTGTCAAAGTACTGTACTTGGGGGCCTAGAGGGCCACATGTGGCCTCAAGGCCAAAGATTCCCCATCCCTAGGCTATACAGACCTGCTAGATCTCCTGTCCTCCAGGCTTGGGTATTAACCATCATGAATAATTATCTGATTGGATGCCAGAAGAAAGATGTGTGTGTCAGAGAGAAGAAATGGAGAGGTAGCAGAAAGATTTGTGGGGATTGCAGAAGGAAGGGTAATGAAGAGGAGGGAAGGAAGGAAGAAAGGAAGAGATAGAGGGAGAAACTGGGCAGGGAGAGAGAGAAAGAGAGAGAGAGATGCTTTCAAGAATCAGAAGCAAAGACTCCTTGAAGAAGAAATATTTTGAACTTTTAAGAAGTGTGTCTTAAGTAAAATAGACTCATTGTTTGCATGGCAACCACTAATGGAGAATCAAAAAGTCCAATACGCACACACAAAATTATGATTTGGTTATGATTAGCAAAGAAATATGTATATAGTAGCTAAGTAAGTAAACGGCAACTACCTTTTTAAGGACAGATTTGTCTCAAAACCAGTTGTTGCCCTCTGCTCAGAATTACTCTGGAAGTAGTTTTAGAGAAAGTGAGCTGAGTGAGTGAGTAAGCAAGTGACACTTACTATGTAAGTATTGGGTCTGAAGTCAGGAAAGCCTAACTTCAAATCAAGCCTCAGATACTTACTGATTGTGTGACTATGAGTAAGTCACTCAACCACTGTTTACCTCAATTTCTTCAACTAAAAATGGGATCAATATTAGCATCTACCTCCCAGGACTTGTACGTGAATCAAATGAGCTGATATTTGTAAGTCTTGACAATCCTTAAAGTGCTATGTGAATGCTAGCTGCTTTGTGCCAAGTAATATGTTAATCACTAGGAGTACAAATATAAGCAAGCTATATGGACCCTGCCCTCAAGGAGCTTACATTATAATCTAGAAAGACCACACAGTAAGAGAATGGATACCCCCCATCCCCTCATAAGTCTGGATGATTGCCAGAGTTTGGATAGGGTAGACAACTACAATCCTCATATGTATGTTATTAAGCTCTGAATGTTCTATTAGCTGTAGATTTCAATAATGAAGATAGTGTGTGATTTTATGGGTATAGGAATTCTCTCAATGCAGATCAATAATTTACTGGTGTAAACAGTTGCCTTGGGCACTGAGAGGTAAAGTGAAGACCATATCACATTATGAAACTGTCAGGATGCTGTAAAAAGAGAACTGAATTTGGAGTTAGAGGAATTTGGTTCAGATTCCAGCTCCACCTGTAAGCTGTTACCTTGAAAAAGTAATTCTACATCTCTCAGCCTCAGTTTCCGCATCTGAAAAGTGAGGGGTTTGAACTAAACAACCTCTATGTTTCCTTCCAATTTTAAAAATCTATGAAAGCCCACATTTTACAATAAGACTGGCTCGTGACTCTGAGTTTTAGCTATTAAAGAAAATGTACCTGTCAAAGTAGGCTGGTAGATTTGACAGAATATGAAGAACCTGGGAAGTTTCCCAAGCTGATTGAGAAAAAGGTTCTATTCCCATGAGCTCTCTACACTCTTTCAAGCATTTTCTGGCCTGAGTTGCATTGGGGAGATGACATGAGAACCATTCTCGGCCTTTCCCAGGGACACACTGACATACGGTTTTTCATCCTTAAACTTTTTTTTTTCCCTTGAGCATTGCTCTTAGCAAAGCCCTATAGGAGTCTGTTGTGCCCCACTCTCATTGATATTAAGGGCTTTTCACATAATGGACTCCATGGTGATTTGATTTGAAATGAGCACCACCAGGAAGATAATTTTTATATAATGCTAACAATACTGTATAAATGAACAATTTTGAAAGCTGTAAGAATTAGGAGCACTACAATGGCCATTCATAACTCCAGAGAATTGATGATGAAACATGCTATCCATTAAAGAGGATTTATTACATGGACTTGGGGCGCCAAATGAGAAATATGCTTTTTCACCTATAGCCATGGAGAGAAATTGCTTGGATTGACTCTGAATATTTATTATAACTTTTTTCTTCTTTCTAATTGGGGCTCCGGGCAGAGAAAGAACACTAATTTGTGATAATTCTTTTAAATAGAGAGGTAGGGGGTGCTACAAAATGTGTAATACTGTATGTACTTTCAGATGAGGTTATTACAGTATTAATTTTACTTAATATTTTTACTTTGTCACAAGAGACCTCTCAAAAGTGGTAATAATTTGTAAATGTTTGTAATGTAAAAATAAAATAAAATAATAACTTTTTTAAAAAGATAACTATACCCAGTAAAGAAATGTTTTGGCTAAATGACTTATCCAAGGTCACAAAGCTATTATGTTTCACAGGCTGGACTTGAGTCCCAGTCTCCCCTAACCCCAGGGCTGACTCTCTATCCACTATTGATCCCACCCTTCCTCTTCTCAAGGAGCATAAAAGTTCAATGATTACAATTCCACCTGCACAGGTATATATGTATGTGTGTATATTACATATGTACATAATATGAGTATTTACAACATATATGTATATACACATACATGTGTATACATGTGTGTGTGTTTATACATATACACGAACATATGTAAGAGGGTAGCCAGGTGCCTTAAATAAACAATTGGTGGACCATAGGCAAAAATTCAACCCTCCAAACGGAACCTAGAATGACTTGAACATGTCATACCTGGTACTGGAAAGGCCAGTTATAACCATTACAGGTCCCCACTGTTCTTATCTTAAGAAGATGTATGAGGCGTCATGATGGACTTGCCACTTTGCCGGCTAGTTATATGTTTGCATCTGCCAATGGCATCTTAATTCCAAAGAACTCAAAGATGACAGCTCTCCTGCCTTGCAGTTACAAACTTTCCAAAGGTTCAAACACGTGTGGGTGTCAGGATTCATACAACATGGGAATCAGCAACTTGCCTACCTGTTTTCAAAATTTTAACCCCGGATATTTGTAGGCTACTGATAGATGTCAGAGAAACTAAAATCTGCCAGTGGTGCTAAATAAATGCACGATCTTTTCCCATGCCATCATATAATCCTTGATTCCTCCTCTACTCAGTCCCATGGTATGGGTATGGCCATGGTGGCATCATTCATACAATCAGTGTCCTAACTCACCATTCTCAGCACAAGCAACAACAAAGTTTATACAGTGAAGTCTCCACATGCAACATGATCTGAAATTCTTGCACAGTTTACTGTGCTATGGCATTCCTTCTTCCCACCAGAATGCTCTAAGAGCTAGTCTTTCTGCAATCATAATGAAAATTCACAATCATGACTCTAGAATCCTGGTAGAAGCCTAGAGTGCCTTCTGAACCATCAGAGCCAAAATAACGTTAAGCAGAGTATGAATACGGATCATATTTTATTGCATCTTAAGAGATTTCAGACAAGGTCCCTTCCCTGCTTTTACTTTCTTCACCTGCAAAATAAGGGTAAAATAAGTCACTTTTTAGGGACATTTATGGTCCTATGTTTACAACCAACTCTTCTCCAGGGACTCTTCTAGTCTAATTCCTGTGATTTTATTTACTAATCCAATTCAGCTCATTTCACTTTAACAAATATTTATTACCTCCATAGTATCTCTTGGAAGCATTTCCTTCTCTCCATTCCCAGATCTGCCCCCATAAGTCAGGCCCTCACTTACACTCATCTGCACCATTGTAATAAAGTCCTAGTTGATCTGTCTCAAGTCTCATCCTTCTCCAATAAGTCCTCCCCAAAGCTGCCAAACTGATGACCCTAAAACCAAGGTCTGACCATGTCATTCCCCGGCCTTCCTCCTTCCTCCTTCCTCTAGGACAAAATACAAACTCTTCTGTTTGGTTTTTAAAGCCTTTCACAATTTGACTCCAGATTTATTTTTCCAGGCTTACTTATCAAATATTTCTTCCCTTGACTCCCTTCTCCCCTCACTCCTTTAAGATCCTTTGTTTTCTTCAAGGCCTACCTCTACTTTCTAACTCTTTGGAGTTGTTAGTGCCATTTCTGAACTAAATATATTTAATCAATCAATAAGCATTTGTTAAACACATTCTTCATCTTGGACACCTTGGCAGGCACTAGGTGGATATAAAGGCGTTATCTGCTCTCCTAGAGCTCACGTTCCATTTCTTTTAAATTTTTTTGTTATTCTGAAGTTGACAAACACCAACAAATATAAGCAATTCCATAAATAATGAACAGTAAAATAGGATTCTACATGAAACCACAAAATTCCATGACATGAAACTTTGTTAAAAATTATGTAATAAATTCAACATATTCATTTCAAAGTTATTCCATTCATCTGTGATTCCTTTTGAACCTCTTTCTATCTTCTCCTGTGTATTTCTTTCTTCAATGGAGCGTTGTATTCTTTTATTGTATTCCTACCCCTGCCCCCTCCGCCCCAATTCTGTCCCTCTCAAAAATTTTCTAAAACTCTCCCTTTTAACCAGTGACTATGGTCAAGCAAAAACAAAAATGCACATTGACCGTGGGTGCAAATATATTTCTCATTCTGCACCTTCAGTCCTTCCCTTTTTTGTCAAGAGGTGGCTAGCATGCTTCGTCATAGGAAAAATGAGAGGCCATTTTCTTAATTAGAGTGCTTAAGCTTTCAAAGTTGCTTTTGTTATTTATTGTAATAGTAGTATAAATTTTCTCCTGGTTCTCCTCACTTCACTTTTTTTTTTTAGTGACTTGGAGTATTCCATTACATTCATATGCCACACCTTTTTTCAGTCATTCCCCAACTGATGGACATCCCCTCAATTTACAGTTCTTGACCACCACAAAAAGAGGTGCTATAAATATTTTTGTACATGTAGGTCCTTTTATGCTATTTTTGTGATCTCTTTGGGATACAGACCTAGAAGTGGTATTGCTGGGTCAAAGGGTATGCACATTTTCATAACCCTTTGGGCATAGTTCCAAATTGCTCTCCAGATTGGTTAGATCAGCTCACAACTCCACCAACAATGAATTAGTGTTCCAACTTTCCCACATCTTATCTAACATTTATCATTTTCTTGTTTTGTCACATTAGCCAATCTGATAGGTGTGATGTGGTACCTCAGGGTTGTTTTGATTTGCATCTCTCTAATCAAAAGTTATTTAGAACAATTTTTCACATGACTATAGATAGCTTTAATGTCTTTCTCTGAACTGCCTGTTCATATCCTTTGACCATTTATCAATTGGGAAATGACTTGTATTCTTGTACATTTGTTCTCTATATACTTTAGAAATGAGGCCTTTATCAGAGACACTAGTTGTAAAATTTCTTTCTGCTTCCTTCCTAATCTTGGTTGCATTGTATTTGTTGGTACAGAACCTTTTCAATTTAATGCAATCAAATTATGCATTTTGCATTTTATAATGTTCTAAATCTCTTGTTTGGTCAAAAGTGTTCATTTTCTTAATGTGTTCTATTTGGAAAGACAACATACATACATCCATGTATGGATATATGGATGTAAAGATAATAACAACACAACTATAAGGGTGCATTAGAAGAGAAGGCTCCAGTTAGCTAAGGGACTGATGAAAGGCCTCATGTAGAAGGTAGAACTTGAAACATTCTGGAAGGAAATCAGGGACTATTAGAGATGGAAGTGAGAGAAAAGAGCATTCCAAGAATGGGGGAGCACTAGTACAAATGCCCAGAGCATTTGTGAAGTGGAGGCACCATATGTGAGGGACAAAAAGCAAGTCAACATGACTGTATTTGTAGGGTTTGTGGAGGGTAATAACATATAATGGGTCTGGAAATTTGGGATGGAGTCAGATTATGAAGAGGCTTTAAAAGCAAAGCAGAGAAGTTGACATTTAATCCTAGAAGTGATATATTAATATTAGGAAAATGATTGTCAAATCTGGCAAATAAGAGATATTGGTAACTTAGAAAGGGCAATTTCAGTTGAGTATCAAATGAGGTTAGATTGCAGAGGGTTTAGAAAACAGTGAGAGAAGAGGAAGTGGAAATATTGGGCATAGATGACTTTCTCAAGAAATTTGAATGAGAAGAAAGAAAAATAATAATTAGTGAGAATGGTAAAAGCCAGTGAGAGATTCTCAACATGTGTTTTGTGTGTGTTTTATGCTTAAGTTATATCTGTGCTCACATTGTTCCCCCCTAAGCTCCTTGCCAACAGAGAATGTTTCAGTTCTGGCTTTGTGTTTTCAGAATCTACTACATAACAGTCACTTAATAAATAATTATTGAATTGAACGTGCAAAGTTCTACATATTAAAGGTAAAAACGTAATTCCTCTATCACATATTTATTATGCCTATTAGTAACAAGAATATCATTCCCCAGCTATATCAAATAATGGAACTTTTCTCTTTTTAAAAATGGATATAGAAATGTCAAGCATGGTTCTTTCTTTAAAAATTCCACAGGTGAAGAGTTTTCATTTGTCTGCATCTATCCAACATTCTTTCAAACTCAGAAGGCTTCTGGTTTTTAATGTTTTGTTTTTGTGGCGATAACAATATTATTGCAAAGCAATATAGTGCACTGGAATTTGTATTAACTGGCTTTAACTGAAGTGTGGCTCTACCATTGACCATCTCTGTGACCTTGGACAAGTCATTTTCACTCTAAGTCTCAATTTGCTCATCTGTAAAATGAGGGTATTGAGCTAGATTGCCTCTTGCCTCCCTTCTAGCTCTAAATCTTTATTCTGGTGACTTTTAAACAGTAGTAACAAGGTGTAATAGAAAGAAGATTGAGGTCAAAATCAGCACACCTAGCTTATAGACCCAACAAGACCAGAGTCACTGTGTAAACTTTGACCAATTTGGTCTTCATTTCTTCATCTATATATTAGGATGTTGGACTTTGTTGTTCAGTTGCTTCATTCATGTCTGACCCTTTGTGACCTTATTTGGGGTTTTCTTGGCAAAGATAGTAGAGTGGTTTTGTTGTAACGAGAATTTAGTGAATGAGACCATTATTCATTTTAAGTGGAGTTTAATAAGCTGGCGACTGCAAGAGGTCAAGTTTACCCAAATCAAGCAGCCCCGAGATGTGTTTTCCTGGGGTTTATATAGACAAAAATCACAACATAACTGTTACCAGGGGGAAACCACAACTTAGTCAGTTGCTACACAAGCAGGGAAAATACAGAAGCCAAAAGGTAGCAATCAGTTCATTGCCTAACAGTTGCTGCCCAGTGATCAGTTTGTTGCCCAATTAGGAAGTTCCCAAGTCTATTTCAAGAACTGAACAGAAGAGGGGGAGGCTATGGGCTCCAGGTAACAGATTTGGGCAGGTTTACTTGGCAGGTTTGCTGCGTAGGTGGGCTTTGTTGGGTTTGGGCAGGTCTCCTAGGAAGCTCTCCTATGATGGGGAGAGATGGGGGATGTTCACAAAGTGGGGGATTACAATAATCCTCACTTCTTTTTGTCGAGAGTCAAATGCTTGACTCACAGTCGAACCCTTGACTCATAATTGGTGCCTGGTAGCAGGGTGATGGAGACATTGTCATAGTGGGAAAAAAGCGTCTCATGCAGGGGCTGATACCTTGGTTCCCTGACAAGGAGAAGCTTGACTGAGTAAAACAAACAAGGGCCTATAGTGAGGGCCGGGCTAATAGAATGTTGGGGTTGGGGGCAGCTTTATTAGGATCCTATCATTCGCCCCTCAAAGATCTGGGGCCCAAATTTATTTGAGAAAAAGGATGAAGGTCTCAGCTTCTGTAGCTTCTTTGGGCTGAAAAGGGTAGTAGAACTGTCCTTGTCTCAGTGGGTCCTGAGGAGGAAGTTGACTAGAACCGAGCATACATCACATCCAGGGGATGATGGGTGAGTATAGACTGCTATCCACTGTTTGCTGCCAACTGTAGGTGAATTGGCCTGTAATCTGAGAGACACAAATCTGACAGGCAAGTTCAATATGCAGGGCCCAAGATATAAAGAGAAAGACACATATATCTAGTAACAGGCAGCTGACTAGACCAGGTACCCTTTTACTAAACTATTTAGACTGTAGAAAGAAATATCATTTTAGGCTGAATAGCTCAGATCTAACACACACTTCAATAGCTCAGATGTATCACAACCTTAGTATATGGGATAATGATTAACTTGTGTTTGTACCTTTGTTTCACAAGCTTCTTTTCCCTTTCTCCAATTGTCCCCACGTCATACAGAAAAAATGTTCTACTCCAGGGATTTAACCTTTCACTTAACTATGCAAGCAGGCAGATGACAATCCCGTGTATTAATTAACCCAGTTGTTTGGAATATGGAATAACTGCCCATTCAGATTGAAAATAGCAAAATTTTACATGCCTGCATTGTATTCATATATTTACTGACAACTTGCTCTAATTAGAGAAATCTGCCATAAAAGAAAAAAGCAGAGACATGCCAGGTATGACAGGATAAAGCATCCTTACCTCTGTTTGAATTCAGATAAGAGTCACTTTAATTCCATCTCATAGCCAGACTCAGGAATAGCCAGATGGAAAACATTCCTTTTCAAAGGAAGACAATGGGGAAACTGAGCCTGGAGGGTCCCATTTTAGATTGAGGCTAAAATTGCCCTCTTGGCTTTTCCCAAAAGCAAACCTTCACCTGTAGCAGGATTCCCTCTGAGTAGCTTGTGGCATTTTTCTCAGATACTGACTTAGTGCAGACAACTATATCTAAATTCAAATTCAAAGTAAAATTAGTTGCAGTCCCAATGGCTTTTATCTCAAATGGCAAGTCTCACCAATCACAGCTTAGGGCTAGATACAATTGTTTTTATTCTCATGGAGTTGCAATAAGCAATAAAAGTTTACCATGACATACATGCATAAGAGATTTCATTTCTCAGTAAGCCAAGTTCATTGTTTAGGAACTCCGTAATCCAAACAAGCTTTTATTTTTCCTGGGGCTGATGGCCTTGCTCACCAGATGGTTTCTGGGGACTTGGCAAGTTTACCATAAGGAGAAATCAATAGGGACCCCAAAGAAGGAGCCGATCACAATCCTCATTTCTTGTTGAAAGTCAAACCTTTACTCAGAACTCAGACCTGGGCCTCCCTATGATATTCTTCCTCTGCACTGATGAAAACCATATACTTTATGTGTGACAAGTCCCCTATTCTCAATACTGATTCTTCCTTTTCCATGCCAGAATGTCTTTCAGGCTTTCCATATTTTACTTTTTTGGGATCCCAATATATGGTAGCTGGTACATGTTGACTCTGGTCACCCCCTATAGCCTGTATGGGAAGCAACCTTGACCATCTTCCTAAGGGAGGGGAGTAGGGAGTGTCTACCCTATCTACCGTTAGAGCTGCTGTGGGATTAGTTTTAAGTTTTAACATTAAAACAGTTGCCCAAATAATTTAGTTAACAATCTTACAAGTTTGAACAATCTTAACTGAAATTTCCTTTTAAACAAAGACAGATTTGGAAGCATATAATTTTTCAAAGTATAGTACTCCAAAATATTACAAGAGAAACTGCTTCTCTTATAACATAGATAATACAGATGTTTACCAGTAATAGTATCATGAGCAATTACCATGTTCTTAAACTTAAACTTTGAAATTAAAATCAATTAATTACCAGTCTGGTGACCTTAAAATTCTACATGAAGTTACACAGAACTAAAGTTTTCTTGGTGTCACATAACCAATCAACTTATCAATAGAAATCAGTTACATTCTGGAATCTCACATAGATGGTGAATGTGGTGATACATAAACCTTCAAATTAGCATGAATACATCCTTAGATGAAGCAAGCTTGAAAACCACATCCCTATATTTTTTTTTCTTTTAAGGTTCCTCATTTGCTCAATAAGAATTCTACAAAATGAATTTCCAATTCATTTTGCACACAGAATCATTCATTTCATCATTAATAATGTGGAAATTATAACTTTAAATCACTGTATATTTCCAGAATAGCCAAAAAGTTAAATGAACAATCAGCTATCATAGTAAATATCAGCAGTATTATTACTACCTGTTTGTAACTCAAATATAACAGCTTTAAATTATCAGATTTTTTAACACAAAAAAATCCAATTCACATGCAACACAATGCAGATTTAAAAATTGCTGTAACCTCCTCTTTAACTACAGGTAAAGGTGTAAATACCTGGTGTTCTAAATAGCAGATATAAACATTATAAACAGGGTTAGCAGAACTGATAATGTAACATAACTGGTTTTAGACAATTTTTCTCCATCTTTCAGTTTCAACAAAATTCAGATTGAAAACTGCTTTATCTAACACCATTTCTGGATCACAATGGTTACTCAATTTTTACAATATGAGAGATTTTTACTATAGTGTAGAAATATAATAATAACACAAACAGTAAGATGACATTAATTGCATTTCCAAATCACATATAAAAATTATTGCTCTTACCAAGTGCAAAGGCTTGTTGACTTCTGACCTCATTTTGCCCCTCTCCTTTTCTCATCTTCCCACAGTTGCAGAGCCTGGTTGTAGAGGTGGTCAGTTTGAGAAGGAAGGAGAAAGAGGGCACTACTCCTTGTGTGGAAGGGACTAAAAACCGGGTATTGTCAGGAGGTTGTAGAGTCTAGCAACTGAGGGAGGGAGGAGGTTTTGGTTCTTACCTAGAGGAGTGGGCTTCAGGGTATCCAGGGACCTAGGGCTAATGCTAGTGGGGCCCCAATGTAGCTGCTGTGCCTCCCCCCTTGTTCCTTTCACCAGGTGGAGGGGGTTAACTCAAATTCTCTACTATTCTTCTAACTTTTCACAGCAGCCTTACCTCAGTCAGAGCCAGGATAACAGGGTGAAGGCACTGTAGCCCCAGTCTGAGAAGAGCCAGGTGTTCACTCCTTTAAAAACTTCTTTGAGAATAAGGGCTTTAAACCTTTCAGTCAAGGTGAGTGGGACCCTGGAAAAGATCCTAGTCCCCTCTTCTCTGTACTGGAGAGCTCAAAGTTTCATTTCTGAGGTATTCCTCTTTTTCAGACCTTTGCATTTTCCTCATTTATCTTAGTGATAAATAGTAACCAGAATGAAATCAATTACCTGAATCTATACTCCCAATAATTGCACAGTTCTCTTTCTGTGGCCCAGGAAAGGGTTAAGTGCTTGTCCTATTCCAACATTCAGCTTTGAAACCTGCTTCTCTTTGATCAGTGAAGTAACCCCTTTTCTCTAGATAAATATTAGGGAAGAAGTTTCCCCTTCCTCTTTTTCCATCTCCCGAACTTGGCCAGAGTCCAAGGGAGTGGAAAGAGAGAAAGATTTTTGTTTTTCTGCCAACAACCTTTCTTTAAGAGACCATCAATCTTTCTAGCCCAGGTACAGTGTTTCTTCTTTTCTGACTGGCTGCATTTTGAATCTTACAAGGTGGCAGACTCAAAGATTTTTTTTTGCATAGACATAGAGCAGACAGATTCTTAAACAGGCAGTTTGTGCACCTAACAGTTGCAGCAGACTGACACAGACTGATACAGACAGACTATCCCAAAGCACCTAGATGAAACCAGACGGTAGACAGACACAAAACAGAACCAAATGGTAAGCCAAAACAGACCAATACAGGTCTAAGCACAGTGGCTTTTCCCTGATAACAAGCCCAAACAGACCAACTTGGGTCCAAGCAGAATGACTTATCCCAAGGGGCAGACCACAACAGACCTGTATTGGTCCAGACAGGATGACTTACCCCAGGGGCTCTCTCTGACATCTCAGAGAGATGTCTAGCCACCACTCAATTGCTACCTAAATGAGTACTCCCAGAAACAGCCACTTACCTCTAAGGACAGGAAACCAGAGTTCCATGAAATAAGCCAAATGCAGGAACAAATCAGAGTCCAGGAGGGACTTGCTATCTCTGCCCAAGCTTGGGGACCCTGGAACATCTCAGGGGCCCTGGAACATCTCAGGGCAGGGCCAGGTCACCCCCTCCATGAGGCTGAGGTCCTGAGGGCTCAGTGGTGACACAGAATGTCGCAATCTCACTGGGGCCTCCAAATGTTGTAACAAGAATTTAGCAAGTGAGACCATTATTCATTTTAAGTGGAGTGTAATAAGCTGTCAACTGCAAGGGGTCAAGCTTACCCAAATCAAGCAGCCCCGAGATGCATTTTCTTGGGGTTTATATAGACAAAAATTACAACATAACTGTTACCAGGGGGAAACCACAACTTAATCAGTTGCTACACAAGCAGGGAAAATACAGAAGCCAAAAGGTAGCACTCGGTTCATTGCTTAACAGTTGTTGCCCAGAGATCAGTTTGTTGCCCAACTGGAAAGATTCCAAGTCTATTTCAAGAACTGAACAGAAGTTGGGGGGGGGGGGGGAGGTATGGGCTCCAGGTAGCAGGTTTGGGCAGGTTTACTTGGCAGGTTTTGCTGCCTAGGCAGGCTTTGTTGGGTTTGGGCAGGTCTCCTATGATGGGGAGAGATGGGGGATGTTCACAAAATGGGGGATTACAACAGTTTGACATTTTCTTCTCCAACTCATTTACAGATGAGGAAACTGAGGCAAACAGGGTTAAGTGACTTGCCCAAGGTCACACAGCTAGTAAGTGTATGAGGCCAGATTTTAACTCAGGAAGATGAGTCTTCCTAACTCAAATCCCAGCATTGTCTCCCTTGTGCTACCTAGCTGTCCCATTGGTCTAGATCTGCGGTTCTCAACCTAAGGGTTGTGACCCCTTTGGGAGTCAAACAGGGCTGCCTAAGACCATCGAAAAACACATATTTCCAATGGTCTTAGGAACCAAGACACCGTTCCTCTATCTGTCTCCAGGCGGGTTCGCCCACATGCAGATACACCTGCATATGAGTATTAAAGGGTCGCGGCATTAGGAAGGTTGAGAACCACTGGTCTAGATGTTGGCTGCTGCACTAGATACTCTCTAAGGCACCTTCCTGATCTAGACCAATGAGTCTAATGTCCTTCTAACTCTGTTACTCTGTTCTATGTTTCTCCCTGCTTTGATTAGAACATTTGGCAGATAAGGACAAGACCAGCTGTGTTGTTTGAAATTGGGAACAAGGCTCTTTCTTACTGCATTGCCACAAAAAGATCTTAAATGTGATGGAAAACATAAACAACTATATTGCTCTTGCAAGCATCCTTTGTGAGAACCAGAGCAGTTAGGTTTCAGTTTTTCAGGCACAAACTCCAAGAAACATACAGAAAAATAAAATGTCTGTCTTAATAGAGGATCCAGCTGCGAAACAGCACATCTGAAGCTCTGGAATGCTCCAGTTTGATCGGAGCACTGTGTAACTGCCATGCCAAGAACCTACATCATAAAGATTTCGTTCATTTCAATGAGGATTTACTAAGCCTTTACTGTGTAAACAGGCAGCTATGGTAGAGTAGGTGGAATGCCAGGGAAACCTGAAGTCAGGAAGGCTTGGGTTTCATTCCAATTCTTGAGACTTATTAGCAGTGTAACCCAGCCCAATAGTTTAACCTCTTGGTTCCTCAGGTAAACCCCTTAAAACTAAATCACAAACAGGAATACAATCTTTGTTGTTGGAAAGTATTCCCAGATTAGGAATTTTCTGCAAAGATGGAATCACAGAACCTTTGTGAGTGTTTGAGGCACCGTACTAGGCATTAGTGATGCAAAAGAAAAAATGAGGGGAATGCAAAGTAAAATAGTCCTTGTCTTCAAAAAGGCTGAGTTCTACCGTGTTTAAATGTTGTTTACTCAAACGTGTTCAGCTTTGGTGAAAGGAGCTGTTTCCTTCTATACCAAGAAAGGTCAATGCGTATGAAAGCCTATTTCTCACTGGAAAAGTAATAGGAGAAGCTACTGAGGCTGAAGCAGGAGAGAAATAATTTTTGATGGAAGAGGCCTCTTGTCATAAGAATTCCTCAAATTCCAAATTTACTGATTCATGAGACTTCGAAAATGCTTTATGACTCCCTGCCATACATACCACTAAACCAATGCATCTTTTTCCCTACCTCCCCCCTCCTTTCTCATGCCACAAAATTTCATTTTGTGACTATATCAGCTACATCGTAAGAGCCAGTTTTATGCTAGGCAATATGTTTGATGGTCCATGGGAAACTGGCTGAAAGGACGTAATGATTATTCTGGTTTTCTCGTCCTATTTTTCTGAAAGGTCTCAGTGTGGGAAACGTGTTTTACGTCTTTTCGGATGATGGGATCACGATCATTCAACCAACTGACTGTGAGATCAGGAGACACATCAAGCCCAGTGAAAAGATTTTTTCAAGCTATGTAAGTTTCTGTGCTGGAAGCAGCATCTATGCGACACCATGGGAAATGAAAAACCAAAAATCAATTAACCAGCAGCTTTGTACAAACAAAGCCCTGGGTTCAGTTTGACTGGGTTTTGATTCAATTCAAATAATTTCTTTTAAACATTGAAATAAACCACCTTGAAGGGTGCTAGCAGTGTGATTGATAGTGCAAGGATACAAAAGGCAATCAGGTAACATTATCCTTCCCTGGCTTGAAGAGAACATTAGGTGATAAGGTGATAAGAGATGAACTAAAACATATAAAACAATTAGAGACTGATTCAAGACAGTCCATAAGTATCAGATACAGATAGTGTCAGAAGAATCCTTTAGTCACCAAAATGCATTAATTAAGTACTTACTATATGCCAGTAAAGTCAATATGTGAATAATTACATACATAAAAAGAAAATGGAACATAACCTTGCAGGGGAAGGCTCTAGCAACTTGTGGGGAAAAGCAGAAGATGAATGAGGATTCAGAACAGTCAGTCAAGAAAGTCCTCCTGGAGGAGGGAGAGCATAAGCTGGGCCTCGAAGGAAGAATGGGTCACTCTTAAGAGGATCAAAATAGGGGAGACCTTCCCAAAAATCAGTACACTTTGAACAGGATGGATATGGGAAAGAGCTTCCTGTACTGGGATGAGTCTTCCTATTGAAAGAAAGAAGAGAATGACTTGACCAGAGTAGAAAGTGCCTGTCCAGGGGGAAGGAGTCTAGATACTAGTTGAAGAAGATTAAGGAAGGCTTTGAAAACCAAGACTGGACAGAATTATATTCAGTGATGAATTCTCATTATCTAGTGGAGAAGCTTGCTACTATCCCCAGTGTAATGGTTTATTGTGTTTTGGTGTATCCTCTTTCCCTTTTTAATTTCTTTATGGGCAGGCCCTGCTTAAAGAAAACCTGATAGACTATTGTACAATGTGAAAGTATTTGCAGATCCTACACATGACTGCACGCCACCAGTAGGGAGGAAGGGAAGGGAGAAAATTTGAAACTCAAGGGATTATGGAACTGAATCTTGTAAACTAAAAGTAAATAAACAAGTCAATGATTTAAAAAAAAAAAAGAAAACCTGATAAAGAGAAGTAGAACTCACTGGATTAAAAAGGATACAATGGCATGGAGTGGGAGAGGAGGAGAAGACAAAGGAAAAAGCTATGATAAAGGCATTCCCATCTGTGGTTCCTTCAAAGAAAAAAATGAACCTCAAGTATTTAAAACTGATATAGAGACAGCTTTCAGGAATATGGCTGCTTTTAAAAATGAAATATGTCCAGTTTTGCCCAAACCAAGGCCTAAAAAAAAGAAACTGACCATCCCAAAGTCATATAAAAAATTAGGAGACAGAGACAGGACTAGAACCCAGGTACAACAGGAGAAATAACAAGTAAAGAACCAACATGCTAAGGTTTGCTAAGCACTTTACGTATTTCATCTCACTGGAGCCTGTGAGGCAGGTGATAACAGATGTGGAAACTAAGACCTCAGTCTCAAGTTAAATGGCTTCCCCAACTCTTAGTCCAATACTCTTTATATTACACTGCATTGCTTCATATTTATGTGCCCTATTATATTCCTTTCCCAAGACAAGTATCTTTCTCTTTCCTGTGCCTCAGTTTTTATTTGGAGAACATGAGGATTACAAACCCAGCTATTGTGCCATGAAGACAGTATAAAAATTGGCATGAGTTAGGCAGAAGGGCTTGGAGTTCTATGGACAAGTGGCTTCATTAGGATTGTGTCATTATTAATAGTTCATTCTTATTATCTACCTCATTTTGCATTTCTACGTTCTGTGATTCAGAATTCAATTAAAAGGCAGTTTTCCAGACTTTAATTTGAAGTAATCATTTAAAAAAAGTACACTAAATTCCACTAACCCTTTTCCTCTTCTTAACTACTGTGAGATCATTTGGAAATTAGTGTATCTAGTCAATTTTTATCAGTTAATTTTAAGTAATTATATGAAGCCATTGTTGGTATAAATTCTGTATTTTAGCAAAAACCAAACCTGTAGCTTCATACAGCTCAACTGACTTGTAATTGAGGGACCAACTGCAGAACAGTTGCCAGGTTATACTGGGTAGGGGCCAATTATTCACCAGAAGTTCCCTTTAACTGATGCCATCATAATTCTAGACCAAAAAAAAAAACCAAACAAGTAGGGTAGAAGGAAACCAGAGTGGGGCTGCCAGAGATTCTTTGTGTAGAGTCATAAAGGGAGCAATACATTAGAAACATGGCTCATACATCATATCAGATGTTAAGTGGAAAGGAACATGGATTGTAAGTGAGCCAACATACTAGATGGTAACCTTGGGACAAGATACTAGGTAGAATATTGGGCCATGTCTAATAAGATGCAATGTAAATATAAAATTCTATGCATCAGTTCACAAATTAACTTCACAAGTACAAGGTGGCCAAGGTATGACTAGACAGCAGTCTGTTTTTAACAAGATAAGGGGGCTTTAATGGACTGCAGGCTCCACAGGAATCAATAGTATGTTATGGCAGCCAAGCAAACTGATACAATATTATTAGGTTACATTAAGGGAAGCAGAGTGTTCAGGATTAGGGAAATGCACTGTGCCATCATCAGAGCACATCTGCAGTATTGTGTTTCGTTCTGAGCACCATATTGTAGGCAGGATTTTGATAAGCTAGAGAGTATCCAGAGGAAGGTAACCAGTTGTATAATGATCTGCAGAAAGAACTTAGTACCTTCATCCCAGAGAAGAGAAAATGGGGGGACACATAAATGGATTGAAAGGGATGTCATGTGGAAAAGGGATAACAAAACCATCATAATCACAGCTAACATTTTTTTAGTCCCCAGTACGTGCCAAGTACTGATGAGGGACCTGAAATGTTGAGGGAGAAACCCCCGGGGATACAGGGATCCTAAGACCGGAGTTCCCAGGGCAAAATCACCTAGAATGAATTCACGGACTCAAGCATTCTGTAAGTCAAGGTGGCAAAGATTTATTGTTATGCAAGAGTTCTTAGGGAACCTGCAACCTTAGTGGGGTACAGTTAAAGTTTATATAGGATAAACTATAGTAAAACATGTGCCAAATATGCTAAGTAGGTGAGTTAGTGTGGGATTAGGGAGTGGTTAAGGAGTGGTCCGTTCTTAAAGGAACATGCACCTTTAATATCTACTGAGTTCCCAGAGTTCACTGGGAAATAGCCCAAGGGGGGCTACAGAGAGATGTGCTTTTAGGTTTGAAATTCACTAAGTCACCTAATAATCAGGGCTGACTGAGAAATGCCCTGGCTTCCCCCATCAATGTCCTGTGGGACAAGATCAACTTAAGGAGAGGGCAGCTAGGTGGCATGGTGAATAGAGCACCAGCCCTGGGATTAGGAGGACTTGAGTTCAAATCTGCCCTCAGACACTTAACACAAAAATTTGCCATGTAACCTTGGGCAAGTCACTTAACCCCAATTGCCCTACCTTCCCCCATCCGAAAAACAAAATAAAACAAAAAGATAAACTTAAGGGAGTATACATATGACTAAGTCTAGGATACATATGATAGGTGAGTGAGTCAGTGAGTGATGAAGATCTTTATGACCGAGCACACAGCCAGTTCAGCCAGTACACAGCTGGTTCAGACTACTAAATTCTAGAGGTACAGGTGACTACTGTATCACGTAGGGAGGTAAGTATTCTGCTAGGGCATGCTGCCCTTGAGCTGGAGAAAAACTGCCTGAGACTGTTTTGAGGCTAGAGAGAAATGTGATTTTGGAACTGGGGTTCAAGCACAGGCACCAAAGCACCCCATCAGTAAGTGCTGTTTACATGATCATTTCATTTCATTCTTATTCCTAGGACAGTGGTTCTCAACCTTCCTAATGCCGTGTCCTTTTAATACTTGTATGTGGGCGTATCTGCATTGTGGGCGGACATGCCTGGAGATGGATAGAGGAGCGGTGTTTCAGTTCCTAAGACCATTGGAAGTATGTGTTTTCTGATGGTCTTAGGTGACCCCTGTGAAAGGGTCATTTGACCCTCAAAGGGGTCACGACCCACAGGTTGAGAACTTCTGTCTTAGGAGACAGGTGCTATTATTATCCCCATTTTACAGATGAGGAAACTAAAGCAAACAAGTTAAATGGCTTGTCCAGGGTCACATAAATATGTGTGGGAATATACAAGAGGGAAGTATCAAAGATAACTAACTACAAGTTCATGAGCTTGAGTTGTTGGAAAAATGGTGATGTCATTAACACAAAAAGAAAAGTTGGGAGGGCAGGCAGGCTTATGGAAAAGGTGATAATTTCCATTTTAAACATGTTGAATTTAATATATCAGAAAAAATCCGGATGCAAATATCTGAAAGGAAGTTGGAAATATGGGCCTGGAGCTCTATGGAGCTATTTCTAATGCATAAGCCTTGTACGTCCTGCCCTCACTTATACTCAGGGAATATAGGCTCCTTTGAGCTTAGTCTGTTCATCTTCTATAACTAGCTTGTACCTTGCTGTTTGCATGTTGTCTCCTTCATTAGACTGTGAGCTCCTTGAAGACAGCAACTGGTTTTTTTTCCCCCTTTCTTTATATCTTCAAGGCTTAACATAGAGCCTACATATAGTAGAGCTTCATAAAAACTTATGGACTGATTGTATCTCACATTAGCAGTTATAGTGATAATATCCATTTTTTTCTTTTTTTGGAGGACAATTGGGGTTAAGCAACCTGCCCAAGGTCATATAGCTAGTTTTGTGTTAAGTTTCTGAGGTGGGATTTGAACTCAGGTCCTCCTGACTCCAGGGCTGGTGCTCTATTCACTGCAGTGACACCTAGCTGCCCCCAATATCACATTTTTAAGATTTATAAAGTGCTATCTTCAAAATCAGTGCTATAAGATAAATAGCTTAAGCATTCTGATCTGTGCTGTGCTGAAGCCTAGTCAAGAGAGCTGGATGTTCAATTGTCAATGTGCAAACTTACACCTTAGAAATCTGCAGTTGCTTAAAATGGGGGCTTGATTTATTGTATTATTGATGTTTTAGACTTAAGAAAGTTATGGAGAAAATGCTAATAATGCAAATTAAATTTAAAAGAATGCCATAAATTTTCAAAGACCCAGTTGTCAAACATTTATAAGCACACACCCTGATTCTGATCTTCGTGTCGGAAATGAGAGTGAAAAAGAGTTCCAAAGCTTTACACCTGGTAAGTGCCAGAGCCCACCCTCGAACACAGACCTCCTGATTCCAAGTCTATTGTTCTTTCTGTTATGCCATTCTGCTTCTGCTACTGCTTTACCATGAACCAGTGTCAGACACACAGGAAGCACTTTGTAAACATTTAGAATGTTGGCATTTCAAGGGGGTCTCAGAGGTCTTCTCACACACCCTTCTCGGTTGCCATGTCTTCTGCCTCTGCCTTTTGTCCAATTTCATGCTCCAAATTCTTTCCAGTGTATCTCTCAACCCTTAAGCCCCCTTCTCAACCAGCTTCTTCCAAAAGAACAAATGAGAAGTAAAAAGTAACATAAAGTATATCACACATCAAACATCAGCTGCAGCTGAACCCTGAGACTCAGCAGGGAATGTGTTACAGACAGATGGTGTGCTGTGAAGGTGTTAGGAGGCAGAAGGTGAATGAAGCTGCTTGTTCCCATGACAATGTGATGGGTTGGGTTTTTTTTTCAGCTCCCTATAGTTCACACCTTATACACTATCTCAAGCATAAATGAAATGGCTCCAAATATTAACATAGCTGTGAAATATTTTCCTGTACTCCTCTTCCTTGTTTTCTGGTTTAAGACAGGGAAAGGATCGTACCCCTGCCAAAACCATGGAAACCACAATGTTACCATTCTTTTGCCTGTCATGACTATAATAGGTCTTAGGTCAAGCCCTGCTATCACTCTGCAGGACATCTTGTTTGTTCTATTCAATGTCCATCCAGAATGTCCTTTTATATCTTAAACATATCAAAAACAGGGGCAAAGACTACTTCAAAGGTAACATGGTGTCAATGGGTTTGGTTTGGGTTTTTTGTTTTGTTTTGTTATGAGTTCTCTAGCAATCACCTTGGTCAGAAGCCCTAGGCATTTGTTATATGACCGATCAATCTAAGTGAATAAATGAATGTCCAAAAGGCAAACTGATCAGGACTCGATTGAGTGATTCTCAACTCTTTTTAGGAAAGATCATTATTAAGACAAAATTTACATAATCATAGGTCTAAAAATGGAAAGTCATCTATTCAAAACCTTTAATTTTACAAATGAGAATAGCTTGTCCTTCCAGTGGGGGTGGGTGATGAGGGAGAAAGGGAAAGAATCTAGAATTTAAAGTTCTGTAATCAAATGTTAAAAATATATATATATACATATTATTATTATTATTATTAACTACATCCAAGTGGGAATTAAGATACACAGGCACTGTGGTAGGGAGATCCATCCTGCCCTACCAGAGAGTCAGAGGGGTGAGGGGGAGGACATAGGAGAGAATAGATTGGGGGAGGGGGTATACAGTGGGATGGCTGTTTTGGGTGGTGGGTAGGGGAAAGATGGGAAGAAAATTTATAACTCAAAATCTTGTGGAAATGAATGATATAAACAAGAAAATAAATAAATTTTTAAAAAAATTTTACAAATGAGGAAAACAAGGCCCATGGAGTTATATTAGCCTATGGACTTGCATAAGTGTCAAACATTGATGTTAACCCCAGAATGACTCTGATACCAGGAAGCTTTTGGCTGTGTCACAAATTCACAAACTGAACCAGTAGGAGTATTTAAGGGGTGAGGAAAATGTCAGTATCTATGTTACCAACTCCTGAAAATCTAATGGGCATATAACAAACATTTTTCTTTCACTCAGTAATTATTTAGGCTGCCACAAAATGCATTTTATAGCTTTTTGGCTTTGAGATTGTTCACATCAAATGTGTTTATAAAGGTAAGTGAAAGAGAGAGAGAGAAAGAAGAGAATTCACAGGCTGTCTATCCAACAGTGTATCATACTTTGCATTGTCTCTTTCTATCTCACAAACCTATTTGTGTCTGTGTAAATATATACATGAGTAACAATACATGCAGATGAAAATCGGTGAGGCCGAGAATTTAATAGAAAGGAAAAAAATTAGTTATATTTCATTTGGGAAATTGTAATGATGTCAGTGATACCACTGAACACACACAAACAAATCTCTAAAGAGTCCAAATTTCAGGTGTATGATCACAGGTTGAATGTTGAGTATAAATTCTGTGCAGCATAATACCAGCAGCAACTTGTATACAAGAAGTGTCATAAAATGGAAATTTATAATCAGTTAAGGAGATTGACTAGTAAATAAGTTATTTCAGATAGATAGTTTGAATGCTGCACTGGTTCCAATGAAAAGCTTTCAAAGAAGGCCTATAGTGTATTAGGTGGGTCCTCTATGGATTCATGGGAGTACGTAAAGAAGAATCACTTAACATGAGTTGTTTTAGAAATATCACACCTGATCTACCAGTGGAAAAAAGATGATTTTGATTGAATACATTGAAGTACTGAATATTCCTTTTGATCAGTTGAAAAATCAGATTATTTATGATTTAAAAAAATTTTTTTAAATAAAAATCCAATAGATAGAGCCCTTGACCTGGAATCAGGAAGTCCTGAGTTCAAATCCAATCTCAGACACTTACTAGCTATGTAGGCAAGTCACAAACTTCCATTTGCTTTAGTTTCCTATTCTGTAAAATAGGGATGATAATTATAATAAACCTATCTCCCAGACTTTTTGTGAAAATAGAACAAGAAAATATTCTTTTTTAAAAATTTATTTATGTTTATTTTTAGTTTACAACATTCATTTTCCACAAGGTTTTGAGTTGCAAATTTTCTCCCCGTCATTCCCCTACCCACCATCCCAAAACAGCAATCCCACTGAATACCCCCTCCCCCAATCTGCTCTCTCCTATATCATCCCCCATTCCCCCTTTAACTTGCTAGTAGGGCAAGATGGATCTCCATACCACAGTGTCTGTATATCCTATTTCCCAGTTGCATGCAAAAATCATAATAATAATAATTTTTTTAAGCATTTGATTTTAAAACTTTGAATTCCTGATTCTTTTCCTTCTTCCCTCTTCACCCATCATTACTGGGAAGAAAAGCAATTCAATATAGGTTATACATGTGTAGTTACACAAAACATTTCCGTAGTGGATACATTGTGAAAGACTGACTATATTTCCCTCCATCCTATCCCGCCCCCCACTTGTTCTATTTTCTACTTTGACTCTGTCCCTTTTTCAAAAGTGTGTGCTTCTAACTACCTTCCCCCCCAATATGCCCTGCCCTCCCCTTTATCATCACCTGTCTTATCCCTTTCCCCCTTACTTTCCTTTAGGGTAAGATAACCCAACTTAGTGTATATATTATTCCCTCCTTAAGCCAAATTCAATGAGAGTAAAGTTGTCCCATTCCCTTTAACCTTCCTGTTCTTCCCCTCCATTGTAACAGTTTTCCCTTGCCTCTTTTATATGAGATAATTTACCCTATTCTGTCTCTCCCTATCTCCTCTCATTATATTCCTCTCTCACCTCTCAATTTCACCTTTTAAATATCTTTCCTTCCTATTCAATTGATCTTGTGCCCTCTGTCTATGTATACCTGTACCCATATATATGTATACAC
>CM053581.1:329452187-329471275 GCA_028627135.1 Pseudochirops cupreus
CTTGCCCTGGAGGTAGTTTGGCCGGATCCTCTCCCCCAAATTTAGCTGAGTTCCACTACCTTTTCACTTAGTCCTTATTTCTTATGGCTTGATAATTCTGGAAATCGCCACAGCTGCCACAGATCCTCTCTCCTGAAGGCTCCATCTGTGGCTTGTCCTGGCAGCACCGGGACCAAGCTGCAGTTTCAGGCCAGGCATGTTTCAGCTCCCAGTGCGCTGCAATGAGCCCTTCCTGTCCCGCCTGCCAAGCTGCCTTCAGTGGGAGATGTGTTTTTCTGTAATTTTGTGAGTTCTGGAGCCCTAAAATTTTTTCAGAGTCATATTTTATGGGTATTTGAGATGGTTAAGTGGTAGCTGCAGAGTTTTCCTGCTTCTATGCTGCCATCTTGGCTCCACCCCCAGGACTATATTTTTCTTAATGTATAAATTATTCTCTTGTTTCTGCTCACTTCTTTCTTTATCAATTTATACAAGTCTTTCCAGGTTACTCTGAAAACATTATATCTGTCATTTCTTATGGTGCAATGATGTTCCATTACACTTATGTAATATAGACATCACTCAAATGCTAAAAGGTGCTTCTGTTTACTTTCTAAATTTTCACCACAACAAAAAAGGCTGCTTTATCTATCTGTCTGTCTGTCTGTCTGTCTATCTGTATACACACACACACACACATATATAAAATGTATATATATCTCAAAGGTATAGAAAAAATGATCATATATATGGTATATCTAAATATACATACATATTTCCATATATGATCATTTTTCCTATATCATTGGATCTCTTTGGAAAACAAGACTAGTAGCTGCATCACTGTGTCAAAGGCTATGCATAGTTTAGTACCTCTGGAGGCAAAACTACAAATTGCTTTCCAGAGATTACTCTTTTTAAAAAAATCCTTGCTTTATCTACTCTAATTGAACTTGTGCCAAAGCTATGTTTTTAATTTCATGCTTTGAGTGTACATGTTTTTCTGTTATTCTCTTTTTAGGGGCTTGTGTCTTGATTGTCCCTGTCACCATAATAGCTTTTTATGGTAGAATTTTTAAGAAATTATTTTGTTATTTTTCTAACCTTGCTTGCTGACTTTGGACTTTGACATTGGGCCAAGGGTCAGATCGACACAACTGCAGCTCATTTCTGTCTTTGCTCCTCACTCAGTATACTGCCTTAGGACCCTTTACTATTATTTGCCCCAAATTTGCCACCTCTAGGTACAGGTCTCTCTTCTTAGTCTACACTTTATCTTTGACACACCATTCCATGGAGAGCAGCAAAACTGCCAGTGGGCACCTGTTTCTGCTCTCTCCACAGTGTCAGGCCACTCTGTGCCAAATCTAGGACCCCTTCCTGCCTTAGTGCACTACCAAGGGTGAGCCTTTACTCAGTGCATGCATGGGAATGCTCTAGAAGGACATTGTGACTAGAACCCATTCCCAGAGTCCACAGACCTCACTTTCTATTTTACTTGGGCTGGACAAATGACTTGCTATTATTTTGTCAAGGATTTTTGGTTGACTCATTCTGGTGTGCTTTTAAGACCTTTGTGGAGTGGTAATGGGGGAGAGATCAACCATCTTGGTTGGTACCCCAAAATTCTTAATTTTTTATATTTGGTATTAGGTCTATTGGAAAGACCCCAAACTCAGCTGACTTGGTTCAAGGTCTGCCTCTTCTTCTTATTACTGTCACGTGTGGGTATGTGAATTCACTTTTCTCAGTCTCTTTCTTGATTTATGAAATCGTTTTACAGAGTATTTATAAAGAAATCTCTATAAACTGTAAATGTGGGTTTTAATTTTAAAAATCATATACTTTCCCTAGGTAACATCCTAGTTCAGGCCCTTACCATCTCTTTCTTAGATAACAATCACAGCCTCTGGACTGCTTTCCCTGTGTCTGGATTCAACCCTCTACAATCTACCCTTCAGATACTCAGTCAAATAATTTTCTCCAAAGCTCCCTCACTCAGAAGACACCGCTGGTTCTTTTGCTTCTGAAGTGAGATATAAAATCAATACCCAAGCTTTCAAGGCCCTTCATCAAACCGCTCCAGCATACAACCTTTGTAGCCCTACTTCACTCTAATTCCAGCCAACTGGACCACTTACCAGTTTATTTTTGTCATATTATTTACCATCACTGTGCCTTTTGTGTACTATCCCTCATTGCTGAATTTGTCCACTATTTCTCCAGCTATTAACATTATTCCCTTGCTTCAAGCTCCAATAGGCAGCTGGTGATGTGAGACTGGAGCTGGGAGCTGCTGTGTTCTCTGGGCTCTGTGGTGCTGCAGGTGTATCAAAGGCACTGAAGACACATTTATGTAGTATTCAGAGGGGCAGCCTTGCAAATGCAGTTAGATCTCTCCTGATGCTAGGGGAGAAGGGAATGCCCAGACCAAAATCAGAAATGTCTGCAGACTTCAGGCTAGTCCAAACAGCCTGGGGATGTTTCAATCCTTTCTTCAATGATTGCCCAGTAAATGTCTTTCCCTCTGTAGGAAGCCTGTGCAAGTATGCCATGGGGATCCCTCTTCTAATTAGTGCACCTAGGGATAAGGAGTGTACTCTAAAGTACAGAACAGGTGAGTAGCGTTATAGTTCAGAAGGTACTTATGTGAATGATGACTGTGGGGCAGCAAATTCAGCCTGTCATTCTCGACAGTTTGGGGATGGGAGCAGATAGGTAGAACAGGAGAAGTAAGGAAGTCAGAGGAAGGGGAGAAGATTGAGGGTACCTAGAGCCAATAGGAAAAATATGGGGGGTAAGGAGTGATAGTACTCAGGGGACTTAAAGATGACAAGAGAGCTGATACACTTAATGGTCAGTGCAGAGAGGCAGAAAGGAGAGATATGTGGTCCTGTGGTTAGACCACATTTGGGTCTGGTTTGGTTGGGATGGGGATTTCTCCTTTACTGACTTTCTCATTTCATTGCGTTTGGGATACCAACCCCCACACTGGAGCAGCACTGACTATGACAGAGTGATTTCACTCAGTTGGCCCAAGGTTAGTTACTGCCAATGCCCATCTCCTGGGTACTGCCCCACTACCATTATTACATTGTTCCAATTATGGGAATGACTTGGTGTGGTTAGTTCAATAGAGGAGGTTTCCCCAGTATGAGGCTGAGACAGTGGCATAACGTATAGCCATCAGAACAAACCTTCTGCCAGCCTTGCAGAGGAGGAACTGAAAAGTCAGACCTATATGATTAATCTATTAAATTTAAAAGACCCATGACCTCCCCACAGTTCACATGAGCAGCCATTCATCCCCTAAACAACAGAGTAATCTACAAAATCTGTTTATTACCCTGGCCTGGGCTTTGTCGACTGTAGTTCTTACAGGGTGACATATTTATGCTTCCTTTCACCTTGCAAGCTTCACTTTGGGGAATGAGGAATGCATCGCCAAGAAAAGAGAATTGTGCCTTATATAGATTTGCCTGTTTTAACCTGAAGGTTTTGCAAGTTTAAGAGAAAACAAATATGTTTGCCTGCAACATGTTAATTACAAAGAGGATTTTTAGTGGCATTATTAACAACAAGGAAAAATGAAAGTAATAAGGGGCTTATATATAGTAGTTGAACAGTTGCCAGGTTGGATGGGAAGAAACCAAATACCAGTTCCTCTTTTGTGCTTTAAAGGGCATGCCCCACCCACACTGTACTTAAGCACAGAACCTATGAAAAACTGAGGGAGGGGTGTGTGTGTGGATTTGCAAAGTGAAAAGCAGGAAAGTTTCCTCACCTATTGTACCTTTATTAGATGAATTTTGCTAAACTGATTGCAATCAGGAGCTGAGTATAAACCAGTCATTAGGGACATAAGAACTTTCCCTTATATAGGGAAGACAATCAGGGGTAGACATGGAGTCATCTTTTTCTGCCCATGGTGAGAGGCCAAGTCGTGCTGGGAAGGTATCTTAGAGACCATTGCATCCAATGCCTGAATTTTATAGCTAGGGATACTGAGAGCCAGAGAGTCTGGGTTTGAATTGAGGTTTTAGAGCTTGATATTTGAGCTTTGGGAAAGTCATTCATTTCCCTGATCATAGAAGGAGGAGATGGAGACACAGAAAAGTTAAAATTTAATTCCAGACCTTTGGCTTCCTGTCCATCAGATATCCAGATTCACAAAGCTATCTCCTGATTCTCAGGACCTCCCTTATAAAGAGGTTAAGTGACTTACCCATGGTCATACAGCAAGTGCTGGAGTAGGGACTTAAAACTTTGTGTCTTTTGACAACAAATCTAAGGCTCTTTCCATTATTCCATATGGCCTTTCAGGTGAGAAAAATGATCCACTGAAATGTCTCGCAGCTTTGGAAGAGTTAAGACGGAAATGAACCCAGATCTTTTGACTGCCAAGTTAAGTGCATTCTCTATTTTATCATATTGTCTCCTCTAAATTACATTAATCTGTGTTCTTGTCTTTTCTATCCCTTCTAAGCTTTGAGGCAGGACCTAAGTCTTACTCATCTTTTTATCTGCATAATAGTTAGCAGGGCTGTCGTGTAAGTACATTTTACTCAGGGAATACTCGTTAGTTTTGAAATTCTTTTCTATGTTGTCACTTGATCCTTCTCAGTTTTGAAGGCAAGATTTAAATCTTTTTCCTCTATGAAGCATTCCTTGGTTACTTTACCCCAGATCATACTGATTTTTTCCATCTCTGAATTTCCAGACCAGTGAGAATCTTGCGAGGATTGGCCTATACTTAGGCTTCAGCTGAAAAAAGTGACTCCATGATTCACCACCTATTGACTCCTCTATGTAAGGGAAAGTTCCTATGTACCCAATGACTGGTTTACTGAGCTCCTGATTACAATTAGTTTAGCAAAAATTAGCTAACAAAGGTACAAAAGGTGAGGAAACTTTCCTAATTACAAGGCCTTTTTGATAAATGGGGGTGGGAGGGAGAGGTGTCCACAGACCAGGCCACCTGCTGATTGACTGACTTTAGGGTTCCCCCTTTTGTTCAGTCCCATTAATCTGCCCAGCAACAACCACCAGATGGGTGTAGTCAGAGACCTAGAGCTCTGAGCTGAGCTTTCAACCTGAGTACCTATGAAACTGCACACCTGCATCTTTTACCCGGGTTTAAAGTCTATGGAACTGGAGAGCTGGGAATCTGTACACTTGCATGCCTTTAAGTAAGAAACTTCTTGACTTGTGATCTTTTGAAGACTTATATTCCTTCTTCATATATCTATACTTTATAATTAAGCCTTGAGTCCAACACTGTCATATTTCTGTGAGGTAGCCTTGTTCCATCAAGTTTCTCAAAGGCTATATATAGGCATGACTTACATCCCCAACAGGATTTAGCATGACCGGAGTATATCATAGGCATATAATAATGCCAGAATGACGGGCATGTAATTTCACTACTTATCTATAAAATGAGGAAATTACACTAGATGAATTCTAAAGTTGCTTCTTAGCAATGCAAGAATCATAATTCCTATTATTTGAAGGGCTTTCATGTGGAATGGGATTAAGCATATACTCTAGGTCATGTATATCCTCTGGGATGTACAGCAATGGTAGGGAGGAAAGGAAAGGTAAAAAACACAAAGAAACAATTTTACTTTGGATGCCAGGAGAAACTTCCTAACAATTATGGTGGTCGGTAAGTAGAATTGGTTCCCTTGGGAGGTGGTAGGGGCCACATGAGTGGAATTTTTTGAGAAGAGGCTAGAACACCATTTGTGTGTTAAGTTAGAGTGTGCGTTGCTTTCTGGGTATGGGTGGGACCAGCTGGCTAATGAGTTCTCTTCCAACTCTAAAATTCAGAGATTCTATCTGCCCAGGAAACATTATTTTGGCCAAGTAGAGACCTCAAGTGTCTGGGGGCAGCTCCTTTGTGTGGACTCTAACGATTCTTATGGAACCTAGAATTCTGAAGGTGCAGTTGATTCTGCTTTTCCAAATCTCAGGCTTGAGGTTAGCAGTGTTGCGAAATAATTTTTCTAAGAAGAGTTGAGCTGCTTTTATCTCCCATTACACTGGCTTCTATAGTGTTTCTGTAGTAGCTCACAGATAAGAAAAGGAATAGGGCTTTATGTCTTGTTCAACAGGGAAGGAGCCAGTTTAGATTAACCCTAGTTAGAGATATTTATGCTAAATTCCATGCCCCACTACCCTACTTCCCTGGCCCTCTCTGATGTGAACAAAAGAGAAATATATAAGGATAAAATAAAGAACTATCAATTGTGGGGTCATCTCTAGGGGTCCATGGACCTAGAATCTAGGCCTCGTATATTGTGAGGAAGGGGCACAGGACCTTGTGTGTGTGAGGAAATAGTTCAGTGATCTCTGTATACAGTGGGTAAGAGGTATGGATGCGAGGGTGCGTTATAGGACTGTGGGGAGGTAGGCTTATAATAATAGCAATAAACACTAAACTGTATAGAGAGATTATCACATGCCAGGTGTTGTGCTAAACACTTTAAAATGATCTCATTTGCTTCTCACAGCAACTCTGGGAGGTAGGTGCATTTTCTTATTTTGAAGCAAACAAAGGTTAAGTGACTTGTCCAGGGTCACATGGCTAGTAAGTATCTGAGGCCAGATTGAACTCAGGTCTCCCTGACTCAAGCCTGGCACTCAATCCACTGTGCTACCTACGTAGCTGTCCTGGTACATGAGGAGAAAAATGAATGACAGCTTGACAGGGATAGACATGTTAGAGTTGTCCTCCCATAACTCACCCTCATAGGTCAAAAAGAGGCACTCAGAGGTTTAACCTGGGGTTCTTGAATATTTTAATTTTTGGATAACTCTATTTCCCTTGAATTGGTTTCCTTTACATTCTCGTGTATTTTATTTTATGTACTTTAAAACATTATTCTGAAGAGAGGTTCATAAGTTTTACTAGGCTGCCAAAGGAGTTCATGACACAGAAAAGGTTACAATCTCTGACTTCCAACCTTCTGGTAATTTTTTAAAGGGTAATGAGCGACACAGACTAATGATGTGTATAGAAATCTGGCATAAGAGCAGAAATGTACTGGCTGCATAATCTCCATTAGGTCTCTTAACCTCCCAGTGCCCCAGGCAGCTAAGACAGTAAATAGTAAGTAGAGTTGTTGATCAGTATTGCATTTTAAATTCAGGTCCTCTAACCCCAAGCAAGTAACCTTTGCACTATACTATGTGCTTCAGTAATTCTGTCCATTCTCACTTGGCAAGCAAACTACCACCACCTCCCAGTGGACACCAGCCAGGACACAGAAAGCAAGAATCCTAGGAATAGCAGCACCCTTCTTGCTTTCCATTCTCACTCCCTATCACCAGTCCTCCATCATCATTGCCCCCACAGCGGTGACCCAGGGAGCAGATTTCATGGAGGATACACCCTATCAACTGACTTTGCATGGGCTATAGCTGCTCTCACCCTTCTCAGGAGCTGTATTTACTGAAGATCTAGCAAAGAAATCTCTTGCCCAGAGAGTTCTAGGTTTTATCAAGAGAAATGATATTAATAAAGATGCATTATCATCACTTTGCTGTGACTGTCTGGGCCCTCATTGCCTCCTCAAGTGAGAGGAGGAGCTGTAGCTCCTCAGACTGAGTTAATGCCTTGTGCTTTCCATTTCCTGCTGGGCACAGCATATACCCTAAGAGAACCCTACAAGGGTTCCTGCTGAGTGTCTTCTATCTGCCATGAAAAACTTCCCTCTATGCTGGGAATATGCCATTTCCTTCAGCCTCTTCAGGTGAGAGGACCTATTCCACTTCCTGCTGCTGGTCCAGTTTCTCAACTTGGATGTGGAGAACCTCCATTAAATAGAAAAGAAATTCTCCCTTTGACTTGTGGCCTTCCATCTCCTGCTCCTGTCCATTGAGGGAACAGGAAGAAGAAAGTTGGTGGCAAAAGAGACTTCTTTTTCCTAACTCCAATCTCTACCTTTGCCCTTTTCCTACTTAATCTCCAGCCTTTGGAGGGATAAGGAGTTGTGAAGTGATCATATGCCAAACATCTTATATTTCACTTGCCTTCAGTCAAGTTTCCCACCTCTGTTGGGAAGAGGAGCAGCATCTTCAACTCAGAGAAGAATATTCTCAAACCTGGTCATACTCTTTTACATTCCAGTGATTCTGAACTGTGGATCATTATCAAAAATCCCTTTTCCCACCCTCAACTAAGCAATTCCCTATTCTCATCATCTACCCTTAAACCATAAAGATTGAACCTAACCCCACCCAGCCATTCCACTGTATTTTCTGAAATGCTTGTTCCATAGGTAACAAACCTGCCTTCATCTTAAACTCAAACTCATTCTCTCTACTAGTTCTTTCTGAAGCCTGACTTCTACTTGATAACATAGTCTTCTTAATCACCCTTTCCAATAATGGCTGTACCTGCATTCATTGTCCTTCACTGACTAGGAGAGGTAGAGGAATTGAGATGTCTGCTTCCCATTGTTACTTCCACATTCTCCTCCTAACTCCATCACTCAGTATAATCCTTTCCTTGGAGGTATATACCACTTATTCATATTTGTCACCCAAACAAAAAAATGATAGCTATTGTCTACACATCACCAGGTCATTCCCCCTTTTTCCCCAATGTTCAGTAACTGAGTCCCAATATTTCTCTTCTCAACTTCAGCCCTCATAGGAGGGGACTTCAATGTACACATTGACTTTCCCATAAATACCCTAATTACTCAGTTCTTCAACCTACTTACTTCAAATAGGCTAAACATCTGCTCAAACTTGTCCACACACAAAGATGGTCAGACCTGTGACCTTTCCATCACTCACAAATGCACCTCTTCTAGGTTGAAGAATTCTGAAATCTCCCTATCTGACCATGATTAATTGGTTTTATATCTCTCCCCTTTTCTTCTCTTACAAAACCCTACATTTTGTCCACATTGTAACCTCTAATCCTTTGATCATTCACCTCTCTCCCAGATAATCTGCCCTACACTAGCCGCTTTCACCTCTGTTCATCATATTGACCCCTTGGAGAACAACTTCAACTCTACACTGCCCTCCTTTCTTGAATTCCTATCCTTATCATATTGCCAATTATGCCCAGTCAAGCCTCAGTCTTAGATTGCTCTAATCATTCATCATTTTAGCTCCCATACACATGCTGTTCATGAAGATGGAGAAAATCATGCAATCATTTTGACAGGGTCCACTACAAATTTATGCTATATGACATGAACTAGGACCTCCCTGCTTGTAGGCAATACCTCCTATAACAATTCATGATCGCACTTTCCACAGTGGCTCTTTTAGAATATTTTATCCCTCCTCAAACCTACCATGGCTGCCCCAGCTCTGACTCTTTGAGTTGAGAACCTTGCCAATAATTGAGAGTAAAAACAGGCCATTAGCCAAGAGCTCCCTCTTTTCCCCTTTTCTCCATCTGTTATTGCTTAGATGACTTCGGCCACTGTTTCCTCCTTCATCCCTGTTTTACATGATGAAGTAGCCTTAAAGCAAAGCTAACCCCTCTACTTGTTCGAGTCATTGCTTTTCATCTGGTCTACTCTAACACTTCTCTCCCCATCCCTCATCATTCCCACCCTTTCACTTATTTTTAGTCTCTGTCTACAGGCTCCTTGCTACCTATAAATATGTCCATGTCCCCCATCCCCATAATCCTGAAAAGACCCTCATTTGATGCATCTATCCTTTATTAATTACCATTGTAAATCTCTTCCACATCAAGCTAAACTCAAAATGGAGGTCTACAATAAGTGTCTCCACTTTCTCTGCTTTTACTCCTTTATTAACCTCTTATAATCTAGGCTTCCAACCTTACCCTTCCACTGAAACTACTATCTGCAATGTAATTAATGCTCTTTTAGTTGCCAACTCCAGTTTCTCTTTCTCAGTCCTCATTCTTCCTGACAGTTCTGCAAATGTTGACCCTGTTGATCACTCTCTCTTCCCTGATAATCCCTTCTATCTAAATTTTTGGGATACTACTCACTCCTGATTTTCCCCCTACCTACGTTCCTTCTCAGTTTCCTTTGCTGGATTCTCTAATTCACGCTCTATTGCTATAGGTGCCCCTCAGGGTTGGTTCTGTCCTGGGTCCTCTTCTCTTCTCCCTCTGTACAATTTCACTTGGGGATATCTTCTGCTCCCACTTTTATGCTTATGATTCCCAACTCCACCTATCCTCAATCTCTCTGCAGACCTCCAGTCTCACATTTCCAACTACCATTCAGACATTTCACACTAGATGTCCAACAGACACTGGAAACTCAATATATCCAAAATGGAACTTGTTATCATTCTCTCTAACTCTCCCTTCATCACCACATTCCTTATTACCGTAGAGTACAAGGTCATTCTCCCAGCCCCTCAGGTTTGAAAAACAGGAGTTAACCTGGATTTCACCTTTATAGCATCTCTTGTACGTGCCTTATTCTCTGCTCTGATCCTGCCCCCACTCTAGTAGAAGTCCTCTGCCAGCTCTGGCACCTGGATTACTGCAACAGGCTGCAGCTGGGGACAGTCTGGTGTCTCAGCTCTGTCCCCACGCCAATCCATGTTCCGTTCAGCCCCTAATGTGATTTTCCTAAAGAGAAGGCTCAATTGTGTCACAACCCCCCACCCGGGGGTCTGCTCCTCTCCCTCCCCCACCTGTTTGTTTGAATGCGGTCTCATTCTTTAGACTTTCAGTTCCTTGAGGGCAGGGACTATCTTTTGCCTCTTTCTGTATCTACAGAAATTAATTTTCTTGTTCACATTTCTTGTTGTTCGGTCGTTTCAGTTGTGTCTGATTCTTCCTGACCCCATTTGGGGTTTTCTTGGCAAACATATAGGAGTGGTTTGCCATTTCCTTCTCTAGCCCATTTTATAGATGAAGAAACTGAGGCAAACAGGATTGAATGACTTGTCCAGGGTCACTCAGTCAGTGTCTGAGGCTAGATTCGAACTCAGGAAGACGCATCTTTCTGACTTCAGGCCCAGCATTCTACCCACTGTGCTTCCCAGCTGCCCCTCTAACACTTAGGAGGAACTTAAATGTATATTGATTGATCCATTTGTTTATTGTTGTCTTCCCCTTTCCATTGTCAACTCCTAGAGGGCAGGGAGTGCCTTTTGTCTCTTTTTGTCTTCCCAGCTCTTTGCATGATGCTGGGAGGCAGATAGGGGGCACATTGGTTAATTGGAACCTTGCAGCCTACTAGAACCTGAAACCTCCAGTCTGTGTCTCAGTGTTGCACCCATGACTACCATGTGAACTACTTAAGGGTAAGGACCGTCTTACTTTTCTGTTTGTATTCTGCTTACTTAGCAAAGTGCTTTGTATATAAAAAATGCTTACTAAATGTTCATTCATTCCTAGACTTTTTTCTTTTCTTTTTAACATTCTCAAGGCAATCAGATTGTAGGGACACACCCATTATTACTCACTGAAAATAAGAACTACAACAGAGATATTTTTTAGGCTACTGATTTCTCTAAGATCAGATGTGTCAAAGAGAGGGTATATACATTACTCCTGTTGCATGGAAGGGACTGTCTGTCTCAGTCAATCTGAAAGTCTGAGATAGAAATAGAGGCCAAAAGAACTCTCGATCATTTCTTACCTTTCTTTATCCTACCCAAATTGTGAAGTGGGGTTCCATTTTATTGTTAAAGGGTGTAGCAAGCTAAAACATTTCCCAAATTAGTTATTTTCCTAAACTATCAGGTAGTACTATTCAATTTATGTCCCATTATTCTTCTCATTAAATCTCTGCTTGAGCCAAGCTAGTCCTTTCAATATTACGCTGTTCTGATTTTAGCCTCTATAACTTTATTCATATTGCTCTCACTGACAGAAATGCCTTTTTCCCTATTCTCTTTCTATTCATTCAAACCCTTCCTCCACTTTGTAGGGTTTGTTAATTATTCTGGTCCAAGCTGATTTCCCTCTTCTTTGACCTACATAGTACTTGATACTTAGTGAGAAATTATATCTAGTGACTAATATTAAGCTGGTACACAGTGAATCGTCATCATAATAATAGATTCCAGTACTGATGGAGCCCTTAGAGATCATCGGGTCACAATCCCTTAAAAGAGAAAAGAAAATGAGACCATTGAAGGTTAAGTGAAAATTTGGCCAGGTTACATAATTTGTCAGCATGTGATTTTAGGAAGACCATTTAATCAACAAGCCTCAGTTTCCCTATCAACTAGATGAGAGTGACGCTACTTGCTACAATGACCCTGAGAAATAATTCATAATGCGATACATGAGATTTGGTCCTAAGAAGGACTAGGAGGATATAGAAAGTGATCAGCTGAGAATTGATGTTTCCCAGATTGGCAAGTCAGGGAATTATATAGTATTTGTGAATAGATTTTGGGTCTGAATCTAGGAAAGTTCAGGACCTTTTTCTATTACCGTATGCTTAAAACACTCCCTAGTAAATGTTACAGAGGGTTAATAGTTAAGGTATCCCCTTAAAGTTTGAAATATGTTGGGATGCCCTTAAGGGATTTGGAGTACTCAGAACCACTCTGCCCCTTTCTGCTACCATGTTTCATAGGATTTAGAGTGGAGAGTACCTAAGAGATAAAGAAGAAATAAAATATAATAAATTATACAAAGATCTGGCATAGCAAAAAAGTCTCATCCACTATTACAGCTTAATTTTTTTTTCTAGATTTATTTTACAAGCATTTAGAATCATGGAACCTTTCCCCAAACCTAAGCAGAAGACCCTTCCTCAACATCTCTGTCAAGTAGTCATCCCTCCTCTGCTTAAAAATATCCAGTATTGGGCAATTCACCACCTCTTAGAGCAGCCCATTTGAGACATCTTTAATTGTTAGGATACTTATGAAGTTCAGGTCTTTCCTCCTGCAGCTGCCTTCCATTGCTCCAAGTTCTGAACTGTGGCCTCAGGTAAAGCAAACCTAATCCACCCACATGCCAGCCCTTCAAATAGTTGAAGTCAGCTATTATATCTCCTCCTAAGACTTCTCTTATCCAAGTTAAACATCCCTAGTTTCTTCCACACAATTGTCCCATAGCATGGCTACATTGAACAGCTCTTCTCACTATTTCAGCTTAATTATATATTACCCCTCTTCTCACATTCTATAATCCAGCCAAACTGCCCTTCTTGTTTTTCCTCCGTGTGATTCTTCATCTCTGATCTCTGTTTGCCCTTCATATCGGGTATTGCTTATTTCTGAAAGGTACTTCTGTCTCACCTGTACCTGTTACAATGCTTTGTTTCCTTCAAAGCTTTGCTGAAGTCATACCCTCTGCATAAAGTCTTTCTTGACTACCTTTCCCCAGCAGAAACAAATATTTCATACTTCTTTTGAATATGGTTTATATTTACTCATTAATCTATAGCTACACACATGGGCATGTATGCATGTACATATACAGACACAGATATGTATATCTGTCTATGTTTGTGTTTATCCTCATCCCCTATTATAAAAACCGTTTAGTGCTCATGGTTAAAAGACATCTCATAGGAGTCAGAAGCCCAGCTTGCTTTTCTTTGTCCCCAGTGTTGTCTCTGATGTCATAGAACAAGTGGGCCTCTTTAATAGTTCTAAAGAAAAATCTGGTCACCTACTATTGCGTTTACTCTTGAACAGAGAGTATAAGTGTGTCCCCAAATAATAAATAATAAATCCTTCCAGATGCATGTTAAACATTTTGCCACGAAATACTCCCTCTCTTTGGGTTCCCCTTTCTTCTACTTTTCCCTCTCAAAGATGTCACCTACCCGTCTTAAATGATCATAGTATGTTGCTACTATCGCACTGATTGGCTGTGTACTCTAAGTGCATCTCAAAAGCCACGTAAAGTAAACTGAGGCTGAAACTTTAGAAACTGAAGCTGCTATTGATAATCATCTTCCTTAGTGCCCTAATAAGTTGCTTTTCTTTCCTGTTTAGTTCCTCACTTTATCTGATCTCTTGTCTTTGGACCCATCGATGGGTGAAATTCTCACTGGATTCTCCAGGAACCAAGACTGAGAAATTTCCCAACAGAAACTAGTTAGTCCAACCTTTTATTTTTATAGATGAGGTCCAAAGACATCACCCGGGTAGGAAGTAGCAGAGTTATGACTTGAAAGGACAGTCTTCTGAATACAAATCCAGGATGCTGACCTCAAGTCTAACCACCATGTTTTATAGACAAATGAAAAGGGTGTGAGAGATAAAGGGACTTATCCAAGGTCAACATCTATTAGTGACAGCATTGGGACTAAAATCTGAGGCAAATGACTCCCAGGTCAGCGGTACATGTACCATTTTAGGATGGTCAATAAGTTTAAGTTTGTCTTGGTGTCTATTTTAGGTAGATTAATTCTACCATCAGGAAAGGGTCTGAGCATTCTTAGAAGTGAATAAAGGTATTATTCTTTTACTCTGTCGTCTTGGCTCTACCCCCTAAGGGTATTATTATTATTAATTATCATTTTATCTATTTGGTGAGGGAAGATGATGGGAGGCAATTGAGTCTCAGTTCTAAGAGGAAAACACTGCCATGTTTGGGTTAGGAGAAAGAGGAGCTAAGCTTTTCAGATCTGAAGTTGCCATTTGATATTGTACACTTCTTCCAGGTAAAGAAATAGTGCTGATATGGTCATGAATGTGTTAAAAATCTACAGCCTACTTACCTTGCTCCCTAAACTCTGCTAAAACCCAAGCCCCTCATGGACATGCCGGGGGAATTTCTAACTAAAAGAGGAGGGGTAAAAGAAATGGCCTTCAGTGAGCAGAGACACACACAGGCTCTGACTTCTAAGACCTTGCCTGAAGGAAAACTGTCTGAAAAACAAATGTGTTTGATACTTGCATCACTGCTGCTAGCAGAGAAGGTAGGGCAGCCTTTTTTAGATGCCGCTTTAGCTCTAGAGATTATATTTTAACATTCCCTCTGTTACCTTCATTGGTGCCAAAGCCTGCCACATTCTAGTGTGTACATGACATGTCTACCCAAATAAGGGACAGTATGATGCCTCCTCCACTCCAGCCTCCCCCATGCAATTACCCATGGAGCAGTATAATTTTGGGGGAGAATTGTAAACCAATGGGAAACTTATTATTATTTTTACAATATAAATAAATGGTCAGTTCCAACTTTCTGACATACAAGGTATATGAAAAGCAAAGTTTTAAGGACTCAGGTTTTCTTTCCATTTGAGTAGAAAGGGGTAATTTCCATATTCTGGAGGGTGTGTGCATGCTCACATGAGTGGGCCCATGAGTGTGCACACAAGTAACATGTAACAAGAGAGACATATAGCATTGCTTAGAGGAAGACTGTCAGTGGGGCAAGGGCTGCAGGTGTACCATTTACTAACCATTCACCTGAAGGACGTGAGTCTGGTACAGTTCTTCATGGCCGTAGGCATGACAGGTGTAATTGCCCATGTGAATAGTTGTCACCTTGGTAATGTAGAGGGAAGAATCATCTTCTCCAAAATCCTGCATTTAACACAAGAGAGCAGAACTGTCTCATTAGTGAACAAATGATTTCAGCTTTGGGGAAAGGTTCAGTTTCTGTGATTACAGTTCACACACAGAACACCAGAAATCTTACATTTGAGAATGCCATCATAATCAGTGTCTCAGGTCAGATCTTGTCCTTTCTAACTCTATAATATCTTTCCCATCCATCACCTTTTTTCCTACTGACACAATTAATGCCTTAGTTCAGACCCACATCATCTCTTGCCTGGACAATTTCAGTGCCTTATGAAATGGTGTCTTGTCTCAGGTCTTTGCCCCATTCCAATTCATCTTCCACAGAGCTGCCAAAGTGATTTTGCTAATGAAGGTCTATCTTACTCTTCTACTCAATAAACTTGAGAGCTTGTTATTGATTTCAGGAGCAAATATGCCCCCTCTCGCCCCCTTTTTGGTATATAAAAACACTTCACAAGCTGGGCCCAAACTATATTTTTCCCCTAATCACATCACTTCCCTCCATGTAGACTTGCATTCCAGGCAAAATGACCTTGCTATTCCAAACACACAGCATCACATCTCTTGCTTGCAATGCTTTTCACCGGTTACCCCCATACCCAAAATGCTCATCTTCTTCAGCTCAAGCCCACCTTGTACGGGAGGCCTTTGCTAATCTCCCCAACTACTAGTGTCCCTCCCCCACCCCATCTCATTCATCTTGCATCTGCTTGTTCTATTCCCTTATATGTAAATGGACATGTTGTCTTCTTAGAAGAGGGACATTATGCCTTTTCCCCCTATCCCCAGAACTAGTAGAGTGCTTAAAACATTATGGGCACTACATCATTGCTTGGTGATTGATTATAGAACCTGGCAATGATCATCCTTTATTGTGTGTACTTTCCTCTCTGGTTAGGCCAGTCTCTTCAACTTCCTCTTGCCTATGTGCCTTTGTTTATGCTGTTTCCGTCTTTTTGCTGCCAGGGGTACATAGGGTATTCAAGAAGGACTAGGACTTCTGATCTGAAAGCTACCTTTGGTGTCTACCTGGCACTCAGCTTTCACCTGTGACTATAAGAAGCTATGGCATGTGCAGCAGTCACACCTTGGTAAACCATCTCAGTAGACAGGCTAAACCAGGTTGAGGGTAACTGATGGCCCTCAAACCTATTGGTGAGTTGGGGAGATGGTATCTACTCCAAGCATGTGGAGACAACTCCCCTGGCAGAATTGGTGGATAAGAACAGTTTGTTCCAATGGCCACAGACTCCTCTGACAAGTGAAAAGTCAACTCTGATGGGTGGATATTTAATGAGGAGGTAGACTAAAGTTCTTCAGCTCCTCCTAAACTAAGAATATGGCTTGATCATGAGACTCAGAAGACTCAAGGTGTCTGGACAGGAGAAATCATCTCCATCCAGACCTCTCTAGTCAGGTTTCTCCTTTATGAACTGGGTTGCCCTAAACTCTAATGGAGGGGATCAAGGACAGGGGGTTCTTACCCCAGGCTAAGGCTTGTGCAGACTTGATTCTGTTTATACTCTAAGTAGAAATTAGGTCTCCCTGTTCTGTGGGATTTTGCCTATTCTAGTTAACAGCATGTACCTTGGGAACTAGGAGCAATTTCATCACTCAGCCATGCCCTTCAGAGACTGACTGACCTTTTCAGGACTGGGGCCTTAACAGACATAAAGGAAAAAGGATGGATCACAAATTAATAATTAGTTATTCATATAACAGTAAAATATTAATTTTTCTTGAGGTCAAGGTACTATGGCTGATCAGACCAACATGAGCTCAGAAGGCTCTACCTCAGATTGAACACAAATAATCCATATGACCATTTGGAGTGGGGCTCTGAATTTGTGCATCTCACATTTCTTTTCAGCTACCGATATATACGTGTGGCACAGGGGATGGAGTACCAGGTCATAGAATCAGGAGGACCTGAGTTCAAATATGATGTCAGGCACTTGCTGTGTGACCCTGGGCAAGTCACTTAACCCTGTTTGCCTCAGTTTTCTCATCTGTAAAATGAGTTACCCCTCTTTGCAGGGCAAAGGATGTGTTTTATTGATGTTTGTTATGTTCCATACCACCTGGTATGTTCCATACCCAACAGGGACCTGAATGGTAGTTGCTTATTAAATGGTGCTCACTTTCCAATCAAGGTTTAGCCGTAGAACTACCTCATGTGAGCACTGGAGTCTCCTGATTATCTACCCTGACCTGTCCACCTTTGTAGCTCTTCCAATATTTATAATCAGTGCAGCACATTTTGGCACCTGGTTCTGGCCAAGCTAGCATTTTAGTGTAAACTCTCTCTTATTTAATGTTTGAAAGTTCAGAGATCATTCAGGCAGAAAAGCAGAAAGAGGTATCTAAAATATCTTTGGAAGCAAAGAAAATAGGATAAAAGTAGGTAATTAGATAAAATCTTGCAAGTAATTAAATTTCTGTTTAAACCCTTCATGCCTAAGACATTTGAGGGCAACTTCTTTTTGCATTAGGGCTTGGCAAGAATCTACTAATTGCCAATCAAAGGCAGCTTAGTGAGAAAATATCAGAAAAGACAGGAAACTTCCCATAAATAATGTCCTGACTTAGATACCAGCACAGGCTGAATAGGTAAGATGGAAAAGCAATTGGCCTCAGTGGTTGGTCTTAAGAGTTAGCAAGGGGCCATACCAACAGGAATGAGGAAGGATGCAGCATATTGCCTCCATCAAGACCAGAGACCAGTAGAATCCTGCCTCTTGTAGGATTCTATGGCAAATAGAATGTGACTCGGAATCCAGTCTCTGACTAGTTTGATTTTCACTAATCACTCATTAGTTTGATTTTCCAACAATGTCACATGACAGCTATTTATCTTCCAGGTGCCTTTTTGTTTTGCTTCTCAAGGACTAGGTGAAATAAAGAACTGGTCTAATAATGCCTCTCACCTTGACAACTAAGTGTTCCTTGAAATATTGTATGTAAAAGGGATGCTGGAAGCAGCTCAAACCAGCCCAAGAACTATTAAATTTTTAGTGTGAGCATTTCCAACTCTGACTTCTACAATCCTACAAATCAAGGATTGATTTATTGTTTTCTTGTTGTCTAGACTTAAGAAAGTGTTAATAAGGCAGATTAAACTTAAAAAGTTGGTGTGCATTCCCTCTTGCCCCTCAACTTCCTCCCATTTTGTTCATTGTTTACCAGCACATGCTAGTAGTATTGCTCTATTAACCTTGCTTGAACTCACCAGGAGTGTAGTAGAAGGTTCAGGAAATGATGTTATTATCTGCAAAGAGGTAGAGAAGACTAATGACCAAGATCATCAGCAAATTGGAGAGGAGAAGAATCTGATATAAGAGAAGATGGGGAGAAGGGCCACTGAATGGTGAATGTGTGGAGATAAGTAATAGGTCTTTCTTTAGAGGGGGCGATAAAGCTGGAATTTCTCAGAAGAAAACAGTTTTTTATGCCCCAAGGAAGCATGATGTGGACCCACAGACGCCATCATGATACAGGACAAAAGAAGGGAAAGAGAAAGAAGAGAGACTTCTAAGGCAGGCATAACCA
Organism: Pseudochirops cupreus; assembly: GCA_028627135.1. Lineage (NCBI taxonomy): Eukaryota > Metazoa > Chordata > Mammalia > Diprotodontia > Pseudocheiridae > Pseudochirops > Pseudochirops cupreus. Next base: position 329,471,184 of record CM053581.1, read on the forward strand.
AGAGATGTTCTATCATCTTCCCTGGGATATCTTTCTAGTGATACATAACATGCAGAAGTTTTCCAAACCTGAACATTATTAACTCACTTATG
>CM053581.1:329471775-329486326 GCA_028627135.1 Pseudochirops cupreus
CCCCCCCCATTCTCTAAGATCTATATGAAATCCATTTCTCTTCTTGCCATTAAGAACTCCTCACCCCACCCCACCCCCAGATCCCTGACCTAGAGCTTAGGGACTATGACTCATCTGAGCCAAAGAAGGAACTAAAGGGTGAGAAAAAGGAACTGCTGAGGCATAGGTATAGCTTTCCACTTCCAAACCCCAGGTCCCTGGTCACAACCTGTGGACCTTTGTGTTTTCCATCTCGGATTTATTTGGGAAGTCATCCATTACACTCGTAGAAATCTGGTGGCCATTGATTTTTTAAAATGAATTTTATTTTTTTTTTATTTTTAATATCACCAAAATTTGTCTCACCATTCTTTCCCCTCCCCCCTTCCCGAGAGCCATTATAGCAAATAATGGGTTTTTTTGGGGGGGAGGGATTGGAGGAGGAAGGCAAGGTAATTGGGCTTAAGTGACTTGCCCAAGGTCACACAGCTAGTTATCAAGTGTCTGAAATCAGGTCCTCCTGACTCCAGGGCTAGTGGTCTATTCACTGCGCCACCTCGCTGCCCCAAGAAATAATATTTTTAAAGAAAAAAAAACAGAAAAATCAACAAAACTGTATTCATACATTGAAAAAGTCTGAAAGTATGTGCAATATACTGCACCCATGGAACTCTCATCTCTGCAAAGGTGTGGGGTGGAGGCGTTCTCTCCTTTCTCTTCTTGTACTCCAGTTCTTGTTCTTTGAAATCTCACAATGTCCTTTTTGATTGTTCGACAGTTTTCTTCCTGTTTAGGTTGTTGGAATCATTGTGTATATTGTTTTCTTGATGTTGCTTACTGAAGTGATCATCAAATTGTGTAAATCTTTCCATGTTTCTTTGTATTCACCATATTCATCATTTCTTACAGTAATATTCCATTTTATTCATGTACCACACTTGTTGAGTCATTCCCCAATTGATGGGCATTTATTTTCTTAACAATTCTTGGCTATCACCAAAAAGAAGTGCTGTTACAAGTATTTGAGTGTATATGAGGACTTTCTTCTTATCAATAACCCCTGTGGGGGTGGGGGAGGGTCGGTAATTGTCTATTGGGGAATCTCTGTGTTTCAAAGGTCATGAACATTTTAATCACTTTATTTGCATAATTACAAATTATTTTCCAAAATGGTTGTACTGATTCACAGCTCCACCAACAGCAAATCCACGTGCCTATTTTCCCACAGCCCCTCCAATATGAACTATTCCTACTTTTGTCATCTTTGCCAATTAGCTAAGTGACAGGTAAAATTTCATTAGGGTTGTTTTGATTTGCTTTTCTCTTATTAGCAGTGATTTAGATAATTCTTTTATATGGTTGTTCACAGTTTTCATTTCTTCTTTTGAGAACTGGTTGTTCATATCCTTTGACCATTTATGTAATGGTGTATGCATGTGTACACACAAATACATATAATTTATTAGTTTGTATATCTCAGATACTAAATCCTTATCAAAGAAATCTGACACAAAAAATCTCTTCCCATTCAATTTGGTCATCATTTCTAAATACTTGTCTTTGGCTTCAGATTACTCCATGGAACTCTTTCTCCCTTGCTTATTCTTTCCATCTCCCTCTCGCATGTGGAAATGCTCTTGCCACCTGCTTAATTCATCGTAGCAGATTGCAGACTGCCTGGCATGGAGATGCTTGGTATCCCACTTCTGCTACTTTCAAACCTCCCTTCATGTTTCTTATCTATTACTTTCTAGCTTTTATGGCTCAAGTTTCATATTATCTCAGGTCCCAGAACCTCAGCTAGGTTACCCCTACAGGACAGAACATCCTGTATTCTTGGAAAAGAGGATAGAGAAACAAAAACCTCAAATTTTTTTTAAACAAGGATTATACATCCCAAGCAACTGATATCTAGCCACCACTATAATGTATTCAGAGACTTAGAAATCTTAAATTGATCTCCTGAGAAAGATGGAGGAGCTGCCACAAAGGAAGAATTTTCTTGCTTTAGTCAGGAAAATTCAAAGGATATCAATGGTAGCCAACCACCCAAGCAAAGTGAAATGGCCTGCTATTATAGTGAAGGCATATAAGCTGCAGATGAGGCCTTATGGAATCACTATGGAGACCTAGGGTCAATAAATTTTCACATTAGGAATAACTAACAAGTACCCAGTGTGTGTATATGCCTCTTCTCCATTCTTTCTTTGTGACTCCTATTTTCTGTTGACCAAAAACCTGTGAACTAAAGGACCTTGAAAAACTGCAATGGAGCAAAGTCATTCCAGATATATTTTTTTATAAGGAGGCTATAAAGGTTCTGATTCATTCACCAGTTTTCACTCTGTCCAAATGTCATTAGGTAGTTTCAGTTTCAGGGTTTAATACTGAAGTCCCATTGTTGACAATGAATACATGCACAACTCCACCTGCTAGACCATCCTGGCCTCCTGCTTTTACACCCGTATATCTACCTCGTGTTTCCAGCCACATCTCAGCCAGCTCCTTGCATCCTCTGTGTCTACATTCGTGCCTTTGGAAACAGAAACAGTTGAGGTCAGATGACAGTCCCTCTGTCTTCCTGTCTTCCCTAACCCAGGGCCCCTGAATAGAGAAACTCACTGCATTGGAAATCCATTTTAGCATGGCTTTATGAGACCCAGAATTGGATGAACTGTAACACAGATCAGGCTGCATCCCAAGAAACTCCTCATGGCACCCACTGAAATCGTCATGTATCCTGTCCCTGTGTCATAAAAATGGTTCTTTGGGTCTAACAGATAAAACAGTCCCACAGGATCTATAGACACTGATAATAGGAGTTAAATAGTTTTAAAATATGGACACTTACATGATTTTGCTGTCTGTATCCAAGGATGTTAGTTCCCAGAAGTCCAGGTTGGAATTACTTTTCTTTTCTGTCTTTATTTCTTTTTTTTTAAGATTGAGGGCTTACTTATTTCTTAGTGATATCAACAGTATAAGGGGTATATTCATTCAGATGCTTAATCTGAAATGCAGATGAACTCCCATTTCCCAGTCATACGGAAAGAAGTAACATTTGTACAAATGATGCTTCCAGATTTAAGAGGCTCTAGGAAGTGCCCTTGTCATAGTGACCCCTTATTATAGTGACCCCTTGTCATATTGACCCCTAGTAGGAATAAATGCCTCTCTGGTCCCAGAGGAACCCCTGGAATAAAGTAGAGGTATATATGTTACAGACACACAGCTTCCTGTGGACATTCTGTATATAAGGTCAGACTATCTCCTGTTCTCATAAGTGGGTGGGGTTTTTTTCATTTTAAAAATGTATTTATGTCATAGCTCTACCCAATATGAGAAGTATGGTATTTTTGAGGTGAATTTTCCATGTTATGGAAAAGGCCATGTTCAGGGTTCAGAGGCTACTATGACATAGGGATTTCCCCAAAATACACCCTCTTGTCTCAATTTAATTCTAATACTTACTACGCTATGTACCCAAAATGGCATATAGGTACTAGGCATTGGAAATACAGATGCAAAAATGAAATGGTGGCTTGCCTGCAGTGAGTTTATAGTCTACTGCCATTTACAATCCTGGTCAGATGGGATGAATGAGAAGAAAGGGAGTGAACCTCACTCTGTGTCACTGTGTCCATTATGGAGACAGCATTGCAAAGCATAGCCCAGCCCAGGCTGATCTAGGCAGCGTTCTGGCCACAGTGGTGGGGGAAACTGAGGGTAGCTAACGTCCCTAGAAAAGCTTTGGCAATCTTTTCCTCTTAGAAGCATCGCCACCCCTCCTCCTCATTCTCTATGAAAGATATCTTTCTTTTCCCTTTTCCTCTTTTCTCTACTTTTCTTAGCCTGGTTTTCTTTCACTTCTCCATTCCTATTTGGCCTCCTTTCTATCCCTTTTTCTTCTTTCCTTCTGTTCTTTCTCTTCCAGCTTTTGCTTTTGAGGGACCCATGGGATCCTCCCAGCATTAACCAGAGCTCCCAAACGCAACCTTGACCTCCCCATGCAGTCCCCTGGCTTCAGATCTGTCACATAGCTACCACAGCCCAAACTGAATGGATTCTTCCATGTTTGTGCCGGCCTGGTGGTTACGGAGCAGAGAAGACTTCTGCCTTGTTCTCTTGAAGTTTCCACAGTCAGACCACAGAGAGTATGCCTAGCTGCATGTAGAGTAGCAATGAGGCCCCAGTATTCTTAAATGCCCTGGTATTGATTGGTTGTTTTCATGTACATAAAAGGATCGTTTTTCTTCTCTCCCCTGGGATCAGGAAATTGTCAAAAACAAACTTCCTACGGGAAAAATAAACTTGAGCAAAAATGATAGAAACTAGTGTCCCCGATCAAGTGATTTTTTTTATCTACACCTGCATTGTCATGATCTTCTTACCAATTTCACAGGATCCACTATATCACTATATACTTTTGTCCTGTCTCTATTTCACAGGGACCTGATCAGTATCTGGGAACTGAAATGAAATGTGTCTGTGGCCTCTTATGTTGGGATTACAGCAGGAAAAGAGAACTATTTAATAAACTTGGTTTACACTAAGAAAGAGTTGGTATGATTCTTCACTTTTCAGAAAGATTATCAGTGGATTCTCCTCCTTTGTTCTTCAACTTAGAGCATAGAAAATGTGTTTACATTAACAAAGAGGTGGTTTATACACACTGGGTCTGCAGACACCAAAGTGTGATGCAGAATGAGCACCCCTTCTACATTTCTTAAGCACCCCCTCCTCAGGGTCCTGGTGGTTTCCCACTGGAACCCATATACCCAATGAGCTCAACTGTCCTCTTCAATCACATTATCTCTTTCCTTTCTTAGAGTTGATGGAGTGGCCCTGGTTTTACAGGGCTTGTCCTGTACTCTGCCAAGCAATAACTGTCCTCAGAGTCACCTAGAATGCCAACTGTCCCTTGTCCCCAATTCCATGACCTCATAAGAGTTTTTCTATCATGACAGATGTCTACATCCTCTGCTTGGAGAGAAAGGAGTGTCAGGATCTCTTGAAACATAATGCAGAAGCCACAGGGAGATTCTGAAAATGTCAAAAAGCAGAATCATCTCCCCCTACCTCCACCCAAACACATTTACCTTCATTCATGGCAGCTGAAATAGAACTTGGTCAGTGATTAAAGGGGGAACCCTCCCCCAGAAGATTTTGAGCAAGGGGAGCTCAGCTCAGCATTGGGTTGCTTTGGCATTGCTAAGTTTTGCAAAGGGATTTCCTAAAATAAAATATCTCTTCAAGGGCCATCAGTGGGTCAGTTCTCATTTTAATGGCTATCTTTTGTTTGTAACTCATAGCTCCTAGTGTAGATGACACATATGAAACAGTTATCAGACACCACATCGATATGTTTTGATTGTGACTCTCCCCATCTTTCTTTCTCCTCTCTCTTCTCTGTTCTTCCCCTCCTAGCTCCTTCATTTTTGACTGTGGCCGACCTCACCATTTTTCCATGCAGTTTTCCTTAATGCATCCCATTTTTCCCTCCCTCTTTGTTTTTAGCCTTTAGTCTTATTAGTCGTCATTAGTGTTAGTCTTTAGTCTTAGCATATTGCATTGCTTTTCTGTTATGTTTTCTGAAGTCACCGAGTATTAGAATTTAAAGGCAGAACTCAGGCATGGAGTTTTGCTGCAGTGACTGGTCTCATAATTTCTTAGTGTCATTTAGTGACATGATCCCGGAAAATGTGAACCCTGACGTACCATGTCTCCAGTTAAGATTTGCCCCATCCCTCACGTCAGAAATCTTTCAACTACTTTGCGTCATTATTTTGAACAGTTGTGTAGACTCCAAAGTATATATTTCTGTAATCACCAGTACTTCTCAAAGGGCCTCCTGTAATTAATAAACATGTGATTTTTTTTCCTTATTTATAAAATATATAAATTATTTTTAATACATCAACTTTAGTAGAACTTTGTACCAACACAGTATCAGTCGGTGGCATTTGAGCTGTTCGTGTTTCCTTCGCTGTATTCTATAGTATCGAACACACAATGTATTTGCAGAAACATTTGGTATAAAGAAGATGAATCATGAATTCTCATAAACTATTGTCATTGTAAATGCTCTTTTTCTGAGAATTTTACAATAAAACTGGTCAAGATTTTACCTTTACCTTGTACAAGTGCATTCCTGTTCATTTAAAGTGTGAATTGGTTAACATGAAGTTTTTGTGCAGGGAAGAGAGAAAGGGGGATTAGAAGGGGAATCTTTTTTTATAGGATCAACAAAAAGCTGTTGATTTCTTCTACCACCGTTGTTTGGGGCAGCTAGGTGACACAGTGTGATAGAGTGCCAGGCCTGGAATCAGAGGGACCTGAGTTCAAATCAGGACTCAGACATTTACTGTGTCTGTGTGACCCTGGACAAGTCACTTAACCCTGTTTCCCTCAGTTTCCTCATATGTAAAAGGAGCTGGAGAAGGAAATGGCAAAGCATTCCAGTATCCTTGCCAAGAAAACCCCCAAAAGGGACACAAAGTCCAATACAATTGAACAACATCACCATTGTTCATAGTCACAGACATAAAAATGGCAGACTGTGGCCTAAACAGAGGAAGCTGTTGGACTTTGCTAGAGCATTGATGTTGATATTAAAGTGAGTGCTGATATAGTAAATGAAAACCGGATTCAGTGTCAAATGACCTCTGAGCCACTATCCATGTGACCTTGAGCAACTTATTTAATCTGTCTTGGTCCTCAGTTTCTTCACCTGTAAAATGAAGAGAGGGTCAGTCTACATCAGGGGTGGAGAACCTGCAACCTCAAGGTCACATGTGACCCTCTAGGTCCTCAAGTGCAGCCCTTTGGCCAAATCCAAACTTCAAGTTTGGTCATAAGGGACACACTTGAGGACCTAGAGGGCCACATATGGTCCTGAGACAGCAGGTTCCCCACCCCTGATCTAGATGAACTTAAAAGTCCTTTCCATTGCTAAATTCTATGATCCTTTCATAGTTGTCTTCTGTGCTGTATTGAGACAAGAAGTTGAATCAGTTACCACAAAAATACATGTTTCTATAACTGTGACTGCTTTTTCCTTCCCCCTATAGTCTGCTTTAAAATATTTGAATGCCCTGCCCATTTAACTCTTATGATGCCCTGCCATTTTTTTTATTTCTCACTGGGATAACTGACTTGAAGGGCTCTAACCTCAGGTTCAATTGTCAAGAGAGACAGATAGCCTGAAGTGATGTGAGGAGCTCTGAAAACTGAGTCAGGACCAAGACCTAAGTTTAGATCAAATATCAACACTTATTATTGCTATGATCATGGGCAAGTCACTAACCTCTCCGAAGCTCTGTTTTCTCATCTGTGAATATGTATGTACTGATGATGCTGAAACTTTAGAAAGTGCTTATTAATGGATTGATACTTACCTTACAGATTATTGAGCACAAAGAAATCTTGAAAAATGTTTGAAATTCAACTTATTTTTATTACTTAGGAGGCAGTGGAGGCAGTGACTATTAAAACAATTAAAGTTTAGTACTGAAGACACAGTCACAATGATCAATTTTGCTCCGACCCATTCTAGAAGAATGAACGAGTGGCCAGTGTTACCAGTCTTCATAGAGGAGGCAGACTGAGAGCCTTCAGCATGCCCAGGATTCTTTCTGAAGTCTTTGAAATGAGTATTTAACACCCATGCCAACTTCTTAGGCTAAATCTCCTCAACTCTGGTACCATAGATGACACCACCACTATCAGTCAGACAAAGTGCTCATGCTTCCATGGTGTTTTCCCTGGTAGGAGTTCTAAGCCATTCCTCTCCTAGGCCCACACAAGGGGAGGAGTGAAAGGGAAGGAAATAAGTGCTGCCATTGGCTGTCCTTGTGCCCTTGGGCTAAAAAGACAAGCAAGTTGTTCTTGGATCTTTGAGCTTCCTGGGGGAAAGGGAGGAACAGACAGAGAAGAGAGAAGGAAGAAGGGAGGGAGAGAGGAAGGGGGAGAAAAAGAGAGAGAGAGAGCCCTCTTCCTCAAGGTTGGTAATGTTCTTGAGTGTCTTTGTTGAAACAAGGAAATTTATTTAACAATAAGCAACAGAGAAATGTTCCTTTCCACCTTGGGATGAATTTGCTGTATCAAGATCTTAGCGGGATGTGTGTGTGTGTGTGTGTGTGTGTGTGTGTGTGTGTGTGTGTGGCATATCAGTTCTCTGTAAGCAGGGCTCTATAAACTGGAGGAAAGTACTAATGATAAACTACGGAAATTTGCAGACAGAGATTGGGTCAGAAAAAAACTTCACTGTTAAAATCAATTCCACAAAGTTCTAAGCTCTAGAGGCAATCAAAGGATTGCCATGGTAGCACAGTGCCTGATACAGAGAAAGCACATGTTTTGTTGTGCCTTTATCACAGATAGAACACCATAGGGACATGTTTGTTCTATGTGGTTGTGTTTGTTCTACCAGGGCTGTGATTACCTTATTTGACATATGGATAGTCCATGGCACCAGACTACAGTTGACACCAAGGAACCAACTGAAGAGTCTGTTTTAGGGGGTGGGAAAGGGCACTGGTAAAGCCCTTTCCCCTAGAAGTCCTTCATGTATTTGCTTCCTGATGCCCGAAATCCCATTCACGGTGGGATGAAAGATGACAAAGTCTTTCCTCCCCTCCTTAGATGGGGGCCTTGCAGCAGATTTCCTCGGAAGGCCAAAAGTCCTGATGTTCTTCATTGAGTTGTAAATGATGAATCATGGAATCTTCCCAGAGAGTTGGCTATGGGGAAAGCACAAAGACCTTAGGTGTTTGCAAAGGTCAGTGGAAATACAGGTGACTACAGGTAAAGAACAGGGCATTGAATAACAAATCATCTCTGAACATTCAGCTAATATACTTGCAGCCACTAAGCCATGACTAGTTTAGCACTGATTCCCATGGCGAAGGCTTTTCTACCTGTGTATCACCCTAGTGAATAGTAGCTAAATGTGATGGGACGTTCTGGTGGCTCATAGTGGAGATGTACCATAAATTATTCATAAACCTCTCTTTTTTTAAATTTTATTTTATTTAATTTGTTTATCTACTTCTAGTTTACAACATTCAGTTCCACAATCCCTTGAATTCTAAATTTTCTTTCCTCTCCCCCCCATAGCAACATGCAATCTGATATAGGCTCTACAAATACCTTCACATTAAGCATTAGTCAGATTGTAAAGAAGAATTAAAACCAATGGAGTGAACAAAGAGAAAGAAGGAATGAAACAACACTAAACACAGAAGAGGGAGAGCAAGTAGTTTGCTTCAGTCTGCATTCAGACTCTGTAGTTCTTTCTCTGGATGTGGACATCTCTTTCCATCATGAGTCTTTTGGAGATGTCTTATAGTGTTACATTGCTGACAGGAGCCCAGTCTATCAAAGTTCGTCATCACAGACACGATGTGTCTGTAATTGTGTACAAAGTTCTCCTGGTTCTGCTCCCCTCACTCAGCATCAGTTTATACAAGTCTCTCCAGGTTATTATGAAGTCTGTCTGCTCCTCATTTCTTATAGCACAATGGTGTTCCATTACATTCATATACCATAGCTTGTTTAGCTATTCTCCAACTCATGGGTATCCCCTCGATTTCCAATTCTTGGCCAACACAAAAAGAGCTGCTATAAATATTTTTGTACATATGGGTCCTTCTCCCACTTTTATGATCTCTTTGGGATACACCCCTAGAAGTGGTATTGTGGAGTCAAAGGGTATGCATTTATTTCTAGCCCTTTGGGCATAGTTCCAGATTGCTCTCCAGAATGGTTGGATCAGTTCATAACTCCAACAACAATGCATTAGCATTCCGATTTTTCCACATCCTCTCCAGCATTTATCATTTTCCTGTTTTGTCATCTTAGTCAATCTGACCTGTGAGATGTGGTACCTCAGAGTCGTTTCGATTTGCATTTCTCTAATAAATAGTAATTTGGAGCATTTTTTCACATGCTTATAGATAGCTTTAATTTATTTCTCTGAAAACTGCCTGTTCGTATCCTTTGACCATTTATCAATTAGGGAATGACTTGTATTTTTATAAATTTGACTCAACTTTCTGTATATTCTAGAAACAAAGCCTTTATCAGAGACACCGGTTATAAAAATTCTTTCCCAGTTTTCCACTTCCCTCCTAATCTTTATTTGACTTTATTTGTACAAAAACTTTTCAATTTAATGCAATAAAAATTATAATTTATTATTATTTTGCATTTTATAATGCTCTCTGTCTCTTACACAACCTTCTTTTTGCCGACCAACATCAAAAACAAATACTCAAGCGTGTAAATAAGAATAAAGCCCGCTGTTCCAGCTCTTTGAGCCGGACCTGACTCAGGTCATCCCCCTGGTAGTTTAGGTGCAGTAGTCAATCAAAATGTGCTGTAACTAGACCATTCAGTAAGTATTTCTAAAAAGAAACTTACATGAACAAAGAAGGGGAAAGATATTTAACAGGATATTCATCAAGGACATGGCAAATTCATCCAACTAATCAGCACCTTTCTGCCTCTGAATTACCCATCCCAACGGAACAGCTGTGCCTCGGAGAGCCACTGGTGCTCCTAGGGGATGTTTTGTACTCAGGGGAGCAAGAAATGACATTACAGCCCAAGTCTTTAGTCCCCTGAACTGATCAAAGCTCAAGGATATTTTAGGCAAAAGCTAACATAACTTACTTAGAGAAAAGGGGTTAGGATATTACTTCCATCATAAGAAATTGCAAACAGCCATTCACATTTTTGTTTGTTTGTTTTTAATGTGTCAATGAACTTTACACTTGGATGGGGAAGCAATTTTCCCATTGTTGTTGAAGGGTTGCAAATCACAGAACACTAGAACCTCTGAAGAATCTCAATTTTAAGCAACACAAAGGGCAAGGGAGAGCCTATGTAAGTTGTGGCATATAAGTGACTCAAAAAGTGACAGGAAATGACACGAATCAGGAAATGAATGAACAGATAAGGAGGTTGACCGGTCATGGAGCAAGAGCTGGAAGGCAATGATTTCCCAGGGGTTGTGCTGGTGACCTTGAAATATCAAAGAAACTAGAGGTGCCCTTCTAAGTAGCACTGCTAAATCCATGACAGATTGATGAGAGAAAACATGAGTCACAGAGGATGAGAAAGTAGGAATGAATTTCAGTCTTTACTTTGGAATAAATAATCAAAGAAAAGATACGGTTGGTGGGGATGAAGATGATGGCAGTTAACATCTAGACAGTACTTTCATTTTACAAAGTGCTTTACATGCATTTCCTCTGTGACAGGACCATTGTTCCCAGGATTTTTCCCAGCCCTTTGCAATGTGGGTTAGGCTAATTTTCCCCTAAAAGGCAACAAAGCTGCCCCAGGATTTAATTGGGGGGGGGGGGGGGAGGGAGTGGCAAGGTTCAAGCTGTGCCTCACCAGATGGCAGCTTCCTGGTAGCCTTTGGCTGAATTGGCTGGATTCTTGGTCACCTCAGGGCACTGGAGAGATGGGTCACTCATGGTTCACCATGAGATTCTATAGGATTTGCTCCTGACTACTGTGGGAGGGAGAGGGGCAGTCCAGATCAGTACTGTAGGGACAGGTAGGAAGATGTCTGACAATCACTGTCATATTCATGGGGGTGGGGAGGGAGAGGGAGGTAAAAGCCAAAGGGATGTTATTTTTAGGATGCAAGTCATTCCTCAAAGAGGCCTGATCCTTAGCCTCTGCTGTAGCAAAGGCCTGAATGACAGGAAGCTTGAAAGTCACTGCTGGGGCTGAAAACAACATGCAGATGAAGCCATTGCTTATGTGTGTCTTAATAGTCCAAACAGCAGAAGGCTAGGACCCTTGTCTGAGGTAAAGCTCTGCTGGACACTCACAAAACGACCTGAGTCAGACCAGCCTGCTGGGCCCTTTCTGCAGAACAGGAGGCTGCCTGCCCTTGGAATGGAGAGGACAGGAAATTCAGTGCTATTTGTGCTCCCTGCCAGTGAGGGGGGTGGAGCAGGGAGAGGGGAAACGTGAGGGAGGGGAGGCGTCACACCTCATTAGAGGTTGGAGAAGCCCATAAAAATGATAAAAACTAGAACTAAACTTTCCCAGAGTCTACAAGGCTAACGCAGCATTCCCAGGAGCAGGGCAGACCTGCTGCTTTCAGCACTGGAAAGTGCTGGATTTGGAACCAGAGGGGCAGCCATGTGGTGCAGTAAGTAAAATGCAAGGCCCAGAGTCAGGAAGACCTGAGTACAAATCTGGCCTCAGATGCTGACTAGCTGTGTGACCCTGGGCCAGTCACCTCACCCTGTTTGCCTCAGTTTCCTCATCTGTAAAATGAGCTGGAAAAGGAAATGGCAAACCCCTCCAGTGTCTTTGCCAAGAAAAGCCCAAATGGGGTCATGAAGAGTCAGACGTGACTGAAATGACTGAACTACAACCAACGATGCTGAGTTCAAATCTCAGAGGACACATTTGTGAGCTGTGTGACCTTGGGCAAGTCACTTATCTTTTCTCAACTTCAGTTTCTTTCTCCATAAATGAGGAGCTAAGACTACCTGATCTGAGGTCCCTTCCAGTTCTGAATCTACAAGCCTCTGTCTAATGACTTTCAAGGCCCAAGATGCCTTCAATTTGTAGCTTTTAAACTGCCAAATGGATTGCTCCCTAGACCACAGGCTAAAGAAGTGGGCTATAAATGGAGAAGGGATTTTGTCAACTATAAGCCACTTTAGCTTTGAAATGGACACCTAATTTCATTTTATTATGGGGTCAACAGCTGATGAGCGACTTCTTGAGAGGCAACATGTATGATACAGCAGAAGGAGCAGCTAGGTGGGGCAGTGAATGTGGCAGCACAAGCCCTGGAATAGGAGGGCCTGAGTTCAAATCTGACCTCAGACACATGACACTTACCCCCTGTGTGACCCTGGTCAAGTCACTTAACCCAATTGCTAGAGAGAAAGAAAACACTAGCTCTGGATCCTAAGTACCTGTATTCAAATCCTGCCAATTATGTGACACTGGGCAAGGCACTCAATCTCCCCAGGCCTTAGTTTCCTCATTTTTAAATGGACAAAATGGTTTCTGAGGTTCCATTCAGTTCTAGATCCTGTGATTCTCTGCACATCATGGACTGACTTAAAGGAAGCAAAGCAGGGGCCTGATTCCAGGTGTCCTTGACAGGTGAATGTCAGGTAAAAATACAAGAACTGGTACAGTCACCACAGAAGAAAGCAAGGAAAATCTGTTTCCAAAATGGAAAGAAACTCAAATCATGGTTTTCCAGAGAAAACCGTGAAGTCTAAGGTTTATGAACTCTGCTGTCATTGCTAAGGCTAATAAATTCTAGTCTTTAGGACTCAGGAAAAACAGTAAAGATCACATAATTCATTATAACATCTGGACTTAGAGATGGTTCTGTGAGACACAACCATAAATATGCATAGAAAGCCTCAGAGTATGGACATGAATAGTCAGAGATGGCAAGGCAATCCTTTTAAGGACCTTGTGTAAGCATAGATATATATATAGATATATATATATATATATCTATATATATACTTGTATAAGTATATATATGTATATATACACACACATACATATACATATATACACATATGTACACATATATGCATACACACATATATACATATATACACATATACACATATATACATTATAGATATGTACACATATATACATATAGATATACACATATATATATACATTATTTATATATAAATATAAGGAATGAAGTATAGAGAACTGCTTACCAGTTCTTCTGGTCTCATTCCCAAAGTTTAGGGCTGAAATCTTAGTTACTGAAGAACTGCTTCTGTCTGTGAGATGAAACAGGGAGCCAGTTCTGATGATGAGAAACATCAAATGAGGACATTTACCTGACCCGCTGTGCAGAGTCACTTGAAGGAAGTGGTGGGTTAGGTGAAAGACGATCGGATACACTCAAGCTATTCCAGATTTGGGGCTGTGAAAAGCACTAAAACCGTGCATAGATTTCAAATTGGGAAAGGACCTAAGAGATCCTACTGGTATAAACTACTCCTTTGACAGCTGAAGAAATTGAGGCCCCGAGAGATCACATTATTTGCCCCTGGTCACATTAGGGATTAATGGCAGAGCATAGACTTGAACGCAGGCCTTCTAATTCCCAACCCACACTCTTTCCACTGCACAATACTCGCCATTATGGAATCTGGTGGTGACTGTTTTGCCATATTAAGTCTTCACAAAAGGAAATAATTTGAGCTGACAAGAAGGAGGCCTGTTCCCAAAAGTCAAGTTTAAAAGTTACAGCACCTAATACTGAGGAATGACAGATTTTTCTTTCTTTTCTGCTTATAGACCCACAAAAAACAATGAGGATTATTACCCCCAAACTACTTTGCACTCCTTCTGTATCTATGTATATCATACATGTTTTGTCTCTAACAGAATATAAGCTCCTGTTATGGGAATCTGAAGATCTTCCCTGCCCCTAGGCCCTTTGCTAAAGTGGCTACGTGACTCTGAGGACCCTTGGATATTTGAAAGTATACTCTGTTCCCTAATAGGCTGAATGTGGTCACGTGGAGCCTGTGGCGCCAGG
>CM053581.1:329486426-329517789 GCA_028627135.1 Pseudochirops cupreus
AGACGAGATTCTGGGCAGCCGTTGAGCCCCCGGCTGTGAAAAGCCCAGATGTTGGTGCTTCCCTCTCTGGTAACTGACTAGGTAACTGATGTAATGGTCAGACGCTGGAAGCCGTCTGCTGATCTTTTTTTCTGTTTGTTTGTAACTTCTGTTTGTATTCTCTGAAGTTCAGGGTGCCGACTTTTCCCCCTGAACTAGGTGAATGATATTTGATAGATTAAAGTAAGATTGTTAACCCATTTTGAGTTGCTTTCCTTTAGAAAAGCTGATCTAAGAACCTGTGGTAGTAGCCGCCCTAGGTATGCTAGGTTGCTTGCTGATACAGCTCCTCGCCCTGAAGGTCTTTGTTTCACTAGCACCAAACACAGTGCCTGGGACATACAACGTATTTAATTGTAAATTTATTGATTAATTGATTTAATTATTGAAGGGAACAAATTTCTTCCAATATGACCCCCAGGTCTTCCCCTCCAAAACATGCTACCCACAAAATCTGGAGATATGTTGACAACTCATTCTATCAAGCAAACTAGATCTGCCATGACCATGAAGGTAAACTACTACCCTGGTAAAGCCATCCCTCCCATGAGCTTTAAATGAGTACGAAGGCTGTGCTGTCAATGACGATGATTCGAGTTAGCGCTGCATGTCTTCAACACATCATTTGGTGGTGTTGGCAGGAGGGGGGTCCTTAAATCCTCATCTAACGTGTCAGCATCATAATGAATATTCAAGAGCTAATAAATAATCCCCAGGAAAACATGGCTCTCTGGGCCTCTACCAGCTGTCACACCATCACTAAGACATAAGTACAGGTTGTTTACAGGCAGAAGAACCACCGTGGGAGAGAGAGTAATTGATTCCACAAAGCCAGTGCAGGTGGGCTCCATTAGGCAATCATAAGGTCTTTCTGGATGTAATGAACTCTTTAGAAATGACTGGTGTCATATTGATCCCACAGTAACAGATCCATTTGTCCAAGTGCAACCAGCACAGACCCTTGTTCTGAGCTGCCTGGCTAGAATCCAACATTTGTTTGGTGTTTGGTGATGGTGAGCTCACTACTATACAATAAGCTTGTGCAGGGAGGATGGAAAACATCAGGGGAGTAATCGTAGAGAATAAGGTACATGGTGTGTGTGTGTGTGTGTGTGTGTGTGTTCTGCCACACGGCAAAGGTATGGTTGGACAAATAGCTGACCTGCCTTGCAGCTCCGTAAAGTTCAGGGAGTGTAACTGACAGAAATAGGATTGATACCTTACATTACAGGAAACGTGCTCAGATGCATGTCTGTCAAAGGACATGACTTTGACTAGAGCCTAGGACAGGCTTTTGGGTGATATTACATGTCACAAATATAAAGAAATTCCTGGTGACTGTGAAATGAGAGTTACTCTGTAGTTGGGATTATTTGTTTGCTTTTCTCTCCTCTCCATTCTCCAGTGAATAATGATGCCGAAGAGTAGCTAGATTACCCAGGAAGCAGCTTTGGGTAATTTGAATAACCCTACCTAGTGGGGCGAGGGTGGGGGAGCAATGGGGTGTACTCACTCAGGTGGGAGAGACCTGGGAGAATGGGGTCCATGTCAGAGATCTCCTTCTTCTGATTGAGAAGGGCGGGGTATATCCCTGACTTCTGGGTAAACCGTTGTGAGATTGTTGTTTGTCCTTCATTCTCCAAGAGGACCAATGACATCAGGAAGGTGATGTCTTGACTTGCAAGTGCATTGGATTTAAGTGAGGCAGGGCAGCCTCACTCTTTCCTGTCCCTTACAGATTGATTGTGAGATCATAAATCAGTAGATAGGAGAGCTCAAAGGAGAAACTGGAGACTGGGAATCCTTTTTCTGAGACTACATTTGAACTGTAACACAACTAGCCCCACCAAGACAGGAAAATTCAAAGGTACTACCTTTTTGCAATACTGAGACAGGGCCTATGATTCTCAGTGGTTTCCTTAGGCAAAAGCTAGCAGTACTTGAGGGCAGAATGGAATGAGGAGTAGCCACTAGGAGCAAGAAAAAACCACAGCAGAGGTTTGAGGTAGGAAATGATTCAACATGGCCTACTGAGAATTGTTAAAAACTGCAAGTAAAATCATGCAGTAAGTCAGTGCTGGCTTGAAGCCAAGTAGACCATAAGTAACTGAGGAGAGTCCAGTCTCTAGGGAAAAGCTGCTCATTGGTGAGTGACATTATTTTCAATTCCATTTGTTTTCTTTGACTGTAAATAAAACGTTCCTTTGAGTTTTGTGAACTGGGCGCAGGTAAGGGGTGATGGCACCAGTGAACTATACAGTATACAGTGAGTTTCCCAGATATTCTCCATGGAAACAAAAGGCCAGAGAAATGAGAAATCTTCCAAAGCGTTCCTGGGCCCTTTCACAGAACTACAGTCTCCGGTATTAGAGCGTTATCTGGAACAGAGCAGTTAAGAACTTGCAGTAAGTCCCATAGCCAGTATATGCCAGAGGCAGCCCTTGAATGGAAACCTTTTTGAGTGAGAGACTGGCTTTACATCCACCAAAGACTCTAATGTATTAAAATTCAGTCTTTGGGAGTGAGGTGCTACTGGAGGGGGTGGAGGATGGAGAGGATATGACCAAGCAGTTGGATTTGTGCTGTTTACTTGGAGCTGTCTGGTGGTGGTAAGAGAGAAATGCTTTATTTCTTGCATTACAAACTAACCATGAAATTTGTTTTCCTCCTGTGTCTCTTCTCCTGTAGATAGTCTGTCTTCAATTCCCCTTGTACAAGGTAAGGTTCGTGATTTCAGCAGACAAACAGGAAGAGAAGCCGTGTGTTTCCAAATCAGAAAATCAAAGGGAGAAATGATCAATTCTTTCTCAGTGACTGGTACTCTGAGGTCTGACAGAGAAGATGAGCACATAGAGGCCACTACAGCAGTGAAGGTGATATTTCAGGACCTTCGTGGAGGCCAGGCACTGGGGAAGTCCACTGGGAGGTTGTTCTGTTTGTCTCCCGGTTAACGTAGGAGTCTTGTTCTAACAGGAGACCCACCACAAAGGAGGTTTGAGCTGCCAGTCAGATAGACAGGCCTAACAGGCCTTAAGATACAGAGGCAAGACACGTGGTAATGCATCTTCTTTACTGTCATTTCCATTAATAAATCATTTCCATTTCAAATGTAGAAGCATGTGGTGGTGCTAAGAAGTCTGACACAAAGAACTTCGTTTTCCCTGTTCTTTCTGGGCTATGGCTGCTGAGGGGTTGGGGCCAGTAGCACCTGCAGAGAAAGTCACCAAGCAAACTTACCAGGGTCACTTCTCTGGTTGATCAGTTTTGAGGCTGGCAGGGGGGGAGGAACAAGTGGTGACGCTGCTGATCCCAGAGCCCCTGGTAAGCCCTTATTGCTCATCGATGATCGATGATGTCACTGGAAGCAAGGATTATCATTTGAGTGGTTTCTGGATTTTCTGCCTTCCGGATCAGGGCTAGATACAGAGGAACAACAAGTGAAACCCAATGCATTATTCTTATTTTATTTTTATCTTCTAAGTGCAATGAGCAGTGTAGGGAGAAAAGGCCAGCAAAAGTACAGGAAACACCAGGGCCCGGCCCACTTGAGAGATCTCAGCTCTGCCGCCAGACCTCTGGCACATCATCTAATTTCTCTAGTGTTCAGTTTCATTTTTTACAGATAGGCGTTAGACTAGGTAATCTTTAGGAATTCTTTAACTTCTTATTCCCAACTGTTATCTTATGAGTAGGTTCTTTCTACACCAGTACAGAAACACCATAGTGCCATGAAGAATTTGGAGGCATGAGTATGGGCTGGACCAGGAACAGCATTTCTCGAAGCAGGCAGCGGTAGAGGACAAGAGCTGAAGAAGTGAATATGGCTGGGTAATTTAGTCCATCCCGTCTTCCTACTTGTAGAGCACCCCTCCCATCCTCAAAATGTAGGGATCTGCCTTTTCCTTACCCCCACAAATATGCCAAGTCTTTAGTAAGGAGTGAGAGTCATACCCCCTGGCAAACTTCCCTGATAAAGAGATCTATATTTAGATATATAGGTTTATAGGCTGCATCTTATTTACACATTAAAACTTCCTCTGGTGTAACTACATTCTGTGCTCACATATATTGATCTGGAGGGAAGAGAAAATCACACCCCCTGCCCTCAGATAGTAAATAAATAGTACACACACACACACATACACACACACACACACACACACACACACACACACACACACTCACACACAATGTAAATTTGGGAGAGGTGAAACTCAAAACAATTGATGAAATCAGGAAAGATCTCTATATAAAACCACCTACAAGGACAAGAGGGTGGGGAGGTAGGAATATTATTAAGATTATTAAGTCACAGAAATAGGGCTCAGATCTGTAATGGCCATCTAATCCAATGTTGTCTTTAGCGATCTCTTTGCTCTATAATGTGCCTTGTCAGCCTCTCTATGAGAATGATAGTGGAATATTAGAGGCAGGATGGGAGGGGAGGGGGGTAAGGACCTCTATTACCCATCTCTATTGGGCAAGGAGGCCCACAGCAGAGGAAGGACTTGACCAAGGTCACACAGTAGTTGGCAACAGTTTCAGCTTAACTCAGGTTTCTGGAGTCCAGGGCTATTAACAAGCTTTAATGTAAAAAAAAAAAAATGTTTATTTCTGGTCTTGACTTTGTGCTTTCTGGTATCCCTTTCCTTTTAGAGCCAGGCATTAAGACATCCTTGAAATGAACTGATTCAGCTGTTTATTGAAGATGTTGTAGAGGGGATTTAAATAGAGGGCTGGACCAAATAACTTTTAAGGGTTTTTCTAAAATGAAGCTACTGTATATTATGTTATGGATATATATATAAAACATATGTTTACATATATAACCTATTATCATAATATAGTATATATTTCTATAATGTTATTTTATATAAAATAAAATTATAAGGCTATAATTATATACATATTAATATTACATATAATAATCTATGCATTGTTTGTATATGTATATATATATGAATTTATGTATGTATGTGTGTGTATATATGTATGTAAAGTAACTTAATGTTAGGAAGACCCTGAAAGGCCATTTGTCCATCCTTCTATTTCAGTCCCCTCTATAGTATTTTCAACAAACCTTTGAATCAGTTCATTTCAAAGGATGTTTTAAAGGCTGGCTCTGAAGAAAAAAGAATATCAGAAAGCATAATGTCAAGACCAGAAATAAACTTTTTTGTTGTTGTTTTTTCACATTAAAGCTTGGGCTCAGATCCAGAACAGTAAGTTAAGCTATGAGCTGTGTTGCCAACTGTTACGTGACCTTGAGCAAGTTCCGTACCTGATTTGGGCCTCCTTTCCCAATAAAGATAGAATAACAAAAAACATGCTTTATAATCATGGGTTACATAAAAACATAATGTAACATGGGACTTAATATCAAAAGATTTAAATTCTAATAGTGGATAAAGAGTTTACAGGTATGGGGCCTTCTTGGTGAAGCTTTTTACCAAATACATTCCACTCTGAGGTGGCTACCAAAGCTATTCACTTTTTGACCCTGAGCCCTGGGCTCTAGACATCCCTGAGGATGAGCCAGTCAGGGATAAGGAGGGCAAAGCAAATTAATTCATGGGCTCCTCTTTCTTTCAATGTCTTTGGAGTCACCAGCTATTTGGAAGAGAAGGCATAGTATTTAATGAATCAAGTATCAAACATGGCATCAGGGAGACTTAGGTTCATCTCCTTTTTGAAGATGGTCTCTAAGTCTATTCAGACTATAACTCTAAATCTATTATCCTATGACCATCTGAAATAGGCAAAGTGCCCACGTATTTATTTCATGGAAGAAGCAGCAACTGGAAGAGAGAGCATGTTGGTGATGTTCTAGAATGTTCTCAGGAGACCTGAGCATGAGGTGAGGCTACAGAAACTGGGGTTGGGATCTATGTTCTTATGAAACTTGTGCAGTTTGTCTTTGCAAATGTATAACTATACTTGTCCCCTCAAATTTAATAGGCGGACAACTCTAGGCCCTGATGATTCAGATTCCATTTTTTAATCCAGTCAGGTGTGACAGAAAGAAGTGCCTGTGGCTACTGGGAGATTGAGTACCAAGACCTTCGGTTCTACTTTCCTGGAGCTCATCACACTATGCTGACTTGATGTATGGCCCTACAAGCCCGAGGGAGCAGAAATAAGGACATTCCTGGTCTAGGGGAATGGGTTTGTTTTCTTAGTCAATTTTGCTTTCTGTTTGCTGACTGGCCAGATAATTTATGAATCTTTCAAAGAGATAAATTAGACAATTTTTTAAAAGCTGGCTAAAGGACCCTCTCTTTAGGGAGAGAGAACTTTTCTATAGCTGTACTGAATTCTTTGAAGAATTACAACCAAAAGGAGAGGGGGCAGGGGAACAATTTTGGCTACTGACCCATAAACTTAGAAGAGGGATCCCGTGGCTCTGGTGGAAGTGGGGGCCGCAATTTTCAGGACTGTGTTAACAATTGTCAATTTATTTGACAAATGAACAGTTTATTACCTGGGAATTCTCTTTGGGTGTGAGGGTAAGAAAAGGCCAAGACTGGTAAGGGAGGGAGGAATGGAAGGAGGGAGAAAGGAAGGGAGGAAGGAAGAAAGGGAGGAAAGAAGAAAGGGAGGAAAAAAGGAAGGATGGAAGGAAGGAAGGAGGGAAGGAAGGGAGGGAAGAAGGAAGGAAGGAAGGGAAGAAGGAAGGATGGAAGGGAGAGAGGAAGGAAGGGAGGGAGGGAGGAAGGAGGGAAGGAAGAGAGGGAGGAAGGAAGGAAGGAAGGAAGGAAGGAAGGAAGGAAGGAAGGAAGGAAAGAAGGAAGAAAAGAAGGAAGGAAGGAAGGAAGGAAGGACCAAATGACTTTTGCTTGTTTGTGTTCTCAGTTTGTTTGCTTGACTGGTCACCTATTTGGAAGAGGAAAAATATTTTCTGAATAAGTACAGTCAGACTCTTCTTTAGTGAAAGCCTCCGATCTACTAGCTGTATGACCATGGGCAAGTCACTTAACCTCTATTTACCTTGATATCCTCAACTGTATAATGAGGATAATAACAGCACTGATCTCCCAGGAGTGTTTGGAGGATTAAAGGAGATAGTATTTGTGTATTGCGCCTGGTTCAGAATAGTACTTGATAAATGCTTGTTTCTTCCACTTGAGAGGTTCGTAGACAAATGAGTTTGAGAGAAAATCTCTTCTCCATTTTTCTCCCTTCTTTAAAACATATATTAAGATTTGTTTTACAGCGACCCATGTTATGGGTGATGGTCGATGAGGGAAACCTTTTATAGAACCAAGGCTAGAGTTGCCTGCTGAATATAGAGTTCCATATGACCGATAATCTCCAACTGACCAACAATATGATTAAAACCTCTAGGTATTGAGAATGATTCCCAGACTTGGGCAGTTAAGTTCAGAGTAGTATAGGTCACTCAGATAATGGCCATAGTCAGGACTGGTAGGCCTAACTATTAACAAAATTGATTTCTCCACTCATTACCTAGCTACCTACCTGTATCCTTCTATCAATTATCTGTTAATGAGGCTGTAATAACCCAAATCAACTAAGGGCCAATGTTCTTTTCTTAGGAATCTCTGATGGTTGTGTCCTACATTTCATTTAATGAGTTGAAACACACAAATAAATGTATGCTTTTGCTTGAGAAATGAAAACAAACAAGCACATGAAAAGTAGGGAGAAATTCCTTGCTCAATAATGAATATATAAACCCAGCTTAAGTCAACAATATAACTTCAAAAATTAGCATTAATTCTTTTTACTTTTATATCCCAGTCATTTGCAGATATGACCCCTTAACCCTTGCCCTTGTGAACTTTATTTTGTAAAAAGAAAAAAAAGTTAAATAAAACCTACTGACAAATCATCCACATCTGATAGTATATACTACATTCCACTCCCATAGTCCCCCGTTTCTGGGCATGCAAGAGAGGAAATGCATTTCCTCATCCCTTTAAAACTGGTCACTTTAATTCATTTCATTTTATTGAAGAGTGTGTGTGTGTGTGTATGTGTTTTATACACAAAGAAATTTCACTGGATGAGAGTGTTAATAACTGTGGGAATCAGGAAAGTTTACCCACAGAAAGTGACACCTGATCTGGGTTTTGAAAGAAGTTACAGATTTTAGTAGATGAAGTATGAGGTAAAATTCAGACATAGGCACAATGTGTGCAAAAGCGTTAAATGCAGATGATGGAATGTAATATAGAAAATAATGAAAAGGAATAATATGAATGCCTTAAGTCACTCTAAATCACAAAAGTAAAACAATTCTGAGGTATCATCTCCCACCTATCATACTGGCTAATACGACAGTAAAACAAAAAAATGACAAATATTGGAGGGAATGTGGAACAATTGGATAAATAATGCACTGCTGGTGGAGTTGTGAACTGATCCAACTGCTCTGGAGTGCACTTTTGAACTATGCCCAAAGGGTTATAAAACCATCACCCATAACATGGGTCACTGTACAACAAATCTTAATATGTGTTTTAAAGGAGGGAGAAAAATTGAGAAGAGATTTTCTCTCAAATTCATTTGTCTATGAACCTCTCAAGTGGAAGAAACAATTTCCTAAAAAAAAAGATTCATCAGTCTTGTTACTAAGTCCCAAAGATATTTTATCTTTTAAAATATCCCAAAGATATTTGAAAAAAAAGAGAGGGAAAAGATATATATCTCCTTTATATGGGAGATCTATAATTTCCTTTATATATGCATTTATATGTTATAATTGTATTATATATACATATGTATATAAATTTATCTATGTTATTTATGTATCAGCTGTTTTTGTGGTGGAAAAGAATTAGAAATTAAGTGGATGGCCATCAATTGGGGGAATGGCAGAACACATCATGATATATAATTGTGGCGGAATGATGCTGTTCCTGTTCAGCTATTCAGTCATGTCCAAATCTTTGTGATCCCGTGTATCATACATAGCCTGCCAGGACCATTTATCCTCCACCATCTCTCAAAATCTGTTCAAGTTCATGTTCACTGTTTCCATGACACTATCCATCTCATCCTCTAACATCCCCTTTTCCTTTTGCCTTCAATATTTTCCAACATCAAGGTCTTTTCCAATGAGTCTTATCTTCTTGTTATCAGTGTTCGACCTTCCAGTGAATAGTCTGAATTTTTTTAAAGTACT
Organism: Pseudochirops cupreus; assembly: GCA_028627135.1. Lineage (NCBI taxonomy): Eukaryota > Metazoa > Chordata > Mammalia > Diprotodontia > Pseudocheiridae > Pseudochirops > Pseudochirops cupreus. The sequence goes on from CM053581.1 coordinate 329,495,614, forward strand.
GACTGATTTGATCTCCTTGCTATCTGAGGGACTCTCAAAAGTCTTCTCTAGCACCACAATTTGAAAGTGTAGATTCTGTGCACTCAGCTTTCCTGATAGTCCAACTCTCACAGCCATACATTGCTATTGGAACAACCAATAGCTTTGACTATATGGACCTTTGTCAGCAAGGTAATGTTTCTGCTTTTTAGTATACTCTCCAAATTTACCATAGCTTTCCTTCCAAGGAGAATCTTTTAATTTTGTGGCTACTGTTGCTGTCTGCAATAATCTCTGAACCCAAGAATATAAAATTTGACATTGGTTCTATTTCTTCTCCCTCTATTTACCATGAACGACACCATTTGCCAAGATCTTTTTTTGCTGTTTGTTTGGTTTTTGTATTAAGCTGCAAAGCAGCCTTCATGCTGTCCTCTCTCACCCTCATCAAGAGGTTCTCCATTCGTTTACACTTTTTTCATTATGATATGCAGCCTTAAATCTAACTTTTGATTCATCCAGCCTAATGTTTCACATGATGTGCTGTGCACATAAGTGAAACAAATAAGGTACAGCCTTATTGTGCTCCCTTTCCAATCTTAAACCCATCAGTCATTCCATGTTCCATTCTAACTTGGTTCTTAGACTGTATGGTTCCTCAGGAGACAAGTAAGATGATCTGGTATTGCCATCTCTTTCAGGATTTGCCACAGTTTTGTCAATGTATAGAGATCCACAGTCAAAAGCCTTAGTGTAGTCAAAGCAGAAATAGAAATTTTTTTGGGAACTCTCTCCAGGAAACTTTGGCAATTTGGTCTCCTCTGACTCTTCAAAAACCAGTCTGCTCTTCTGGTAATTCTTGATTCACATACTGCTGAAGGATAGCTAGCAGGCTTGTGAAATGGGCACACTTGTTTGATAATTTGAATATTCTTTGGGATTCCTTTTCTTTAGGATTGGGACATAAACTGATCATTTCCAATCCACTATTTTCCAATCCAAATTTGCTGGCAAAGTGCTGAGTGCAGCACTCTTAACAGCATCATCTTTTAAGATGTTAACCAGCTAAGCTGGAATTCCATCACCTCCACTAGCTTTATTCAGCAATGTTTCCAAAGCCCACTGGACTTTGTTCTGCAGGACGTCTGTCTCTAAATCAGTAACCACATCCCCATGGCTATTGGTGCTATTAAATTCCTCTGTGTATTCTTGCCAGCTCCTCTTAATCTCTTTTGCTTCTGTTGTTGCTACCATTTTCATCTTTCATTATGCTCCTTTCTGCATGAAACATTCCATTGATAGCTCTAATTTTCTTGAAAAGATCACTTGTCTTTCCCATGCTATTGGTTTTCTCTACTTCATTGCATTATCTCTACTTGCTATCCTCTGGAATTATGCGTTCAGTTGGATATTTCTTTACATTTCTCCTTTACCTTTCACTTTCCTTCTTTCCTTGTCGATTTGTGAAGTCTCCTTAGAAAGTCATTTTGCTTTCTTGCTCTTCTTTTCCCTTTGACTGTTTTTTGTTGCTGCCTCCTGTACAATATTGTGAAACTCTAACCCTAGTTCTTCAAAAACTCTACTGGATCTAATCTCTTCAATCTACTAATCACCTTCACTTCATATTTATAAAGGATTTCATTTAGGCAATACCTCTATGATCTGATGGTTTTCCCTTCTTTCTTCAATTTACACCTGAATTTTGCAATAAGAAGTTAATTATCTGAATCACAGTCAGCTCTAGGTCTTGGGGTTTTTGTTTGTTTTTTTGGAGGGGGGAAGGCAGGGGATTTGGGGTTAAGTGACTTGCCCAAGGTCACACGGCTAGTAAGTGTTAAGTGTCTAACGTGGGATTTGAACTCCTGACTCCAGGGCCAGTGCTCTATTCACAGCACCACCCAGCTGCCTTCTAGGTCTTGTTTTAACTAAATGGCTAACTTCTCCAGCTTTGGATTCAAGGTATATGATCGAGCTGGTTTCTATATTGATCATCTGGTGATGTCCATGTGTAGAGTCACTTTTAGGGTTATTAAAAAAGAATGTTTGCTGTGACCACTGAGATATATTGACAAAACTCTATTAGTCGCTGGTTGTTCCAATTATCTTTTGATTTTCTACTTTAGCTTTTTAATCCTTTTTGATGAATGTGACATTTTTTTCTTTTGGCATTATTTCTTGAACATGTTGTGGGTCTTCATAAAACTGATCACCTTTGGCCTCCTTTTCATCATTCGTTGGAGAACAGACTGTGTACTAATGTGATGTTGAACAATCTGCCTTGGATTGATGTCGTTCTGTCATTTTTGTGATTATACCTCATACTGTTTTTCTCATCCTTTTGTTGATCGTAAGGGCTACTCCCTTTCTTCTACATGGTTCTTACCCACAATACATTATGTAGTGATCACCTGAATTGTGATGGAATACTATTGTGCTGTAAGAAATTACGAGCAGGATGGTTTCAGAAAAACCCAGAAAAGCTTATATGAACTGATACAAAGTGAAGTGAGCAGAACCAGGAGAACATTGTATAAAGTAACAGTAACACTATATGTACAATGATCAACTGTGAAGGACTTAGTTATTCTCAGTAATACCTTATGATCCAAGACAATTCTGAAGGACATATGAGGAAAAATGCTATCCAGCTCCAGAGAGAACTAATGTAGTCTGAATGGAGATTGAAGCAGACTTTTTTAAAACTTACTTTATTCTTTTTTTATTGGTCTGTGTTTTCTTTCAAAACATGGCTCACAGGGACAAGTGTTTTGTATGACTGCACATGTATAATCTACATCAAATGAGGAAGAAGGAAGAAGAATTGAAATTTTAAATTGAATTTTAAAATGAATGTTAAAATTGTTTTACATATAATTATAAAAAATAGAATATAAAAATTTTTCCCAAAAAGGCAGGGGGAGGAAATAAACATTTATATAATATCTACTATGTTCCAGTACTATGCTAAGTGCTTTACAAATATTATCTGTAGGTGCTGTAATTATCTTAATGTTATAGTTGAGGAAATTGAAGTAAATTGAGATGAAATGACTTGCCTAGGATCACACAGCTACTGAGTGTCTGAGGTCAGATTTTAACTCAGGCCTTGACTCCAGTCCCAGCCATCTATCTACTGTACCACCTAACTGCCCTGGGAGGAGAAATGGTCAAAGAGGGAGAAAATAAATGCCTGAAGGTTGAAAAAAAGTTTAATGCAAAGAATAGAAAAGGAGGAAGTTCAGAGGGAAATAGAGAAACACAACAGTTTTGAAAGTGAGAAGATTAAGATTGGACCTGTATCATTTTTTATCTTATTTAAAATTAATTGACTTTTGTCCTATAGTGAATATTTGTCTTGGTTCAGACATTCAGCAGACCTGTAATGAGTAATGTTTAAAAATCCAGCTCTTCTTGTCTCAAGAAATTTAATAGATGTTGGAGAATGCATGTAAATACAAGGGAGTTTGGGCCTGAATTCTTTACCCCACCAAGTTCTCCTTCAAGGATATCTGGTTGCTGTCCAAAAAATCTGGGCTGCTATCTTACACCTGGACTCAGTATGCACTCTTAGTCTCATGAGAACAGAAAGGAGGGGGAGGGGGAATGTCACTGCTAGTTCCCATTACCAAACTTCCAACTGATCATTTGTTCCTTGCACCTTAGCTTTGTAAACAATCATGTTGCCCCTAATCCCACGATGTCATCTACTCTGTTCTGTTCTTTGCTCTGTTCTCCCCAAAACCTATAAAAGGGGAACTGTCTCTTTGCTTGGGGTCTTTGGCATTCATGGAGACAAGCCATGGACCTATTCATTGGCAGGTAGCATGCCCCTCTTAATAAATCTTATCTTGAGCAGGGATTTGCCTCAGTTTGCCATTTTGTCAAATTTCACTCAAGACAAAAATAATGTGTAGAATTTACTATACACTTTTTTAAAAAGCAACTGGTATGAAATGGATGTGTCCATTTTCATATAGAATCCTTTCTTTGTGTTCTATGTTTATGAAAATGCTTTTCTGGTGTTCAAAACTAATAAAAAATTGAAACATATAATGACAATGATGGGACAATAGGCCAACCTTTGGGGGATGTAGCCCAAGTAATTCTTAGCAGAAAATTTGCATCTCTACACATTTTCATTAAAATACAAATATAAAAGAATTAGAAAACTAAACATTTTTAAAAACCAAAATTAAACTCTAAAAGAGAAAGTGTGAAAATCAAAGAAGAATTTATGAAAAGTACAAGTAAAAAAAATTGAATTGATAAATAAAATTAGAAACCAGATTTGGGGGGGGGGGGATGGAGGAACAACAAAGAAAACCATCAGCCAATTTGATATAAAAAAAATTTTAAACCAAGTTACTAGTAACAAAATTGAAAATGGTAAGTTCCCAACAAATGAAGAACAAAGGAAATTATTTATAGAAATTATTTTGCTTAATTAAATGCAAACAAAACTGACAACCTAAATAAAATGGATGAACATATACAAAAATAGAAAATTCCCAATGTAAGAAATTAAGAAATAGAGGACTTAGATAACTCAATTTCAGAAAAAGAAATAGAACAAGCCATAAATAATCTCTCAAAGAGGAAACTGCAGGAAAGCATATTCTATCAAACATTCAAAAATTATCAATTCTACATTTACACTAGAGGCTGGGTTTAGCCAGCAGCAGACTGGATGTCACAGTATAGGAATTGAAAGAACTATATAGCAGGGCAAAAAGTGGTCCCAAATATACACAAAAGGGATATGACTATATGCAGGAGTAACAAACAGGTGCCAGCTGGCAGCTCTATCATTCGCTATGAAATTCCCAATCACATATGCAAGGAAGACTGAAAGGGATACCATAGCAGCAAGCACCCTAGTATACCCAGGGTGGCTGCTAGCACAGGTTCTTTGACCTGTTTTCCAAAGGAAAGCAACTCAAAATGGGTTAACAATCTTACTTTAATCAATCAAACATATATCATTTACCTAGTTCAGAGGGTAAAGTCAGCACCCTGAACTTCAGAGAATACAGACAGAAGTTACAAGAGAAAATAACACAATTCAGCAGACAGAGCTTCCAGCTGTCTGACCATTACATTCATACCTAGTTAGTCACCAGAGAGAGAAGTATCAACATCTGGGTTTTCAAAGCCAGGGGGCTCATCTGGCTAAATCACACAACTCTTCCCAGAGTAAGCCCCAAAGCAAAACCTTGCCTCAGAGGTCTATATAGCCTTCTCCAGGGTCAGAGAACGTCATAAGCCTCAAAACCCACTTGACTACAAAGTAACAAAAGTTGTGCCTTCCTGAAAAACAAGCCTCCCACCACAGGCTCCAGGTAAGCACATGTAGCCTATTAGGGGAAGAGTATATTTTCAACACAGGAAAGGCCCTCAAATTCAATTTAGGCTTATTAAGGGGGCAGGGAAGATCTTCAAATTTCTATTACCATTACAGGCACCTGTGCCCAAGAGTGGCATTACAGCAGCAGTTCTCAACCTGTGGGTTATGTTCAATTTGTAATAATGAAAATACATCCTGTCTATCAGATATTTACATTATGATTCATAACAGTAGCAAAATTACAGTTATGAAGTAGCAACAAAAATAATTTTATGGTTGGGGGTCACCACAACATGAGGAACTGTATTAAAGGGTCGCAGCATTAGGAAGGTTGAGAACCGCTGCATTACAGGCTAAGGAGCAATCATGGACCTAAGGAAGAATGCTCTGCAAGGAGCAAGTCATTTCAGAAGCAAGTAGCAGACATGTGACTGACTCCAGATGCAGAATGGAGTCTCAGTTCCAGCCCCTAGTCCAGTCTGAAGACTCCAGAAGAATAATCAAGACAGAAATCCTTAACCAATGGTGAGCCCGTATTTCTGTCATTCTGAAATCAGAGAGCTTTCCAGATGACTGATAGTGGGTAGTCAGGAGTCTATCAGAATTGCAGCCAGGAACAAGTCCTCTGATATGTTGCTCAGACCCAAACCTAGGCCAGGAACTTGCAGAGCTCAGAGCAGAAGAGCAGGGATCAGACTTTAGCCTTTGTAGGACATTGCTAACTTGTAGGACCCCAGCCTGAACTGTCCTGAGATCCTAGAATAACACTTAACTCAATATCCCCAAGAAAGTAGCAAGAAAAAAACAAGAGGACCCAAGTGAACCTAGAAATTCCCTCTAAAAGCATGCAGAGCCTGGTCCTAATATAAAACCTGAAGTTATGCTGGAAGAATAAGCAAACAAATGAACAGAAATCCCACCATAAAGAGCTATTATGGTGACAAAGATGATCATGACATAATCCTAGATGAAAAGAATGACATCAGCAACCAAAACTTCAAATGAAAACAGTTTGGGCAAAAGTGCAACCAGAATTCCTGGAAGAGATGAAGCAAAAGTGTTTTTTTGATTTAAAATTATTTTAGCCCTTGAGATTCACCTCTGTTGATGGTTTGAATATTCAAAACATCTATCTACTAATAATGGTACTTGATTTTGTGTGCTGCCTTTATCCAGCAACATATCTGAGAATGAGCATCACACGGCACCTAAATGTGGTTGGAACCATTAAATAATGGAATGGATAATTAGAAGCCAAGTCAGTGGCAAGAATGGCTATAACACCTTCTCTGCACAGTCTTTACCTCAAACTCCACCATAGCCTGAAAGAAGTATTCTCCCCTAACCCATATTCTGAGCATATATTTCTGATGGGGTGGAGAAGAGGGAATGTGAGTAGCTTTGATGGTGCCTGATACTGGCGCTCAAACTGACTCTTTTTTCTTTACTCTAAAGCCAAGTCCAAGTGGGAGGTGGTTTCTTTTCTCAGTCTGCCCCACAGTGGTACTAGATGAGGGAGGCATGGACTCCAATCTCACAGCCCACCTGCCAGTCCCCTGAGCAAAAGCTCCTGTTTTACTCTCTTGAAGTGGGAAAGAGAAAACTTTCTCAGGTCATCGCATTCACCTGTGTTTTCCTATGTCCACATGGAAGACCTTCCCCAGCAAAATTATAGAAGGGCTTTATTTTGATCTCCTCCATCTTCTTGGAACTCTCATAAACAGAATCAGGTGTGAAGGGGTAAGGAAAGGATTACATACATACATATATATATATATATACATATATATATACATACATATATATACATATATATACACACACACATTTATTATGCATACACATGTGTCTTTGTATGTACATATATATGTGTATACATATATGATATGGGTGTAGATATAGGTATAGATAGATGGGATAGATATAGACAGATAGAGATAGAGATAGAGATATAGATGTGGACATGGACATGGACGTGGACATGGATGTGGACATAGCTATATTAGCGTCAAATGCCAGAAACATGGTATAGGCTACAGAAGAAGTAAAGATGGGTTATCATTAAATGGGACATGAACACAAAAGACCAAGAAAAGAGAGAAGTGAAGAACCTAACCTGTTCTTTATATTTCTGGGTAAACCTGTGTGATGGCAAGCGAACAAGTACTTAGCACCTTGTTTCAGTTATTTAATTATTTAGCACCTTGTTTCAGTTCAAGTTTCTTTGAGTCTTGCCCCTGATTATATCAAGTCTTTGTTAAGAAATAGAACCTGCGAATCACACAGTGGGAGGGAAGGAAGGACATGCCACAGGACGGACATAAAAGGTAGGTGGAACAGGGAGGAGCTAATGACAGATAAAAAGCTGAGCACAGCTGGGACTGAGCAGAACTGAGAAGCAGAGCACTTGTGGTGGCTGGCACTCTGTTTGTCTGTCCTGTCTGTGCTGATTTGGGTATGTGACACTTTGTACAGAAGCCCTGGGACCTTATTGCTGATTCAGAAGCCCTGAAAGAGGATTTTCTTGTTATCTATTTACAGAAGTCCTGGAGGAGGATTTCAGAGGTCCTGGGACTATACTAATGATTTGTGTTGATTTATCAGATCTTGTTTGTGAGACTGTGCTGATTTCACAGGCAAATAGTGAATTGATGGTGGTGCCAGCAATGTGTATGAATGTTGTTTTGGCTCTGTTAAGTTTTGTCTTCCCAGAAACAGAAACTGTGAAGGACTTGAGGTGGACTGGACACTATGAGCTTCAATATGGAATGAGAACTGGACAAGGAGCTGGGTGAGGAGCTGAGAGCTGCCTGTGAATCCAGGTGATGGTTGGGTGAATTCAGGCAAAAACTGGGACCATGGAAGAGGAATCATGGACTTTGGAAACCAGCCTCAAGCCAAGATGAAAAGACCTTTCCTTGGGTACTTAGTGCTGACTGAGAAAATCATGATATACTATGACCTAGGGGTGGGAGAACTTTGTATTTTGTACCTTGTACCCTTTAAGGATGATTGAGTGAAGGTTGATTGGAAGCTAGTCTCCAATCAAGAAGAAAGAAGACCTTCTGAGAGATTAAGACACTATGACCTAGGGGTGGGAGACCTTTGTATCTCTTAAGAAGGATTGCTCCTTAAGGATAATTGAGTTAAGGACTTACTGAATTATATCTTTTGTTTAAAACCATGTGGCCACTTTAGTGATAAGTTGTTATGCTACAACATTGTGAATACTGTACTTTGGTTTCTGTGAATGTCTTACTTTAGTTTACTGCTGAATAAATGGAGAGTTCACTATACTATGTGATCAGAACCTTAAAGCTATTCACAGCATCAGTCCTCTGGAAAGCTGTTCACACTTGGCTTTATACCCTGAGACCGTCTTACTGACATTAACCTTGCTGATGACCGCAGTCCTGAGAGCCACGTTCCTCTGGCTCATGCTGTCACATTGACATCTTACCTATTTGGTCTCCTCTGCTACTGTTTCCAACTCTTCCATTGTGAAATCCAACAACAGCTCAACAGCTCTCTATAGAAGTACACTGAGGCTGTCACTAACATGGCTATTCTGACTCTGGCTGACTGTACCACTCAGGCTCTCCCACCCCCAACACACACACACACACACACACACACACACACATGCACGCACATAAGGGCAACTTTTTTAGTGTCCAAGACAAGAATGTAATTATAAGGAACATAGTCAAAAGAACTCTTGCTCTATAGACATTAGTTGGCCACCGGCTCCCCAGTCACAATGCCTCCCATATATGTAATTGTACCCAGCTCTCCATTACAAATGTCTACCCAAAATGGATTACCATGAATTATCAAAATTCTCCACAGTTGTAATGACACATGGCCACCTTCCTCCTCCAATGTTCATCTCACATGTGTCCTAAGAAGTAGAAGGCTCAGGGGTGGGGAGGTAGCAGGGATTTTCAAACCCCATAAGCAAATGAGCGTCAAGGTGTGGTTTTTAAGGTTGTATTGTATTCACATACAATCACATGAAGTCAAAACTAGTATATGATCATCAGACACAATGTCCGCTTGTGTTGGAGAAGCATCACCTCGACCTCTCCTGACCAAACATGTTCCCCAGTATCCGTATTCAGTCCTTTTCAGTGCACATTAAGCTAGCCCCTGAATTTATACTTATATTGCACGAGGCAAGAATTGTCAGGTGGTATTCCAACAACTGGTTTTCTTGCTTCTTTGTTTATACACCTACTCCTCAGTGACAATGCCTTTCATATATGTAACTTTACCCAAGCACAAAATTTTCATACCTTGGGAATGATTAGGAATTTATCCCATACCATAGATATCATAACCAATGAAATAGCCCAAGCCATTATGAATAGACTGAGAGACCAACCTCTTAGGCCTGAATGATATTAGGCCACTGAATAGCCCTAGATTATTTGTTAGTCAGTGAGTAAGACTGCTGATTGCTTTTGGTTGAATAGCACTAGGAAAGTAGCATTAGTCAAATGCCCAGAATCAGGGAGCATGCTGCCTGACTTTCTGGGATATATGAGATAGATCCCTTCCTAGATATATTCTAATGCCTTTATTTGGGATTATGGTCCAAGGGGGGTAGGTCTATATTCCAAAGCCTTATTATCAACCCTTGCTGGAACCATCATTTGCTATACACTTTTGAATGAGCAAAAGTAGATGTCAAGCCACCATGAGTCACATAGGCACTCCCAATGGGAAAGCATGCCGAGACCCATACTGAGAACTCCCTAAAATAGAATAGGGAAATCAAGGGAGTGAATGGCAAGAACTGGTCTATTCCTAGTGAGGCCTTGGGTGACAGGAGTGGTTCCATGTTTGAACAATGATTGTCCTGCCTCTGCACTGGGAAGTTCCCATGCACCCAACATTAGTTGATCAGATGTACCAACAGAAATCAGTTTAGCAAATTTCATCTAATTCAGGTATGCAAGGTGAGCAAACTTTCCTAATTACAACGCTCCTGTAATAGAACAGTCCAGGACACCTGTTGACTAACTCTCCCTGAGACTTCCTTCATTGGGTGCCTCCCAGGCACAATGACCAGATATAGGAGCAGAGACAGAGCTCTGGGTTTTTGAGAATAGTAGGTATCCCACTGTACATCTGAGTCACAATTTGTTCATAGACCTATAGGACTGTAGGGCTGAAGACTTATTTACTCGTATGCCTGTGCATAATAAACTGACTAATTTAGACTCTTTAGAGCACTCATGTTCCTTCTTGGTACGTAACTACCCCAATCTCCTCACAGGCTGCAAGAAAATAGGTACTCAGTCATTCTGAGTATTCCCCCCAAAAATATTAAATTGTGCATGCCTCTTTGGCCTATCAGTACCATAATAGTATAACTATAAAGAAATCAAAGAAAGAAGAAAAGGATCCAAAGAAAAAAGGACAAAAATATTTATAGCAGCTCTTTTTGTGGTGGCGAAAAACTTGAAACCAAAGGTGCATCCATCAATTGGGGATTGGCTAAACAAGTTATGGCGTATGAATGTTACGGAATCCCATTCCTCACCTCTGACCTGGCAGTCTATTTGGACTTTTCTCAGGCTTATTGGATCCTTTAATGGAGCAGAAAACTTGTAAACAAAGTCCATTAGTGACCAACAATTGCTGCATAGCAAAGATGCTGGTTGCAAGACTGGGGTAACCCTTGCATGAAAGCGGTACATATGGCAAGGGGAAATGATGCAATTTTGTCATAGGTTTCAGAGATGAAACTCCTTTTAGTTCTGAGGAATCACTTAATTCTAAGTGGTTTTTTCTTTAATCTGTGGTTGGGGCTAGAAAATTAATCTCTTGGGTCTACAGAAAAGCTGATACCCTTATGTGCCATGGGGGATAGACAAGTATTTTGAGGACTTTAGAAGAAATCAATATTGTTCTCTTTGACTTCCTCAGATCTTCTCTAACAAGGTCTCTTGTTTCGCTTTCTTATTTCACCATATGCAAAGTTGACCTCGGGGGTACAGATGAGTATTGAGTTTTTGAAGAAAGTATGGAAGGAAGGAAGGAAGGTTCCATCTGGCTGGTTACAGGAGTTAGAGAATAATGATTTAGATTCTAATTATAAGATTATTTATGGTTAAAACTGGAAGAGATTTTAGAGGTCATTTGGTGCAACCCCTTCATTTCTGATTAGATTCCTAACTGAACTCACCCCTTGGTCTTCCCTGTGTTTCCCTCTATGGCACATCATTCCGTGGCCTCGGCTCTGAACCCGTGTCATGAATGTGACATCTAAACTTAATTTTCTTTGACTACTTCTTTTATTGTTAAGGTCCTTGGGTTGTTATTTTAAATAAATATCTAAAGAAAGGATGAGATTTTAAATATATGCTTTTATATTTTAAAATGTTTGGGGGACAAGGAAGGTAGTTGATTACTGTAACCCAATATTGCTGATTAGTGGAGAGACATTATAGAAGTACAAGTCACAAAGGGAGGAAACTAATGAAGGATGTACAGCTTAAGATTTACAGCTGGAGGCTTTACTAGCTAAAAATTGGAAATAAAATAGATACCCATCAATTATAGAATGGCCAAATAGATTGTGGCATATGAATATAAGGGAGTGTTATTGTACCATAAGAAAGAACAAATGCAAAGAACACAGAAAAATATAGGAAGACTAATATGGACCAGTGTAGCATGAAGCATGCAGAAGCAGGAAAACAACATACAAAGTAATTACAATAATGTAAATGGAAAGAACAACAAAGATTAAAAAACCAACCCCGAATGCTCTATAATTCCAATAACCAAACTTGGCCCCAAAGAAGAGATGAGAAATGCATTTGTCTCCCTTCTTTAAGAGATAGGGGACTATGGATCTTCTGCATATACTGTCAGATTCATTTGATGGTTGGTTGATTTTGACTAATTTTTTCCTCTTCCTTTATTCTGCATTTCAAGAGATGGTCAATAGATAAGGGAAGTGAGAAGAACACAAAGAGGAAGAGAGCAAGCATTTATTAAGTGGCTAACATAAGCCAGGCACTGTGCTAAGCATTTGGCAAATATTATTTCATTTGATCCTCACAATGACCCAATGACCAATAGGTGCTATTATTATCCCCATTTTTTTACAGTTAAGGAAACTGAGACAGAGGTTTAGTGACTCTGTCAGGGTCACATTGCTAGTCAGTGTCTGAGGCTACATTTGAACTCAGATCATCTTGACTGCAGGCCCCATGCTCCATCCCCTGTACCATCTCAGTACTTCTAGGCATTGGAAATGAAAGTGATTCAAAAACAGATGTCAATAAAAGTGTTTTAAAGAAGAAAAAATATCTCCTCCTCTCAGCTCAAAGACTGAAGACTATGTATTTAGAGTACTGCATAAACTCTCAGACGTGGTCAATATATAGGTTGTGTTGTGGGGTTTTTTCTCTTTCTTTTTAAAGCTTTGTTAAAATCCCAGTGATGGTTCACTGGGTGGAAGCAAGAGAGTGACACATACAGAAATGTAGGTGGTGTAATAACGAAGCATATCAGTGCAAAAATGATTATAGAGATTTCCATCTAGCAGTGACATTGGAGATCTTAGTCCAGCTGCCTGAAGTCTTTGAGGATATAGGATCCCTTGAGAAAAAAAAGCTCATCTACCTTCCAAGGACAGTCTCACAAAGTTCTTTCTCTGGGGAAAATAGTTAGTGAAGTCAAGACTTGCCTAAGCCAAGGCTTCATAACCTTGTTTGTTTCATGGAACCGTTTGACAACCTGGTGAAGCCTATGGATCCTTTCGCACAACAATGTATTTAATTACATAAAAATAAAATAAGATTACAAAAAGCCAGTTATGCTGAAATACACTTAGTAAAATATTTTTTTAAATAATTTCAAAGACTCTAGCTTAAGAATCCTTGGCCAAGGTCAATACATATTTTCTCCTTCAAAGAGATGCTTCAGTGTGTGGCAGGATCTCATTATGACTTCACATGGAGGTTACTATTTCCTAGTTTCAGGAGAGCTAAATGTTCTCACAATGCCTACATCATGTAGTTAAAGGTAGCATATGCCTATTAGGGATGGGTATGCTATTAACCTACATAATTTTCTCTTATGGAAATTTCCCCATTGAAAAATTTTTCTCTAAATATTCCAGGTCTTCTATCAAGCAGCCATCATGAGTCACTTACCTGAAAGGTCATAAGCAGCAGAGTCCAGAAATGCTGAAGGGAATCATACATTTTCCCTCAGCTGAGATAATTTGGGATAGTTCTTGTCACTGACCCCCAGTTTTTACAAATCTGGCAAAAGCCTGACTTTGCACAGTTTGTAACACTTTTGGCTTAAGGTGAGTCCTAGATTAGAGAGATGTCTTCATAAGCACAAAATTTCATACCAATTGCTTAAAATATTGTAGTATACTTTATGATAATTGGGTCATTTTAGAAGTCCATTTAAGTTTCCTTCTCTTTGGCTTTACAGAGTTTATCTTTGATGAAAAGTTCTCAGTCACAATTGCTTTTGAGCCCCCAGTTAGAAAAAAATACTAAAATCTTGGCAGAGGTTGGGTTCTCTGTCTTACCGTCCATATGTGTGTGTGCGTGTGTGTGTGTGTGCATGTGTGTGTGTATATATAAATATATGTGTATATATATATATATATACATATATATGTGTGTATATATATATATGATCTCTTTGTGATTGAGGCAAAATTCAGTTTCCTGGAAATATTTGGGTAATAAAACAACAGATTATATTATAGTATCTGTGAATAGACAGGCATCAGGAGGTGAAGCTGGAGGAAGAGCCAACCTTTTCTTGGGCTTTCCCTCAATTCAAATAGGAAGATTTAAAACTTCTTTCTTCCCTAAAACCTTTCTGGGTCAGCCTCTACATTGACATGGTTTCCTCCACAAAGAGGAATCTTTGTGATGCCCATAGAAGCAAGGACTCTTCTCAGTATTCCCTTTCTCTCCCATAGTCGGTCCTCCTTTTGTTTCATGCTTGCTCTAAACTCTCAAATCCAGATGCTCAGAATTGCTCCTTCCCTTATTCTGAGAAAGCTTCTTCCTTTTATACAAATACATGCTCAACACAAGGATTTTGATTAATTCAAGGAGGTGTGCAGGCCCTGTTTGCTTTAGCTCTGAAGGTTTGATTCTCTCCAGTTAGTCAAGACCCCAGAATCAAATTGGGGTTGAGTATGATCCTGTTCTTACATTTCAAACGTCCACAAATATTGTTCTTTACCAATACCTCCTGGCATGTAGTTGACCCTGGACTCTCCATGGTAACACTAATTCTTTGGTACAATCCAAGCAGGAAGGGTTATGAGAATGGTCCTAGTGATCAATTGTATCTTCTATCTAAGGATTGTAAAAAATGAGGAAGCTCATGTTAGTCTATCAAAGGAGACAATCAGATTAGTCACTAAGGAACAGTCATAATTAGTTATAATTGCCCCTGGGGCAAATTTAATCAGCAGGTTAATCTTTCCAGGCTACCGAACAAACTCAATGTGAATACTACAAATCTGGGCCTGTCATATTTCACTATGTAACTGTCACAGGTTTCATGCCAAATATTTTTTTTTGCAAAAAAACTATAATGTGACCATTATATGAAGCTTTTAAAAATTGTGCCACTAGCACTTAAAAATCAATTATTACCAAATTGTCCTTGATACATTAGGATTAGGATACATGGAATAGTCATGAATATATACTAAAACTGAATACTGACAATGCATGTGCACTGAGAGCTCTAGGCTCTTGGCTCACAATGTGCAAGGGATAAATGTGTATCCATATGTCACTTGTGAATACATTGCTGCTCTGTTTACATTTTTTTTTAAATTACTTGTTTACTTTTAGTTTACAACATTCAATTCCACAATCCCTTGAGCTCCAAATTTTCTCCCCCTCCCTCTCTTCTCCCATCCCCCGCCCCCATCGGCATGCTACCCAATATAGGTTCTACAGATACCTTCACATTAAACATTAGTCAAATTGTAAAGAAGAGTTATAATCAATGGAGTGAACGAGAAAGAAGGAACAAAACAAAACACAAAAGAGAGAGAGAGCAAGTAGATTGCTTCAATCTGCATTCAGACTGTCGTTCTTTCTCTGGATATAGATATCCCTTTCCATCATGAGTCTTTTGGAGTTGTAATGTAACCTTGCATTGCTGAGAGAAGCCCAGTCTATCAAAGTTAGTGGTCGCTCTGTTTACCTTCTAAGCAGCATGACAAACAGAATTATACCATGTGATGATCACACCATGAATGACGATAAACCAATTTTTGGTCTGAAAAACAGGGTTTGATGATTATGTAGAGGTGACTATTATGCGGTGAAATGTGGTATTTTTTTATTGATTGTCAATAAAAGAAAATGATGAAGTAAATTTAAAAATGTGTCATGAGTACTTTTTTAGAGATGGTTATTAAATATTTACTAGCATAGCCCTCCACTCACCAGTAAGTAGGCTAGTAAGTCTTAGAGAAATTGCAAGCTGCAGGAGTCCCCCTCCCAAGGTCACAGAACCACTGTAGGCAGTCTACGAATCTAAGACTTCTGCAATTATTCCAAACCTATGACCATCTGATGGCTCCTCTACCTCTCTGCCTGATTTAGACATTTCTTCAGTGATTCTAAGATCCTTCCCTGATTCTCCTTTTAGTGGTTTGTATATGAATGATTTGGGAAACCATGTCAATGCAGAGGCTGACCCAGAAAGGTTTTAAAGAAGAAAGAAGTTTTTTAATGGACTCAGTATTGAATACTGAAAAATCTGCCTGGATTTAAGTGCTTTTCAGCTCTTGTATTTTAATTATGTTAGTGCCTCAGATGACTCTCTGTAGCAACCATTTTATTGAAATTTTAAATCCTGACAAAACATTTTTTGTGAAAGACTTTAATGGGATTTTTGTGGTTTTTTTTTTCTTTAAAAAGGAAATGGGAAGTTTAAACAGAAAATTTAATAGTTAAAAGGAAAGTAATTTCCCTGATTTTGGATTATAAGGGGAGAAAGTTTGTTCAGAGAATTAACTTTCTTTGAAGTTTTATATATCTGTTTACAAGAGGTAAGTTATGTCAATGCTAATTCGTGAATTCATAACCCAATAAAATTAGGGAAAAAATATACCATATTTCAAAATAAATACAGAACCAAGAAAAGGCAGCAGGGTATAGTGGATACAAGGTTGGTGTAGGAATTAGGAAGACCCAAGTTTGAGACCTGCCTCTGACTCATACTAGTTGTGTGAGTGAGATTGTTCCTCAGCTACTCCAGGCACAAGAGTTACAGAGCCTCAATTCCCTGCTTACCCCTTACTTCTTGTTTGACATTGAGAAAATGGTTTCATCTCTGTGGTCCTGAGTTATTTCATTCATATATACCCAGAGGTTGAACATGGCTGCCTTTCCTGACTCTGGTCAACCACATGCACTAGCTTTAGCACTGGGATACATGTGGCTAGAAGCATCAGAATTCATTATCCCCAAAGCACCCCAGGGTAGTTGACTAGAATAAGTAAGGGCAGTTTTTTACATGTCCTGTGCAACTCCCAGTTACATTTAAAATGAATTGTCTGGACTAAATGACCTATTAGGTATCTTCCAGATTTAAATATATTATCTTCTGATTTTGCCCTATAGACCTATAAAGGCTCATTTATTTATATTAATACACACCAGACAGTGTTCCCAACAGGCAATGGTTTTTTCTTGGGTAACTAGCAAGCATTATTCTCTGTCAAGGTTTAGAGGTGGAAAGTAAGAGCGAAACAAAGAGATGTTCACTTGTCCAGAGAGGCTCCCCTCATGGGAATGGGGACAGGAAAGATTCCTTCCGAATCACACCTTTCTACTCGCACAAGGTGAGAAAGAGGTCTGACCTTCCTTTGGTCAATGCCCCTATCCTGATCTCTTGTTTCAGAGCTTGAAGCTTCCCTGAGATGCTGAAACATTAAATCACATGAATCCAATTTACTCCATTAGCCGGAAGAATGCATGATCACGATTCATGTGGTTTATAAAAATTATTAATAAAATAAAAAATCCCAGAATTCTGAACAGAGGTTAAACCTCTGAGCTGTTAAGAGGATGCCAGGCTAGCCACTTGCATCACCTATTACACTCTCTGCAACATACAAATGATTGACAGGTGGGCGTTACAGACGGGGGTATGCTGGAGCCAGTGCCAGACCAACTCTGGAGAGCTAATTGTTAATTTCTCAGTGTGAGAATTTATACCATAGGGATATATAAAGGCTACAAATCAGGGCTTGGTTTTGTTGTTGTTGTTGTTGATAGTCTAACCTTAAGAAAGTGATGGAGGTAATAAAGTAGATTAAACTTAAAGGTTTGTGGGGCATACTTTTTTTTTTGAGAGAGAATGTTGATTGTCAAACATTTATCAGCACAATCTTGGTTACAAATCACTTAGAATCAGTCATAATTTATAGGTTACAAAAATCAGAAAATCCAAACAGTTGAAGGAAACAGGTAAAATTATGTACAAAGTGTCTGCCAGTGACAGACACTGAGAAAGGGATATAACCTTTACCAAGGAGTGGTCACTGATAGCAAAGTTAGTCCACTCTAGGAAACTTGATCTGAGTATTTAGTTCTAAAGAGTGGATGGAAGGGAAAGAATCTAGAATTTAAAGTTCTAAAATCAAAAGTTAAAAATATATTATTATTATTATTATTATTATTATTATTATTATTATTTACATGTAACTGGGAAATAAGATAGAGAGGCACTGGGACAGGTAGATCCATCTTGCCGTACCAGAAAGTCAGAGGGGGCTGGAGGAGGATATAGGAGAGAGCAGATTGGGAGAGGGAGTATACAGTGGGATCGCTGTTTTGGGGTGGTGGGTAGGGGAAAGAAGGGAAGAAAATTTGTAACTCAAAATCTTGTGGAAATCAATTATATAAACTAAAAATAAACAAAAGTTAATTTTTAAAAAATAAAAATAAAAGAGTGGATGGAGCCTTGCCACTGGAGCCCAGCCTGCAATGCTCTGATTCTCTTCTCAGACCCTGCATTGCAAAGCACCCACACGGATATTTCCCTCTGTCTCTTTTTCTCTGCCTCTGTGTCTTTGTCTCTCTGCCTCACTGTCTCTGTCTCTTTGTCTGTGTGTGTGTGTGTGTGTGTGTGTGTATGTGTCTGTTCCTGTCTGTAACTCTTTCTCTTTCTGTCTCTTTCTCTGTCTTTCTGTCTCTCTGTCTTTGTCCATCTCTCTGTCTCGCCCTCCCTCCATCCTGCCCTGCCTTTCTCTCTCTGTCTCTGTCTCTCTTTTTCTCTCTCTCTGTCTGTCTCTGTCTCTTTCTCTGTTTCTCTGTCTCTTTCTCCCCCAGTCTGTCTATCTCTCCCTCTCTAATTATGCTGTAATTGCCTGCCTTTCTTATTCCAATCCCAGAATCCTGCCTGTGGAATAAGCTTCAGTCATCTCTGCAAACTGCAACTCTGGCTTTTGCACCTGCCTGAGGAAACTCACTGTCCTCTACTCAGAAGTCATGGTCCTCAATCTCATGGTCACAATGCTATCCATAGATTGTATTCTGACTGGTAGAACTTCAACTCCCATCATGCATTTCTTGTGGTTGGTCCCAGAGATACTCAAGTTATGTTTGTAATTTCTGAGCTTCCTCCTATAGCTCCTTCCATAGTTCCTGACAAACACAGCTTCCAGAAGGAGAAGGACATCACATCTGTCAAATTGCCTAACATGATAGAACATGAAAATGGCAAATGTTGGAGAAGATGTTGGAAAATTGGAACACTAATGCATTGTTGGTGGAGTTGTGAACCAACCATTCTGGAGAGCAATTTGGAACTATGCCCAAAGTGATATGAAACTGTGCATACCCTTTGACCCAGCAATACCATTTCTAGGTCTGTATCCCAAAGAGATCATAAAAATGGGAAAAGCACCCACATATACAAAAATATTTGTAGCAGCTCTTTTTGCAGTGGCAAAGAATCGTAAATTGAAGGGATCCCCATCAATTGGGGAATGGCTGAACAAATTGTGGTATATGAATAAGATGGGATACTATTGTGCTATAAGAAATAATGAGCATGCAGACTTCAGAAAAATCTGGAAAGACTTATATGAACTGATGTTGAGTAAAATGAGCAAAACCAGGAGAACATTGTACACATTAACATCCACAGTGTGCAAGGACTGGCTTTGAAAGACTTAGCTCTTCTCAGCAATACAAGGATCGAGGACAACTCCAAAAGGCTCATGATAGAAAATGCTGTCCACATCAAGAGAAAGAACTCTGGAGTCTAAATGCAGATCAAAGCGCACTATTTGCTCTTTTTTTTTTGGTATTGTTTCATTTTGTTTCTTCTTCATGGTTCCTCCCATTAGTTCTAATTCTTCTTTACATCAGGTCTAAAGTGACATTATTTAATATGAACATATAAGTAGTGAGGCAGAGCCAAGATGCTGGCATAGAGGAAGGAAATTCAGTGAGCTCCCCCAACAACAACCTTAAATACCTATAAAATATGACTCTGAAGAAATTTTAGAGCTACAGAACCCACAAAGTGACAGAGAGAAACAAATCTCCTGCTGAAGGCAGCCTAGCAGGTGGACAAGAAGGGTCCATCGCAGCACGCTGGAAGCAGAGCACAGTCACATGTGAGCTGCGAGGTTTTTGCCTCAGGGTGGCCCCAACCAGTGGCTACCAGAACAGAGTTCAGGAGAGTGAATCACCAGCAGCTGTGGTGGCTTCCAGACTCCTCAAACCATAAATGCCAAAGAGCAAATAAAAAGTGAGTCAGGAACTCTGTTAGAAAGGAAGAGTGCGGTCCAGTCCCAGACCCTAGGGTGAGAGGTGGCAGAGTCACAGTGGCTTCAGCTGCTTTCTTGCAGAGCTCCTGGCCTGCAGATCATAGGGGAACCAAATGACCATTTAGAGGGTAATCGCTCTTGCTTCAATCTTCTTGGATCTGGATTGCTGGCTTGGGTGGAGGTCCTGGGATATGTGGCCCATGGGGCAGAACTTGTGGGGGCTGCAGAGAGGGCACTCCCCCCAATAGCTCCGGCAGTTGCAAAAACCCCAGCAATTTGGGACAAAGCTCTCCTCTCTGGAAGCCAAGTTCTACCATGGCAAAGAGCTCAAAAGTCAAGTAATTAACTGGCAACATGAGCAAGGATAGGAAGTAAAGCAAGCAGAACAATCAAACCCTAGATTCCTTTTATTGGGACAAAAAGGATCAAAGCATGGAACAAGAGGAAGACCATGAAGTCAGAACTCCTGCATCAAAAGCTTCCAAGAAAAATATGAACTGGTGGGTGGAGTCAAGATGGCAGCATAGAAGCAAGAGAACTCCATGAGCTCCCCCATAACCACCTCAAATACCTATTAAATATGACTCTAAGCAAATTTTAGAGTTCCAGAACCCACAAAAGTACAGAGAAACAAAGCTCCCACTGAAGGCAGCCCAGTAGGAGTATAGGAAGGGCTCATCACAGGGTGCTGGAAGCCGAAACCAGTCACAGCTTCAGCCTCAGGGCCACTAGGACAAGCCATGGCTGGAGCTTTGGGGAGAGAGGCTCACCAGCAGCTGTGGCAGTTTCCAGAATTATCAACCCATAAGAACCAAGGACAAAGTGAAAGGTCAGTGGAACTCAGCCAAATTTAGGGGAGAAAAGCCGGTCCAGCTGCCTGCCCCCAGGGCAAGAAAGCAGCAGAAGCAGCAGCCCTGCAGCCGCCCCCATGTGGCTGCTTCAGAGCTCACAGCCTGCAGACTGCAGGGGGGCCAAGCCATCATTCAGAGGCTAAGTGCTCTTGCCTTGACCTCCTGGATTGGGATCGCAGTCTTGGGTGGTGGTCCTCAGGTGCATGACAGTGAGCCAAAGCTCTTGGGGGCTGCAGAGATGGTGGCCTCCTAATAGCTCCAGCAGCTGCAAAAACCCCATGATTTGGGACAGAGCTCTCCCCACTGGAAGCAGAGTTTTACTACTGAGCCCAAAAGCCAAGTTATTGACTGGCAACATGAGCAGGCAAAGGAAGCAAAGAAAGCTCAGCAATCCAACTTTAGATTCCTTTTGGGGGGACAAAAAGGATCATATCATGGAATGGGAAGAAGACAACACAGTCAGAACTCCGGCACCAAAAGCTTCCAAGAAAAATGTAAACTAATTAGAGGCCATAGAGGAGCTTAAGAAGGATTTTGAAAACCAAATAACAGAAGTGGAGGAAAAATTGGGAAGAGAAATAAGAAAGATGCAAGAAAATCATGAAAAGAGAGTCAACAGGAGCCAAGATGGAGGCGTAGAAGCAGCAACACATCTCAGCTCTCACATAGCCACCCCAAAATACCCATAAAATACAACTCTAAACTAATCCGAGAACTCCAAAATGCACACAAATATACTTTCCACTAAAGGCAGCTTGGCTACAAGAAAGCATATCAGCACTGCGAACCAAAACCAGCCTGGCCTGAAGCCCTGGCTGAGCCCCGGGGGTGGCTGGACAAGAGGAGCCGAGGAGGCTCAGGTGAGCGGATTGGCAGCAGCTGCAGCAGTGTTCAGAACTAGGTCAGTGGAACTTGCAAGGTCTTGGGAGAAAAGCGGTCCAGCTGAAACGCCTCCAGGGTGGGAAAGCAAAAGGCAGAGGTTTTGCACCCACCTCCACACTGTAGCTTCCGTGCCCTCGGCCTGCAGATTGCAGTGGGACTAAGCGATTGTTCAGAGGTCAAGTACTCTCGCATTGAGCAGCCTGGATCCAGATCGTGGTCTTGGGCTTTGGTCCTGTGAGTCTTCTTTATCCAGTGAGCCAGAAGTGGGAAAGGGACCCAGCACCTTCCTGAGAGCTACAGCAGCCGGGAGGACC
>CM053581.1:329518289-329547748 GCA_028627135.1 Pseudochirops cupreus
AAAGAATCCTATCTCTAAAGTGCTTAGCACAGAGCCTGACATATGCTTAGCACATGCTTACTTTCTTCCCCTCTCTCCTTCAATTTTCACAAGACACATTTTTGCTAGTATAGCAGTTAATTCAAGTAGCCATTTACAATCTTTCCTCAGCTTGGATCCTGGTATTTAAAAACAACAGTAAGCTGGTCGGTGTCTTCAGGAAGTATATCCTTAGGGGAAATCACAGTCTTCGGTGGTTTTACCTTAGGCTCCAAGTCAGTGGGGATTCTCCAGTCAACAGGGACAGGGTCATAGAAAGTTAGAATTTGGAGAGATCTTACATCCTATTTGATTTAACCTTGTTCTTAAAATGGAAAAACTTAGAAATGGAGAGGGGAAAGGTTGTATAATCAATGAATGATAGAGCCAGAGCTAGAGACTAGCTCTCCTCCTTTCCAGTCAGAGTTCACTATGTGCAGAACCCTAGATGGGAGATTGTGAAAAAAATTAATCCTTGTTCTTCAATTGAGCTTTCAAGCGGGAGATTTCCCGCTACAAACAAATCCTGCTGTCTCCGAGTCTAGACATTCCTGGACTCAGAGGGAAATGACTAATAACTTTGAACCCCTGTTCACTCATCAGACAGTATCTGAGCACCTACATTGTGTTATAGAGGAAAAGAAATGCATGGTTGCTATGCCTAAGCAGGGTAAAGTCTGGTCACAGGTGGGAGGAAGAGAGGGTTGGGCAGAGAGGACTTGGGGTCAGGTACCTTGGTCTATAGTTAGTGGAGTCTCCGGGTATTCCTGCCACAGTTTCTTCCCTCTAAGGCTTCTCCTGGCCCATAGGAACTATAACCTGCTGTTACAATGACCTCTGCACCTTTTGAGGGTGATTTCATGGTGTATTTGTTGGAAAGAAACCTGCTTTTTAGGCTAACTCAGCAGCTATTCAGCCTGGTGACCTGGAACAGGACACCTCAGTATCTTTACAGGACAAATGAGAAGGTCAGAGCAGATGAGTTCTAATAAGCTGCTCCTAGTGTAAGGAGAGGCTGGTGACAGAATGCCAATGTACTCATCTGATGTAGTCCTCTACATCAAAGGCTGGGGAGCCTATTTCAGGAGAGGCAGGAAGATGAGTAACAGAAGTGCCCTGCTCTCTGAGCTGGACCATGCACTGATATTCTGCAACTGCTGTGGTCTACTAACCATGTGATGAAGAGGTAGATGGTTGATTGACACGTAGTTGAACTAGGGTGCCTTCAAAAGTGACTAGTCAGCCAGAACCTGTCCCTAGGCCTTCCAGCCTGCCTGGCATTTCAGTGAGAGACAGTGATGTAAGGGGAGAGGCTGGGATCTTTTCCTATCTGAGGCTAATGTGTGGCCTGTGAATACAAGATTCTGTCTTCTGCATTTTTTCATTCCTTCTTCTTTTTTTCTTCCTTTTTGGAGGGCAATTGGGGTTAAGTGACTTGCCCAAAGTCACACAGCTAGTAAGTGTGTCAAATGTCAGATTTGAATTCAGGTCCTCCAGACTCCAGGGCCAGTACTCTATTCACTGTGCCACCTAGCCGCCCCCCATTCCTTCTTTCCAAGTTTTTGGGGAAGGGGCTTGAAGAGGGTTACAACCTTGTGTCCTTCAAAAGATCAGGAGGTCCAAGACCGTGCATCAGTGCTCTAAGGAACCGCCTTGGTGACCTGGCCCAGCCACGGTTGAGACTCAGACTCATTCAACAGCTATTTGTATGTGAACTTGGTGGGCCTAAACCAGATTACATCTAAACGCATTCTTCCCAGAGACCGAGGTGAGATAAGTAAGAGAGACCCCTTGGTGTTTGGGGACAGAATGCTTGCACGTCTGTTCTTACTGTGCCTTTAAAGTAAATACCTCTTTACAAAAGCTGATCAGTCAGTCAAGCCCTCAATGTGTGCCAGGCACTGTGCTAAGCACGAAGGGTGAAGATAGCTCCTGCTTTTGAAGAGCTCACAGTCTAATTGAGGAGACATTATGCTAACAACTATGTACAAACAAAATACGTATAGAATAAATTTGAAATAATCAAGAGAGAAGTTAATTAAATCAAAGTGGAATGTTAATCACTGGCAGATAATAGTGGGAGGAAACAAATTAGAACAGGAGCTTAAGTGGATAGTAGTAGAGAAAGATCCAACCAAACCAACCACTAGAACTTTGGGGGCACCAATAGAACCCTAAGGGAGAGATGCAGCCAGCTTTACTTTGGGAGAGTGAGACAAAAGAATTGTTACATTAGATTGAAATGATTTAGGGCCTCTAGACAGTCACTTATCATTTCTGACATATGCTTTTTCCTCTGGGAGCAGGACTTGAGAACCTCATTACAGTTAAGCCTTTCTAAAGGGACAGGTGATTTTGTGCTGTCATCTAAGAGACTCCACCTAGACTGTGAGCTCCCTGAGAGCAGCCAAAATGCCTTTTTTTCCTCCATCCCATTTAAGCTGGAGAAGAGAACACTGACTATACAGAGAATAGATTCTCATCCTGGTTGATTCAGTGAAAAAATAAGACCACGGACTTTGGAATTCTTCAGGGATTCATGTTAGGTACCAAAGGACCCGAGTAGGAGCAAGCCTGTGTGATGCGATGAAACCTTAGTTTGAGACTTTGATCACCCAATGGAAGGTAAGGACACACTCAACAGAGCCTCACTGAGGACTGGAAGACATCACTCCGAGGGCCTGGGAAAGACCTTGGGCCCCAGAGCTTGCTGACAAAAATGCATATATAAACATAATAGAGTTAATAATTGCTGATACTTCTGCACACGTGTCCTTATCCTCAACTATGACTCTTTTGTGGGCGCTGTTATCTCCATTTTGGAGATGAAGAAACTAAGGCAGGGATGGCTAGGTGGTGCAGTGAATAGAGCACCGGCCCTGGTGTCAGGAGGACCTGAGTGCAAATCCGGCCTCAGACACTTGACACACTTACTAGCCATGTGACCTTGGGCAAGTCACTTAACCCCAATTGCCCTGCCCTCCCCCCTCCAAAAAAAAAAAAGCAAAAATAAAAAAGAACCTAAGGCAGAAGGGGTTTAACTGACTTGCCCAGGATCACATAGCTAGCCAGCATCTGGGAATGGAGTTGAACACAGATTTTCTTGGCTCTAAGTCTAGATCTTTCTCCACTAAACCGGGCTGACTCTGGGAATACCCAACTTTTTAAAGACGAGGAAGTTTCAGCATTTAAGTTGACTTAACTGACTTGGGCCGTTGTGGATTTGAGATGTGGATTTGAGGTTATGGAGCTTCTAAAAAGGGGAAAGATTTATAATAGTCAGTTAAGGAAGATCCAGAAAGAGCTGAGATAGATCACAGACCTATGAGAAGACTCCCTAAGCTCCAACCCTCTGGAAGAGAGTCCTAGACTACAGATGAGGTGCATGCCTCTAGAACTGTTGGAAGAGCAAGAAAGAGAGCTATGATGTGAAGGAACAAAACCAAGACTGTCCTCCCTGACAGAGGTAACTGTGTTTGGATCCCCATGCCAAGACCGCCCCTCTCTTTTTACTAATAGGGAACAACCTGTTTTCCAGGGCTAAGGCCCAGCAAGCAGACTGTGCTCTGAGCTTGGCGTAACAACAATCCTTTGCATTCACGCTCTGGATGAATTCTGCCACAGCAAAATCCCAGCATCGTTTCTCACCAGCCCCAGGTCCCTGAGCTCAGACGGAGACCTGCAGGAACCATGTTCTGGTCATGAAGCCCTGCTGTGCATCAAACTGTTGCCCCTCATTGCCATGGCTACAACTCACTGCATAGCCACCTGCTCTACATATCAACTTTTGGCCTCGCTAGGGTGGGTCTCTTCCTAGCACGCCCTGGCATGCGTCTCGCTTCCCTCCTCCAATGGAGTAAAGAAAGCTTTTTGCTTATAAGCACTGTTAGCTCTTTGTTTTTATTTTATTCTATTTTTTATTTTAGAGTTAACTATGGTTGTGATAATCTGTGTGAGCTCTTTGGTGTTTTCAGAGTTAACAGCAGTTGCATGATCTCCGTTACTCTTTGCTCATTTATTTTTAGAGTTGACACCTAGATAGCTCAGTGGGTAGAACCCTGGGTATTAAATCAGGAAGACTAGAGTTCAAATCCAGTCTCAGACACTTACTAGCTGTGTGATCCTGGACAAGTCACTTAACCTCTGTTAGTCTCAGTTTCCCCAATGGGAATAATGACAGCAGCTCCCTCCTGGGCTGTTATGAGGACCAGATGAGATCATATTTGTGCCTGGCCCATAGTATGCGCTTCATAAATGTTTAGTTTTTTCCTGCTATGGGTTGTTCAGATGCTGCAGGTCTGATAATGAGGTAGTTTCCATTCTAGCAGCACCAATATTGTTTCCCTTCTGGGGAAGGCCGAGAAGAATCCAAACTCTTAGGCAGCATTGTAAGTCTACAGAGCTATATAGGTTCATGGGCTGTAAAGTCACACTTAGTAGAGAGGGGAAGGGAGGGTATTTTGATTTTTATGGGCTCTTGTGAGTCTTTTGTGTTTTCTGCAGTATTTCGGTAGGTGAAGTAAAGGCTGCCCTAAACCAATAGATACCGTTACTCTACACACTTCTGTGGGATCAGGTCAAGTGTACTGGAGTTTGATATTATTAAACTTGCAGTGTGAACATCTTGGGAATCAGCTACGCGCCAAAAATCAGGGCTTGACTGTTTTATTGATTGTCTAGACTTAAGAAAGTGATTGAGAAAATGTTAATAATACATATTAAACTTAAAAAGGCACCCTCCCTTTTTGGGGAGCTGACTGTTAAACATTTAACAGCAATCCCCTTGACTGGGGCCACATCTGTGGAGAGCTGCACATGAGCTATATTCTGAGACTCCTGGAGGAAACTTTAGGTGGGAGGCAATAAGTCAAATTCTGATACTCTTAGAAAAGAGTCTGGCTAAGGCCCCCAGAGTAGGGGTTCGATGAATCAACAAGGATGAACACATTCCACGAAAACCCAGGGCATGAGGTTCTGAGCCAGTAAGTACTTTGCATATTATGCACGAACAGGTTCCACCTTCCTTTTTTCTGCTGGATCTTCTCTCTGACTCCCTCTTTCCCCAGAGTGAACTACAGGACAGAAAAGGCAAACATCTGCCATCCCAGCCTCCCCCATGCAGTAGGACCCTAACAGCCTGGGTCATGGGGACAGGTTTAAGGGAGAAGGGGTAATCCTGAACATTCTGTGCAAGATTTGGCACTGTTGACTCCCTTCTCTTCCTCGATTATATATACTCTCTCTTCTTTCTGAGTTTTCTAACCTTCTCTTACCAATCTGACCCCTCTTGAGTCTCTATGACTGGATTTTATCCATATCATGCCCATTAATTCTGGGTGTCACCAACAGGTTTGTGTTGGCCTGCCTTTCTCTCTGTTTCCTTAGTAGGTGATCTGATCCTCTACAGTGGCTAGTTAACATCTCTATGCAGATGAGCCACACCTCTGCTTATCTAGTCCTTATCTCCTAAACTACAGTCCTGTATTACAAACTGCTGTCTCAAACTAGATATCCTATAGGCATTATTGCCTAGGCCAGCCAGGTGGCACAGCAGATAGAGTTAGAGTGAAAACTATGAACATTTGATGGAATAGGGGACTTCCAAATTTGCCTGATGAAAAGACCAGAGCTGAAGAGAAAATTCGATCTCCAAATACAGGACTCAAGAGAAGCAAAAAAAAAAAATTAATCTGAGAGAAAAAAAAATGTGTTATTCAATTAGATTAAACAATTTACATCTCTACAGAGCAAGATGATCCTTGTAACTCTTTAGAACTGTTTCTCTATTAGGGCTGTTAGAAGGGGTATACATAAAGAGAAGGTAGGGGTCTAAGTTGACTTTGATGTGATGATATAAACCATTAAGGGGTGAAAAAAGGATTGTATTGGGAGAAGAGGAAGGGGGGAGACAGAATAGTGTAAATTAGATCATATGAAGCATCACAAAAGATCTGTTACAGAAGAAGTAAAGATAAGAGGGGGTGAGCATTGCTGAAAACCTACTCTTTGGATTTGGCTCAGAGAGGCAATAACATATACATTCAATTGGGCAGATAAATTTATCTTACTGTATAGGGAAGTAGAAGGGGAAAGGGTAAAGAAAAGGGGGGACTGATAAAAGGGAGGGCAGACTGAGGCAGGTGGGGGTCAGAAGTAAAACACTGGTAAAGAGGAACAGGGTGAAAGTAAGGAGAAAAGTATAAACAGCAGGAAAATAGGATGGCAGGAAACACACAATTAGTAATCATAACTGTGAATGTGAATGGGAGGAATGCACTCATAAAATGGAAGCAGATAGCAGAGTGGATTAAAAACCACGATCCTACAATACGTTGTTTACAAGAAACACATTTGAAGCATAGAGATTCATACAGAGTAAAGGTAAAAGGCTGGAGCAGAATATATTATGCTTCAGCTAAAGTTAAAAAAGCATAGGTAGCAATCCTGATCTCAGACAAAGCAAAAGCAAAAATAGATCTAGTTAAAAGAGGTAAGGAAGGAAACCACATCCTGCTAAAAGGTGCCATAGATTATTAGTAATCTAATTAATATTAATACTAAATATATCTACACCAAGTGGTATAGCATCCAAATTCTTTGTGGAGAAGTTAAGTGAATTACAGGAAGAAATCAGCAGCAAAGCTATACTAGTGGGGTTCAGTATTAGGAAAACTATCAGTATGATTGACCATATCAATAACAAAACTGACAGAAATCATATGATTTTTCTCAATAGATGCAGAAAAAGCTTTTGACAAAATATAGCTCCCAGCATAGGAATAAGTGGAATTTTCCTTAAAAATAATAAACAGTAGGTATCTAAAATCATCAGCAAGCATTATATGTAATGAGGATAAGCTAGAAGCCTTCCAGATAAGACAGGAGTGAAACAAAGATGTCCATTGTCACCACTATTATTCAATATTTTACTGGAAATGTTATCATTAGCAATAAGAGAAGAAAAAGAAGTTGAAAGAATTAATATAGGCAATGAAGAAACAAAACTATCACTCTTTGCAGATAAGATGATGGTATAATTAAAGAATCAACTAAAAAACTATTTGAAACAATTAACAACTTTCGCAAAGATGCAGGATATGGAATAAAACCACACAAATCATTATCATTTCTGTATATTACCAAACAAAGCCCAGCAGCAAAAGATAGAAAGAGAAATTCCCTTTAGAATAACTGTAGGCAATATAAAATATTTGAGAGTCTTCCTGGCAAGACAAACCTAGGAAACATATGAAGACGATTTATTTTCCCACAAATAAAATCAGATCTAAATACTTGGAAAAATATCAATTGCTCATGGATAGGAAGAGCTAATATAATAAAAATGACAATTCTACCTAAATTAATCTACTTATTCAGTGCCATACCAATCAAACTCCAGGAATTATTTTATAGAGCTAGAAAAAAATAATAACAAAATTCATCTGGTAGAACAAAATGTCCAGAATATCAAAGGAATTAATAAAAAAGATGCAAAGGAATGTAGCCTAGCTGTACCAGATCTGAAACCACATTATAAAGCAGCAATCATCAAAATTATTGGGTACTAAGAAATAGAGTGGTAGATCAGTGGAATAGATTAGGTACAGAAAACACAGTAAATAGTAAATGGTTATGGTAACCAAGTGTTTGATAAACCCAAAGACACAAGCTTCTGGAATAAGAACTCACTATTTGACAAAAGCTGCTGGGAAAACTGGAAAATAGTGTAAGAGTAACTAGATATAGAGAAACATCTCACACCCTACACCAAGATAAGGTCAAAATGAGTTCATTATTTAGACATAAAGGGTGATACCATAAGCAAATCGGAGAGCAAGGAATTGTTTACCTCTCAGGCCTATGGAAAAGGGAAGAATTTATGAACAAACAAGAAATAGAGAATGTTATGAAATGTAAAATGGATAACTTTAATTACATTAAATTAGAAGGATTTTTTTTTTACAAACAAAACAATGCAATTAAAATTAGTAGGAAAGCAGAAAGCTGGGAAACAATTTTTATAGCCAGTGTTTCTGATAAAGGTCTTATTTCTAAACTAAATAGAGAACTGAATCAAATTTGTAAGAGTACAAGTCATTCTGCAATTGATAAATGGACAAAGGATATGAATAGACAGTTCTCAGATGAAGAAATTAAAGATGTCTATTATCATATGAAAAAATGTTCTAAATCACTATTGATTAGAGAATTGCAAATTAAAACAATTCTGAGGTACCACCTCATACCTATAAGATTGGCTAATATGACAGAAAGGAAAATGACAAAGAAGTTTGAGATGTGGGAAAATTGGAGCACTAATGCATTGTTGGTGGAGTTGTGAACTGATCCATCCATTCTGGAGCATTGAAAGCAAGAAAACTATTGAACTAATAAATAAAATTAAGAGCTGGTTTTATGAAAAAATGAATAAAATAGATACACCTTTGGTTAATTTGATTAGAAAAAAGAAAGAAGAACTTTGGGAACTTCACCCAAAGGGCAATCAAACTGTGCACAACCTTTGATATAGCTAATTGGGTTGGTATCCCAAAGAAATCATATAAAAGGGAAAAGGACCCATATGTACAAACATATTTATAGCAGCTTTTTGTGTGGGACAAAGAATCAGAAATTGAGGAATGGCTGACCAGATTGTGTAAAATGAATGGAATGGAATACTATTGTTCTATAAGAAATGATGAGCAGGCAAATTTCAGAGCAACCCGGAAAGACTTACGTGAACTGGTGATGTTGAGTGAAGTGAACAGAGTTAGGAGGACAATTGTACACAGTAACAGCAACACTGTGCAATGATGAACTATGGTAGACTTAGCTCTTCTCAGCAATGTAGTGATCCAAGACAATCCCAAGGGCTTTGTGATGGAAAATGCTGACTATAACCAGAGAAAGAACTGTGGAGTTTGAATACAGATTGAAGCATACCATTTTTACTTTTTTCATTTTTTTCTTTCTCATGATTTTCCCCTTTTGTTCTGAGTCTTCTTTTACAACATAATTAATGGAAATATGTTTAACATTATTGTACATGTATAACGCACATCAGGTTGCTCCTTGTCCTGGGAAGTGGGGAGAGAGAAGATTTTTGAGCTCAAAATCTTACAAAGATGAATGTTAGAAACTGCCTTTACATATAACTGGAAAAAATGCTATTAAGAAAAAAAGTGACGTGGATAGACCAGAGAAAATGACTTATGGGATTGGAAAATAATGTTAATTTTTTAAAAGGATAAAGATTCGGAGGTTATTGAACCTGAGGAGTAGTTGTTCATGAATTACTTATTGGGTGCTTAAAGAAGGGAAATCTGAGGGGTCAACAAGAAGTGGTGAAAATGTGCAAGATAATAATTTGTCAGACCTCTAGCATCAAATATAAACTCCTCTGTTAAACATTTAAAGTCCTTCAAAACCTGGCACCAACTTACCTTTCTTTTAGACTTTATTTCCCTTTGGTACACTCCACCCTGTCAAATAGACCTTTTTAAGTTTCTCGTGAACAGCATTTGATTCCCCATCTCTGAGCTTTTGTCCCCTAGGCTTGGATCGCCTTCCCACTCTAGCTTTTAGAATCCCTTGGTTCCTTCAAAACTGAGTTCAAGTGCTACCTTTTAAACAGAGCTTGTCTTGACACCCCTCCCTACCCAATCCCCCAGCTACTAGTGCTTTCCCTTCCAAATCACACTGTACCTGCTGTGTAAATGTCTCCTTGCTAGACTGGAATTTCCTTGAGGGCAGGGATAGATTACTTTTGTCTTTATATCCCCAGCTCAAGCACGACCTTCTACGGGATGATCACCACAGCTTCTAATGCCTTCCTGGCCAAGGCTGGCTGCTGTTATTGTTCAGTTATTTTTAGTCATATCTGACCTTTATGGCCCCATTTTGGGTTTTCTTGGCAAAGGTACTTGTGTGGTTTGCCATTTCCTCCTCCAACTCATTTTACAGATGAGAAAACTGAAGCAAGTTACTTATTCCAGGTCACGTAGCTAGTAAGTGTCTGTCCAGATTGAATTTAGGAAGATGGATGTTCCTGACTCCAGGCCCAGCACTCTATCCATTACACTACATAGCTGCCCCAAGGCTACCTTCTATTTATTCTATATTTATTTTGAATATGTACACACATAATATGTACATAGGTACACGTGTGCACACATACATGTTGAATCCCCTATTAGAATTCAATAAACACTTGAATTATTATGTGCTAGACACTGAACTAAGTACTAGATATACAAATAAGAAAAGGAGAGACAGTCTCTGTCCTCAAAGAGCTTGCAATCTAATGGGGAAAGACAACTCACAGCAGGAATCTAAAGGCAAGGGGGGAGTATGGGGCATCCACCAGGCACATGGTACACCATGGAGCTAAACCCAACCACAGTTGCTGATGGAAAGTGGAGTTACCTTACAGTCTGGGATCCCTCTATAAAGGAAGGTTTTGGGAGCAGTTTAATGTTCCACTCTCCAGTCTTCAATCAGAGGGGAGAGGGTGAATTGAGAAGGAGTCAATTTGCATGATGATGAGATTTCCAGTGATCAACTTATCCTGAGGGAGGAGGTAACAGGGAGTCATGATGTTCTGTGGAGTCAAGCAAATTGAGGTGGAAAAAGGAGCAGAATGTGAATTCTTTGATGGAAGAGACTATTTTTGTTTCTTTTTAATCTTTTTAGCACAGGGCCTAGCATATAGTAAAGGCTTGTTAATTGACTGACTAAATGAATTAGCCTCTTATTTCAGCTACTGTTTCTTAAGTTTACTATTTTTTTAAGTTGTGAATCTGATAAATCCCTGACCCTACCTACCATGACCCAGGATAAGTGAAGGGTCAAAGGCAGGGAAAGAAAGCTTATGTTGTGAAGAAACAGGTTGCTCTCACTCTAATATTTCCATTCTGAATATTTTCCCTCCTATATTACCCGAAGATGTATTTGTTCAGTAGCATTATTCATGATTAAATATGATGTATGATAGTGATACTAAAAGAAGGGAGAATGAAAAGTGTCAATGAGTCATTAAAAATAAACAGAAGAGCAGAGAGAAGCTCAGAGGGGGGATACATTAGCAAGAATAATAATGCTAAAATTGAATTATTGAAAAAAACAAACTATGCATAATGGGGAAAAAGATAAACTATGTAAATATGAAGTTTATAATTTCATATTAAATCCCATTTTTTTTTCTTTGCATATGTAAACACATTTATTGATGTTTATTAAGTTCATAATAAAAATAGAATTTATTTTTAAAAATAAGATCAGTATTCAGACTGAAATACCATTTGAGATCTTTTCATTATCAGCTGGTCACCCTGTAGGCCTCAGTCAAATCTTCACAGCAGTAGGGTAGCAACCTCTTTACCTATGAATATCTTTCCTCCTGAAATTCCCCTTCCTCTCACCCCAATTTTAATCCTTTTATATTTCTTTTTTTCAAATTTATTATTTATTTATTTTTAGCATGCTTTAAAAAAACTTTTGAGTCCTAATTCTCTCCTTCTTTTCAGTCCCTCCCCCACCCATTGAAAAGACAAAGCAGTACAACACCAGTTTTACATGTGAAATCATACAAATTACATGTAAAATCATATAAAACATTTTCATAGGGAATTCAAAGGGAATACATAGTTTCATAGCAATATGGGCTTAGTTCCAAATTGTTCTCCAGAAAGGTCGAACCAGTTCACAACTCCACCAACAATGTATTAATATCTCTATTTTTTCGCATCCTCTCCAGCATTTGTCATTTTCCTCTTCTGCCATGTCAGCCAACCTGATAGGTGTAAGGTATGGTACCTCAAAGTTGCTTTCATTTACATTTCACTAATCAATAAGGATTTATTAGATCATTATTACTCATTTTTTTGAATGACTATACATAACTTTAATTTAATCTTCTGAGAACTTCCTGTTCACATCCTTTGCCCATTCATCAACTTGGGAATCCCCTTTTTAGGTAGCATGTATGATGAAACATCTTCAGTGTTTCGTTCTTTGCAGGAAATGGAATGGGCCACCTTAGGAAGTAGTGATCTCCTCTTACTGGAGGCCTCTAAGTGAGAACTAGATGACTATTTGTTAGGGATATTGGCTATAGAATCTGAACTGGGAGGGACAGTAATGAAATCTAGTTCAACTCCATCATAAGGGAAGAAATTGAGTCCCGGTGAAGTGAAATGATTTCTTCAAGGTTATACATGTAGTAAGAAATAGGGTGAGAATTCAAACCCAGATCCTTTGACTCCAAATTTAGCCTTCTTTCCATTGCTTTCCATTGCTTTTCTGCGTGTTGTGTCAGGGATTCTCATTCAGTTATATGTTGAAGTAAATGTGCTCAAGGGTTCCATCCAATTTTGAGATTTTATGACCAGAGAAAGAGAGCATTTGCTGAGTAGATCATGATTTGGAGGCTTAGGTTATACATCTTCATGCTTTTATATAGTGGAATTCAATGTGACCAATAGTTGGAGAAACCAGCTATGTATAAAGCCCTGTGTTCCATTTTCCAGTCTAGTTTCTACTCCAATTTGCAACCATGAGTGAATGAAGTTCAGTAGATACTATAACTATCTTACTGATGAAATTACTTCCTTGTAGTTCCTTTTTTAATTTAACATTTTTTTTGCTTTTTTTGCATGTTTGATATATTTTGTATCCTTTCATATACATTTTCCATTTTATAGATTCTTTATATTCATTTATTTTTACAGCATAGTGCTATTTAATTACATGCATGTATCACAGTTAGTTTAACCATTCCTCCTTTTATGGGTGTATACTTTGTTTGCATGTCTTTGTAGCCATGCAAAGTGCTACTAGGATTATGTAGGAGTACATGTGACCCTTTTGTCTTTAACCCTTTTGTGGTAAATACCAGGCAGTGGAATCTCTGTCAAAGGGCATGATATGAACAATTTGTTAACTTAATTGCACATTGTTTTCCAGAATAATTGGACCAATTCACAGCTCCACCCCCAATGTATCAGAGTGCCTGGTTTTTCCCAGCCCCTCCAACAATAATTATTCCTATCGTTTGTTATTTTTGCTGTTGGTCGTGGGATGAAACCTGAATTTTGTTTGTTTGTTTTTTAAATCCAGATTTCTCTTATTATTAGTGATTTAAGAGCAGTCTTTCTTATGGTTATTAATAGTTTGCAACCCTTTTGAGAACTATTAGAATTCTTTGACCACTTATCCATTGAGGGAATGACTCCATCTTCTGTAAATGTTAGTTCCTCTCAGATAACTTGCCTATCCAGCCCTCATCAGAGACACTTGATGCAAAGTTTCGTTCCCAATCGACAATTCAGCTTGTGTTGATTTTGTTAGTGCAAAAGCTTTTCAATTTTATGTAATTGAAATTATCCATTTTATCTTTGTGATTGCTTCCAACCCTTGATTATATTTGAATATATGCATATATGCATGTATATATTGAATATATAATTTGAATGTATATGTATATGTGTGTATATATTGAAAATTTGAATGTATATGTATATGTGTGTATATATTGAATATATAATTTGAATATATATGTTTGTGTGTGTATATATTGAAAATTTGAATGTGTATGTATATGTGTGTATATATTGAATATATAATTTGAATATATGTACATATGCATGTGTATATTGAATATATAATTGGAATGTATGTGTATATGTGTATATATATTGAATATATAATTTGAATATATGTATATGTGTGTGTATATACTGAATATATAATTTGGATATTTGAATACATAATTTAATTTACACATATTGTCTCCCTCAGGAGAATATAAGCTCCTCAGGGACGGGGCCATTTTATTTTTGTCTTTGTATCTCTGGTGCCTAAGACAGAATCTAGCACATACTATGCATTTAAGAAATGCTTGTTGTTTGACTGATAGTCGATTTATAAAACTGAGATCTAGAGAGGTTAAAGCATTTGCCCTAAGTTGCCTAGGCAGCAGTAGCAAACTTAGATTCTGAACCATAGTTCTCTAACTCCAAATCCAGGAATTTATTCACTATGTCAAGTATTCTCACTCCTTCCTTTAAGAAAACTAAAATTAACCAAATGAAACTAAATTAAAGTTGACTTTAACAAAGAGTTATAGAAGAGTCTGAGCAGCTTGGTGGTGCAGTAGATTGAAGACTCATTTTTCTTAGTTCAAATCTGGCCTCAGACCAGTGTGTGACTCTGGACAAGTCACTTAACCTTGTGTTAAGTTTCTTATCTGGAGAAGGGACTGGCAAAATAGTCTAGTATCTTTGCCAAGAAAACCCCAAATGGGGTCATGAAGAGTCAGATACACGTGAACAGCAATGGAAGAGACCAGAGTAGTCCCTGATGAGAATAGTAGAGAGCTGAAAAATGGAGAGATTGCAGAAAATGGAGAGGGAGACCTCTGGCAGGTGCTACTGGTTTACCGTGGGTGAAGAACATCTAATCAGATTTTCAGAACCTCAAAGGAGGGCTGACCTTAGGCATGTAAAGTTGATTTAAGCCTAGACCCAGCAATTTGTATGCCATAGTGGTGGGTTGTCTGTCACTTCAGAGGGTAAGGACAGTGCATTTTTCCCTATGAAAAGTGAATGTCCAACCCATTTACCTAAAGGCATTTAGTGGGTGTTCCTGCAGGAAGGGGAATGTTGGATGGATAATTTAATGAATTAATTAGTGAATTGATTAATGAATGATTTAATGTTTGCAAGCAGCCAAGACCTTTCTAGGCAACATAGAAAGACCAGAAAGGTCGATCTGAGAGCAGAGATAGAAGAACTGAATAATGCATAGTGTGCCAGATAATCTCTGAATGGGAGAACACATTTATTTGAGTGATTAAAAATAAAACAAATGGCTAGACTCCACAAAAACAAAACAGAGCCACAACAGCAACCCCCAAGCAACCCCGAAACTTTTGATTTAGAGAATATACATTTTCAGTCAAATAGTAGGCAGTTTGGCTGTGATGATTTCCCATGCCCATCGATTCCGCTGGGGCCTCCCCTTTTCTACTTTCCAGAACTGGGGCACCTAGGTGGTGCCATCAAGCATACAGTTCTGGGCCTGAATTCAAGAAGATGCATCTTCCTAAGTTCAAATCTGGTCTCAGACACTTACTAGCTGTGTGATCCTGGGCAAGTCGCTTAACCCCTGTTTGCTTCAGTTCCTCATCTGTAAAATGAGCTGGAGAAGGAAGTGATGAACCATTCCAGTATCTTTGCCAAGAAAACCTCAGATGAGGTCGCCAAGAGTTGGACATGACTGAAATGACTAAACAACAACAAAGAACTGAAGTTTGCCGTCTCCAGGGACTGCCTTGTTTGGTTTCCACATCCCAGAAATAGGTTAATAACTTTTCAGAATTCTGTGAGGCGTTGGTCATAGCAATGGGTGGGGGGTTGGGGTGAGGGAGACTAACACACATTTCCCTTCCCTGCCCAAAAGTTTTCCTTTGTTACTTGCATTGAATGAAGAGGCCAGTAGGACCTTCAGGCTTAAAGGAAAGAGGTTTGTGCCTTTGTTACCTCAGGTCCAGGCCCCCAGTATGGCCTTGATATCATTACCCATCTTATTCTAATTTCTTGCAACTCTACATGTCTGCATGCTTCTTTTCAGGGAATTAAGACCAGTCATGGTAGGTGTTTGAGATCAAAGAAGGAAGAGAAAAGAATAGCTTTTCACTTGGAAATTCATGAGACCAGGGAATGTAGTCTTGTGAAATTAGAGACAACTACCGGCAAATAACTTATGGAATTAGTGGTGAGGATAATTACTCATTCTGATAAGATTCTATGGATCCAATTTTTGGACTGCTGTCTAGGATAGTGTATATAAGCTCTGATGGAAGTATGTTTTCTTCATCTAGATCTGACAAATAGATAACAGAAATTCTAATCTCATCTAGGGTTAGTACTGCTTGTGGGACCAAGTGGCCTGTCTGACCTACTTCTGCTACTTGTGTCTACAATAGAAGTCACAGAATCTCAGAATTGGTAGGGACCTCAAAGGTCATTCTAAATCCTACTTGAATAAGAATTTTTTAATAAATAACACTTAAAAAATGGTCCATTCAGTCTTTGCTTGAAGACCAACAACCTTCACTGAGGGGGAGCCCACAACTACCCAAGGCAGATCATATTTGAAAGTATCCCTTTCTTTCAGGTGGGAAAGCTATGGCACAGAGAGGTCAAGGTAATCCCCCTAGGTCACCCAGAAAATTTGTGGAAGAGGTGGGACTAGAGGGCTTTGCACATAGTAAGTTCTTGTCAAGCTAAATAGAATGTGGGTCTCCCAACTCTATTTGGCTCTCTTGACACTCTACCATACTGCCTTCTCTCTGGTCCTTTCATTATGTATGAGGGAAACAGAACACAAATGAGGGTCACACACATTTCACTTCATTTCTATATTCATCAGAAAAACAGAATCATTGCTAGGACAACAACTTTGAAAGTCAATCTTGGATTTGGAAACAGGAGGTCAAAACCACTGAATTTCCAGTGCAGATCTAGGTACATTTAACATTAATGAGCAGCAATGGAAGTGAGGGGTGTAATCATAGCTGTTTCAAACCACACAACATATTCACTCACCCTCTCAAACATCTGTTTCAGAAAGAAAGCAGAGAGCATCAGATAATTGGGTTTCTTTTTTTTTCCCCTAGATCTATCAGTCAAGCACCATCAACTTTATTATGGATCCAAACTGATTTATTCATCAACAACACTTAGGTGGAGGTAGGAATATGGTTGAATGGCAGTGGGGGAATTGAAGTATTACCTAGAGCTTTGCTGCCTGAAGTTTGAATGCC
This sequence comes from Pseudochirops cupreus, assembly GCA_028627135.1. Taxonomy (NCBI): domain Eukaryota; kingdom Metazoa; phylum Chordata; class Mammalia; order Diprotodontia; family Pseudocheiridae; genus Pseudochirops; species Pseudochirops cupreus. Next base: position 329,535,133 of record CM053581.1, read on the forward strand.
AATGTCTGTCTGAATATGGATGTCAGGTGGCTTTAGAGAGGCCCGCTGCTTTAGTCTTCAATATTAATGATACTAGAGGCTGCACAAAGCTGTACTAGAGAAATGGGAAGCTGTTCTTGACTCTTCTGAATGAGCTAAATGAGTGACTATAAGAATAGTAACTATGCATTCCTGTTGCTAAGGCATATTTAATTGAATGGAAGCAGGGGAAAATGTTGTGGTAGTTTGCAGAGGACAGTCTGACCCCCTGATACAGACACAAGAAGAGAAATAAGAAGTTTTATTCTCCACCATCTATGAAGGCTTATTATTAAGGGGGATGGTAGGCCCTAGAAAAGAGGGGGTGCTATGGCTATGGAACCCCAGGGATGGCACCCTGGGATAGTTATATCACATGGTGCAGGAAGATAGAAGATAGTAAGGGAAGCCAGAATGGCAGTTACCATGGAGAGGAAGTATAGCATTTATTAAGTACCTACAATATATAACACTCTGGGGATACAAAGAAAAAAATCAACTAACTAATCAAAAAAGTCCATTATATGCCTACCATACTCCAGGGACTATGCTAGGCACTGAGATTACAAGGCATCTATGGAATAATCTTTGCCCTCAAGGAGCTTACAAAGTGTAGGAAGATGTGTTCATGGATATATAATAAATGCAAGACCACTTGTGGAGAATGGGGAAGGCACTAACAGTTGGGGGATCAGGAGTGGTTTTATGTATAAGCTAGTGCTTGAGCTGAGACTTGGAGGAAACAAGGAATTCTAAGAGGTAGAGACAGTATTACACATGTGGGGTGTGACTAGTGCAATAACAGATTGTAGATAGAGTATCATGTGAGCAATAGTAAGAGGGCCTTTGACTGGACTGTAGTGTATGTGAAGGGCAGTGATTGTAATAAAATTAGAAAGGTAAATTGGGGCCAGTTGATGAAGGGCATTAAATACCAAATAGGGGAGTGCATATTTGATCCTAGGGGTAAGAAGGAGTCTCTGGAATTGTACTGGAAGGTCTGCTCTTTAGGAAAAATCGTTTTGGCATTGAAGTGGAGGGTGGAATGGAGAAAGGAGAGGCTTGAGGTGGAGAGACCAAATAATGGCTATTGCAATGGTAATAGGAGCTTCAACAGTCTCTCCTGCCAAGATGGTCAATAGTTGCTGTATTTTTAAGGGACAATGACATCTTGGAGATACACTTTAATTGCTATTCTAAGACAAGTGTTTACCTGTGGTTCCAAAGAGACAACAAGAAAGGATTAGAGAAAAGAAAACTTACACCTGAGAGAACTGAGTTTAACTCTTATCTTTTTCGGAAACATACATAGAATTCTTAGTAAAAAATAAATAGGATTCTTGAAAAGAGAATTTAATTATTATCCAGAGAAATGGATGGCGGAACACTGTGTTTCTAGAACTGAGGGCAAGTCGACAGTTATAGTGATGGCCAAAAGGGAATTTTGCTGCAGTTTTTCTCATAGCTAACATGTTTTAATTATGTCTTTTTTTTTTTGGTGGGCATTTGGGATATTGGCATATAATTGGCAATAAGTGACTTCTCTAAAGTCACACAGCTAGTAAGTGTGTTAAGTGTCTGAGGCCGGATTTGAACTCCGGTCCTTCTGACTCCAGGGCCAGTGCTCTATTCACTGTGCCACCTAGCTGCCCTTTAATTATGTCTTTGTTTTATTTTTTGCCACACTGGTAATAGTATAGGAGTAACTTTGATGTTTACTTAAGCTTAGGAAATTAGGGATAAATTAGGGATAGACAAAGAGTAATAAGCAAACACTCAGGGGAAAAGAGCTCCAGTTTATTAAATAAACAATATTTGACAAATTGGAGTGGGGGCTCATAACTAATTGATTAATTAATGAAAGAGATGTTGCAATTTTAATAATTATTTGGAAATATTGGAATCCATTCCTTGATTACCTTAGAACCTTGGAACAGAATGACTAAGGAAATTGGATAAGTACCAGGCAGAGAGAAAGGGGTAATCACTCCACTTTAGGATATACGTGAAATATTAGTAGGATGGTGGATGTATGAGTAGAGAAGAGTAGGGAGATATGAAAGGTGTTGTGGAAATAAAATTGGCAAGATTCAACATCTGATTGGATAATGAGAGTGAAAAAGAAGAGTCAAAGATAACTTTGAGGTTCTAAATCTAGCTGACTGAGAAAACGTTGGTGTCCTCAGCAGAAATGGGGAAGTTTGGAGGAGGGATCAGTTTAGGGGGAAAGTTGTCTTTGGGAGATGATGAGGTTTTTTTTTCTTTTTTTTTTTTTGGAGGGGGAGGGCAGGGCAATTGGGGTTAAGTGACTTCCCAAGGTCACATGGCTAATAAGTGTTAACTCTCTGAGGCCACATTTGAACTCAGGTCCTCCTGACTCTAGGGCCAGTGCTCTATTCACTGTGCCACCTAGCTGCCCCAAGATGATGGGTTTTGCCACCAGTGCTCTGACACAATGGTCATATAGATACGCACTTCTCAAGTTGGGTTATCTCATTCCACTGTCAGCTCTAGGTGAGAAAGAAGTCCTTTTCCTATGCCCTATTTCCCCTCATTGCAGCCTTTTCACTCCCTCCTTTCCTACCTCCCCACCATGAACCCTGATGCATATTTTCCCTCATTCCATTGTAATCTCTGGGTCTTGCTATGATAAGTGACTGGCTGAAGTCTTGCTCCTCATGCCTCTCCCTCTGGGGAAAGGAACGAGACTGAAATCTTCACTGATTACTATTATCTTCACCTGATGGACTGGCTCATTGTGGGAGATTCTCTTATAGTCCATCTTAACTCACTCCTCCCTTTGCCCTCAATCCTTCTCCAAGACCAGGGTAGAAGAAGAGTCTTAGCCATAGGTTCAATCACAGGCTTATCCTCCTTGGGAGCTCCACTTATGGTTACAATGATATTGGAAGAATAGTGTCCTTTAGTCATTGGAGAAATATATGGCTCAGATCCATGAGGATCTTTGCCTTTGGGAAGCTTGTGGTTGTTATTGTTCAATCATTTTCAGTTGTGTCAGACTCTTCATGATCCCATTTGGGGTTTTCTTGGCAGAGATACTGCAGTGGTTTGTCATTTCCTTCTCCAGTTCATTTTACAGATGAAGAAACTGAGGCAAACAGGGTTAAGTGACTTGCCCATGGTCACATAGTAAGAGTCTATGGTCAGATTTGAACTCCAGAAAACTTCCTGATTCCAGGTCTGGCACTCTTATCTACTGTGCCAGCTAGCTGCCCCTTGGGAAGCTTAGAGTACTATAAAAGTTATAATGAAATGATCCTTTGAGGTCCCCTCATGGTTTCTTTGGCCACCAAGCCAGGATATGGAATTTTAGCAGGTATATCCTCTGACATTAAAACAAACAAAAACCTTTCAGAGCTACTCAATCTCAAATGTCTTTGTTGACAGACAATTACATTTCCCAGAGTGCTTTGGGATTAGTCTCTGGAAGCCTCCCCATAGAGGTCAACCATAAATTAAGGAAACCTCTCTGAGAAGGATCAGGGACTTAGGTATTGTCATTGCCGTATCTTTGAGATGTGGCTGTTGTTACTGTGAACCCACTCCATCCATGCATGATGTGTTAGGGTTAGGGATTTATGCCCCCAGTTCTGAGTAGTTGCAGGGTGGGGGGCATCAGAAGGTCCCCCTGTGTGTATGGATGCAACTTTTTTCTTCCCAAGGCTCACAAGGTGTGTGGTCTAACTGGTTAGGTGATAATAACGACTAATATTTATATATTATTATTATAGGATTTTCAGAGCAATCCACGTACATAATTTCATTTGATCTTTTAAAAAACCCAGTGTGGGGCGGCTAGGTGGTGCAGTGAATAGAGCGCTGGCCCTGTTCCAAAAAGCAAAAAAATAAAAAAAACCCAACAACAACAACAAACAGTGACACAGGTATTATTATTACCCTCCATTTTGCCAGTGAGAAACCAATTCAGACAGATTACATTATTTGTCCCATGTTGGATGATTTGGCATAGCTAGTAAGTATCTAAGGCAGGATTCCAATCAAATTTAGAACTGGGGGGCGGCTAGGTGGCACAGTGAACAGAGCATCGGCCCTGGAGTCAGGAGGACCTGAGTTCAAATCCGATCTCAGACTAAACTTAGCACAAAACTAGCTGTGTGACCTTGGGCAAGTCACTTAACCCCAATTGCCCTGCCTTCCCCCACCAAAAAAACAAAACCAAAAACCAAAACAAAATAAATTTAGAACTGAAAGAACCTCAGAGGCTGTCTAGTCCAGCCCCTCATTTTATAGCTGAGAAAACTGAGTCCAGTGGCGTTAAATGACTTTCCAGGGTAATACAGGTAATAAACACCAAAGGTGGGATTCAAACCCAGAACCTCTAGCTCCGGAGCTGATCTTCTTGCCATCTTCTTTCTCTGTTGTAAGTCTGACACTCTGTTCATTGCACCATAATAATGTTTTTAGTTCAATCATTTAGCAATCAGAACTCAAGGAAGGTAGGCATCTTAAACCTGGCTAGCTGATTCCATTTCTCTTTCTTGTTGGGCAAAGAACTGACTCCAGAGAGTTTATGTAGGCCAGAGCTTTGGCAGCTTCTTCAATTTTCTCAGTAGAAACCTCATTTGGGATTTACTGTTTCACATTAACATGCAAGTGGCTACATCTGATTTGGCTGGGATATGGGGTATGAAATGGTGCTTGCTCCTTCTGCCCCCTACTCCAGGCCCAGCACGGGACCCTTAAGCCAGAACCGTATCCCTGGAGTGTTTGTACTCTTGGCAGATTATAGGGAGAGTATTGGTAATTGATGAGTGTTGATTTAATAACATGGCTGTTCCATTGTCAGCAGCCATAAATCCCAGCATCTCCTTAAATCTCACACCTGTGTTACAATGTGATGGGTAACTGCAAACCAGTCATACACAGCATAGGTGTCCACACTCACACACACACACACACACAGACAGGCAAATACCCAATTATGAAATCACTAATCAATTGTTAAGTATTTATTAAATTCCTCCTGTATTTTGCTCAGTGGTAGAGATATAAAAATAAAAAGCAATCAGCCCCTGTCCTCAGGGAGCTTATATCTTAGTCTCTATTCTTAGCTGTACACCAAGAGACTCACACAGTTCAATTCCCCTATAACATGATAAGTTATGCCTGTACTCACTCACAGTCACAAACACCGTGGGGTGCTTTGGGATTCCTTCACTAGGAGACCTCCATGCAGTCAATAAACTTATTAAAAAAGCACTTTGTTGACATTCAAAAAATGGGAGAAATATTTATACACAAATATTTATAGTAGCTCTTTTTGTGGTGGCAGAGAATTGGAAATCAAGGGGCAGCTAGGTGATGCAGGGAATAATAGAGCAGTGGCCCTGGAGTCAGAAGGACCTGAGTTCAACTAGGCCTCAGACACTCAACACTTACTAGTTGTGTGACTTTGGGCAAGTCACTTACCCCCAATTGCCCTGCATTCTCCCCTCCAAAAGGGCAAAAAAAAAAAGAATTGGAAATCAAAGGAATGTCCATCAGTTGGGGAATGGTTAAACAAGCTGTGGTATATGATTGTAATTGAATATTATTGTGCTATAAGAAATGACAAGCAAAATGATTTCAGAAAAACCTGGAAAGACTTACATGAACTGATACACAGTGAAGCGAATAGAACCAGGAGAACATTGTGCACAGTAGTAACAATATTATTTGATGAAGAACTGTGAACTGCTTAGATATTCTCAGAAATACAATGATCCAAGACAGTCCTGAAAGACTAATGATGATGCCTACCGTCCACCTCCAGAGAAAGAACTGATACTGTTTGAATACAGACTGAAGCATGCCATTTAAAACTTTCCTTCATCCTTTTCCTTTTATTTGAGTATACTTGTACAAAATGACTAATATGGAAACATTTTATGTAATTGCACATGTATAACCTACATCTGCTTACCATCTCAAAGAGGAAGAAGCTCAAGGGAGGGAGAGAGGGCTAGAATTTGGAACTCAAATCTTAAAAGAAAGTTTTAAAATTGTTTTAGCATGTAATTGGGGGAAAATAAGCATTAACATTTTTTAAAATGCACTTTGTGGATGCCTTTTTTTTGTCTTTACATCATAGTGACTTCCTGCTCTCCTTCCTTGTGACAAAGAAAAACAATTGAGCAAAAACATTAAGTACAGAAACTATTTCTAAAGACGTCTGCCTTAATAGCCTCCAAAACCTCTGCCATGAGGTAAGAGCTTTATTTAATAAACTTGTTCCTGAGATCTTTTATCATTGATTTTTTCTTACTCAGAATCAACTTCTTCTTAGTGACCTTTTTAATTGCATGTGTGTAGTCACTGGATATATAGTTTTCTTAGTTCTGCTTATAAAACAGAATAGTCAATTCAGCATCAATTCTATGGGCAATAATTTTTGCAAAGTCTCCCTTCAATTGGATGCTCTGCTCTTGGTATTAAAATATTTCCTACATCCAACCTTAATAATAATAATAACACTGATTTTTTTTGTTTAGCTGTTTCAGTTGTGTCTGCCTCTTTGTGATCCCATCTTGGGGTTTTCTTGGCAAAGTACTGGAGTGGTTTGCCATTTTCTTCTCCAACTCATTGTACAGATGAGTAACTGAGACCAACAGAGTTAAATGACTTGTCCAGGGTCACACAGCTACTACGTGCTTGAGGCTGGATTTGAACTCGTGAAGATGAGTCTTCCTCCTTCCAAGTTCAGTACTCTATCTACTGTAACACTAGCTATCCCAGTAACAATGGTAGTTAATATTTATGTAGAGCCTTAATGTTTGCAAAGGGCTTTACAAATATCATCTCATTTTATCCTCAAAACGACCCTGGGAGGTAGGGGCTATTATTGTCCTCATCTTATGGAAGCAATAATTGAGACACAGGGTGGGGAGGTGACTTGTCCAGGATCATGTAGCTAATAAGTGTTGGGAGTCGAATTTGAATTCAGGACTTCCTAACTCCAAGTCCAATGTGCTACCTGGCTGCCTTCTACATGCCAAGTCCTGGCAATCACACTCCTTTTTCTAGGATCTCCTTCTTATTCCTACCATAGCTGGGACACAGTACAGACACCATAGTATTACCACTCAGTTGAATTTTCATAACAACTTCTTCACAGGTCTTGCCACCCTTCTCTGCCCCTTCCAATCTATCCTTCAAACTACTTCCAGAATGGTCTTCCTTATAGGAAGATCTTGTCATGTTACTTCTTCAGTGACATTCTATTGCTGCCAAATTCATACTTTGTTTAGTAAAAGGTCCTCCCCAATTTGGTACCATGAGACCTTTTTATCTGTATCTGGTACTGTTTTCCACCACCCCCTTCACGTTTCCTCCAGTCTCTTCACCTTTCTCGACTATTCCTTAATGTCTGACTTGACCTCCTTCTCTGTGTTTGAATGATTTAACACTCTTCAGACTTTAAAGTCTCACTCAGATGTCACCTCCTCCAGAAACCTTCCACTCCTATTCCTGGTCCTTCTGATCTTTCCTTCCCAGAGCTCCACTGGGCACATTTGCTCATACTTTTTGAATGAGTAAATGAATGAATGAATTCTTATTATGTGTTAAGACACTGAGGATACACACAAAACACAAAAGTTAGGCAACTTAAGGAGTTTGTTTGCCAATAGAGTGAGATCACACATGTATTGGGAAGTGATGGCCTGAGAGAAATGTTGTGATTTGGAAAGTCACCAAGACAGTGAGCAGAGCCTTTGGGAAGTAGATTGACTTGCCTTTTCTAGTAACAATGAGAATATTTGATTTGATTATGCTTCCAGAGCTGAAAGGGGTTAGATGCCCAGAGGATGGTCTGTCTTATGGCAGTATTGCCAAAGATGACTGGGGTGATTTGTCAGATATTAATGATTAAGTTATCTCTCTGCGTATCTGATCAAATTCATAGATGGTTAACTCCTTGAGGGCAGAGGCCAGGATTTATTGAGTCTTTGTATCTGTAAATGTCTAACTCTGCTTTCTGTCCACAGGAGACCCTTAACAGATATTCCTATATTGAATTGATTTGAATATCTAAACTTCTGTCCTGCTTGCACTCCAGAGATGAAGAAAGGAATGGTTGGTTCCATCACCAAGAACACTCCAAACAGAGACCTTGTATTTCTAGTTATAAGAGAAAGTCTACAGGATTTGGTTAGAGGACCTGGGTTTCACCTTGGCTAAGTCACTTAAATTGAGAACCATCTATAAGACAGGGTGCTTGGACTAGATGATCTTCAAGGTCAAATTCAAAATCTATGATTCTATGAACTCCTTTGAGAATAGACTGTAGAAGCCAGAGCTGGGAGGGGTAGAAGGACACCCCAGTTAGAAGATGGGGAAAGTTCGACTCCAGCTCTGTTGTCCTGACAGTCTGAGCTCATGCTTCAGTGGGACCCTTTGGGGCTGCTGCCTACCTATGAGGCAGGGGCCTGAAGCTGGACCAGATTGCCTTTTCTGAGTGGGGTTAATTAGGAGGTGACCAGGGTTAATTTTGGGCTAATTAGGCAGTGACTATGAGGCAGTTCTCATGTGGAGATCCAGGCAGGGCCAACCTCTCAGCCCTCTGGCCCTGGCCCTAGAACGGCCACACAGAGAGAGGTTATTTGGAGAGTGAAGGCTGGTCCAAAGAGGGCAGTGTCCTTCTGTCGTCCCTGAGACCAGAACCTGAGGCTAGACGACTTCACACTGTTCGACCCTCCTCTATTGGGTTATTTCCTTTTAACGCTTTGCGTTCTATAAAGGAATGAAAGCAGGACTTAGAACTCAGAAGACAAGCTGCCAATGTGCCTCTCTTCTCCCTCGAGGGGAGGACCTCAGTGTGTCCTGGGGTCTCTCCCATGCAAGATCATGCTTCATGAGGGTAAGGGGCTAGCAAAAGTGGGTATATCATATCTGTTCATAGCTTAACAGACTGTGTGCTCATCTGTAAATAAATGATAATGTTTGCTTTGCTTCCTCTTAGGATTGTTGTGAGATTTTAAAACTTGGCTGTCCTTTCTTACTCTTTGTGACCCCATTTGGCAGAGATACCAGAGTATTTTGCCATTTGCTTCTCCAGTTCATTTAACAGATGAGGAAATTGAGGCAAAGAGGGTTAAGCCACTTGACCAGGGTCACACAGCCAGTAAGTGTCTGAGATCAGATTTGAACTCAGGTCTTCCTGACTCCAGGTCTGGCGCTGTATCCCCTTTACCACCTAGCTGCCTTTTGTAAACTTTAATGATGTACAGAATGATGAATTATTATTTATTGACTGAAAGTAGAAGCCGAGAGATGAATATGATACTATTCAGTTCAATTAATGAGTTTGATTTGTGCTGTTCCCTGAGCTAGTTGGTCATGAGGAAAAAGGAGACTGAGAATAGCAAATGACATTTCTGTAGTGCTTTGAGATTTTTCAAAACATTTTACATGCATGACTTTGTTTTGTCCTCAAAATAATTCTGTGAGGACATTATTATCCCCATTTTACAAATGAAGAAACTGAGGCTCAGAGAGGTAAAATGCCTTTCTCATAGTCGCACAGTTAGTCAAGGTCAGAGGCAGAACTTGAACTCAGGTCTTCCCCATTCCAAGTCCACTTCTCTTTTCATTATTTCATGCTGAGGAGGAAGGGATGACTTTTCTCCTGTCATAGGTTTGCTCACAGCCTTGTTGGAAAGACAGCAGCTGAGCCTTAGAGTAGATTCTTAATGAATAGTCGTTGAATTGAAATGAACTAGAGAGACTGACACTAAATAGAACTTCGCCCTGTACAGAAATGAGTGGTGCCAGCCCTGGCCCTCAGAAGGAAGAAAGGCAGGCTCTCCATTTGGAGTTCGAGGATGTTCTTGTCCTCCCGTGGCCAGATCTGTACTTGGCTACATGCAGGGCTTCTTAAACTTTTTCCACTCACGAGCTCTTTAGTACTTTTTAAACTGTGGGTCGCAATATGAGGTTGTGTGGGAGAGAAAAGAAGCAGCCCCAGGTCCTGCCCTCAGAGAGCTTACTGTCCAGAGGAGAAGTAGACCTGAGCTTTCCTTTTAGGGAGCTCCAAGTCTGGGGGGCTCTAAGGTGGACCTGAGTCACACCCTTGTAGATCTTAGAATGAAGCGTAAAGAGAAAAGTGGTGGACTCAGCTTCTGGCCTTAGGCAGTTGCCAGCACAAGGATAGGGAATGATACATAGGCATGGAACAAGGAAGGGAAGGAGGAAAGAAAGAAAGGAAGGGGAGAAGTGAACAAAAAAAAGAAAGGAGAGGAAAGTGGAGGAAGGAAAAGAAGGAGAGCAGGGGGTGGGGAATGAAGGAGCAGAAGAAGAAAAGAAGGAAAGAAGGAACAATGGAAGAAGGGAAGTAAGGAAAAGAGCATTGTTTATTATGTATCTATCCATCGTTATTGATCAATAAACATTTGTTAAGCACCTCCTTTGTGCCAGGCACTATGCTAAACTTTGAGATTACAAAAAGTGACAAAAGATAGTTCCTGCCCTCAAGGTGCTTACATTGTAATGGGGGAGACAACATGTAAACAAATATATTTAAATAAGCTATATACAAGATAAATAGGAAATAATTAAGGGGCTGGGAAAGGCTTTATAGTAAAAGATGGGATTTAATTTGGGACTTAAAGAAAGCCTGGAAACACAGCTGGCCAAATTGAGGAGAGAGAGCATTCCAGGTAGGAGGGACAGCCAGAGAAAATGCCCAAAGCTGAAGGATGAAGTGTCTTGTTTGTGATAGAGTGAGGGGGCCAGTATCACCAGTTCAAAGAATAAGTGACTGGGAATAAGATGTAAGAAAACTGTGTAAGTGAGGAAGGAGCTAAGTTAGGAAGGGCTTTTTGCATCTGATCCTCCAAGTGATAGGGAGCCACTGGGATTTATTGAGTCAGGAAATGAAATAATCAGACCTGTACTTTAGGAGAATCACTTTAGTGGCTGAACAGAGGATAGATTAGAGTAGGGAGAGACTTGAGGTGAGCTGATCCACCAGCGGGATATTGCAATAGTCCAGACATGAGGTGATGAGGATGTGGTGCCAATGTCAGAGGAGAGAAAGGGATATATATCATAGACATGGGGTGGGAGGAGTGGTGTCCCAAACACCTAAAGAGAAGGAGGTATTAAGGAGGAGAAGGTGATCAACAGTGTCAAAGGCTATGGGGTTGAGGGAGGGTCAAGGAGAATGAAATTAGAGTAAAAGGTGATTGGATTTAGCAACTAAGAGATTGAAGAGGGTGGAAAGGGATGGATTTCTAGGAAATCCATGGAGGGTTCTTTTTTAGTCTGAAAGAATTACCAGGCCCAAGCAATCTTGGCAGATTTGTAAAAGTTTCTTAGGCTTTTCAGCGGGCAGGGAAAGGTTTAAGGATAGCCTGCTAGAAAAAGCCTGCAAAGTATGTGTGTGTGTGTGGGTGGGGGGGGTGTGTGTGTCAGAGAAAGCCTGCGAAAACCTGCAAAGTATAGGATTATAGAGTTTAAGTGTTACTCTCTGCAGTAGACAGGAGGAGATAGAAAGACAACCTGCAAAGTTCGAGGGCTAGAGATGCAGTTTTTAAAGACAAAAAACTGTCAGTCATAGGTTCATTATGCTAACTAGGTGTACAAAGGTGGAGTTAGGGAGGAGCTTGGGAGTGGTCAAATTTGAATGAGAAGTAATCAGCCTGTTAGCCATCAAAATCCTTTTGATAAGATGGATGTTGGCAAGCTGGGCTGATTGGGGTTTCAGGATGAGTCTTACACAAAGCAAAGAGGTTAATGGCCAAACCTCACAAACTGATGGACCATCAGTTTGTGAGGTTTTGTCTTACTGATAATCCATTGAAGGATTCATAGTTCAAAGCTGGCCACTAAAACAAAAGGAGGTAAACATTTCTCTAACTAAGGAATGCTTTTAAAAGGATTAACTATAAAGTCAACGGTTTCAGGGAAAATGCTTTTAGGCTGGAGGCAGGGGAGAGACAGAGTTAATGCTTTATGGCTGGGGAGAAATGTGGCTTTTACAACTTATTTGCACAGGCTGATCTTACAGACTGATATTACATACATAGGCATCCGAAAACAAGTGAGATTTTACAGACTGAAGACAAAGTCACCCCAAAATATTACAGAGGTACCTCGTCAAGATCATTGGCAACTTTGAGAGAACAGCTTTGGTGGAATGATAAAGTCGGAAACTGGATTGTAAGGGGTTAAGAACAAAGTGAGAGAAAAGAAAGTGGAGGCACAGAATGTAGATGGCTTTTTCAAAGAGTTTAACTACCAAGAGCAGTAGAAATATAGGACAATAGTTAGCAAGGATGGAAGGAAGGATCAAGTGAGGGTTTTTTTCAGGTTGTGGGAAATAAGGGTGTGTAGGTAGCAGGGAATGAGCCAGGAGACAGGGAGGAATTGAAAAACATGTGGGGGGGCGGAGCCAAGATGGCGGCATAGCAGCAGCAACACATTGCAGCTCTCACATAGCCACCCCAAAATACCCATAAAATAGGACTCTAAACCAAGCCTGGAACTCCAAAACGCACACAAAGATACTTCCCACTAAAGTCAGCTCGGCTACGAGGAACCATATCAGCACTGCGAACTGAAACCAGCCTGGCCTGAA
>CM053581.1:329548248-329577457 GCA_028627135.1 Pseudochirops cupreus
TGTAACTTCTGAAACTTTTCTCAGTATGAGGATAGGTGAAGGGAATACAAATGTATATATACATATACATACATATATGTCTATATAGGAGGGTTTATATATATATATGTATGAACGCATATCTAAGTGTGTGTATATATGAGTACACAGAGGGCACAGGATCAATTGAATAGGAAGGGAAGATACTCTAAAAGGTGAAATTCTGAGGTAGGAGAGGATTAGAATGAGAGGAGACAGGGAGAGACAGAATGGGGTTAATCATCTCATATAGAAGAGGCAAGGGATAATTGTTACAATGAAGGGGAAGAATAGGAAGGCAAAAGGGAAAGGGTCCACCTTAGTCTCATTGAATTTGGCTTAGGGAAGGAATGACATAAACTCTAAACTGGGTATCTTGCCACACAGGAGAGTAGGGGGGATGGAGATGAGAGGTAGGTTGATGGAGGGGAGGGCAGGGGAGAGAGAGAGTTGCTGGAAGTACACACTTCTGTAAAGGGACAGGGACAGGGACAGGGACAGGGACAGGGACAGGGTAGAGAATAGAATAGGGTGGGTGGGATAGGAAGGAGGGACATATAATCACTCTCACAATATGCCTACTGTGGAGATGTTCTGTGTGATTACACGTGTACAGCCTGTATTTAATTGTTTGTCCTTCCAGTGGGGGTGGGTGACAAGGGAGGAAGGGAAAGAATCTAGAATTTAAAGTTCTATAATCAAATGTTAAAAATATATATGTATATGTATATGTATATGTATATTATTATTATTAACTACATCCAACTGGGAATTAAGATACACAGGCATTGTGGTAGGGAAATTCATCCTGCCCTACTGGAAAGTCAGAGGGGGAAGGGGGTGGATGTAGGAGAGAGCAGATTGCGGGAGGGGTTATACAATGGGATAGCTGTTTTGAGGTGTTGGGTAGGGGAAAGATGGGGAGAAAATTTGTAACTCAAAATCTCATGGAAATCAATGAAATAAACATGCACACAAGAAAATACTACCAAGAGTGTAATGTTTTGTGGATAGAATCAGTCACCTCATTCCTTTCTTCAGTGGCTCCCTGTTCCCTATTAAGAAGAGTTATAGTCTTTCTGCCTGCCATCTAATGCCCTCCACAACATTACACTTTTTCATTTCAGCCCTATATCCTTTTTCCTTGTCATGTATTCTATACTGCAATGAACCCATAAGACATTATGTTGCCAACAATCTTGATATTCTCATTCCTCCATTCTTTTGCTCCACCTCTTGCCTCAGATTATCATCCCTTCTTATTTTTGATTATTTAATAGGTATCCATCCTTTAAAACTCATCTGTAATGTCAACTTCTACCTGAATCTTTTCCTATGATATTCATTACATGTTTCTGCGTATCATAACTATGTATGTTTCTATATTTTCTCCTCACAAGGAAAATTTCTTAACTCAATTTTGTACATCTGTGGCACCTATCACTAGACTCAACATGGAATATGTGTTATATCTGTTTGAAACATTTTTTTTTTGTGATCTGTTTGGTATAAGTCCTCCCTTTGTTGCTACAAATGACAATTCAATTTTTAGAATATAGTATCTTTTTAAAGTGTAGTAGGACACATTGGATTTTTTGTTTGTTTTTTGGATTTTATGCTCAATTTGGAATAAGATACTTGGTTTCAAATCTCACCTTTAATATTTGCAAGCTTTGTGACTTTAAAAAGTCACTTCACTTTCTCATTGTCAGTTTCCTCATCTGAAAATAGAGAAAATAGTACTTTTATTTTAGATTTCATGATTCTTTTGCAGTACCAATGGATAATGCTTTAAGCTTAAAACAATTGAGGAGTGGATATTCTTATTATTATGCTGTATGCTGGAGACCTTACTCTTAGTGTCTGAGGATATCCTTTGGTTTACTATTCTTATTTTTTTATTCTCACTATGCAATATGCATCTAAAGTGCTAACTAGATGAATTATATTAATAGTATTCTATTTTTTCCCGTCACATGTAAAGTTAATTTTTAACATTCTTTTCTACAAAATTGTGAGTTACAAATTTTCTCCCTCCATTTCTTACCCCCTCCTTTAGACATTGAGCAATTTGATATAGGTTACATATGTGCAATCATGTAACATATTCTCTTATTAGTTATGTTGTAAAAGAAGAAATAATTTGCAAAAAGAGGTTTGCAAACAGAAAAAAACATAAAAAATAAAGAAAATGAAAATAATAAGCTTAAATCTGCATTTAAACTCCATAGTTCTCTCTCTGGATGTGGATAGCATTTCCACCATGAGTCTTTTTTAATTGTCTTGGATCATTGTATTGCTGAAAAGAGCTAAATCTTTCATAATTGATCATTGTACAATATTACTTTGCTCAGCATGAGTTCATGTAAATCTTTCCAGGTTTTTCTGCAATCTGCCTGCTCACCATTTCTTATAGCCCAATAGTATTCCACTACATTCACATATCACAACTTACCGAGTCATTCCCCAACTGATGGACAGTCCCTCAATTTCCAATTCTTTGCCACCACAAAAACAGTTTCTATAAATATTTTTGTAAATATAGGTCCTTGTCCCTTTTTCATGATCTCTTTGGGATATAGACCAATAGTGGTATTGGCTTATCACAAGGTATGCACAGTTTTATAGGCCTTGGTCAGAGTTCCATATTGCTCTCCAGAATTGTTGGATCAGTTCACAACTCCACCAACAGTGCATTAGTGTCCCAATTTTCCTACATCCTCATCAACCTTTATCATTTTCCTTTCTTATTATATTAGTCAATCTGATACATGTGAAGTCATACCTCAGAGTTGTTTTAATTAACTAGACCAATTCTTAATCATGGAATCATTGATTAAGATCCAGGAGAGACCTTAGGAGATATCCAGTCAAACCATTTTTAAAATCAGCATGTCCTCATCAAGTTAAGTAACTTTTTAATTGTCACCTAAACTGTAAATAGTAAGGTTGGAATTTGACTGTTTGACTTCTTTCTCCAAATTCAGCTCATTTTTTTCATGTATCATAGCTTCTCCCCTATCAATCTAGCAGTAATTCTTCAATAGGTAGATTTGAGGTCTGTGCTCTATTTCTCTAAATAAATGCCACGTGTTTGTACTGACCAAGTCTGACGTATTAGCTATATACTTCAATATATTTAAGTTAAATTTTGTTTACATTGATTAGTTGCTGTTTTAATTAGAAAATGCAATCTTAAATTTAGTTTCTATCTCTTAGCACAAACATTTGTAAATTCCAAATTATTGATTTATTTTTATTTTTGAAAAGGCCAATTTATCTTATCATATTCTGTTGTAATTTTAGTCAGGATGTATGTAGTTTGGGCTCTTTCCTAAAGTTTAATATGACTATTGTCTTCAGTCTAGTAGTGTCTGAATGTGACGTTATCTCAGTGGAGAATGCTCGGCATGGCATTGGATCAATCCTTAGTGAGCACTGACGTATTAAGCAGTTTGAGGTGTAAAGGCTGACAGTGGTCATCAGAATCACCCCCCCCCCCCAACTGTCCTTTTTTCCTGTGCTCTTGAATCCAAAGTGATGGCCCAGTGCTTGAATGTTAATGAGGCTTATGGAGGCTAATACTATGCTATACTAGTATGATCTTTTCAGTATTCTATGTTCTGATTAACTGCCGGTCTTGCCCCTTCACTACCACTCTGGATAGGAGGAAGTTGAAATGGCCAACCAATCTAATACCAGCATATTGAAAAGGTCAGGCTGGTAGAGTTGAGTTCTCCAAATTGCAAATCATAGTAAACCCTGTAATTCAGACATCTCTTTCTCCTGACACATCAACATGCAAGAACCAAAAACAGCAAAACAGATTGGATTCGTTTGGAATCAAAAGAATGAGAAGGAATCAATAAAACAAATGTCATTGAAGTCTTAAGCAGAGAAGAAAGCAAGAGGGAAGCATTGGCAGATCTCATCCCCAGTTAGCTTTGAAGCCAAAAATGCAGAGGGATGTGTGTGTCCCCAGCCCAAGCCTTGATAGGGTTGATGAGCTACAGAAGGCACAGGTTGGTTCTGATTGTGACCAAAATATGCCCCTTTGCATTCAGTGGTCGAGTCTTTGGTTTTGACATCCGTGTCCCTTGAACATACACAGGGAGAGGAGAAGTTTCTCTCCCTGCCCCACTACTTCCTATAACAATATTGTATAAATCAATATTGTCTGTCATAAAGCCATTTTTATCTCCCTAAAACTGTCAGGAAAGTGAGAACTTCTTGGCCCCTGTGTCACCACTTAATAAAAAGTTCATAACTAAGTCTTGGGAGCATCAGCCTTTTTTTTTTATGTGTGTGAAGTAGACATTAGAAGTACCAGGTGATTTATTTGTTAATTCCTATCCTTTTCATTATGGAATTTATTCTATAGAAATCACAGCCTCTGAGATGACTATGGATATCTTCAGATCCTCATTAAATGAAATCTATTTTTTATTTCAGTTTGTTATGTGTTTTCATAAACCACGTTCTAGAAAAATTACTGATTTATTAAAGAATCATCAATTAAACTATGTGCTAAATGAGTAATCTTGATACGGAGCTTTACATTGTTCTATAAAAAATGATCTATAGGGAATCTTAATAGATTAGCAATGGCAGATAAAAATTGGGAGTTGACTTTTAAAAGAAAACCAAGAAGATTAAGAAAGAGAGACAGATGAGTATCAAAAAATGAATATGATTAACTCCTATCAAAGATACCAGAAACCAAAGAAATGAAATGGACATGGAAAATTCATTTGAGAGCTGCCGAGACCTCTTAGGCCTGGGGATTTTTATATACCTGGGAGATAAGAAAGGGATGCATTGGAGAGCAGTTTGATTACAAACTATTCAGGACAAATGCTAATTTTCACTGGGTGCTAGATGAAAAAAAATCCATGGAGTAAATTGAAATTCTAAGTGCCAGGAAAAGACAGAAAGATTCGCTGCCATAGATTCAATTAAGTAGCTAAAAAGATGTGCTGTTTCTATCAGAGATCATTTAATCTCCTGCCTCTAACTGTAATTTCTGAAATGCTGTTTGCTAATGTGCATTAGGAAGGATGGTGTCTACAGAAGAGTCACAGGGTTCAGAGAAGAACATTGGAAATTAAAACTCAGCATGAGTCGAGCCCATACAAAGCCTGTGCAATTCTCTCTAAATTCTTCAACTTCTCTTCTGCTTTGGACTTGGGAGCTGTATTTTAGTTTGAAGTACAGTGGCATTTTCTTTAAGGTCATCTGCTTTAACGGGACTTGTGGAGTGAATCCTCATTCTGCCTTCCAGGCACATCCAAACCTGACATTCACAGGTAATGTACTATCTGTGTCTCTGAATTCCCTGAGTAGGATCCTAATTTAAAACCAGATTTCAGTATAGGTTCTTTTTTTTCCCCCTGAGTAGTTGAACAATGTTGAAAAGTTTCTGTCCCAAGGCCAATATTTTGGTACTTGTTTAGATTCAGCTTCATTTGCATATTGATTTCATGCTGGTAGTATCCCCTTAGACTCTTTGCAGGGAATATGAAATGTCCCTGAAAAAAAAAGAGAGGAAATTCGAATTAATTCACTGATCCATTTTGTACAACAAATCTAACATGTTAGTGGGGAATAAGTGGCGGGGGTGGTGGGTGGGGGGCGGGGAGCATAGTATTTTTGAGTGGGAACAGACTTTGGAAAGCATCCAATATCTTTTTTTGTATGCATATGGAAAAAAAAGCACAAACATGGGAAGGGATTTACTTAAGATCACATAGGAAGATTTCTGAAGTTCGGGCTAAATGGAAATGATACAATAGAATATGTTGATTTCATATCTGATGTAGCATTATCTATGACTTTCTCAATTGTAAGTACCCTTGATTAAGTGATAATTTCTCTTCTGTTAATGTTAATCAAATTTCTATAGCACCTCACTGTTTAAAGTGTATTTTTTTGACTATCCATTTGTGAGGTAGGTATCATAATTAATTATCCTTTTTTTTAACAGAGAAGAATATTCAGTCTCAGAGAGGTGATTTGTCTAATATCATAGAGAAATTACAATTTAGACATTAAGTATTAGAGTCATATTGGGCACCATTTCCCTCAATTCTAAGTCCAGGACTCTTTCTGTTATACATTGTCACTATCTATATGTGACTGTAAGTAATTTGATGGCACATCAGTGGAAATTATATTGATATTCCCTAATTCAGTTTTACAGTATGGATCAAGGCAAAAAAGGTAATTGGGATTCTTCCTATTCTCTCATGAAGAAAAATTGTAGTTCCTTTTTCTAGGTTATTATCTTGGCTCTGTCCTTGACTTATTTTATTTCTCTGTAGAATGACAAGATATGTTTTTTCTTCTAGGAAAACTGCCATTTTAGCTTTTACTTTTTTATGAAAAGCAAGATCTTCTTTCCTCTCAAGAAGTTCTTATTCTACTAGAAGAACACAACACATATATTAAAGTTCAATTACAGAGCAGGTGAAATGGTCCCAATGCCCTTTAAGATAGTTGTAAATGTCCAGATGAAGGTAACACAATCATATCAGAACTATATTTTACTCCCTTTGTATCTTTCCAATTGTGACACGTATGTGTCACATGTATCTGGACGTAAATATCCAAGAAATATTTGTTGAACACCAAATACATTTACTAAAACCACGAGATCAGAGGCTGAGGACACACTTCCTACTTATCACACAAAAACTTACTGCCTTTAAAAAAAATCCAAATCAGGATGCAGCATTATTGAGGGTATGGGGGTAATAGAGGGAGGTATGAGATCATGAATTCAATTTACATTTACAAAACCACACTAATCTTTACTAAATATGATCTCCAAAATTCTCTATTTTTTCTACTTTATTTCCATTCAGAATAGAAACACTAAATTAAAAGAACATTTCTAGATATATTTTGGATCAGAAAAAGAAATGCGCGTAAATCTAAATGTGTTAAGGTAGCTAGGTGGCACTGTAGATATTTTGCTAGACTCGAAGTCAGGAAGACTCCTCTTCCTGAGTTCAAATGTGGCCTCAGACACTTACTAGCTGTGTGAACATTGGCAAGTCACTTAACCCTATTTGCCTAAGTTTCCTCATCTGTAAAGTGAACTGGAGAAAGAAATGCTGGACCACTCTAGTATCGTTGCCAAGGAAACCTCAAAATGGAGTCACAAAGAGTCAGACCTGATTAAAATGACAGAATAACGATTTAGTGTGTTATGAGAGCTTCCTTTCCTTTTCTCTTTATGTATATAAGAAATTCAGTGGGTAATTTTCATAGCTATCTTATTATTTCTATTCCTTTCATTCTTATATTCTCTATTAACTTTTGAGGGAGAATGTCCCTAGACCATTCTCTTCCATCTTTCCTACTAAATCTTTTGAAAAAGACCCTTGTAACAAAATACATATTCAGGTGAAACAGATTTCCTGATTGATCATATCTCAACATAGAGGTTTATTTCTGGATGTTGTGTTCATACATGATGCATGCATGCATGCAGACATGCATACGTACACATGCATATATTATATATGGTGGCCTACTTTCTTTGGGAGGACAAAGATTGGCATAAAAATAACTATTGTGTGAGTATGGTGAATCTCCTAATTTTTTAACTAATATTTTGAAAGTTGAGATCAACTTTGGGCCTGCCACAGTGATCCAGGCCTTGTATTGAAAGCAAAATGGCATAATAAGTGTGGATTTGCTTTGATAATCAGGTCTCCAAACAAAGAAAAACAATTTTTAAAAGCATGTGTAAAATTTTGGTTAGAGATATAAGGAGAGTTAGATAACAGAAGTGTTTCTGATTTCAGAAGCAAAAAAAAAACAACAAGAAGATCTGGACTGAGATTTGTGAACTGTTCCTCCTCCCCGCACCATCAGGAAAAACTTTTCACAGTAAATACTGTCAGGTCCCCTGTCAAAAGAAATGGGCCTGTTATTTTTTATTTTTTTAATTCTAAATTTCAATTTTTAATTTTATATTTATTTTCTAAAATTATTTTTAATGTCATTCAATTCTAAATTTTACACACACACATATACACATACACATATAATGTTTAGAACAAAATTATAAAATTCTATAATATTTAAGTTCATTTTTTTTAACCTCTTCTTGAAGTTTCATCAGGATGGCCATAGGATTTCAGGATCATATGTACAGAAACAGAATGCTCTTTATGGCATATTTGCTCTAACTTCCTCATTTTAGGAATGAGTAACATTAGCATAAGGGGAGTGAGTTCCTCAGGGTTTCCAAGTTAAGCTAGTTGGCTTTGAAACCTGAACCAGTTAGTCAGTGTTGTGGTATTTTACTTGAGGTCTTTGGGACACCAAGTCAAATGCCCTACCAACACCACCACATTGTCTTTTGAAGTTGAGGAAATATGAGGAATTCTTAGTAAGGAAACCTCTTTCTCAGATGTTTTTTAAGATCCTTTTCTGTAATTTAGTTACTTAGTTGTGTTATTAAATGGCTAGTTGATTTGTATACAGGCTCTTTTGCATCATTTATCAAAGGGAGGACCTGGATGCAAATTTTATTACTCCAAAGCTCTCCCAGGCCCTTCAAAATGTCAAGCTGCCTTTGAATTTATGACTCTGTGTTTCTTATTGGGTTTGTTGAAGGAGCAATTATTGCACATTTTTATTAATAAATATATGGCTATATCAGGGATGATGGCAACCCCATTCAGAAGGAGTTCCTCTGCTTAGAGTCTGGGAAGCAAACTAACAGGTAGGTCCACTCACCTTCAGTGGGCTTACATTACTGAAGCTCTGTGGAAATCCTAACCGAAATCAACAAGTTTGCATTCGTTATGTCCTCCTTTTTGCTCGTTTTTAACCAAATTTATTAAATTTAGCTTGATAATGGAAATAAAATATGACCTTTCTATTCAAGGGTTATTAATTTGGTTTTCGCTGACTACCATGAATCCCATAAATAAGATTTCAGGTTGTTTGTTGAAATTGAATAGGAAAAACATTACATTTTATTACCTCTAATCTCAGAAATTTAACATTTCAGTGATTAAAATTACTATTCTGTTAAAGTTTCCACGTGCTTCTTTAGAATGTCAGTGAGATTCATTGCCTACAAATAGGTTTCCAAAGCTCTGTTTCCAAGTCATTCATCATTAACGATAAAACCTCTGCAACACAGTCTCTTTTCTCATCATAAACATTTTGCCCATCAAAGTAAGTCAGGAGATCTATTTACAACACTCTCATGATGCTCTCCATATAATTTCTGCTTTTGAAATTGAAGTTTGTTTTCAAATATCCTTCGGTATACTATGAAACTGTAGCATAGAATCATTATTTTTAACTGGAAGGTAGATTATGCATCAAAAAATCCAATATCCTCTTTTACAGCTGAGAAAAATGAAGGAGGTTCAGTGACTTGTCCATAGTCTCTAATCTAATAAGTGTCTGAGTCAAGATTTGGTTATCATATTGGAGCTTGTTTGAATGATAATTTCTTCAGAGCCTTTTATCTATGTTTATTATTTTTTTCATTTTTCATATTTTCACCTAAATACTAAAATTCCTATAAATCATCTATGTAGCTATAATGCATAGTGGCCAGGAGTCTGGACATAGAAATCAAGATAACAAGTTCAAGTCTTACCTCAAACGTTTTCAAAATGTGTGACCCTGACCATGTTATTTAACCTGTATGCCTTCATTTTCTCAAAAGATAAATAGGGATGCTTCTTAGTCTTTTCGTGATGAAAAAGGATCCATTGCAATATGTTATGCTATGTTTTGTAAAAGTTAAAGTGCTTTCTAAATGATACTAGAGATGATTATTAGTACTTGATATTATCTCTGTGTTGTTCCATTCATACAATATTGTACTTAATTGATCCACTCTCCCACTTTGCCTGGTAGTTTTTCTAAAACCTTATTGGAATGTACATTAAGCCTCCCTTGGCTCCTCTTTCCTTCACCTTCTTAGAAAATAATTGTGGATGCACATCAAAAGCTATTCATTTTTCCTTCTTCCTCTCACATAATTCATACATATACCCCCAAACTCTGCTCCTTTGCTCCAGTCTTGGATTGAATGGCTGGCCCTAACCCTTCCTTGCCAACTATGAAGAGACTTGACTTCATTATATTCTATTAAATATGAATAGATTCATTATATTTCCTTGATGTTTTGAGAAAATTAGAATTTCTACTGAGAGAATTGTGGAATTATGCAAACCAAAATGACTCCATCTTGTGCTGCCACTTGTATTATCTTCCATCTTGTTATTTTTTCTGTAAATTATTTATGGGAAAATATATGGCACAAGTCATCTATTTAACAAGTGGGTGCAGTTAATTAGCATCTCCCACTTCTGGGAAAGGAGACCTTGATGTCCATTTACCCCCTTCTAACTTAACAAAAACTCACTCTTTTCCCCTCCCAACTTGGAAAATGCATAATTTTTCCTCCAATTAAAAATCAGATTACCTAATCTTGTATTCTGGTTTATATCCTCTTTATTGCTTTCTTTTAATTCATAAAAATCTGTCTCCCACTGTGTTCGGCATCCAGTGCCAAGCCCAAGAGTCCTGGTCCCAATTATTTTTTTTTTTTGCAATTGACATTGCTTAATAAATCTATATGCTCTAAAGTAAGAACCTTTGTTTCCTGTTATTTCAGATCTCACCCATCATACTCCTTAGGTTTGGAGATGATATTTTGTGAATCGAGAGGAAATGATTGTTGCATGTTCACATGCATGATAAGTGATTCTATAAACTTTGGGTGAAAGCATGACAACTTTGAATGTATTAAAAACAAAGAATAATGAATGTAAAAAGGCTCAGCTTTTCAGAGAAATTATGTCAAAAAAGACCCATATTCAAGAAACAGTAAATATTTCTGAGGTCCTATGTTTAAGGAATCTATTCTTCCAGAATTATCAGATGATTGAAAATACAGTATTTTAAAACTTAAATATAAATGGAACTTTGGATTCAGATTACAAATTTCCAATTACCGTGGCAGGTGACCACTTTGTCCTTTCAAAGCAAGTTGTAAATTTTCATTTGACCTGGGGAAGGGAAGGTACGATAATTATCTTCAAATATTTGAAGTGATATAACTTTGATGAGCTATCAGAATTGCTTTGTTTAACCTAATAGAATAAAACTAAAAGCAGTGTGTAGAGGTTTCAGATAGAAGAATTTCATTACTTTTTCTAAAAATTTGGTATTTTTTTTCTAAAAACCAGTGCTATCCAGAGTAGAATCTTTTACTTAACTGGTCAAAACTACAACAGTATACATACCTTCAACACTGACGCAACAAAATTCCTTTTGGATACGGTTGAGATAAAAGAACATGATCGTCCTTTTCTGCTAGGGTTCAATAGGTAACAAGAGTGAAAAATGATGTTATTCAAGTCATAATCATGCTTCTAGTTCCTCTTACTTATTAACCTTTGTTTTGGGAGCATTTATTTTTAAAAATATTTCTATGGTTTCTTGTGAAGGATCTATTGTCAATAAGGAATATATGGATTTTTATTTTTCAAGGATTCCTTTGAAAGGACTTCAAGTGGAGGCTTGATTACTACTTGTCAGAAATGAAAGAGAGAGAATTACTGCTTAGGTATAGATTGGATAAATATTCTCTGGAGTTCTATTCTATTTTGATACTTTGTAATTCTTCTAAGTGGTTCTTCTCTGTCTTCATCCCTCTGGGGATTTCAATCATTCTCCTGAGCGGAACAATTTGGGAAAATCATTGGGCTGAGGAGTTAAACTTTTTAAAAGGTACCCACTTGGGTAGTACTCTGAATATTCTTGCAAATATTTACTATGTGGAAAGAAGCTCGAGTGTTTTTTAGATTACCCATCGAGTGTCTCAAGATGTCCTCAAAGATCAGTTACTTCAGCAAAGGGAATTTGCAAAACCTGACACTGCCAGACATCTCTGTGGTGTTTTCTAGTTAGTGGCTCTTTGCTCTGTTAACAACCTAGTCTTCTCAATTCATCCTCATTCTCTTCTTTTTTGTTTGTGTCTATGACAAACACAAATTCCAGTTTCAAATGATTGTTACGTTTTCAAGACATGACATGGGAAAAGATAATAATTATTTCTTTATAAAGACGCTGGCTCATTTTAGAGCTTCTTTCCGACTGAGCAGCAGGATGTCACAGAATGGAATACAAAACACTGCTGGGGGTTGAACATCCTGCTTCTTCTCATTGATTACTTCTTTTCCCCCTGGAGACCTTAACCAACCTTGCTAAACTAATCAGATACTGTGCTGGGATACAAGAATTGATACATTTTTAAGCAGCATGATGTGCTAGAAAGAGGACTAGTTTTAGAATCTAATGAGAAAGGCTTAAATCCTCACTTTACTTCTCAGCAATTTATCTGAATGTTAGAAAACCATTTTTGCTTTCTGGCCCTCTGTTTTCTCATTTGTGTGAGCAGTCTAAATCCCATCAGTACTTAGTTGCCTTTAGTGAGTTCAAGGAATAAAGTTTGAGCAAACTGTATTGTAGAGTTTTTAATGAACTGGTGGAATAGCTGTCCACTCTTCTTTGTGACCTTTGGAAAATTAAGGGTGTAACATAGGACAGTGATTGGGAAACATCTGGACTTTCAACAAAGATAAGTATATAGAGTTTTATAATATAGACTGGTGAATTTCAACCATATTCCTGATAAAATTCTAGAATGATAGTTTGAGGAGCTGTTAAAAAGTAAAATAGTGATTATTTAAAACCAGGATGATAGTAAAAAAGAGAACATGCCATAACTTCTTTTTTCTTTTTTGTTGATATCGTAAATCAAGGTTATCCCTCTATCCACTAGAGATCTTCAAATCAACCTATCCATAACAGAATTCACTATCTGAATTACAGCCTAACCTTCAACCGTGTTCTAATGCTGACCTTCCTTATTACTATTGAGTCACTCAGGCTAACAATCTAAGAATTACCCTTAATGTCACAATGTTACCTACCCACCCCCACCCCCATCCCCGTTTCTGAGATGTCGTCAAAACCACTTCGCTTAGTCTTTGCAATATCTCTCTTATCAGCCCCCATCTCTTCTCGGACACTGCTACCACTCTAGCGTACAACCTCATCACCTAACAAATGGAATATGACAGTTATCTGACAGTACATCTGGCTGCCTTAAGTGTCTCCCTACTTCAATCTCTATTTCCCTCTGCCAACTTTGTCTTCTACCATAATCCAATCCTTCCAGTCCTTTATAGTGATAGCTGCTAAATCTCATAATGATGTTGACCATGGCTCCATGGAATTTTAGTTCTTTCTTTCTGACAG
The DNA here is from genome assembly GCA_028627135.1 of Pseudochirops cupreus. NCBI lineage: Eukaryota > Metazoa > Chordata > Mammalia > Diprotodontia > Pseudocheiridae > Pseudochirops > Pseudochirops cupreus. Next base: position 329,561,575 of record CM053581.1, read on the forward strand.
CTTGCAATATCTTCTCTTATGTCTGGGAACTCTGAAATTTGGCTGTAGTATTCCAGAGACTTTTTTATTTCAGGATTTCTTTCTGAAGTGGTTTTGTGGTACTATGTTGCCCTCAGATTCTGTCATCTTTTCACCTATAATAATCTTGACTACCAAGTAGTGTAATGATTCATAAATTATCACTCCTTGATCTATATCCCAAGACAGTTTATTTTCCTATGAAATTTTCACATTTTTCTCTTTTTAAAAATCATTTAACTTTATTTATTATTTCCTGATATCTATGGACACATTTACTTCCATTCGACCAATTCCAATTTATTAGGAGTCTTTTCTTCAGTGAAATTGTCTACCTCTTTAACTACTTGGTCATTTCTGATTTTTAAATAGTTATACTCTTCTGCATTTTTGTACTTTATGAATTGATCAATTCTGATTCTGAAATTGATGCTAAAAATGTTATTTTCTAAGGTATTAATTTGTGCCACTTTTAGTAAACCATTAATTCTCTTTTCATAATTTTCTTACATTGCTCTCATGTTTCTCTCAATTTTTCCTCTTTTGTTCTTATTTGATTTTTAAAATAATTATTGCACTGTTTTTAATCTCTTTCCTTACCTCTTTTAGGAATTATTTGGACATAATTTCATTTCTTATTTGAGTGTTTTTAGATGTTTTTTAAGTCATTGTTTGCTTCTGACTTTTTGGCTTGAGTTTCCTTATCAGTAGCTTTTTATGGCTAGCATTTTTGTATTTAGTCATTTCTTGCCTTTTCCTTTACTTTGCACTTTACGTTAGAGTTGTCTTCTGCTCTGTCTGCCTTGATCTTCTGACTTTATAACCTGCTGTTTTCATAGCCCAATCTGGAGGCTTGTAAGTTGTTAGTGCTTCCAAGGTGGTATGATCAAGATAGAGTTTTGTTCACTGCTTTTCTACTCAGCACTCTGATCCTTTCTCACGTGGCCATCCCCAGACTTGGTTAATGGGCAATGGCATTGCCACATGCTTCGAATACTGTACCTAATGCTATTGTAGGACTTCTCTGGTATCACTTTCTGAACAATCATTCAGTCCTCTTACAATCCTCAATGTTGTTGCTCTGATGGAAACTCCGTTTGTTGTTGCTACAGTCTCCATTATTCATAGCCTATGGGGCTTCAGCTTTGCTAAGTTCTGACCCAGTCCCTACCACAATGTCTTCAGATCATTTTTCAATCTTTTTAAGCTTATCTGGCATGGAAAAAGTGATTCATAACTTTTTATTTCTTTGTTTTCATGCTCAGAATTCATTTTTACTACTTTTTAAATTGGATTAGATCGGTATGTTGGAATCACTGGTTAAAATCAGTAACCTAGTTTTAAATGCCAGCTGTGCCATTTAATATTTGTGTAGTAAGCCTTAGTTTCATAATCTATAAATGCATTATTCTAAATGATCTCTGACTTTTCTTTCTCCTCTAATCCTCTAATTTTATTCAACAGAATATACTTTGGAATAGAAAGGCATCCTTCATGGAACTTTTGATGTTCACATTTACTTTTACTTCAGTGAGACTCTTTTCTAAGTGGTAAAATGGGGACAATAATATTTTCCCTACTTTCTTCAAAGGCTTTTTTTTGGTAAAGATTAAATGGTATTGTTTATGTAAAATGTTTTGAACATATTCCATTAATCAATCTCTCCCTGAAGTCATGAAGCCTTCATTCATTCTCTCTCTCTCTCTCTCTTTCTCTCTGCCTTTCTTTCTCTCTCTCTTGAGAGAGACAGAACTAAGGTATTTAAAAAATCTAAAGTATTTAAAAAGTAAAGAAACTCACATTGCAATCCATAAATGATATCTAAAAGTTTAAGCCAAATGCCCTAAAAGCTCTGTCTCTTTGGCCTCCTTTAACAATTTCCATGCATTGACTTTTGAAGCCTGTATTTTCCTCTTCAAACAGACTAATTCAGCTTAGTCCTAGTAAAGCTATTCCTATGATGAAACCACAAGATTTTGGTCATAGAAGTAAGATTGCCTGTAGATATCCTCCAGTTGATCTCAGCTCCAGATTTTCTCCCACATTGACATGAAAGACTTCTCTAATACTGAATTCATGCACCATGCAAAACTGACCAGGTTATGAGTCATACTCAGATGAAATATTATAGATCTTGTTCAATGACCAATGGACATAGGTCAACTACCAAAATAGTCACTGCAATGGAAATGTTGGAAGTCAGCTAGATCAGTTTAAACTCAAACCATGAATTATGATTACAGCAAACTTAATAAAATGATGCCTAGCCTTTTTTAAAAGACGTGTAGGCATGGAGATCTTAGTAAGGGCAAGATAAACCTGGAAATACATAGTTCAAAGAATTATCACAAGTAAATGAGGCTTACACAGACCTATTCATTTGGTGACATGTACTTCTAATTAACACTTAATAGTAAATATCTTGGTCAATTCAATCCCCCAAATGCTTCTGGAATGTGAGTCTTCAGATGTGCTGGTCATGGAATAGGGGTGTGTGTGTGTGCGTGTGTGTGTATGTGCGTGTGTGCGCGTGCGCGTGTGTGTGCATGCGTGTGTGTGCGTGTGCGTGTGCGTGCGTGTGTGTGCGTGTGTGTGCGTGTGCGTGCGTGTGCGTGTGTGTGTGCATGCGTGTGTGCATGTGCGTGTGCGTGTGTGTGTGTGTGTGTGTGTGGTGTTACATTGTGTGCTATTTTATTGTGTTATGTAGGGGAGTAGTACTTTAGGATGTATATTTCTCTAGGATGTGGAAATGTGACTAAAAAAAAGAATTCTAGAGTGTTCTTATTGGAGATATTCATTCCTTTCCATTTGTTCTTTCCTTTATCTATTCAATAATTTAACTATTAAGCATCTAAAGTGAGCAGTGTCCTATATATGGTAGTTCCCAGAGGTAATTCACCATAGCCTTTGTCATCATTGAAGTTCGAATTACTTTAGAGCAAAAATACATTATATACAAAAAATAAAAGCATTTGTACTATACGTTGTACTGTAATTGTTTGGGGTTTTCTTGGTGAAGATACTGGAGTACCTTTTTTTCCCCCCTTTATTTAACAGATGAGAAAGCTGAGGCAACCTGATAAGTGACTTGCTAGGATCACATAACTAGTGTCTGTGACCAGATCTGAACTCAGGTTTTCCTGACTGCAGTCCAGACAGTTGATTCGCTGTGCCACCTAGCTGCCCTCTACTATAATTATTGTGCTGCCATGAACATTGCCATTGTTTTAGAGAGGTACAATGTCTTATGTAGTAAAGAATATTTCCGAACTCAGCTTATCAAAGAAGGGATCAGGCAGGATGTGTCATTTCAGCTTGTTGTTTAAGGATATTAGCATAAACTTACTTATCTTCAGAATTTGTAGTTTTCCTTTTCAGGGTTATTAAATTCACCACTTGTTGTTTTGTTGTTTTTTGGGAGGGAAGGAGGCAAGCTAATCTGGGGAGCTTTTGGTGCATTGTTTTTTTTACATTTTGCCTACTTAAAGGCAAATATATTTTTTTCCATAAGATATTAAAGGATGGCATCAGTCCTAGAATGAAAATCAGGTAAATTGGTAAATTTCTGAATCATCTATTTGTGGGTCAGTCAGTGACCCCCACTTGAAAGATGGTCAGACCTGCTTTCATTTACTTTAACAGAAAAGCCTAGGTTGTGTTTTAGCTAAATGAGTAGAAATTCTGCAAGTGTGTATAATGGACAACAATGAACTCCTATTTATCTAGAATCCAAACTTCCTAAAAACTGAAATGAATTGAAATTTTTCAGGAAGCTTTAAAAATGAGCATCTGATCTTAATCATTTCTCATACCCTTATAGGATGCCAATGTGTATTTTAAAAAATCTAAACAAGATTCCATATTTAGCAGTTTACTTATAAGTTGATACTTTGGAATTCTAATCCATGTTCCTTCCCCAACCAACATTGCTGATGCTATCCCTTCTATGATACTTCATTCTATGTAATTATTTTCTGTGTCCATCTATCAGTCTTGTGTCAGGGAGGTACCTAATGTGCTAGAGATCTTCCTCTTGGTCTTTTCATGTTTTCTAAATACCACAGCAACACAGCTCACCTCATTTTCTGGTCCTTTAGTTCCAAGATAGCTTATACACCCTTTCTTGAGCAAAGAAGTCATTGTAACTCTCAAGCTACAGCCTTTCTAAACTTTCTTTTGTCTTTCCATTACCTTTCCATTCATTTGTAATTTTGGTTCCTTTCAAATTATAGTATTCTATCAATCTTCAATATATAGTACCATTCAGATAGGTTATTAATATTTGTTATTTGTGATTAACATCTATTTATCAGAAAATAGAAATATGTAAAATATGTTCCCATATTCCAAAATAAAAATGTTTCTGACCTTGAAGAGATATCCAAGAAGTACATCGTTAGCTGTCAGTGCATTCATGACTTTGTCACTGAGTCTACTTCTTGTCCTGGTACAGTTCTTTGCTGTGTTTTTCCCTCAAGCCTTTGCTGATGAGGAGTACTTGCTCCTTTGAATTTGAATATTTTGTAGTTACCATTGTAACACTCACATTTTCTGTCTATTTTCCCTTCTTTCTGCATTCCTAAACACATGTTTCTCCCTCTCCTGAATGAGTTATTTTATGCTACTTGTATGGAAATCATTATTTGTTTTATGTTGATGCTTTTTTTCACCCACCCTTTGTCTCTCTTATGGCCCTTGGGTCATCAGAAATTTTGATTGTTTAGAGATTTCAGGATCCCATGATTCATACAGTATCTGCCCAAATAATTCATCATTACTACGTTGATTATAGTCCCATTAAATTATAATAGATTAAAATCCTGACAAATATTTGACAATTAAAAATCTGTAAACCTTTTACATTATTTCAGGAACTGGTTTTTTTTTTAATGTCTTCTTCAGTAGCCAGTATGTTTCATTGATCCTGACCATATAATGTAACCTCTTAATATGGTTGACTGTTCTTTATGACTTTAAGTTTCAGAGAACATGCCAATCAGCAGTTTTAGGAGGACTTTGCTGATTGGTATTTTGTTATATCAATGAAATCACACGTCAAATCTATATTCCAACCCAACCACACAAAGGACAGACATTTAATTAAGGATTTGTTAAACTGAGTTGATATCTCAACAATTCCCAGATTAGAGCTACAAGAACTAGTCATTTAACTCACTTTCCACGCCTTTAAGCTATTCTAAACCTGTTGTCAGAGAACATTTTTATTAAAATATTCTGGGAATGGCTAAGTAGTGCAGTGAATAGAGCACCAGACCTGGAGTTAGGAGGCTGAGTTTAAATCTGGCCTCAGACACTTGATATTTACTATCCATGTGACCTTGGGCAAGTCATTTAACCCCAATTGTCCTACTTTCCCCACCTCCAAAAACCAAAAAACCCCAAATGAACAACAATAAATAAAATATTCTGATAAGTATTTTTTCAATTCTATTGTTTTTCTTTATTATCCCATGAGTTTTATCTCATGCATTTGAAAATATTTTTTCTGACAATGTGTCCATAAGTTTTGCTTCATTGCCAAAGGTATCTATGAGATAAAAATGGTTAATAACTCCAGGTAAACTGATGAGATTCTAGATTCTTCTCATCAGAAACAATATGTCTATGAAATTTAATATTTTGTTTAAAATGTTGTTTTGTCTCTACTTTAAAATGTTCACTTAATAAGTGTAGGAATCCCTTCACTGATTCAGTTGTAAACCCCTATATGAATCTCACCCCTAGCCGCCTCACTTCCTTCCTTTCTTACAGCATACCTTTTACAGGACAATGCCAAACTCTCAAAGTCCTGCCCCATTTCATCAGTACTATTCTTTGATTCTACACGATAATTCTTGTAATCAAGACCTGTCCTGTATAGTTACTTTGTCCTTGTCCTATGTGGGTAAATACCCACATAGAATCTCTGCAATCTAGGTTGAAGCAATTTTTGTTGTATAGACTTTATGCCCAATATGCGGGGTATCTTAAAAGTCTTCATGGAATCCTGAGATAAGCCAAGTACAAAATGGAAATGCTTTAGAGACAGCATTTTAAGGTTCTCATTTTGGTCACATTGGGGAAGTGGTAATGAGATTTGTGAAGTTCACAGGAGGAAAAGACTTTGATTTAGATAATTCCTCATCTTTCTTTTTCTGGAATATGTTAATATGGTTAAACAACCTGTGCAGTGTGATGTTGTGCTAATGGAGAGTCTTCTGTTAGTAAGCATCCTTATACTTACTAGATCCTAGAAAAAGCAAGTCACATACCCCAAAATGTACTCTTGCATTTCTCTAATTCAATGACCATTCTTGGCCTTCTTTAATATTATATTTTTACCTGTTTTATCTCTCCATTACACTGTGAGTTCTAATAACACATGAAATTATACTCTTTTATTATCCAATCTTGTTTAGTATCCTGTACAATACCCTGTGCCTTGTGTGTGGTCAGTGATTATTTCTTGAAGTGAAATGATGTCTCTGGGTTTCCCACTATGATACTGGGTGTTTTAAGAATAATGGTCTCTTGCATTTCAGCATTTCATTACATAGACAACCAGATTAAGTTACACATAAGAATGAGAGAATAACATGACCATATGGAATTAAGTATTATATGAGTCCAGAAGTAAGAGATATCTATGAAGGTTGGGATAGCATGGATCATTAGACATGTGAGTTAGGTTTGGATAAAGAAGGTAGAATTTGTTTATGCAGAATGGGCCAAGTATTTCAGATGGGAAAGATATGTCTCGATATTTGTGATTGTAAAATATTAGAACAGGTCTTTAGATGTAGAAGCCATCCAAAACACGATGAGGAAATTGGATTCCATATAGAAATAAAATGGGAATTCATGCCATGTATTCCAGATTAGGAAGGACATAAGGATGCTGCCTCTGATATAGCCATTTGAGTCTATGAAGAATCATTAAGTCAGTGAGAAACTGATTATGTGCTTTATATGTCTAATAAACTATTAACCTAAATGCCACAGTAACTGAGTTCAGAAGTTTATATTGATTTCTCCTTACACATATTGGGTTTATTGTATTTTTTGGGTGGGGGCGATTTGACTTTAAGGGATTTTAGAAGACCTTGGTTATTATCACACCTCTGAAGCTAGCTGGTCATCCTGGGCAAGCAATCTAAATGTCTCTGCTTCAAACCACTAACTGTAATTTAATATTAGTCATGCATACAGATAGTGATCTATATTTGTTGAAAAGATATTGACGTTTTTCAAATCTTACCACAGGTGCATATTAGCCACTCTCAACAAGAGTGGAAGACATTTCTTCAGAATTATATTTGATTTAATTTTTAATTCTCTAATTAACATCAGTATACTCATATTCTTGCTGTATACCTTTTGTCTGTTGTTTTCTCTACTTAATTGATTAAACTTCATTTCTGGTGTGACATATCCTTGGTTTATTTTTTTTTTTTTGCAATCTTGCACAAATGCCATTGCTGATAAGATGCAGCATCCTACATCACAACAGTATGCTTTTTTAGATATCTATCTATCAATATAGTTTAAAAATCTCTGATTTTTGTTTTTTAGATTTGCTGTCTTCAGTGTACCTAATTTTCCATTTTAATTCAAAAGCCATTTATAATGTTTCTATTTACTTGGTGCCACACACAGTGCTATGTACTAGGAATTAATAAGCAAAAATGAAAAATTGCTTGCCTTCAGGGAGTATATATTTTATAGATAAAAAAGCAAGTAAACACAAGAAAACACTAAAGTATGTACAATATAAGTACAGATTAGTAGTAGGTGAGGAGAGAAATAATTAAAAATCTAGGGAAATTAGGATGAATATTGTGTAGTATCTTGCTCCTGGGCTGAACATGCTGGGGTTGGAATGGGGGATGGGGAAGTGTAGCAGCAACCAATTTAGCAGATACTTAGCACTTAGTAACTACGGGCTAAGTAAGGAAGGTGTGAGCTCTTCTCCTGTCCTGACATGGCAGGAGGGGGTTGGCTGAGACAGGAGGCCAGTGTGTATATAAGAAGAGTTCTAGAGACAGAGAGACAGAATCGGAATGTTCCTCCTGGTGGCTCCTGGTGGAGGAAGAATCATGGAGACTGAAGCCAGCTGAAAAAGAGAGAGAGAGAGAGGGAGGGAGGGAGGGAGAGAGAGAGAGAGTTTCTCTCCCAGCATCTGGAAGCTGACTGAGAACTGAATTGGAGTTTTCCTGAGACCAGAATCTGGTGAAGGCCACCTGGAAGGCTGAGAGGGCCTCCCTGGAAGGCCAAGATTTCTCCTGGGTCCTAGGGCCTGCTGAACTGCTAGAGGATTGAAGAAGTATGACCGGGATAAGCCTTTGTTGGTTCTTGGCTTGGCTGATCTTTGAGTTCCCGGCAACAGAAGTGGTGAAGGGTTTGAGATGTGCTGGACCCTGTGAACTTTGGTGTGTGCCAGGGACTGCCTGGAGGACTGGACAAGGACCTGGGAGCTGTCTGCCCCTGAATCCAGGTGACTGTTTGGTATATTCAGGAAGGAGCGAGGACCATTGAAGGGGATCCAGGGAATCAGAGAGACCACCCTGAGTCAAGATGAAGAAAAGGTCTCCCCTTGGATGAAATTAAGGTTTGCTGGACACCGAGGGGTGGAGGGTTTGTGTGGTTTTCTAATGATTGTATTTAGTGACTGATTGTTAGATAAGGGACTGATTAAGTTAATTTATGATTGCCCCATGAGTGGAAGATTGAATATTCTACTGTACCTTGATTTATTGTGATATATTGTGAATGTTTGCCTTCATTTGTAATGGAATGAATGAAGTATTCACTATACTTTGTAATCTGAACCTTAAAAGCTGTTCACAGTAGCATTCTTTTGGGAATCTGCTAGTGTATGGTGTTATGACACATTAGAATTTTTAAAATTTAGAAGTCAACAAGGAGAAGATTCCAGGAATAAGGAGAAATTGTGTCATGTAATGGTATAGAGAATTTTGACATTAAAAAATGGATTTTTGTGGAAGGAAAGTTTGAGATAACTAAAAGAGGTTCAGTTTTCCACATGCAATCTAGGCAGATCTTTTATTTTTCTCTGTCATATTCAATATCAAGCTATAGTCCTTTTCACAGTATCTGTACTATGATGGACTAATCCAATGCACTTTCCATCCAACTGTGTGGGATAGTCTGGAACATATATCTTCTTCATTCACTTGTTTGTTTTTTTTATTTAGATAGAAGATAGTTCCTTTTGCCATATAATTTGTAGTTGTGTATATACTCTTGTTATAGAATTGTCTGTACCACACAAAGGTAAAGTTCATTGTAGAATATTAAAAAATGTATCAGTGCCCTTAAAGATCATGTAATCCAGTCTTTTTATCTGATAGATGAGAAAGAATATACTGCTCAATCTTTCCCCAGTTTTTGGGATTTTATCTCTGTTTACTTTTACCTCTTAGAATGCCTACTTCTCTTCCAGCCTCAATTCATATGTTCCTTCCTATAATAGCCCTCTGTAGATTTTCCCAGCTTTTTAGTGCTCTCTATTTCTCCATTATCTTCAGAGTTGAAGGGAATTGCCTAATCAAATAAAGCAATTATCTTTCTCCAAGTAAACACTGGTCATACAATGGCAGAAGAAAAATAGCCCAAGTCCTTAGGTTGCCTAGATTTAAATAAGGGATCATACAACACAGACACACAGACACAGACACACAAACACACATACATATTTACACACATATGTTTCCAATTTAAAAAAAAATTAAAGATTTTTGTCCAGAAAAAGATAGTCAGATTTGGGAAGAATCAAAAAATACTCGGTTTTAAAGTGTTTCTTTAGTTGAGTCTCAGAGTTAAGCATGGATTATGGGAAATAAAGGGGGTAATGGGAGTGAAGCTCAGTTATGGGGACTATTCACAGAGCAACTAGAATTTATTTAGTTAGAGAATTTAAAAGGGTGGACCTATGTTTTACCAAAATCACTTTGGTGCCTTTGCAAATGATGGGTTATTTGTGAGGATCTTTTTGAAGTAGGGAGCCCAAAAATAAGAATATTGAAATAATCCCTATGGGAGGTGATGAAGGCCTAAACGGGATAGTGGATGTGTGAGTGGAAAAGGGAATCTTTTTATTGAATATTGTCAAACAGGAAAGCATAAGTTTCAACTACATATCCGATATTTAGACTCAGTTAGTCTAAGAGATCCAGGATAACCTTGGGATTCATAAGGAAAGCCTGGGTGATATCATCAGCAACATTAGGAAAGTCAGTTGAGTTTGAGGTAAACGATAATGAATTTTGCTTTGCCCATGTTGAATTTGAGTTGCAAATGTGATTTCTTTTCCAAGGCTGTAATGAGTAATTCCTGACCTTTATAGAGAAATTGGGGACACATATCTACATACAGAAAATATTTTTATTTTCATCGAAATATTATTGAATCAAAGGGAACTGATGAGGTGCCAATTGATCAAGAACCAATATCTTATCATTCTCAGGCTTATGTACATTTATCTCTGTACAAACATTCTAAAATTTTGAAGCAATTCCATTTATCTTCTAGTTTTTAATTTATTGCATACACACACCTCAGAATTCCCATTGAAATCTTGCTAAGAATACAATGCTATTTCACTGAATATCTCTGCTTTATGTTTCATTTGTGAGTAACCTTCATAGTTGTTGGCAGTAATATATTGAGTACTAGATTTCATATTCAGAAAATATAAGGTTTAAATGTCATCTGAGACTTGCTTTGCGACCATGCACAAATCCTTTGGCCTCATAGCATAAAGATTCAAGGTTAGGGGCAGCTAGATGGCACAGTGAATAGAGCACCGGCCCTGGAGTCAGGAGGACCTGAGTTTAAATATGGCTTGAGACACTCAACATTACTAGCTGTGTGACATTGGGCAAGTCACTCAACCCCAATTGCCCCGCCCTTCTCCCTCCATAAAGCAAAACAAACATACAAAAAAAAGATTCAAGGTTAGATGGGAAATTTAGTACATCCTGTTCAAAATCCTTATTGTATAGATGAAGAAACAGGCCATTGCTGATAAGATTCCTTTTCCTAAAGCATTCTCTTCTGTCAACTCAAAATCTTAAAATTGATCATCTATCAAGTCCCATCTGTCACTACAAAGAGAAGATTCTATTATAAAAACTGCCATTGTGGAATATAGACAATTAGAGGACATAGTGATGTACTAAATATTTGGACGAGAAAACAAATTCACCTTAACAAGCTACATAGGAAAAATCAAATAATTGAGGAACTCTTGTTGTCCAAAACATATCTTGCAGAGTTGAACGAAATTGCATTGGGCTAAGGTCTGAAGTGGAAAAGGAGGAAAAAGAAATGACTCAGATGCATTTGGGGAAATTTATGTGTTTCTTAGCCTATCATGTCTTTAATTTCTTCATTCTTAAAATGAGAATAACAACACATCACAGAATGTTCTTACTAAGATTAAATATGTTAGTGTAGGTTAAGCCTTTTATTCTATGAAAATTAATTCATGAAGATAACATTTCTTTTTCTACTTTTCTATTCTCCCTTCTTTGCTCCCTCCCTCTTCCTTTGCATTTCTCCTTGACCAACTCTCTTTCCCTCTTGTCCCTTCCTCCTCCCCTTCCTCCTTCCCCCCTTTCCTTTCTTCCTTCCTTCATTCCTTCCTTAATTTGGATAATAAAAATTGCAATACTAACAATCCATGTTATATATAAGTTCCAAGTGAAATTGAGGAGATAACATAGACTAGGTATTTATAACTAGGTTAAATATATAATAAATTTGATTATTACAACAAAGAGATAGTAGTACAATAAATACTCTACCAGTGCACTGCATTAAAAAAAGTTACAAATTCAGGATAGTAGAGTGTGAGGGGGCATGAAAAGCTCTAAGCTGAGCTCGGCTAGGAGGCTGTGGGTTTGTTTTCTATGACTTAAGATTTAAAATGTCTTAAAGTAGTTGCAATTTCCTTCTCTTCCTTGCTGGGTGAAGGTATAAGAATATCAGACTAGGGATATGGAATAGAGCACATCTTCTTTGACTTATCTAATGTTTCATTTTGCTTTACTTTTAAAATATCTTTTTTTATTTTTTATTCAAAGACCAATATAATTTGCTAATTTTTATCAAAGAGAGGTTGATCAGTGAAACAGATTTCATATAAAACAAACTAAAGCAATGAACCTACTTATCTGATGTTTTACAAACCCAAATACCTTGCATAGTGGAATATGGACTCAATATTTCCTGGAAAATAGACAACATTCTGGCACATTCTTTTTATATCATCTTATACTCCAAAAGAATACAAGAACTATCTATATAAGTTCAAAAAATAAACAAATTTGAGTAATAATAATATTACCTTTCTCATCTATGGAAAGGGGATGAGTTAATAACCAAATAAGGGAAAATAAATACTTTCAGTTACAGAAAATTAAAATGTTTTTGCATGAGACAAATCTAGTAGCTAAGATTAAATAGAAAACAATTTACTGGGAAAAATCTGTGTTCATTATTTCTCTGATAAAGGCGACCATTTGAAAATATGTTAGGAAAGAATACAAATAAATAATGAGTCATCCCCCCATTCATTAATGGTAAAAGGTTATTAAAAAGATAATTTTCAAGGGGAGAAATTAATTTTGTCAGTAGCAAAATAAAAAGCATCCAAATCACTAGTAATTACAAAAGTGCAAGTTAAAGCAATACTGAGGTTCTACCTCACACTAATCAGCTTAGGAAATTTATCCAAAAAACTAAAATTAAATATTTTGGAAAGGCTCTGGAAAAATAGGCACTTTTAATTCAGTGTTGGTAGATGTTGAATATATGTAGTCACGCTAGCCAGCCAAATGTAATGAGATCAAAGCCATTGATCTTTTGGTTCGATTGTAATAGCAATAGTGCTTTGTCAAAGAGATCAAAATGGACAACATCTCATACATACAAAAATATTTATAGATGTTCTTTGGTGGGAAAGCACAAAGTAAGGTGTTTGTTCATGACTGGAGGTATAATTGAACAGATTATAATAATGAATGTAATGTAAAACTACCATCCCAACAGTGATGAATAAAAGGAAACCTAGAAAAAGGCAATACTTGTATAGATTTATGCAGATTGAAATAAGAAGCAAAAAAGCAAGTTATACTATATCATCAATATTATAATAATAAAAAAATTTTTGAAATACTTAGCAATTCTGATGAATGCCATCATTACTGATGATTTCAAAGGGCCTATAATGAAAATAATTTTACCTCCTACTCACAGAGAAGTGATTTATTAATATGCATGATGAGCCAAATAATATTTGTACATGGCCAATACAAGTATTTGTTTTACCTGAGTGTTTTTTTTTGTTACGTGAGTTGTTTTTTTTTTCTTTTTCGTTTTTCTATTTGGGGCAGAGAGTGGTAGGAGGAAAAAATAAATGCTTCATAATTGAAAAATAATAAAACATTAAATTTAAAATGTATTCACTTACTTGGTGGAGGAAAAGAGGAATGTATTGGAAGATGAAGGTCATATAAAATCAAAGATCAGATTAAATCTACAAAATAATCTCTTCTCTGCAGAAGTGGTTCTGGAACACTTTGATATCAGACATTATGTCTTAGTTCATTTTGCCTAACTGCTTTTTCTTCCTCTGGAGGGCAGGGAGCAAGGATGTATTTGTTAATACAGATGTGTTTTATAAATGCACACAAGTGCATTGAAATAATAACATACAGGTAATAAAACACTAGAAAATAGTTCAGATACAAAAGGAGTCATATAGTGAATTATTCGATTGATTATCTCCCTCTTTATAATGTCAGAGAAAGAGCACCAGATGAACTCAGGTGACTTAGGATTCCAGTCCCATTTTGCCGACAGCCTTAGTATGTGCTTTTGGAGATACCTCCTTTCTATAGATCTCAGTTCCCTCATTTGTAAAATGAACTGCGTGGATTAGATCAATTACAAGATCTACTTCAGCTCTAACAGTGTCATCCTTCATTTGATTTTCCTTCTTTGCCTTTCTTTTCATGCAACTCCCCTTGTTGTTCAACTTGTTCAACCAGAGCAATTTAAGAGGGAGAAAAGCATTTTGCTCACTGAGCTTGCATTCCAGCTCTACTGAGAAGGAAAATATACAGAACATCAAGGCTTAGTTTTGCTTAGGGGGAAAAAAAACACTTTGTAAAGGCCTTGGAGGAGAGGGGTATAGAAGGGCAAGAGAAAGAAGGTAGGAATGCTCGGTGTGATAGAATGGTGACATAAAGTGTTATACACTTCAGAAGGAAGTCTATATTCGGCCTGGAACTTAAATGAGAGGCCTAACCTGAATAGTTAGAATACTGAGTGACAGAAGGCAGTGGGCTGAGGGATTAGAAAGAAAGAAATCTTGACTGCAAAATGGTCAAGCTCAGACTTACATTGATTAACCTTGAGTGAAGGAAGAGTGAATATTTTCTACCCTGAAGGCCTATGTATCCCTTCTACTAAGAGTATCATTGCTTCATAAATGCAAAACCTTTTACCTGGAGAATTATAGAAAAAACTCTTCCATTATGGCAAGATGAGAACAAAGATTCACTATGTTCTCTAGCTCGTTGACCCCTTCCACTGAATCTGGAAACATGACAGCCATCTTATCTCCACATAGAGAAGGGAAATTGGTTTTGATTACAGTTATCTTGGCTGAGCTTTTCTCCACTGGGCTTTTCCAAGTCTTATATGATTAGCTGGCGGGCAGCCACATATAAACTCATTACCTCCCTCAGTCTCTGCTTAGGCTACCTCCTCTAATGGAAAGTACCTTGGAGCGAGATGGCTGAGGTGAAGATCAAGGTAGTTTTAGAGGGCTTGGAAGGGTAGAAAATGTATGGTTTTAGAAACTTAGAATATTTTTTCCTCACAAATCCCTTATGCACTTCTACTTGTGTCTGAAAATCATGGTCATAGTCATGCCCAAGTCTATCCCATTGTGGAGAATGATGAGAAGCAAACTCTTGCAATTATGTTTCATTTCCACAGCCACTTTACCTTTTAAAAAATATGCCTTGGAAGAAAGTATCCTGTGCTGTGCTTTAGCCCTTCCTCTACCTCTGTTTGATGTTGGCCAAGTCACTTCAATGTGGGCAAAATAGTCAAAGTGTCTGAGCCCACTAGTCTTTAAAGGTGCTTGAGAATAATACAAGTAATCTTCATTGATATTCTAAGAAGAGATTCTTGAACTAGGTTTGAAACGCTAAGGTAAATGTGGCCTCTATGTAGGATCTCTTCCAGACTAGATATTGTATATTTTTATTTTAAAAATTTTCCTGAATGCCCTTGAAAATGCAAAGGCTTTTGGGGCGCCTAGTTGTAGACTGACAATTATTACAAAGACTGTGATTAATTAGGTGCTTTTATTAGCCTGTCCTCTGCTTTTGATTAACTCATCTAATTTCTGTGTGCTCCTTGTCTGCATGGTTTTTACTTCAAAGCCAACAGGATGTTATTATTTTTAACAAAGGATGTTTGATAGCTAATTGTGTAATTGGGAGAGATCAGGATATGAATTTCTACCTTAGTCACCTTTTTTCCTTCTCTCCCTTCAGAACCAACATATAAAGAAATCTCTTTATAGTTCTAGGGTGAGTTGGCAATGAATATTCAGGATTAAACAATTTAAAAGTCTTAAAATTATAATAAAGACTACATTTAAGATAATGACAACAGGGGGGCGGAGCCAAGATGGCGGCGTAGCAGCAGCAACACATCCCAGCTCTCACATAGCCACCCCAAAATACCCATAAAATAGGACTCTAAACCAATCCTGGAACTCCAAAACGCACACAAAGATACTTCCCACTAAAGTCAGCTCGGC
>CM053581.1:329577957-329623222 GCA_028627135.1 Pseudochirops cupreus
GTTACTGGGTCAAAGGGTATGCAATTATTTATAGCCCTGTGGGCATAGTTCCAGATTGCTCTCCAGAATGGTTGTATTAGTTCACAGCTCCACCAACAATGCATTAGTGTCCATGGGGTTTTCTTGGCAAAGATCACAGTAATTAAAGTCTATGTTCCAACCACTAATGCTTAAGATACCAAAGCTGATCAGTTCTATGAAGACCTACATCATCTCCTACAAATAACACCAAAAAAAAAAAAGTATCACATTCATCATAGGGGATTGGAATGCTAAAGTAGGAAATCAAAAGATAATTGGAATCACAGGCAAGTTTGGCCTTGGAGTACAAAACGAAGCAGGGCAGAAACTAACAGAGTTGTGTCAAGATAACTCACTGGTCATAACAAATATTCTTTTTAAAATTAATTTATTTTTAATTTTCAAGATTCATTTCCAAAGGATTTTGAATTCCAAATTTTCTTCCCATCTCTCCCTTCCATACGGACCCCAAGATGGCGTGCATTCTGATTATCTCTTCGCCCAGCCTACCCTCCCTTCTATCACTCCCCCCATCTCTTAGCCCCTTCCCACTTACTTTCTTGTAGGGCAAGATAGATTTCTATACCCCATTGCCTGTATATCTTATTTCCTAGTTGCATGTAAAACCATTTTTAACATGTTTTTGAAACTTTGAGCTCCAAATTCTCTCCCTCCCCACCCACCCTCATTGAGAAGGCAAGCAATTCAATACAGGTTATACACGTGTAGTTATGCAAAACACTTACATAAGAGTCATGTTGTGAAAGACTAAACTATATTTCCCTCCATCCTATCCTGCCCCCCCATTTATTCTATTTTCTCCTTTGACTCTGTTCCTTTTCAAAAGTGTTTGCTTCTGACTACTCCCCTCCCCCAATCTTCTATCATCCCCTCCCTTTATTTTCCTGTAGGATAGGATACCCCAGTTGAGTGTGTATGTTATTCCCTCCTTAGGCCAAGTCCAAAGAGAGTAAGGTTCATTCATTTTCTCTAACCTCAACTATCATCCCCTCAAAATATTTTTTCAACAACCTAAAACACAATTCTACATATGGAACTCATCAAATTGCCAACATGGCCATCAGATTGGTTACACACTTCGCAGTCAAAGGTGGAGAAGTTCTGTGCAGTCAGTTAAAACAAGACCTCTAGTTGACAATGACTCAGATCATGAGCTGCTTATTGGAAAACTGAGATTTAAAACTGAAGAAAGTAGAGAAAACCATCAGACCATAGAGGTATGAGTTAAATAATATTCTGAAGTGGAGGTGATGAATAGAGTTAAGGGATTCAATTTGGCAGACAGAGTGCTTGAAGAACTATGGACAGAGGTTCACAATATTGTGCATTTCAAAGAAAAAGAGGAGCAAAAGAAGCAAAATGGCTAACAAGGCTTTACCAATAGAGGAAAGAAGGAAAGCAAAAGGTTAAAAAATGGGAAAGCTATACCCAACTGAATGTAGAATTCCAGAGAAGAGTGGAGAGATAAGGTTTTCTTAAATGAATAATGCAAAGAAATAGAAGAAAACAGAATGGGAAAGACAAGAGATCTCAAGAAAATTAGAAGTATCAACTAAAATTTCATGCAAAAAGGGACATGATAAAAGATTAAAATGGTAGGGATTCAACAGAAGCAGAAGAGATTAAGAATAGGTGGCAAGAATACACAAAAGAAAAATCTTAACATCACCAACAGCTATGATGGTGTGTTTACTGTTTACTCATCTAGAGCCCAACACTCTGGAGAATGAAGTCGAGTAGGCCTTAGGGAAGCATTGCTAACCATAAGGCCATTTGAGGTGATGGAATGCTAGCTGAGCTATTTAAAATCCTAAAAGATGAAGCTATTAGTATTGCACTCAATACACCAGCAAATTTGGAAAACACAACAGTGGTCACTAGATTGGGAAAAATCAGTTCACATCCCACTTGGCAATACCAAGTAATATTCAAATTACTGAACAATTGTGCTTATTTCATGCCAGTAAGGTTATACTTAAAATTCTGCAAACTATGCTTCAGCAATATATAAACTGAGAATTTCTGGAAGAGTAGGCTGTTTTTAAAAAAATTAATTTATTTTGTTTAAACATTCACTTCCATAAGATTTTGAGTTCCAAATTTCTCCCCATCTCTCCCCTCCCCAAGAGGGCATATATTTGATATAGGCTCTACATATGCATTCATATTAAACCTATTTTCACATTAGTCATATTATAAAGAAGAATTAGAACCAATGGGAGAAACCACAAGAAAGAAGATACAAAAAAAAAAGAGAAGGAGTAAATAATACCCTTCAATCTGCACTCAGGCTGCATTGTTCTTTTTCTGGATATGAACACCATTTTCCATCTTGCGTCCTTTGGAGTTGTCTTAGATCCTTGCATTGCTAAAGTGATAAATCTATCAAAGTTAGTCATTGCACAATGTGGCTGTTATGTTCTCCTGGTTCTACTCATTTCATTAAGCAGAAGTTCATATAAGTCTTTACAGGTTTTTCTGAAGTCTGCCAGCTCATTATTTCTTATAGCACAACAGTACTCCATTACATTCATATATATCACAACTTGTTCATTCATTCCTCAATTGATGGGCATCCCCTCAATTTCCAATTCTTTGCCACCACAAAAAGAACAAACAGGCTAGTTTTTGAAGAGGCAGAGGAACTAGAGAACAAATTGCCTACTTTTGCTGGATTATGGAGAAAGCAAGGGAGTTCCAGAAAAACATCTACTTCTGTTTCACTGACTATGCTAAACTTGATGTGTTGGATAACAACAAAATGTGGCAAGTCCTCAAAGAGATGGGAATATCAGATCGTCTTACTTGTCTCCTGAGGAAACTGTATGCAGGCCAAGAAGCAACAGTTAGAGTCAAACATGGAACTACTGACTAGTTTAAAACTGGAAAAAGAGTATGATGACAATGTTGTATGTTGTCACCTCATTTATTTCACTTATATGCAGAGTACGTCACGTGAAATATCAGACTGGATGAATCAGAATCTGAAATTAAGGCTGACTGATAAAATACTGACAGCATCAGATATGCAGATAATACCACTTTGATGGCAAAAAGTGAAGAGAAATTTAAAAAGCCTCTTGTTGAGGGTGGAAGAAGAGAATATGAAGGCTGGCTTCAAGTTTAACATCAAAAAAACTAAGATCTTGGCAACTGGTCCCATCAATTCCTGGCAAGTAGAGAAGAAATAGAAGCAATGTCAGATTTTATATTCTTGGGTTCAAAGGTCACTACAGACAGCAACAAAAGCCATGAAATTAAAAGACACTTGCTCCCTGGAAGGAAAGCTATGGCAATTCTGAAGAGTACACTAAAAAGCAGAGAAATCAATTTGCCAAGAAAAGTCTGTATAGTCAGCTGTGGTTTTTGCAGTAGCCACACATGGCTGTAAGAGTTGAACTATAAGCAAAGCTGAGCACCACAAAACTGACACTTTTGAATAGTGGTGCTGGAGAAGACATTTGAGAGTCCCTTGAACAGCAATATCAATCCAGTCAATAGTTTTTAACAGATCAATATATAGGTGTTTTATCATATAACCCCAAGAAAATCAATGACAAAAAGGCTATTCATCCAACAAGCATTCCCAAGTGCCCAAAATGTGCCAGACATGGCAGATGCAAAGATAAAAAATGATAGAATTGCTACCCTCCAAGAGCTTGTAATCTATTCCCCCACCACCACCATATATACCAAACTATTAATAGTAGTACTTTTTCTAATAGCAAGTCTAGAAACAAAATCTGTGCTCATTTATTGTGGAATGGCTGAGCAAACTGTGGTATATAAATGTAATGAAATCTTATTGTGCCATCAAGAACAACAAATATGGGGAATTCAGAAAGATGGAAGGACTACATGTGTATGCAGAACAATATATATGGTAACACAAACATCGAAATATTAAGAATTCTAAATGAATGCAATGAACAGTGTTGGTTTCTGAAGACCAGTGATGCAACATTCCACTTCCTATTGCTGGGGTATCCGGGTGTGCTGCAAAGTCATCTCGAAAAAATTCACAGACTCAGACCATCTCCAAACCAGGCAAAGGCATTTAATGAGGATTATACTCTCAGCAGGCTAGGCTCTTTGAAGGAACTAACAGCCTAGCAAGGCAAGATAAGGATTTTTGTGGAGCAAATGATGCTTTTAGCATATCAGAATATGTGAGTATTAAAACGTAGGAGGGATTTGCTAATATGGGTGGAACTGCACATTCAGTTACCCAGAATGCATACAGAAATGTCCATTCAGGGGGTGTTGATGTGTACTTTTTTTTGGAGGGGGAAGGTAGGGCAATTGGGATTAAGTGATTTGCCCAAGGTCACACAGCTAGTAAGTGTTAAGTGTCTGAGGCCAGATTTGAACTCAGGTCCTCCTGACTCTAGGGCTGGTGCTCTATTCACTGCACTCCAGCTGTCCCTTTTGGTGGTATTAATGTAAGATAATGATATTATAATATACTTCTCTGTGTCATAAATTCACCCGAAGGACAGTTTTTGCTATTACTGTACAGGCATCTACTTAGCAAAAAGTCCCTCCCGTAGTTTTGTGGTCAATATCCTGCTCAGCATCCTGTTGGTGCTGCTTTCTATGGTATGTGGCTGGCTCCTATGGTATGTCTAAAACTAGATGGTGTGGTGAGATCGTGCCTGCTGCTCTAGAGGGGCACATGAGGAAGTTGAGATATTGGGGTTGGGAGCAACGGCTAGGATTCCATCGGTGGCACAGAGAACAGAGACTCGAGTCTGGATTCAGGAAGACCTGAATTAAAATTCAGTTTCAGAAACTTACCAGCCGTGTAATCCTGGGCAAGTCACTCTATTTGCCTCAGATTCTTCATCTGCAAAATGGGGATAATAACAGCAACTAGGGCCGTTATGAGGATCAAATGAGATAATAATTATAAAGAGTTCATTACAGTACCTGGGACAAAGTAGGTGCTACATTAAATATTATTATTATTATTATTATTTCTACTTGCACCCACAATGGGACTTTCCATTTTCATTCTGAGTCACCTGAGATCAACCAAGAATTTATTTAACATCTACAATATGTTCAGCACAGGAAAATACAAAAAATATGTGAAACAGTACCAGGTGTAAACAAAAATATTAAAACCAATACTGTACTCTGTGATTTACGTTTGTTTTACAGAAACAATTTAACAATCTAATATAGAAGCCATTTCTAGCTTGGAGAAAGATGTCTAGACTTGAATGGTCCCACTCACATGACTCCCTGTCCCATGACAATTTTAGGTAACATTTATTGGAGAAAGAAAATTACAATATGCAACATACAGTTTGGGCAAACATTTCAGAATTGTTGAGTAACCATTCCATTCCTCCTGAACCATAGCCTTGGAGGAATTGATGGTATTCCTCCTAGAAAATTATATTAAGAATCTAAACTTCAACAGAGAAGGGTATTTCCCTTGGGTTGCCTAGTGTCAACAGACAATTGCTTCAAGGATGGAGAAAGTAATGATCTTTGAATTAGGTTTGCTTATCAAAATTAATTCACTTCCCTAAGGAAAGCCTTAGCTCCTTTTTTACCTACTTTCCTAAAGGGAAACGTCTGGAAAGGGTTTTAGAAATCATTTTTAAAAGTATTTCTAGAGAGACTAAAAAGGATGTTTTTAATATGCTTCCCTATTACCCTCAGGGATATGTCATCTGAAATTTTGATTCTTCAGAGATTGTGATATTTCAAGATTTAAAACTACAGATCTGTCTCTGACGGAACATCTCTGTTCAAAAGAGTACCCCAACTAGGGAGCAATTTGGGATTCTTAAAAGTTCAACACAATTTTCCATTTGCAATCTAGCCCACTCTCTCAATTCATTATCCACCTTTAAATAATTCAGCATTATATCTTTATACATTTATATGTGTATAGATACACACACACATATCTATGTACTAATGGACTAAAACTCAGTGGGTTGGCTATCCAACTGATATGACAGAAAGGGGAGAAGACTGAGTTCAAATGAATACAAGAAAGGATAGTTACAGAGATATTTTGAGCTCAATGTAAAAGAACCACATCAGTGATTACAAGATGACAATTAGTGGCTCACTAAATACTATCGGGGGAAAAAAACATAATCTATAAGGGTTTTAGAATCTGAGAGACAACACCAATATGCAAGGAAGTTCATCAGTCAATTCTTTTGTCTTTGATTTCAGAGTTAATATCTATGTAATCTATACAAAAAAGGTCCAGTGAATCTTAATGTATATATATTGTTTATTGTTTTCAACAACATATTAGTATATTGGATAATAAACATTACTTTTAAACATTCTCTTAACCAAAAATATAACAAATATTTACAATCACTCAGTAAAAATACAAAAAGCATACAGAGGCACTGTCTTTCTAAAAGACATAAGTGTAAGAGGTATCAAAAAATAGGAGACAAACATTGCTTGTTACAGAATACTTTACAATCACTGAATTGTGCAGTACAGTTGCTATTGGAATATTATTTCAACTGTGCAATTTTTTGCCAATATTCTCACATATTTAGAATTTATAATACCAAGTTAAATTGCATTCCATGTGTATCAAAAATAAAGACAGCCACAAAAAGCACAACCTAAGCTAAAGCTGAACTGGGTGTTCAAGTTTTAAGTTTTAAATATATTGGGAAATTTTTCTAGACAGAGTATCCCTTTTCTTTCAATCCGTTTAAGTCAATGGATTTCTCAAACTATTTCTATTGTTCAATAAAGCTTAAAATTACAACAAAATTTTTATCAGTTCATTGCAATCAAATTGCTTTTAAGATAAAGGAAATAATGCTTTCCCCCCATTGTTGGTTTGGGAAAAAATGTTTTACAAGAACTTGATCAACCTTGCAAGGGAGGAGATCTACATTATTAGAAGGTTTATGTTAAGCCAGGTAGAGTCATCCCTAAGTCCGGCTACTCTTAAGATTCTGAGCTTTAAGATTAGCATGTTATTCAATTTCCTTTGCAATTTAACACTCTTTGCTAAAACTAATTTTGTGGATATTGTTATCAGTTATTTTTCCAAATATAGAGCATCCACTTTTATTGAAAGTAAAAGTGCAGAAGAAAAATGAACACTAATTATATTAATCTTAAATTAATTTGGAATTCTTTCCTTAAACTTTTATTTTTAAGAAATTATTTGGCTGAAATTAAAAATTGCTTTTTTGGCCCCATCTGGCACATCAGGGATTTTTAAAGCACTTCCTCCAGATATCAGTACTCTAGAGGAATAAGAAGGGAAGGGAGAGGCATATTCATCCCATGACTGGTTAGGAATTTGGAAAAAGTCAAAAGAAACCAGATAGGGGATGTGGGACATACAAGGTCAGTCAGTGGTTTCTCTCACTATGGCTTTGTGATAAACCAAAGTGAAAAACTGTAACCCAACTTAAAATAATATCTAAAATCAAACTCAACAAAAAATAATCACTTCTCAAACCCACACACAACTACAACACATTTACCTGCTGTCCCTGATCAATGTGATCACTGGACTCCCTAACACGCACAGCTGGGCCAGGCAGCAGTAAGTCACCCTGAATCAGAAGCACAGAAAAAGTCACCTGCTTCCCAGTCCCTTTCATGTGACTACCTTGATTTACATAAAGTACCTTCTATCCAGGTAAAATGCCTAATTCAGACTTCCTATCACATGAAAAAAGACTGCTAAATAAGAAAGAGATTTTACAAACCCCAGGTCTAACTTGGGGAATGGATATCATATCCAGCTGTTTTAAACAGCTTACCAAATATTGCACCCCAGTTAAACGAGACACTTGCAGGAAAAACAGGGCTTTGTTTTTTGTCAAGTATGGCAAGTAGTCCACAAACTAGGAGCAAAAAAAGTCTGTGAAAGAAAAAAAACATTCCTGTTTTCAGGCAATGTACATATACAGCTTCCTGATTAAATATTAATTCTTTACAAGTCGGATGACTACAATAGCATGTAATTTATTTCGCATATTACTTTTAATGTTATTCCTAACCCATTAGGGCAAAAAAGCTGTTATGTCAAGTCCTTACTGCAGCAGCTAACCTAATCCAGAATTCTTCACGCTGAGAAAGAAATATGTGAGCTTCAGGTATTGGCTATGATCTCTGCAAAACAGTTTTTTAGGGATGGATTTCTCTGTTGCTTTTCTTAAGATTAACTGTAAGCCCTACAGAGGCAAAGAGACAAATGTCATGACTTCAGAACTGGGCACTGACTTGGGGCTTTGAGAGGACGGAGTGGAAGAGGGAAAGGTAGTCCTACTGAGAGTAACATTTGCACACAAAGTCACAGATGAAAACACGGTTGACAACATACACTCAAAAGATGAACCAATTTCTGCCCAAAGTTCATTTGGGTAATGCACATAATTGGCTTTGGAATTTTTTTTTTTTTGGTACTCATGTAACTTTCTGAATATGTTATTTTACTTACCTTGCACACTATAAAACTGAAATAATATAAAATAACTTTAAAAACTCTTTTAACTTAAGATGTAGAAAACATTTCACCCAGCTTGTAAAAAATGTTAAAAATCTAGCCCACCTTGAAAATGAGGTCACAGAAATGTACAATTACATGTTCAAATCTATATTAACACATTCATGTCCAATTAAAAGTCACTGGAATGGATTTGTGAGTGCTACACTGGGAAAGAACAAGTATGTTCATTTTTATACCCCTGTGTTTGGGTCTCCCCTTTCTCCCACCAAAAAATAAACAAGCACATACTTTGGTTGGCTAAATTTTTAGAACAGGCCACCTGAGAGTGGGACCGCTATCACAAAAGCACACATACCAATAAAATGAAACCCAATGATAACTGGAAATGATCAGAAATAGGTAAAAATGCAGCAATTCCATTTCACAAATATTTTTATAGCACTCAATGGCTTAGTAGATTATATTTCCCATCTGCTTCTCTGTAGGTACCCAAAGTGATTAGCTGGAATTGAAAATCCAATTCAAAACGATGACCGACTTGGTTTTAGACTCCTAGTTAAAGTATATTTGCCAGGCTGCTTTTTACCTTCAGAAACAGCGGAGTTCTATTTAACTAAGCTGATAGCATTTTAGTCATAGAGATGAGTTTCACGCATTTGAGCACCTCCATTTTAATAATTTGGGGATCTCTAAGACTCCAAGGTAATGATACGCCCCCCACCCATCAGAAACTAAGTTCCTTAAGAGTCAGCGATTGTTTTATTCACTGTATTTCTATCCCTGGGCCCAGTTCAGTGCTTGGCACATAACAGGCATTTAGTAAGGATTTACTGATTGAGTTTTACTTTGATTCTTTTTTTAAAAAGACAGCTTCACCAAGCTTTTCAAACTGGGACGACAAGATAGCAACATTTCACTGATCTATGCTCACAAACAAAAAACTGTTTCTGTTCCACTCAGAATATACTTTCCCTCAATTTTAGTTACATATGTAATCATGCTGTAATCTGTACCCCTTGATTTTTTCCTTAGGGAAGACAAGCTTTGCTTTAAAAGGACACTTGTTTGGCTATCCTAAGAATAGTTTATGTGAGTCTAATTTTTATTTCCTTCTGAACATACACATTAGCCAACCACAGCATAACATTCAAACACAAATAAAGAAAACTTTACAAACTCTCAATTAGTTAATAAATTATTATTCAAACACCACTGCAAAGTCCTTGGTTTTTGGCAGAAGTTTTGACTTTGTGCATGAAAATATGGACATGAAAACAATATATGTCCAATAGGTCCGTGAAAATTAGCATTCTTGGCTGGAAAACCATAATGTTACCTTAAAATAATTTTCAAGGGAAATTCATAGAAATACTATATGATATTAAACATGATTTTCCACACTTTAAGTGGTTCTCAAAACTGATTATCCCAAAGAAGGCCTAGTGTGTAGAGAGACAGTTAGAACACTTAGATCAATGTACAGTGTCAGTGAGTTTTGCAGACTGGATGCTCTGCCACACAGAAGTATGGATTTCACAGGCTGTTGAGACTACATGCAATAGAGGCACAATTCTGCCAGGTCCGGATCTCACTGGTCATAACACAGGCACTAAAAACTTCTTAGTGTAGTAGCAGCAAGCTGTCAGCATTGGCTAACAGAATCTTCTTCCCAAAGTACTTTGATTCAAACTTGTTTTCAAGATGATTTCCCCAAAGGCTAGACTGCTGAAACTTGCTCATTTTCTGAAAGTAAGGGAAAAAAAAGTAGATTTTAAATAATTAGCAAATATCTTCTTCTACAACCATATTAGTGAAAATAAGCCAACCTCCCCTTATTTGATTCCAACATTAATAACTTCCAACAAAAGCCCAGATTTCATAAGTACTACGACTGTGCTTAGAAAAACACAAAAAATAGGTTTTAAAAAAGTAGACCATTTCTCAAACTATACTTTATACCTGGACAAAGCCTAGAGGGGAAACCAGCCAAGAATTTTAATACTGAAGAAAAATATCCCTAACATTCATTTTCAATGATGAGCAGTTTTAAAAAATTCACACTGAGGACTGACTTACTGGGGAACGGGGAGAGATTTACCAGGTTCAGGAGTTTAAGGTGATGACTGATAGCTATGACAGCCTAATGAAGAACAATGATGATGACGATGACAAAGACAATATTAAATAACAGTGTTTATGTTACTGCCTGCGAGCTTGGCACTGTGTTAAGTGCTTTACAAATGTTATCTCATTAGATCCTCAAAACAACCCTGGCATTGTTATTATACCCATATTACAGTCAAAGAAACGGAGGCAGACTGCAAATAAGTGACCTGCCCAGGGCAGCTAGTAAATGTTGAGAGTTCAGATTTGGACTCAGGTCCTTTTGCTATAAGGCCCAGTGCTCTGTTCACTGGGATATCTGGCTGCCTCTCCACATACAGTAATGCTAACAATTATGCAACATAGTTGTTCAGAGGGATCTGTGACTGTAGGACGAAATAATTTTTTATACCAAAAAGATTATTGTTTAAGGTCCTCATAATATAACAAATACTGGTATTGTTATACCAGTCTCATTTTTGTAATACAAAACTTTGAAACCACTACTCCTTAAAACAGTACCTTAGTATGAGTACCACGTAAGAAAAGATAATACCACTTGGTTTAAGCCCTGAAGTCCACTTGCTGTCCCCGTATATAAATGCTACAAGAGTCTGACATGCTTTCTGAAGGGCTTTAAAATACATTTCAAAATCATAGTTTACAAAACCAGTAAGTGACAAAGAAAATAATAAAATAATAATAATTCAATATTATATAATAATATAATATTATATTATATAAATATTATATAATTATTATTACATATTATATAAATATTATACAATAATATAATATAATAAAATAATAATAAAAATAATTTTTAAAATAAGAAAAATTAAAGCAGAAAAATCATACAGCTGTAAGACTTGATTTATTTGCATAGAAATCTATTTAACAGTAATCAAAGGTGGTTCATTAACATACCATCTGCTTCGCTATCTGCATCAGTCACATCAGCTAGCTTGGGATGGGATGGCTGCAGACTATGCCGCTGAGGCTGAGATAGGATCTTCGATGACATACAGGCCATAGGTTCACTAACGAGAGAGGCTGATGAAAGTCTAGAGAGGCTGCTATGTACCATCTTTGACCTCTGTACTGCCACACTATAGTCTGGAGGTTTTACGTGTGGGTGGTGGGGTGGTCCTTCTTTTATGTCCGCTAAAGAAATCCCCATGTATCCTGGTGGTGTGGGAGGTGGCCCCCTATACCTATCGTCCTTCTTAGGTGAGGTGACACAGTACACTGGCATAAGAAATAAGCAATGGAAATGTTAATGAGGAAATAAGATTTGAAAAAACAAACTTAAAGAAAAGCAAAATGTTACAATGAAAAAAAAATTATTAAAAAAGCAAATGAAAAAAACCTCAGTATAGAATGATAGTGGCAGATTTCTGTTGTCAATTTTTAAAATCCATCTTTTTGTTCAAAACTACATTAAATACCTACTGAAAAGGAGCTCTACCAATTTTTTTTTACTATAGTATAAAATAGAATTATCAAGAACTACAAGAGATTACACCAATGACAAACCTCCCTCATTGAAAACCTGGGTCAAATTTTTGACCCTCGTTTCAAAAATGCTCTCCAATAATGAGATATTTAAAGAAAACTTTTGGTGCTGCAAAACTGAAAGGAATGCTCACCCATCAGTTGTCAGTCTCCATGAACCACATAAATACTGTAATGGAGATTTTTACTTCTAGGAACTTTCATCTGTTTTAGAATACTTGTGTGCAATCAAGAGTAACATAAAAGAAGTACACTAAAATTAGTAAATCAAAAGAGTATTTCTCACAAGATTTGTTTATTTCTGCACTTATATAATCAAATATATTTGCATGAATAATGGAGGATGAAATTCGTATAAAATAATGTAGATTCCCCTCACCCCAAGACACAATATTCTGTTTTTAGTCATTCTTTCAATAATATAGTGAATGCTATATGGCCTCTGATAAACATAATACAGATTTAGGGTCCCAGTATGCACCCCTACTGTGTAACTATTTATTTCCAAAAAGAATCCTCCTGCTTTCTAATGAAGTTCAGAGAAAAATAAATTAATAACTTCATATTTTTACTAGAAAAGTAATCATCAGATAATAAATTTCTTCAAGTCTATAATCCCCCTAGTGTCAGTGAGCTTTGCAGATTAAATGCTCTATATCAAAGCTTCAAAAAGGAAGGTAAAATTGTCAGACCAGAAACACAGCAGAACACAGAGATTAAGTCCAAAGCACAGAACCAAATTTTTAAAAGGGGCTTTGCAACTTTGGTCATGCACATGAGGCAGTTAGTCACATAGGGGGACCAAAAGAACTAATCATTCATATAGCAACAAGGGAAAGATAAAGCATTACTGAAATATCAAAGTTAACATAAAATTTTGTCTTTCTTAATTAGTTGGGCTAAAAAGTGTCAATAATTGTATTTTGACAATTCTCCCCTATCTAATCCTCACCCAGGATAGTCGTAAAAATTAAGTCATTTAATCAAAGCAAAACAATTACTGAATACTGACTATACTGTATGGCATCTTATTCAAAACCAATTATTAGTGAAATGAATTTAGAGTTGTAAGTCACTAAATTACTTCATCTACTTGCTGAGATTGAAAATGGCACATTTTCTAATACTTTCAAGAAAACATCTTAAGCCAAAGATTTTATATCTAGTTCTTTAGGGAAGTTATTGTACATGGGGACCCTAAGAAAAAATATTTAACTGTTCAATTTTCTATCTTAGAGGTATAAAGCGCTGTTGTAAGAACTGAAGGTAAGCAAGTTAACTCTAAAAGTAACTGCAATGGAGGAATTAAAGGAGAAGGTTCATAAGCCTTAAATTCATCTCTCCCTTTTAAGAACCTCAAGCATTGGGCATTTTTTTTCTGACTGGCATTTAATATATATATTTAAATCAACAGAACACAAGCATCATGAGAGTAGAGATTGCTTCATTCTTTGTATTTGTAAAAAAATCACTTAACACGGTGCCTATGGCATTTAAGAGATAATTAATAAATGTCTGTTGACTGAACTCAGTGGAATAAGATTCCAAAGAGGCAACATGAAATAAGAAAAGATAGGACAGATCACCAAGGGACCATATTTCTCTTGAAGGATGTTTTTTGGAGGGAAGTATAAATGTCTTGTTGGCCAGGAATTCAGTGCCAGTTTCTCTTTACTTACATAGTTTTTTTTAAAGATGTTTTTGGGGGAGAGAGATGGTTATATTGGATGACACCACTTTCACTAGACAGTTCTAGATGCCTGTTCTCACAGCACAATTAATCTGATCTGCCATACACAGCCAAAGAAAAGTTCTCTCTCTGAGATAAGGGAAGTCTACTCTGAGCCACAGAAAGATTTGCCCCCAGCTGCTGAGAAAGTCAGAAAAAGGCAAGATTAAACTCTTATCTAACTACGTCTTATTTTCACTCCAAGACTATAAACTGCTTAAGGGTAGGAAACATGTCACAATCTTGTACCTCTCCCTACAGTGGGCACATAATTAGCTTCAATAAATCTTTACGGAATGAATAAATGAATGGATGAAATACTATGCCTTGCATTCTCTATCCTTTTTGCATGCTAATAGCAGAATTCAACCTTCAATGCATATGCAGCACACAATTATAAAGATTATGTAGAATTTGTTGTTTAAGTAAATTAAACATTAACAGAAATGTTAGCTATAAAAGGGTAGGGGGGGGTGCTAAGGTATTCAAGGATACTTCCTCAGCAAGAGTCAAAGGGGGGGGTGGAAGGGAACAGGAGGAGGAGGAGAGAGATATGACATTCAGGAAAACACAAAGGATAGCCAAATACCAAAATAGTAAGTTAGTATAGATTGCCCAAGTGATTAAAATAGAATTCTGGTGTACACATGAATGTTCAGAGCATATGCTCTAGACTAGAAGGTGCATTAAAAATTGTTTTAAAAATCAGTTTTCAAAAATTCATCAGGCTCTTTTTCTCTCTAAGAAGCCAGAAAGAACAACATTAAATCCGGGAAAGGGGGCTCACTTGAGTCATTTTGTGGTTCTTGTTCAGTTGTTTCAGTCATGTTTGACTCTTTGTGACCCCCATTTTGAGATACTCTTGGCAATGACACTGAAGTAGTTTGTCATTTCCTTCTCCAGATTATTTTTTAACAAATGAAGAACTGAAGCAAACAGGGCTAGGTGACTTGCCCAGGGTCACATAGCTAGTAAGTATCTGAGGCTGGATTTGAATTCATGAAGGTGAGTCTTCCTGACTTCACATCCAGCACTGTATCAATTGTGGCACCTACCTTCCCAGTCTCTTGTGCCTCAGTCTTAGCACAGTAAACAAAGTTGGTTTTCAGAGAAATGAAGTTCCCTCAACCAAAAGCAAATCTACTCCTATTCAATAAACTCCAGTGGCTCCCTATTACACCTAGGATCAAATATAAAACCTTCCTTTTGTCTTTTAAGGCCCTTCATAATCTGTCCCCTTCCTAACTTTCCAGGCTTCTTACACCCTCCCTGCCTCTACCACACTCTACAACCCAGGGACACCAGCCTCCTTGCTGTTCCTTGAACAAAACACTCCATCTCTTGGCTGTGGTTTTTCAGTGGCTGTCTCCCATGCCTGGCACTCTTTCTCTCAACTAAGATCGTACCTTCTACAAGCCATCTTTAGTGATTCCCCTCAATGTTAGTGCCTTCCCCTGAGATTAGTTCCAATTTGTCCTGTCCACAGCTTGTTTGTGCATAGTTGTTTACAAGAGACTGTGAGATCCTTGAGGACAGGGACTGATTTCTCCTTTCTAGTGTCTGGTATAAAGTAAGAGCTTTACAAATGCTTATAGACTTAACTATACATAGATAGATAGATAGATAGATAGACAGACAGATAGATAGATAGATAGATAGATAGATAGATAGATACACATATTGGCTTTTGGGAGGGCAATTGGGGATAAGTGACTTGCCCAAAGTCACACAGCTAGTAAGTGTTAAGTGTCTGATGCCAGATTTGAACTCAGTTCCTCCTGACTCCAAGGCCGGTGCCCTATTCACTGTGCCACCTAGATGCCCCATGACTATATATATTTTTTAAAATACTCCCCTTCTCTTTACTCCTAACACTTTTTTTGTTTTTTTTTTTCTTTCAATTGTTCAAGTCTAGTCCAAGAGGATTTTGAAAATGTCTGTATGCCAGGGGAAAAATGGAAGTTAAAAAAAATTTCAACTGAATACAAATAACTCTCATTTCATATAAAGGTCAACTAAAAACAGGAAAACGGAAAATAGGAAAGACATATCACATGCTCCTCTGAATTTCAATAGTAGTGAAGCTAAGCTACTTACCTGGAGGGCGTTTGCAAGCACATGCCTAAAAGGAATGAGGTTTCAAACTCTTCAGATTTGGAAAGCTAAAGGCACACAGACACTTTATGCTAGCTGCCCTATGGGTCTTTCATTAGATAATGAGCCAGTCATGCTTTTATATGCTTTCTCCCCACTGCTACCAAAATTCTGAAGTGTTACAGCAGTTCAACACTTGTTTGCCAACATCGAGAGAGATGGGTGGAGCCAAAATCTGCCAACATCATTTCCAAATCACTTAATAGAGAGTGCTACAAAGATTAAAAAAAAAAACACACCACTTACCTATCAAGCCTTTTTCTGTACTGGACGTGACGGTTTTATATGCAGCATCAGTGCTAGGATGAGAGTCCAAAGCCTCCTCTGGCTCCGCAATGGGATCTTCCACCACTCTCCTCTTCACTGTCCCGTAGTTTGTCTCATACGTGTCTGAGAGAGAGCTGGAAGAGGCCCAGCTCTGCCTTGACTGCACCCATTCTGTGCCATCTTTAGATTGACTGTTTGGCTGAGAGTAGCCTTCTAGATATAAATAAGGTTCACAGTTTGTGGGTTCCACTTCAGCAATGGGGACATCCAAATGGTTGTGTCGATAAGAATTTAAGAGGTCCCAGCTTTTCTGGTTCTGAATATTCTGGAAGTTGTCATGAGAACTACTTGAACATGAAGTCCAACTTCCACGGCCACTGTCAGCGGCTTCTATGGTGATGTGATCATGAGAAATCTCCTCGGTACTCACAGATGATGAAACAGCTAAACCCTTGACTACAGAAGGCCTTGAGAGTGCCCATCTAAAGATGCAAACAACACACATGTGAACAATAAGCCTTGTTTTCCTGGTAAAAAAAAACAAACTTCTTTCCTTGTTTACTAATTAAAACTTCACATTGCTGTGAGGTGTTAAACAGCATGTCAAGTACAAATTGTGAGTGATAAAATAAGCTCACAAAAGTATTATTACTAAAATTGCAAAAATTAAAAGATATCTCTAAATCTTCTAATGGGATGTAGTTTGAATATTAAAATAGAAACAAATTTGAAGGATAGTATTGCTGATCAAAATGGCATTCCTTAAAATTACACATAAGTGTTACCTTGAAAATCAGCATTAAATCAGCATTTCAAATCAAATGAAAAAATGTGGCTTGTAATTGATATATTCCTCCTCAATAAGTAAATATGTAAAATTCTGGATTCATCTCAGTGATTATAGTATTCAGAGAGAATATCATAGTTTGGACTACTTTAAAAATGTTTAAAAAAAAAAACTACCTGAAGGGGCGGCTAGGTGGTGCAGCGAATACAGCACAAGTCCTGGAGTCAGGAGGACCTGAGTTCAAATCCGAACTCAGACATTTAACACTTACTAGTCATGTGACCTTGGGCAAGTTACTTAACTCCAACTAACCTGACCTCCAAAAAAGAAAAAAAAACCTACCTGAGCAGTATTTAATTAATATTTTAATTAATCTGTCCTTTAAAAAAAAACCAGATTTTACAGATAATGTCAATATTGCATACCCAGGGGCAGCTAGGTGGCACAGTAGGGAGGCTAGGTGGCACAGGGGGTGGCGAGATAGCACAGTGAATAGAGCACCAGCCCTGGAGTCAGGAGGACCTGAGTTCAAATCTGCCTCAGACACACACACACACACACACACACACACACACACACACACACACACACACACACACACACTCTAAAATAGCCATGTGACCTTGCGCAAGTCATTTAACCCCAATTGCCCTGCCGCCCCCCCCAAAAAGCAACAAAAAGAAAAAAAGAAAAAAAAAAGAATATTGCATACCCAGTATTATGCAGAGCTTCTTTAACCTGTTTTTCTCATTTCAAAAATTTGACTGTCCAAATTATACTGGATTAAAAAAATACTTAAAAGTGAAGAAATTTCACTTTCCTTCTTGTTCGGGTAAAACTCAAACAACATTTAGCTGAGGGACAAACCTAGGGCATAGAATCATCCTTCAAAATTACTGATGAATATGATTTTGTCTACTACAGCTTCCCTACCTCCTGTCTTGCAGCAAACTCCACACTGAAGAAACTCACCCAATGACATGTTGGCTATGGTCAGCTGTCACTGGAGGGTGCTCCTTCTTTTCTACCGCTCCAACTGAGTCCATGCCGCTAAGAGACTGGGCTAAGCATCGATCCTCCTGTAGAGCTGCAGACATTGAGTCAACAGAACAATTACTCACGATGCTGGACCTTGATGAAATCTCACTATGGCTTGAGTCTGAGAAGTTTTCGGATTTAGCTGATGGCATATGGTTATAACCTAAATGAGGAAAAAGAAATATTTATACTAGGGGCAGGGCCCAAGAAACCAACAACAAAACTCCTTTAACACCTAAAAAACAAAAGCAATAAAAGTGAGAATCTATTTACTACTTTGTTACAGAAGAGGAAGGAGAAAAATCTGAATTACTTCAATGATATTGCAGGGTGAACACTGTCAATTTCAACTTTACGTCAGTAGTAAAAATTCATGGTGTAAGATAGAATTTATTGAAAAATAACCACTTCAAAACTTTAAAGTTATGGGGTTTTAAAAAAATCAACAGAATCTATCCAAAAAAAAAATCCCATATGGAAGGCAGGTAGTACCTATAAATAGATCTCAAGAGCATAGTGAAAGTGACTTGCAGACATAAGTAATGGCATAAAACCAATGGATTACAGAATACATTTGAGTTTTCAAATGAAAACTCAGGAGGGGAAAACCATAATTCTCAATACATGCAAAAAAGATCTTGGGATCCAAGATGGTGGAGTGAAAGGAGGAAACTGCTTGAGCTCCCAGTCCAACCACCACCAACTATAAAAAAATGACTCTGAACAAATTTCAGGGCTACAGAACCCACAAAGTGACAGAAACAATCTTCTGCTGAAGGCAGCCTGGCAGGCCGACAGGATGGGTTGATTGCATGGAGCTAGGAACAGAATACAGTCCTGCGTGAGCTGTGGCTGGCCCAGACCCACAGCACAGATAGGCCAGAGCAGACTTCAGGGAACTGATTCACTGGCAGCTCTGGCAGTTTCCAGAATTCTCAACACATAAACACCAAAGAGAAAGTAAAACAGTGGGGAACTCTGTTGGAACTGGCTGAGAGAAAAGCGTGATCCAGCCACTACTCCCAGGGTGGCGGAGGTGGTGGCAAGGGCTGCAGCTGCTGCTACATGGCTGCCTCCTGAGCTCCTGGCCTACAGATTGTAGGGAGACCAAGTGACCATTCAGAGAGTAATTGCTTTTTTTTGATCTGCTTGGATCTGGGTTGCAGTCTTGGGTGGCAGTGCTGGGGTGAGGAGAGTTAGCATGGCAGAGGTTGTGGCAGCTATAGAGGGTACCCTTCTCACAGTTCTGAGGCAGGTGCCTGGAAGAAACTCTGACAATAGCTGTGCAAAAAGGCAGAAATTTGGGACACAGCACTCTTCACTCTGGAAGCAGACTTCTGCTGTGGCAAAAAGCTCAAAAGTCAAGGAACTGGCTGGCAAGATGAGCAAACAGAGGAAGCAAAATCAAACTATAGAATCTTTTTTTGGTCACAAAGACAATCAAAACACTGAACCGGAAGAAGACAACAAAGTCAAAACTCCTTGCATCAAAAGCCTCCAAGGAAAATATGAACTGATTGCAGGCCATAGAGAAGCTCAAGAAAGACTTTGAAAATCAAGTAAGAGAAGTAGAGGAAAAACTGGGAAGAGCAATGAGAATAACACAAGAAAATGATGAAAAGTGAGTTTCATAGTCTCCTAAAGGAGATTCAAAAAATACTGAAGAAAATAACACCTTAAAAAAATAAGACTAACTCAAATGGCAAAACAGGTCCACAAAGTCAACGAGGAGAATGCCTTAAAAAGCAGAACTGGCCAGATGGAAAAGAAATTTCAAAAACTCACTGAACAAAATGATTCCTTCAAAGTTAGATTAGAGTAAATGGAAGTTATTGACTATGAGAAATCAAGATACTACAAAACAGATCCAAAGGAATGAAAAAATAGAAGTCAATGTGAAATATCTCATTGGAAAAACCACTGACCTGTAAAATAGAACCAGGAGAGATAATTTAAAAATTATTGGACTACCTGAAAGCCATGATCAAAAAAAGAACCTAGAAATCATCCTTCAAGAAATTATCAAGGAAAACTGCCTTGATATTCTAGAACCAGAGGGTAAAATAGACATTGAAAGAATTCACCAATTGCCCCTCGAAAAAGATCTCAAAAAGAAAACTTCTAGGAATAATATAGTCAAATTCCAGAGTTCCCAGGTCAAGGAGAAAATACTGCAAGCAGTCAAGAAGAAACAATCTGAGTATTATGGAAACGTAATGAGGATAACACAAGACCTAGTAGCTTCTACATTAAGGGATCATAGCATTTAGAATATGATATTCCCGAGGTCAAAAGAGCTAGAATTAAAACCAAGAATCACCTAACCAGCAAAACTGAGCATAATGCTTCAGGGAAAAATATGGTCATTCAATGAAATAGAGGATTTCTAAGCATACCAGAGCTGAACAGAAAATCTGACTTTCAAATACAAGAAGCAAGAGAAGCATGAAAAGGTAAACAGGAAAGAGAAATCATAAGGACCTTATTAAAGTTGAACTGTTTACATTCCTACATGGAAAGACAGTATTTTTAACTCCTGATACTTTTCTCAGTATTAGAATAGTTGAAGGGAATATATATGTGTGTGTGTATATATTTACATACACACACACATATATGTATACATACATATGTATATGTACAAGTGGGTATACATGTATGTATATGTTGTGTACATGTATACATAGACAGAGGGCACAGGATGATTTGAATATGAAGGAACGATATTTTAAAAATAAAATTAAGAGGTGAGAGAGGAATATATTGGGAGAAGGTGAAAGGGAGAGAAAGAATAAATTATCTCCTTTAAAAGAGGCAAGAGAAAGCTGTTACAATGGAGGGGAAGAGCAGGGAGGTGAAAGGGAATGAGTCAAACTTACTCTCACTGGATTTGGCTTAAGGAGGGAATAACATACACATTCAACTGAGTATCTTACCCTACAAGAAAGTAAGGGGGAAGGGGATAAGAGGGGGTATGATAGAAAGGAGGGCAGATTGGGGGAGAGCGTAGTTAGAAGCAAACACTTTCGAAAAGGGACAGGGACAAAGGAGAAAATAGAATAAGTGGGGGGCAAGATAGGATGGAGGGAAACATAGTTAGTCTTTCACAATATAAACACTATGGAAATGTTTTGCACTTAACTACATATGCACAACCTATGTTGAATTGCTTGTCTTCCTAGTGGGGGTAGGTGAGGAGTGAAGAAGGGAGAGAATCTGGAATTCAAAGTTTTGGGGGGTTTTTTTGGAGGGGGGAAGGCAGGGCAATTGGGGTTAAGTGACTTGCCAAGGTCACGCAGCTAGATAAAGTGTTAAGTGTCTGAGGCCACATTTGAACTCAGGTCCTCCTGACTCCAGGAGTGGTGCTCTATTCACTGAGCCACCTAACAGCCCCAGGAACTCAAAGTTTTAAAAAACAAATAATTATTTTTTAACAATTGTTTTTTATATGCAACCAGGAAATAAGATACAGGCAACGGGGTATATATAGAAATCCATCTTGCCCTACAAGAAAGTAAGGCAGGGAGGAGATGGGGGAAGATATAAAAGAGAGCAGATTGGGGGAAGACTGGTATTCAGTATGCTTGCCATCTTGGGGTGAAGAATAAGGGACAGACAGTGAGAAAATTTGTAACTCAAAATCTTGTGGAAATGAATACTGAAAACTAAAAAATAAATAAAATACATAAACAAAAAAAATTATCTCAGATCTAAAAACAAAAATTCTATTCAAATTGATTATCCTTTATCAACTTTGCACCTAACTAAAATATGCCTTGTTAAAAACAGGATTAGTGACTGGAAGGGATTCAAAGGGTCATTTAATCCAAATGCCTATTTTATAACTGAGACCTCCCTATAACTGGAGAGCTACATTCAATGTTTTTACCATGTGCTTCTTTTTCACTTTTTCATTTTTACAAGGTAGTGTACTTTTTTTTTAAATAAAAAGTACCTTATAAATTTATTCTGGATTTTATTTCTTGTCATCACTCTAAACTTATAAGTATTTCCTTTTCCATTCATAGTTAAGTTTGCCACTAAATTGTATCCACTGGAAATTTAAAACGTGCTATAAATATAATTGATATGATAAATCAATATAACCTGAGGTCCTTTTTATAAGGCAATCTCTAGATATCTTAAGGATATCAAGAGCTGGAAGAGAACAAGAGGCCAAATTACAACTGAATTCATTCAGTATTCTCTTGAAAACCTCCAAAAAGGGGAAGAATCCATTACTATAGGTGGTAACCTATTTCTTTTGGGGAAAGTTCTAATTGAAACAAGTTTTCTTCTCATTATGCTGAAATCTGCCTATCCACTGACCCTAGTTCTGCCTCTGGAATCAAAGAAAACAATCCTAATACCTCTTCCACATAAAGGTCCTTTAATGATATGAAGACAGTTATGATGAAGCAGCCTGGCATAGTGGGTCAAAGGCCTGGACTTAAAGAGTCCAGAAGACCTGGGTTTGAAACTCATCTCTGAAACTTTGACCATGGATTGACTGCCTAACTGCTCTTAAGCTATTTCATCATCTGTAAAACAGGGGTGATGCCTGTAGCATCACCTCACATGGTCATTATAAGATTTAAATAAGATAATGTGCGTAAAGCATTTTGCAAACTTCAAAACTTTATCAAATGCCAGCTTACACTGTTACCATCATCATCATTATTATCCTGCCCCCTTCACCCTTCACATCTTGATGGCCAGCCTAAAAATGTTTTACTCAGAACTCCATACAAATTCCATATGCTATGGCCAAGTCAAAGTCTAGTGTGACTATCTCACTTCCAGTATTCTAAACACTGGTTTTCTCAACGTATCTGTGGGGTCCCAATTGGGAAAAAGTAAAAAAAAAAAAAACTTTAATAACTCTGTGAAAGGTGGAAGCTTGAACATGGTGACCTGTTAAAAACCATAACTTAGACATTGACTACAAAGGGTTATAATTTAAAATAGTAAGACTCATGAAAGCCATAACAAGAATATCATGACCGGTACATGATCAATACACAAATTTATGTTTGGGCATAACATTGGATTAACATCCAAGCTCATTACTAAGCAGAAAACCAAAAATATTCACCAATCAGTAGTGATGCACTCTCTAGCTCCTCCTCCCTTTGTCTGTTTTCTGTAATTATCGTGGAGATTTCGGGGATTCTTAGCAGAGATTCACTGAACTAACTTAGCAGGGATTCACAGTGGCTCCCGGCATAGACCAAAGATTGCCCATTTTGTAAGAATTCAAAATAACTGATTAAATTACTATCTTTAATTGGTCTGGAGATACTTGGCCTCTCCTTTTGGTATCACAAAGAACCCCACACTTACAGGGGAGGTACAGGGTTCCCCTCATGAGGAATTTCGACGCTGTTACTGGCATAGTCGACAGGATAACAATGGAATGCCAAGGCAGTAGGGGATAGGACTGGGGGGAATCCCTGGTTGGCCTCCATTGGGGGGGTGAAGGTGGCCTTGTATTGGACGCATGTGAACCATCACATAAATATGGGCATGCCCTGAACACACCAAAAGGTCTTGAGTCTCCTTTTGATGGAATTATGCTCCATCAGGTTGGGAAAAGGAAGAACAAGTAGAGGCAAGATGTGAGATGGTCCCTTTTTCAGAACATTAAAAAAAAGTCACTACCAAGTTCCTAGACTCAGAGACTGAGAACAGAAAGCTACTGAAAGAATTCCAGTTAGAAGAAACATATAGAAATGCTTGTTTGCTGGTTAGCCAGGTCAAAGGGAGTTAAGCATTTAGACAGGAAAGCGATAAGGAATATAATTCTGAAAGTCTCTTTCTCCTTCCCTCCCTCCATCCTTGGCTGACTACAGCAGTGTGGGTTGGTGAACAGGACAGAGAGAATAAAATAGAAAATATACTCAGTGAAGATTGTTTGAATACAATAATTAAACCCCTAAATACTCAAAAAAACCTTTCCCTCCCTCTACATTCCTGAACTGTGGTCAGGTTCTGGGGTAGACAAGGACAGATAAGGAAAAAAAGGGGGACAGGGTAATCTTTTATCCCAGAATGGCAGATTCATTAAAAGGTCACTTCACTGATTATAGAGAAACAGGCTTGGGGGCTGTGTCAGGGAAAGTTTCTAGACTTGTACTTTGGAACAGAACTGGCACTTAACCCTTTCCTGGCTCACAAAAAGAGAACAAGGTTTGCTTCACTGATTATAGGACAGGTGAACTTAAAACTGGCATAGTTAGCACTGACTGGGGCTGTTAATGAAAGTTTCAAGATGAAGAGAAGGAATAAGATGCACTTTGGAATAGAACTGGCACTTAACCCTTTCCTGGCTCACAAAAAGGGAAAATGTCTCTGTAAATTAGGAATAAAAAGGTCTGATTGGAATATCTAGCTAGAATTTAAGAAGTCTTACAAACTAAAGTTAAGTACTGGTGAAATTTAAAATAACTTTTAAAATTGTTTTCTGTGTTAAAACTGGAAATGACTGGTGTGTGTGTGTGCGCACACATGCATCCTTATTCATAAGAAGAAATCATAGAGAGGTATGGGTAAATTGATAAACTATGGGTTCCTTCCAAGATTTGAACTTAATGCTCTTAAGTGTAATAACTGGGGTAATATCAGATTGCCACTTTACAATCTTTGGCAGGAGATTGGCTAGAAACAGTGGACCCCATAATATGAAACAACTGAAATAACTAGCATATGTGTAAAATAGAATACAGTCAGGATTAAAATCATAAGCCCAGATTGTGTGCAATATCATTTGGAACACAGATCCAGGTATTTGAATTCATTCTGGTCATATTTTAAGTGAAATACTGTCTCTTGATGTTTAAGATAAGTCAGAATTTATTATGCTATCTGGCATTAAGACAAACTGAGAAAATGGATAGATGTGAAATATGTTAGTTGTGTGACCTCAAGCAGGTTACCTCAGTTTATTTCACATGAGTGTAAAGTTCCTAACACAATGTCTGGCAGAGGACAGACACTATAAATGTTAACTGTTATTATTAGTTCCTTAATTAGATAGGATCAGTATACAATGCAATTGGTGATGAGATGCCTGATTTTCTATGTAAGGTAATCTGGAAATGCATTCAACAGGACTGAAGTTACCTGATTGTTAATGGGTTGGTTTCAAGTTCCAAATACATAATATTTTATCAAATTGGTAAAGTTTTTTTTTATCAGTTATGCCAAGCAACTTTTTATTACTCAGATGTTACTAAAGTATAAAATGAAACTAAAACACAGTGGAAAAATTGTTTAAAGCAGTTGTTCTTTTAACAGCCCTACTAACCTTGTCTTATGTTTCATAACCGCCATTTAGAAAACCGGGTATTTCCACCTTTGCCTGTAGGTAAGAAGTTACAAGCTACAACTATTTGGCTATCAGTTATGAAAATTGTAAGATTGGTAACTAAGTTATTTGGGGCTGTTTTAATGTTAAAACCTAAAACTAGTCATTCATTACTATGTGGAAAGGAGGGAATAAGGTGAAAATTGTATCCAAATTGGTTCTATTTAAGAGCTGTCTTCCTTGGGTACGAGGGTGTGCAGCAGGGTTAGTCTATTCTACTGGGGGCCAGGGGGGAGATGTCTTAAGAGCATAGCTCATAGCAGCTCTAAGGGTTGATGAGGCAGATACCCCCAAATTCCCTTCCTTAGGAAGACAGCCAAGGTCACCTTTGATGTAGAACTATACAGGGTTACTGGAGGCCCCATGTATCAGTTATTCTAGTCATATACTGGAGTCCTAAAAATAAAACATGTCCACTCTGGTAGATACCATAGCAGAATGCATGATGCTATATAGGAACCTCATGGAAGACATCCTAGCAAGACAGTAGCCATAGAAGTATATGAGAGAAATTCGGTTAGGATGACACAAACCAAATTAAGACTGAAAATAGGGGACTTGCCACCCAGAGAGTATGTGGTTTACATCAGTCTGGAGGAAGAATTATCATGGTGCGGACAGGTAGGAGCATCAGGATCAGCTCCTTGTCTGGGGCCCCTGTTGATTTCCCTTGTCATCAGACCTGGGAAAAGAGCTTGTTTAGGTTATGGAGTTCTGAAAGAATGAACTTAGCTTGTTGAGGATTTGCAAATTTGTATGTAATATAAAAAATGATTTCTAACATTTGGTTTTTATATCAGAACAATTTTAAACTTTAGAAGAAAAACAAGTGAAAGATGTTAAATAAAATCTCTTATGTGAATCCTAGTAAATTTTTATTCCTTTTTGCAACTTCATGAGAAAAAAAATTAATTTTAGCTAGTACTAAGCTGGAATTAGTGAAACGTGCCATTTGGGATAAAAGCTCTTGGAACTATAACTGATTTTGAGGTTTGAATTTAGGTAGAGTTGTCTGATCAATCATTAAGTCAGTAATCCACCAGAAATGCCACAAGTTACTCAGAGGGAATGTGTGACCCCAAACTGTCACAGGTGAAGGCATGCATCTGTGGAAAAAAAAACCTAATAGGACAATCTTAGCATCAACCTAAGGGAAGTATCCTTCTGGTTCAGTTTCCCCACTGTGTTCCTTTGAACAGGAATGTTTTTCACCTGGCTATCTCTGAGTCTGGCAATGAGGTAAATTATTACGACATGGTTGGTTATTAAACTGTGACTCTTACCTGAAATCAAATGGAGCTAAGGATGCTTATCCTGTCACATATGTGCCCTTAGGCTTAATTCTTAAGGACTGTGGTAGTTTGTCCTTCCTTCTCAAAGAGGACCATGACACCAAGACAATGATGCTATGATTTGCAACTGAATTAGTTTTAAGTGAGAGAGGGCTGCGCAAAGTCACTAGCCTCACTTTCTCCTCCAGAGCCATCTGGGTGCAGCAGCCAGATATAGATCAGGACAACTGAAGATGGCCCAGGATGCAGTAGGAGACCTTGGCCTTTTTAAGTTAAGGTCTTTCTGAGTTCTCACTCTGATTGAGGCAACACCCGTACAGTGATTAGGCTTGTTTACAGGTTGTGTGGTTTATCCCTCATCTTTTTTTTTTTGGAGTGGGGTAGGCAAAGCAATTGGGGTTAAGTGACTTGCCCAAGGTCACACAACTAGTGTCAAGTGTCTGAGGCCGGATTTGAACTCAGGTCCTCCTAATTCCAGGTTGTTACTCTATTCACTGTGTTACCAGCTGCCCTTTATCCCTTGTTCCTGAAGATGATGTCATGACTTGCAATTGACTCTTACCTGAAATCAAACAGAGCTAAAGAAGCTTTATCCTGTCACATATGTGCCCTTGGACTAAAATCTGAAGGACTAGTTTGATGCCAGTATAATCATATCCCCACTTTTTCCTTTTATGTCAAATTTCTATAATCAGAGCACATGGTCAGTAGGAGGTATGAGCACAATGCAAGTATGTGAGATCTTGATGTTTTCAATCTGAATGTGTAAGCCATTCCACATTACAAACAACTAGGCAAATGATTACTCTGGCTTGTCATCTGCCTACCTGTATAGTCATGTGAAAGATTATGTCCCTGAAATAGCTCATCCTTTCCTAATAATATATGAAATCAGAAACATCTTCAGTTTAATTTGGGGAAGAGAATCTCAATGCAATCAGTTTTCTTAGAAGGATGTAATTCACGGACTAATGTGGAAATAATACCTGTTTGTACTGCATGTCCTGCAGCACAGACATGTTTTACTATAAACTATTTATCGATATATTTTAGAATTAATTATTTAAGTATCCTCCCAAGGCTTTTATTATAATTGGAATAAAGTCAGCCTCTTAGAAGTAAATTCATTTGTATAACTATTAAACCCAGGAGTGGAAAACTGCAAGAGTGTTGTTACTTATGTTTTCAAATACAGAACTGAATTCTCAATAGTATCTGATCCTCTTTAAAAACTGAAATCAGAATGGAAATGTTTAAGAAAGCAACAAGATCAGCCAATCCTGTATGTCAAATATGTCTAATGGGGCATGTAAAAACCTAAATTTTCTGAAGCTTCAAACTCTGGGTCCTACTTTGATGTCCCCCACTCCTACTCCCACCCCTGCACCATACCTCTATTGTTAAGACCAGAACTATAAGGCCTGAGCTGGTTTTCACTATATTAACTAGTTGTTTGAGAAGGAAAACTTGAGAGGCTGTGCTAACTTTTAATAAGATCTGTTCTGTAAAAAATTTTAGCAGGAACTTCTGAGGAGTCTCTCCAAGTAACCTGGAACCAAAAAAAAATTCTACTGAAGAGTTGCTCCTGAGGACATGCTCCAGCTTGCTGCAAGGAAAGATGTTCCAGAGACCAGACAAGTACATAGGATGCCTGGATTCCAAGATGAAAACTGCTGATTTAATGGACACTGGAGATGGGTTGATGATCATCACTGTACAAGTCTCTCCTTGACAAAAAGGACAAAATTGAGAAAATCAAATTGTTCTGATACCATTTTGTAAATGATTCTATTTTGTCACCCCCCATAAATTATAAAACTGCCTAAGCCATGTTTATCTGTCCAGACCTTTTAGTTTCCCTGGCTGCCACATCATACTAGTTCGAACTTGGGTGCCATTAAAACACTGAGAACTTTTTAATATTAACTATTGCTGGACTATATCTGCCCCATATTCTACATCTGTAGATTTTTGTTCACCCAATT
Source organism: Pseudochirops cupreus (assembly GCA_028627135.1). Taxonomy (NCBI): domain Eukaryota; kingdom Metazoa; phylum Chordata; class Mammalia; order Diprotodontia; family Pseudocheiridae; genus Pseudochirops; species Pseudochirops cupreus. Next base: position 329,606,703 of record CM053581.1, read on the forward strand.
GTAGAAAATTTTCCCTGATTAAATGTCAATTTATTGCATCATGTTACCTTTTTGAATCTTGTCACCCAAAATGCTGGTTACCTTTACCAATTTTATATCATTTTCAAAATCTTATAGATATGTCATCTATTTGTTTATCCAGATCACTGGGGAAAATGTTAGATGACAGATCTCTGAAATAACCCAATAGAGATCTCCTCAAAACTGGCAATGAAAAGCAAGTTATACATAATAGAAGATTTGAGGTTTCTGGTATTATCCCTGTGTGTGTATGTATGTATACATATATCTGTATATACACACACCTACATGCATATACACACATATGCCCATTTAACTTGATCTTTTAAAGTTCAATATTTAAAAAAAATAAAAATTCTTAAGGGTGGCACTGTGTATTTTTTTTAATGTCTAGTTATTCTATCAGTTCTGAATCTCCCTAGGTGTACTACTATCTATATTACATTTCTTTCTTGCCCACCTTGCCAGATTTTTTACTTTAGTCTATGTAAACAATATCTACATCATTTCTCTGATCTAGTAATCCAGTTAATAAAGGAAATTTAAGTGTGCGATGACGTGTTTTTGATAGTCTCAGTGATCACTATTTCCCTTTCCAAATGCTCACAAAGAAAATAGGGTACTTTTAATAACGTATTCTAGTTTTCCCCCCAGAAATCATAGTAAAGCCTACATGTTTGCAGTCCTATACTTCTCTCTTTTTTGAACATTAGTACCACATCTGCCCTTCCTGTAGCCCCTTTCCTGTTCTTCATAAACTTTTAAAGATCAACAATATTTCATTTCTGTTCTCCTGACATCATTCCCCACTTTCTCTTCCTTTATTGGAGTAAAGTCTACAATGAAGAGGTGGCCTTCTCCTCTCTAAAGCTAACCTCTTGGATACTCCTGACCTATGTACTCTTATGTCCAACAGCAGACTGTCCCTATACTCATAATCGTTTCTAATCTTCAGCTTCTCTCTCTCTTCTGGCCCCTTCCCTACTGCCTACAGATTCAGGTCTCCCCACAAATCTTTTTAAAAGAAACTGAACTTCACTTGATTCCACCGTGTTCTCTAGTCATTGTTCTATAACTCTCTTCCCTTTTCAGTCAAAAACCTTAGCTAAGATTAAGATTATTCATCAGCTCTACTTCCATCTCATTCAATTCTCAACCCTTTGCCATCTGACTTCTGTTAATATTACATAACTAAAAATGCTCTAGTCAAAGTCACAATCATTTCTTAATTACCAGATTCAATTCTCTTTTCTCAGTCCTCAATCTTTCTTGATCTCTCTGCAGCATTTAACATCAGTGTTTTACCCTTTCCTACTAGAAATTTTCTATCTGGGTTTTTGTGTCGCCATTCCTTCTTGTTTCTCCTCTTGGATATCTACACAGTCTTCAGTATCCTTTGCTGAATCACCATATATGTTCCTGTCCTTTTACTATTAAGTGTATCCTAAAGCTCTGTTCTGGTTCCTTTTCTTCAAGTAAGTAAGCTCTTTATCTCTCCCTAGATGATTTCATCTGCTCCTGTTAAATCAACTCTTAACTCTATGCAGATGATTCCCCATTCATTATCTATCCAGCCTCAGTCTTTCTCCTGAACCCTAGTTCCAAATATCTAACTGCTTATTGTAACTTCTAAAATGAATATCCTACAGACATCTCAAATCTGACTTGTTCTAAACAGAATTCATTATCCTTTTTCCCAACACCTATAGTAGAATAGAGGTCGGAGCTTGGAGTCAGAAAGACCTAAATTCAAATCTAGCCTCAGACAAGCTGTAAGACCTGAGGCCGTCATATAACCCATTTGCCTCAGTTTCCAAAACTATAAAATGGGGATAATAACAGCACCTAACTTGCATAGTTATTATAAGGATTAAATAAAATAACATATGCATAGAGCACTTAGCATAGTGCCTGGCACATAATAGGCATTTAATAACTGCTTGTTCTCTTCCAGTTATTCAGGTATATTATCTTATAGCCATTCTCAATTCCCTACTCTCCTCTGTCTCCTCTCCTCACCCTCTTAACTAATAACTTAGACATTTCTACCTCTATAACATCTAATGCATATTTACGCTTCTCTCCCCACATGACAACCACCCTTTTTAGGTCCTCATTGCCTCTCACCTGAGCCTCCTTATTGATTGATCCCCCTGCCTCATGTCTCTCTCCTCTACCATCTATCATCCACAGAGCTGCCAAATGCCTAAAGCACAGATCTGACCATATGATAAGAAAGCTCAATGTTTCCCCTTCTGGCTTTAGGATAAAATGTAAATTCTTTGGTTTGGCATTTAAAACCCTTCACAACCTGACTCCAATCTAGGCTTCCTTGTAGTTCCTCACATTCCATCTCTCATCTCTATGACTTAAATGTAAACTTTCTCCTCAGACAACCTCCAAGGCCATCTTCTTTATGAAGGCTTTCTGAATCTCCCACAGCTACTAGTGTATCACCCCAACCCTAAACCTCATCATTTTTACTTTTTATATTTGAAAAGTTTTTTTGTATTTTTATCTACTGTATATGTTGTTGTCATCCCCTCCCTTATCACTATAGAATGTAAACTCCTTGAGGGCATGGACTATTTTGTTTCTGTCTTTGCATCCCTGATGCTAGGTACATGGTAGGTACTTAATCACTTAATGAAAGTCATTTGTTTGACTGCTTCTTTCTGTATTCTGCAAGGTAGTTTTTCTAGGCTTGATGATGAACATGTTGAAGTTAACTAGGTGTTTTCTTAACGTCCCTTCATTTATCTCATGTTTCACTTACGTATTAATCAATTTTGTGCTATCTTTAGTCCAAATATTCTCTTTGATACTAGTTCAATAATCAAATTCTATGTTGTCAAGTAGCATGAGTCACATTTACATGATCTCAAACACTAGTCATCCCGGGATAAGTTTTTAATCTCTGTTTCCCTCAGTACATGTGTTTAGACCAGCATGACGGGCTTAAGCTTGGGCAAACTCATTCAACAAAAATCCAACATCACATTAATCAAAGGTCATGTCCCCAGGGGAATAAAAATGGCAATGCCAACAACCCAGCATATTCTATAACCAAATCTGAATTTCATGTGCTAAGAAATTTATATTATTATAAAATCTATCAGATACATGTGAGCATTCAACCAAAACAAAAACAACCAAAAAAAAAACAAAACCAAAAAACTGGTCATTCAATTTTTCCAAAAGAAAATAATCTATTGAATTCTATTTATTCCCCCATATTTTCTGATGACTTTTATTAGCCTTTAGTCCATTTTCTTGAGTTAGTGTAGGATTTTGGCATGGGAAGAAGAATATGGCAGACTAAAATCAATCTTTAGCAGACATTTCAAAACAAAAACAGTGCCCACCTACTCTCTCCATTAATGAATATGTAACCTAGAAAGAAAAAAATGATATGTTCTTATATAATTGTTTAACAAATCTTAAAAAAGGGTATCAGCAAAGACCAGAATCTTACAAAAGGAAAAACCTGTCCCAAGATAGTTTTTTACTCTCTCCAAGTCTGGTTAAAAATCATAAAGTCTTCTCTAGGACAAATGGTCTGCATATGAATAATTCTCATTGCTCTATGTGGATTCATTAAATAAAAGAAACAAAGAAGTTCAGTTCACCTATATAAAAACTGATACTGTAATAGGAGATGGAGCTTTAATGGTTGTACAATTGCCATCATTCATCGATCTTTTGCAAAAAAGGAGAGAAAAAACAATCCAACGATAACAAGCAATGTCAACAATGTCAATTATGAACAAAATACCTATGGTCAATCATCCTGAATGTGCGTACTACACTCACAAAGAGGAATGAACCACAATATGACGACATCTAGGTAAACATGTTTCCAATTAGCAGAAAAGAAATTCAAAGTACAGGCCCCGGACAAAGCGAGTCAGCAACAACCTCTCACTGTGCAAAGAACTGCACGACCTGAGACTTAATTTTTTAAAAAACCTGACAGGGCTGTAGTTACCAAAAAAAAAGCCTTCAAAACACTATATATGATCTGTTATTATTATAAAACAACCACCTACACAATTAATAGATAACTTGGATAACTGAGTAACCTAAAATCAATGATGGCAAACATTAAATCCCTTGTTGTCAAGCTACAAGTCCAAATCAAATAAGCGTATATAAAATTACTTGATCTACTATGATAATTATCTTCAAATTCAAATGTGGAAAAGGAGGGTTACTACTTATTTTTTTCCCCAGGAATCATTTTGGTTATTATATCCATGGAGATATTAATCTCAGAGTCAACAGATCATAGGTATGCTGGTTTGGGTTAAGTCATTTTAATCATTGTAAACCCTACATGAAAAGAATGGGAGATGTTTGCGAAATGATCATTTAAAAAGTGTCTCAAAATATTCTAAAGGAAGAATCCCCTTCACCCCATGATTCTTCCTGACAATATCACGTACCTTTCCAGCTAGATTTAATGCCATCCTTCAGATAAGGACATTCAGTGTCATTCTTCTTTGCCCCCTCCAAGTTTGGGGAACATTTTTTTAGAGATCATAAATAAAAGTTATCTAGTAGTCCTAAATAATTATGACATGAAACTTTCATATAAAGTAGATTTAGTTCTCTAATTATATATATGTTATGAAACCAGAGGAAACAATGGCCTCAGAACTCTCATAAAACAAAACAGTAGTGAACAAAGTTGACTCGCTAGGAGATCTAAATTCTAAGCTTGGCTCTGCCAGGGAAGCCAAAATCAGAACAAATCACAGCTTCTCTGGGAGTATTTCCTCAGAGGTTGCAATACAAGACTGCTAAAGGTTCCTTCTAGCTTTATAGTCCTATGAGGCTTCAGAGAATTTACCTAAAATTAATCCAAAGTTAAAGATATTCTTTTCCATTTGTTCACACAATAATCCTGTGAAGCAGAAGCATCTAATATTAGAGAGAAAAAAAATAGTAAAGGAAAGCAATTCCTACTTAAAAATGTGATCCACCTAGCAACTGAGCAAAGAACAAAAAGTAGTTACAATTATAAAACAATAGAGTTGGAAGAGAAATCATCCTCATTTCAAAGGTGGAAACTGAAGTTCACATTAGAAATTACCTGTCCATGGACAATGGTATAGTCAGAATTAGAATCCAGTTCTTCTGGTAACTGATCCAAGGTTCCTTCCAATGTACCAGGCTGCTTGCCCTTATGTTAACTGATAGCCAGGAAAGAATTAAATGACCTCTTTAGGACTTACCCTAAAAAAACCTTTTTTCTTGCAACTACAGACAATCCTAGTGCTTGAGTGAGATTACAGAACTCCGGAGAAAGGAAATGTATCATTATTTCCCTTACTGTACAGTCCTGAAGACATTTCTTAATTATGACATCCTCCTTAATCATCTGAAGTTTTTATCCATTAAACTATAGTTGTATCAAAGATACTCAAATAGAGGGAGGGCACAAGAAGGAAGACTTGGTTCATCTACCCCTTCTTGAAAGCAAGTAGTTATTTTTTCTAATTGGTCCCCAAAATAGCTCATTTTAAGCAAGTGATCATCATCATTAGTTCCAAGGAAATATGACCATATACAAAATCAAAGTGGGAAATGTTTGTTAACCACATCACTAATATTTGGAAGCTTATTCTATAAGGAAGGAACTTGGTTTTATGAAAACTAAGTATCTTTAGAGTCCCTGCCCAACATCCTACCCCAAATTCAGTTGCTGCCAGTAGGAAATAAAATATAAAAAGTTTTCCAGAATAAATATTATCTCAATATAGTAATAAAACGGCATCTGTAAAACTATGGCATTTAAATTCCACACTGTTTTTATTTTTTTTTATTGCTACAAAAATCCTAACCTTAGCACTAATGTGGACTAATTAACAAAATACTCACAAATGTAATTTTACCAGTCTCTTTGCCTACTTTCTATATAAATAAAAGAAAAGAATTTATAAACTAATAAGACTTTACATTCATATTAATAATAAAAAACAAATTCAATGCTAACATAAAATAAATTATTTTTAAATCCCATCTTAAAGTGTCCTCCTTCTTCTACAATTGAACTTCAGACAGAAACAGTTGAGACTACTCCTGGTGCAGTGGCTATCTGTGTCGATGTCCCTTTCCTTTTCATCCCTGATGGGATATCCTTCAATAGCCTTTTCCTTTCCACAGCTCTCTGTGTCTTCAATGGTATCTGCAGCCACTGTTAATCTGTTAACCACTAGACTGTCCCTCGATAGGGTCCTTTCCCTAAATCTTCTAAATGTGCAAGTTATTCTCTTCCAGGATGTGCTGTCATAATCTGTCCTGTTTCTAGTTTCCTCAGTGGCCTTCTCAATCCTGTCTGTTCTTCTGGCTGTATTGCTAGTAATCTGAAGGATTTTCTTTTGCAAGTAAACCCCACCTATTCCGTAGTTTTGAGGGCCACTGGTCTCGGTGCTGGTCTCACTGGTAAGACATGAGGAGGACCCATAAAGCTGCAGCTGGCTGTCATGGTCAGATCTGATATTGTCAACTAGAAGGAAATATGGAAAAACTCTCACTTTTTCAACTGAATTTGTCTGACATCTATGAAGTACTACTATTTTTATTAAAGCTTACCGCTAGATGAAGAATCAAGAAAGTCAGCAATCTACTGTTATCAAAGTACTAGAGATACTGCATTACTTGTGCAATTTTACTAAAATAACCAAAAGTCAGCACAATGCATAAGGAAAAAAAATATTTTGACTAAAATAAGTTGGTGCTTTTTTTTGTTATTAAAAGCAAGTTAAACTAAGGCAACCACTTAGAAAATACATAGATTATAAGGAAACCAGAAGAAAATTAATTGAAATCATACATCACAAGAGAAGTACCTCTTGAAAACTTCAGTGAAAATAATCTGAAAAGGACTCTTAAGTAAAGCCTCAGAGAAACTTTTCACATACATATGGAGTCCTCTTAAATTAGGTCTTGGGAATAAAAAAATAACAATATGTTCTTGCTGCTATTACTTTAAAATTACTTGCAGGAAAAAAAATTGAGAAGAGATTCTCAAAAGTAATTGTTTACTGTGTGGACAATCATACTACCCAACTGTGCAAAATTCTGTACATGGATATAAAAAATGAAACTAATCTTTGGTTGGAAATAAGTTTTGTGGAAGAGACTGAATATGATTATATTAAATTTGCATTACAGAATTACTTCTAAGTTCTGAGCACCATCATGGTGAGGCAGGATTTTCCACAAGGGAAACGAGAAAAGTGAGTATTTCTTTTATTTTCCATTTCCCATGACTATGCCTGAAGTCACAGTAAGGGTGATGTTGCTCCTGGTTTGTTTCAGGTGTTTTTTCTAACTGCTTTCTTTGTAAAGCAATTTATTTTTTATTATGTGCTTAGAAACATTCTTCTGAAAAGAGGTCTGTAGGTTTCAACACCAAAGATATCTTTAAAACAAAAAAAAATTAAGAACCTCTCTACCAGACCAAATTCCCTTCAAAAAATCATCCGAAAGTGGTCACAGTCTACTAGGTGAGGAGAAAATTAAGAGCAAGACTCCCAACATCTCTAAGATAATAATAAAACAAAATAGCAATATTTATATTGTAACATGATCCTATTTTACAGAAAAAGTGCTTGGCACTTTCACTGACATGGTTTATTGGATGACTTCCAATACCTATGGACAGCTCTTTTGCCTAAGTATTAAATAAACATCATGTGTCTAAAGAGGCTGGGGCAATGTGATGCACATATACACACAGATAATGTAATTTATAATCCAATGAATGCAGTTTATAATAGAAACCACCAACTATCAATTATTAAGTTGAACAACAAAAAAGCTCTGCTAAAATTATTCAAAAATGTTTTAACTCAAAAAAATGTCAAGAACTTTTTGTGTTTAAGGCTGAAGATTCAGCAGTTATTGAACTTGTACGCATTGGTGAATATATTTATCAATAGTGTTATCTTTTTTTTTTCTTTTTCAAGGGGGGAAGGCAGGGCAACTGAGGTTAAATGACTTGCCCAGGGTCACATGGCTAGTAAGTGTTAAGTGTCTGAGGCCACATTTGAACTCAGGTCCTAACTCCAGGGCTAGTATTCTATTCATTGCACCACCTAGCCACCCCAACAGTATTGTTATCTTAAATTTTGTGAACTAATTTAACACTTTAAAGTGGGAGATAGCTAAAAATCAACTTATTACTTTTATTTTGTGGTAATTTTGAAGTAATCTAAAAATATAATTTTATTAGTGAAAGTACTATTTTTATTTCTCCAGAATGAAGCGTTTACATTCAATGTAATAATGTGACTGATAGAAGCATCAAGAAACAATATGCATCAAAATAACCAGAAGTCTGGGCTGCATTCTCTTATTTCATTTAAGTAGTGAATGCTCAAAATTAGGACTTTTGGGGAGGGGGAAAGGCGGGAGTTATAGTAATGAAACATAGGAAGGATTTTTTTTTTTTAACATTTTAGGCTCAATATAAACAAGTATAATAAGATTTAACCTTTACTATTAAAAGCTGTACTTCCTCACTAAAAACCTCGTGTGAGTTTCAATTCCTCTTACTTGAACAGTTCTATGGGAAAATATATTTGAGGTTTATTAACAAAAGATGTACTTCATGAGATTTGGCCCTACCTTTGCGAGGGGAACCTTGAGGAGATGCAGGAGGGCTACAATGCAAAGATGATGCCACCAATAAAGTATCCTCTGCTATTTTCTTACCACTCACTTCTTCAGACATTCCTAAAACTTTCTGTGATGCACTTGTACCTAAAATGAAAACAAAACTACAATACATGAGTAAAACAGCCAATTTTTATTTTTTCTATTTATCTGAATAACTAAAGTCACAATGCAGAATGACTATTATAGTCAAGTAAAGTGTGTCAATGACAAAGAACACCGAATGGTTTGGTAATGGTACACAGAGATTTTCATCTCTATGTTTCCAATTCAAATACAGTCTATGTCAACAGTGCCCACAACTTGGCAACTTTTTCTTTTCTGGCAACCCATGGGAAAGAAATTTGGTAATCTGAGAACAATACCCAATGACTTACAAACAAAACAACCACCTGCCATATCTCACACTCCTCACAAGTATATCACAATTTAGTAGTCTTAAGAAAGAAAGATAGCAAGGTTCTAGTTCTTTTTTTCCTTCTAGCAGTGCACATATAGGTATACTAACGGAAAAGTATGGGAAACTTTGCACTGAAACTACCTGTAATGTTATGCTCTATGACAGCAGTTCTCAATCTGTGGGTCGTGATCCCTTTGGGGGTTGAACGACCCTTTCACAGGGGTCACAGGGGTCGCCTAAGACCATTGGAAAACACATATTTCTGATGGTCTTAGGAACCCAGACCCCGCTCCTCTATCCATCTCCAGGCAGGTCCACCCACATGCAGATATGCCCACATACAAAATATTAAAGGGTCACAGCATTAGGAAGGTTGAGAACCACTGCTCTATGGATGAACAAAGGAGGCTAGGAAGTTGTCAATGAAGCCTCTTTGAAGAGCACTAAATTCATACTGAAGGAAAAAATTAAACAACAAAAAATAGATTTAGAGAAAATTAGTGTGTAGCTGGCAGACTAAAAATACTCTTGCTCCCCAGAGTATCCTAATGGAATAAAGAAAGGAGCAATATCTAATACTCACATTCCTTATTCAATTTCCATGTGGGAGACCTCTGCAAATGCAGTAGATTTTCTATTTAGTGCAGCACGAAATCTGTATTAAACTCCAATGTGGATCACAGGATTTAGAGAAAAGAAGGACTCTAAAGGTCCAGAAAGATTAAGTAACCTAAGGTCACACAAATATAAGGGGTGGAGCATGAATTTTACCCATGTTCTCTAATTCCAAAGTCCAAACTCTCTCCACTATATATCATGTTACTTCCTTATTAATCTTTTCTCATATCTAAGGTAGCATGAAATGATTAGTGTTTTAGGATTTGCTAATTACACAGGAGTAAAATTATGTGAATATACTTAGATGTATTCATGTCAAAAAAAGATCACTACATTTTGTTTCAGTGCCATATAAACCTGTCACATTATTTTACTACCTGACTCTCTAAGCCCCCCACTCAGTAGCTGTGGGAAGCAGTACGAGAACAATGATGAGAAATAAGCGAAACTATAGCTCTAATGAGCATAACCCATTCTTTAAAAAACACATGCATCCAAATATCAATCACATACATTCACAAGATTTAGAGCTAGAAGGAACCACAGGTCATCTAGTCTCCCTGATATTTCCCTCTTATTAGAAACAAAGGTCCTGAGAAAGGGGCAAGTAACTTTTTCATCTCATTTGAACTGCTTTTATTAGGATTCAATGAATCAAGCTCTTGACTCTTAACCCAAGTGTATGAGAATGGCAAGCATCAGTACTAGACATACATTAAGAATTTAATCAATGTATAAACTGTTAACACCATAATTTATTCTTCACATTTAGAGTGGACACAGGTATAATAATGGTAAATCATTACTGTATTTCAGCTCATTGAACTTCAATTTCTGAGTTAGAATGGTGAAAGTTTCAAAGATACAGTATGAAGGAAGATGGAAGCTTTCATTAATCAGCATCTAAAGAGCATACAGTAGATTTGTTCTACTCAGAGAAATAAACTAATTCACAAATTATATACCACTGGAATTAAACTTCAGACATGCCATTTTTAGCATCTAAGTAAACAGCAGCTTGACCTCTCAGATTTATGAGATTTCACTGTTAACTATGTATACCCACCAAATGCAATGTGATCTTTTGTCGGACCCTTTTTCCTGATGGGGTACAAATTAACAGCAGGAACTTGAAGTACTTGGCTCACTCTGTTTGGTTGATGCAGATGGGCTTTTGTGATTTGAGCAACTGATCTCAAAGGTACTGGAGACATTTCTGATGATTTTGTTGACCGTCTTTCACTTAAATTCTTGGTCACTGTTATAGATAAAGGGAAAGTAAGTCACCTTGTATTCTATTCTACAAGATTATTATATTACTGCTTAAGACAATAATCATTTTAATTTTGGAACAAGCATATTATAAGTAGAATCACAGAATCTCAAAGTTGGAAGCCACCTCAGAGGCCACAAAGTTCAACTTAAAAAAAGAATCCCAAGCATTCCCCACGTGATACTATGGTCTGGATCTATGAAAACACACTATCAGATGATAGATACAATGTAACAGGGGAAATTTTGGTCCATATTCAGACCTTCCTATTTGTACCTTAGGTTATCACTATATTATAAAAAGCCTGAGTTATAACTCATCAACAACATTATTTCAAAGTGCTATTGACGGGGCAATATTTTGAATGCTAGATTTATCAGTTGTATCAAAAAGAGTTTAACCTAAAAATATAAAATAAAATGTGGCTTCATTTTTGCATTTTTTCAGGAATCATTATACACACAAAGTACTTTATGTAATTTTGCGTAATATTTTAAAACTGTGATTAAAGGTGAAAAAACATGAAATGTACAAGTTTCACTGTCTTCATCATCCCAATATAGGGAAAATAATCCATCTTTTTTTTTTCTTTTTGGAGAAGGGAGGGCAGGGCAATTGGGGTTAAGTGACTTGCCCAAGTTCACACAGCTATTAAGTGTTAAGTGTCTGAGCTCAGATTTGAACTCAGGTTCGCCTGACTCCAGGGCTGGTGCTCTATTCACTGCTCCACCTAGCCACCCCAGTAACACATCTTTTTAGTGGTGTCTCTGGTCTTTCACTGTGATACAATGCATATAGTTCAGGTAATGTTAATAAAGATTCAGCTTCAGGATAATCCATATTTCCTTTCTTTACCTTGTTTCAAATGCCAAACCAACAGTATTGATGACTTACAATGTGGAAGATGTGGATTATAAGAACTATGCTGCACTTTCAGAGGCAAATTGTTTCAAAGCATATATACTGTTTTTTATAGTAGCAAAAAACTGGGTAAAACTGACTGCTCATCCCCTAAAGAATGTTTTAACAAACCGTGGCACAGGAATATAACTTTATTCTTCACATGACTATGATGAATTCAGGGCATGGGAAAACTTTTATGAACTGAAACAAAGTAAGAAACCAGAATGAAAAAAGTATACAAAATGATCATAATAATTTAAATGAAAAGAACACTAAAACATACAAAAATTCAAGATTTAATGCAATGACCAATACTGCTTAAAAACTAAATACAGTTTTCTCCTCTCAGTAAAGAGGCAATAGAATATAGGTAAGAAATTTCAGATGCAAACAAGCCACAGTTTTTTTCTTTGTTAAAAGGGATGGCTCCCTGGGGTAAGGTACAGGTAGAGTGGGGTTGGGGTATAGTATTGGGAAACGACCATAGTTTAAAAAAAAAAATCAATAAATAAACATTTAAGCTGGGTGCCAAGAGGGTAGCTAGGTGATACAATGAATAGAGTGCTAAGCCTGAAGTAAGGAAGACCTCTTCCTGAGTTCAAATCCAACCTCAGATAACAGTAGCTGTCTGACCCTAAGCAAGTGATGTAACCCCATATGCCTCAGTTTCCTCATCTGTAAAATGAAATGGAGAAGGAAAAAGCAAACCACTCCAGTATCTTTGACAAGAAAAGCCCAAATGGATTCATGAAGAGCTGGACATAACTGAAAATGACTAGATATCAAAACATGTCAAGCACTGTACTAAATGCTGGGTATACAAAGAGAGGCAATAAAGTTCCCTCAAGACAAAAAGCATCAATAAAACTTTTTTTGTTTAAATAAGAGGAAGAAAAAGACATTTCCTCCACTCTCTTTGCTCCAGGCCTTTTGCAATTTTTTTTAAAGAGTCTATGTGTTGAGGGGGCTGAGCCAAGATGGCAGAGTGGAAGCACAAAATTGGCACGGGCTCCGGCTCCAAACAATTCCAATACCTGTAAAAAATGACTCTAAACAAATTCTAAAACTACAGAACCCACAAAGTGACAGAAAGAAACAAATCTCCCACTGAAGATAGCTAGCAGGCCAATAGGAAGTCTATCACAGTGCACTGGGAGCTGAGCATAGTCCCGCAGGAGCCGTGCAGTTCCAGCCCCAGGGCAGCCCCAGCCAGCAGCTTCCAGAGCAGACTTCAGCAGAGTGATCTTCGGCAACTGTGGTGGCTTCCAGACTTCTCAATCCATAAATACCAAAGTAAAAGGTCAGTGTGGAACTCTGCTGGAACAGGGGTGGATGGAAGAGTGCGGTCCAGCTCCTGACCCCAGGGCGAGAAGCGGTAGAGGATCGGTGGCTGCACCACATGGCTGCCTCAGGAGCTCCCGGCCTGCATATTGTAGGGGGCCCAAGCCACCCTTCAGAGGGTAATTGCTCTTGCTTTAACCTACTTGGATTTGGATCGCGGTCTTGGGTGGTGGTCCTGGGGTATGACACCAGTGAGCCAGAACTTGGAGGGGCTGTAGAGACAGCGCCCCTCTAATAGCTTCAGCAGCTGCAAAAACCCCAGTGATTTGGAACAAAGCTCTCTACATTCTAGAAGCAGAGTTCTACTGTGGCAAAGAGCTCAAAAGTAAAATAATTGGCTGGAAATATGAGCAAGCACAGGAAGCACAAACAGACCACAGAATCCTTTTTGGGGGACAAAAAGGATGCAGGAGGAAGACAGCGAAGTCAGAACTCCAGCATCAAATGCTTCCAAGAAAAATATGAACTGGGTACAGGCCCTGGAAGAGCTCAAGAAGGATTTTGAAAATTAAATAAGAGAAATAGAGGAAAAATTGGAAAGAAAAACAAGAATGACACAAGAAGATCATGAAAAGTAAAGTCAACAGCCTGCTAAAGGAGACCCAAAAATACACTGAAGAAAATAACACCTTAAAAAATAGACTAACTCCAAAGATTATAGTAATATACTCTTTGATAAACCCAAAGACTCCAGATTTGGGGATAAGAATTCACTATTTGACAAAAACTGCTGGGAAAATTGGAATAGAGTATGGCAGAAACTGGGCATAGACCATCATCTAATGTCATACACCAAAATCAAGTTTAAATGGGTGCACAATCTAGGTATAAAGGCTGATACTGTAAGTAATCTGGGGAAGCAAGGAATAGTTTACTTGTCAGATTTATGGAGTAGGGAAGACTTTATGACCAAAGAAGAGTTGGAGAGCATTATAAAATGCAAAATAGATCATCTTGATTACATTAAACTGAAAAGTTTCTGTACAAACAAAGCCAATGTAACCAAAATTAAGGAGGAAGTGGGGAAACTGGGAAAAATTTTTTATAACCAGTGTCTCTGATAAAGGCCTCATTTCTAAAGTATAGAGGGAATTAAGTAAAATCTATAAGAATACAAGTCATACCCCAATTGATAAATGGTCAAAGGATATGAACAGGCAATTTTCAGAGGTAGAAATTAAAGATATCTACAAGCATATGAAAAAATGCTCTAAATCACTATTGATTAGAGAAATGCAAATCAAAACAACTTTGAGGTACCACATCTCACCAGTCCGATAGGCTAAGATGACAAAACAGGAAAATGACAAATGCTGGAGAGGATGTGGAAAAATCGGAACACTAATGCATTGTTGGTGGAGCTGTGAACTGATTCTACCATTCTGGAGAGCAATCTGGAACTATCCCCAAAGGGCTATAAATAATTGAATACCCTGTGATCCAGTAATACCACTTCTGGGGTTGTAACCCAAAGAGACCATAGAAGTGGGAGGAAGACCCATATATGTACAAAAATATTTATTGCAGCTCTCTTTGTGGTGGCAAAAAAATGGAAATTAAGGGGATGCCCACTAATTGGGGAAAGGCTAAACAAGTTGTGGTATATGAATATAATGGAATACTATTGTGCTTTAATAAATGGGGAGATGGACTTCATAATTACCTGGAGAAGCTTATACAAACTGGTGCTAAGTGAGAAGAGCAGAAGCAGTAAAAATTTATACACAATCACAGACACATCGTATGTGTGATGACCAACTTTGACAAACTAGACTCTTCTCAGCAATGCACAGTTATAAGACAACTCTAAAAGTCTCAGGATGGAAGGAGATGTCTACATTCAGAGAAAGATCTAGAAAGAACAGAGTTTAAATGGAGAATGAAGCAATCTAAATGCTATCGTTCTTTTCCGTGTTTGGTTTTGTTTCTTCTTTCCCCTTGTTCACTCCATTGGTTACAACTCTTTTATACAACCAGACTAATGTCCAATGTGAAAGTATCTGCAGATCCTATACTTGATTACAGGCCCCCATGGGGGTTTGGGGGGGAGAGAGAGGGGAGAAAATTTGAAACTCAAGGGATTGTGGAACTGAATCTTATACACTAAAAGTAAATAAACAAAACAATTAATAAAAAAATAGACTAACTCAAATGGCACAAGAGGCCCAAAAAGACAATGAGGAGAACAATGCCTTAAAAAGTCGAATTTGCCAGATGGAAAAGGAATTACAAAAACTCACTGAAGAGTTATAATAACTCCTTCAAAATTAGACTGGAGCAATTCAAAGCTAATGATTTTATGAGAAATCAAGATACTATTGAACAGATCCAAACAAATGAAAAAATAGAAGGCTATGTGAAATATCTCACTGGAAAAACCACTGACCTGGAAAACAGATCCAAGAGAGATCATTTAAAAATTACTGGACTACCTGAAAGCCATGATCAAAAAAAGAACCTAGACACCATTTTTCAAGAAATTATCAAAATTGCCCTGATGTTCTAGAACCAGAGAACAAAATAGAAATTCAAAGAATTCACTGATCAGCTCTTGAAAAAGATCCCCAAAAGAAAACTCCTAGGAATATTAGAGCCAAGTTCTAGAGTTCCCAGGTCAAGAAGAAAATACTGCAAGCAGTCAGGAAGAAACATTTTGAGTATTGTGGAAACACAAGATCTAGCACCTTCTACATTAAGGGATCAAAGGGCTTGGAATATGATATTCCAGAGGTCAAAAGAGCTAGAACTAAAACCAAGAATCACCTACCCAGGAAAACTGAGTATAATGCTACAGTGAAAAATATGGTCATTCAACAAAATACAGGATTTTCAAGCATTCTTGATGAAAAAACCAGAGCTGAACAAAAATCTGACTTTCAAATACAATAAATAAGAGAAGCATGAGACAGCAAACAGGAAAAAGAAATCATAAGGAACGTATTAAAGTTCAACTATTTACATTCCTACATGGAAAAAACGATAATTATAACTTGTAAGACTTTGTCAGTATGAAGACAGTTGAAGGGAATATATATGTATACATACATATGTATGTATGTATGTATGTATAGGAGGGTGTATGTGTATATAAATATATATGTGAGTGTGGACATATGTGTGTTCATGTATACACAGACAAGGGCACAGGAGTTGAATATGAAGGGATGATATCTAAAAAATAAAATTTAAGAGGTGAAAGAGGAATTTATTGGTAGAAGGAAAAAGGGAGAGATACATTAGGGTAAATTATCTCATATAAAAGAAGCAAGAGAAAACTTA
>CM053581.1:329623722-329666358 GCA_028627135.1 Pseudochirops cupreus
AAAAACTAGTTATGAATGAGGTAATGTGTTCTGAGCGTGTCTATTCTGTGACTTTGACACAGGTGCTAGAAAGCAGCAGGAAAAACCATTCCCACTTACTTCATCGCTCCCTTCCCTTCCCCAACACCCCCCCCCTCCCAATTCTAGCCTAAATCTCGAAGGCATAGTTTCTAGGAAGTTAGGATAAATCATCTCCTGCCTTCACTCAACACTGT
Organism: Pseudochirops cupreus; assembly: GCA_028627135.1. Lineage (NCBI taxonomy): Eukaryota > Metazoa > Chordata > Mammalia > Diprotodontia > Pseudocheiridae > Pseudochirops > Pseudochirops cupreus. The sequence goes on from CM053581.1 coordinate 329,623,938, forward strand.
CATGCATGAGGTAAATAGAGGGTTGGTCTGGAGTAAGAAAGGCCTGAGTTCAAATCCTCCTCCAGATACTAGCTGTGCAACTGGGAGCAAATGAATGAAGTATTTTCAATCTCAGTTACCTCATCTGTAAAGAGATGACTTCCAGGTACCTTCTAATTCTAAATAAATCTATGATCACAAAAGATCCCTCTTACAGAAGTGACAGGGAAGAATATGGCATGTCAAGAAAATAAATAGGAATACATAAATCAGTGACCCCTGCTGCTAACATAGTAACTGGGCCTTACTCTCCCTCCAGACTCAGTTGGAATTAAATATATGGTATCTAAGGCCACACTTGTATGGGACCCATTAATGGTGAGTAAGGGTAAGTACAAATGCAGTAGTTCCCAGAGGCAGTGGGAGATCCTTGACTACCAAAAACTCCCACTAACATGACCATCTTCCTGCCTTCCACCCATGGGACTGGTCCCTGCCCTCTACCTATTTTATCTTAATTCTTCTGAATGGTACAAGGCAGGGCAGAGGCAAAAGCAGCAGCAGTAGCAGCAAAAAGTGGAACAGTTTAGTTATTCACTCTAATTCTCCCTTTTTCACTCTTGTCTATAATTGCCTCCTGCTACAATTTAGGAAGAAAACAATTTCAATGTTCATGAATCTTGTTCTTGCTAGTGAGATTGTAATTGTAAAATGGTTAACTTTCAGACTCATTTATTTCAAAAGTATTTGCATTAAATGGGCAAATGAATAGTGGACACACAGAATAAATTATAGCAATCATCAACTTGTATATTTATACTAGTAGAAAAATCATCTATCTTCTAGTGATTTCTTTACTCCTCAACAATCTCATTACTCAAAAAAATCTCCTTGTATCCATAATAAAATGAAAAAATCTCAAATCAAGTCCTTATGTTTCAGAACATATTTTAGGAAAATACTTTTGACGTGCAACTAATGTTGACAAATATACTTTTAATAAAACCCTTCAATGGAATAAACAGGAAAAGGACCGAGAATATAGACTATTAATATATAACAGGTAACTGGAAAAAATTATGGTCAGAACAATGTTCTTGGCACAGGGACAGAACACAATTAACTCTTAATCTTTGCAAGAAAAGTCAGAAAGGACAAAACACAATGTGGGGGAAACATATGAAGGCACATCCAACATGACAGGTATGTTCGGTCAAAGGTAGGGGGCTAGAGGGTACAGGACCACAGAAAGAAAAGCAAAGATTACCAAAAAACAAGTCAATTGCTAGAAACAGGACAGAAAGCCTTCTTCTGATTAAGCAAAGGCCTCAGCTTAGAAAAAATAAGAATGGAATTTCAAGAAGGTCCACTTATAAGGTGTATAACATAGGATCTTAAATGTGATAAACAATTGTTTTAACTTCATCCTCTTCTCTCATTATCCTTATTCTTCTATGGAAGGCCATTACAAAGGTAACAAATCCTTCTGTAAAATGGTAGCACTAAATGATTCCCTAGAGACCTAAACTATTCCAAATATCCTCAGGCATATCTGATTCCTCTCCCTTTCCCCAAAGACATAAATATCTCTATATATGGCTACAAGAGTATACAGAAATTGATATACTGACATGCTCATATATGCATGGTTGAAAATATACTGATTTGCATGTTATAACAGTATATGTGTGTTTATTTCTACTGAATGTGTACTCACATATATGAGTAACACGAAAGGGCAAAATTTATTTACACTCTTGTCTCTACTTCAACAGAACTATAAAGTTTTATAGTTGAGAGAAAATTAGAGAGTATCTAGCCCAACAACTTTATATTACAGGTGAAGAAAGGAAGGAGGAAAAGGAAAGGGGATAAAAGGGAAGGGAAAGGAAATGAGAGGAAAGAAGGGTAAAGGAGGGAAGGATAAAAGAAGGTATCAAGAAGAAGAGGTGACGAGGAAAAGAGCACATAAGGAAAGAGAAAGAGAGAAGGGAATGATGAGTGAAAGGGAAGGAGATGGAAAGAGAAGAAAAGGAAGGTGAACAGAAAGTTAAGAAGGGGAAGGGAAGAGGCAATTAAGGAAGATGGAAGGAAGATAGGGAGAGAGGGAGAGAAAATGAGGAAGAGGGAAAAGAAAGGAGGACAGAGGTTAAAACGATGGCCCAGATGAACTACAGCCTTGGTACTGAAAAAATAAGCAGATATGGACTGCCTAGCTAATATCTGAAAGACCCTGGATAATGAGAGAGGTAAAAGACTGGAGAAGAGAAATGAACTATTAAAAAAAAAAAAAGAAGAGAGCTGAGTTTGCAGACTATATGCCAATGAGCTTGATTTTTATTCCTGGGGAAACTGTAGAAAGAATCATTAATAAAATGGAATGTGAGCATCCAGAATGGGAAGTGGTGATTAAAAAAAGATCCAACATGGCTTCATCAAGAAGAAGTCATGCTATACTACTAACTTTACTTTCCTTTTTTGATAGGATAACCAAAACAGCAGATTAGTGGGATACTACAGATACAGTTAACTTCAGTTTTCGCAAAGCTTCTGAAAAGATATCTCAAATTATTTTTCTGGACAAGATAGAACACTATAAACTAGATTAGAATACAGTTAGATGTATTCAGAACTGGCTGATGGTCCAATATAAGCAATAGCTATTAATGATTCAATGTCAATTAGGGATTAATTCTTTGCACTTGAATCTCAAGTGCTTGGCAAAAAGTAAGCACTTGAAAAATAAATGCTTGTTGGTTGACTGATTAGGAAGAGATCTCTAGAGAATTAGCTCAGGTATACTTGGCTCTGTGCTGTTTAACATTTTTACCAGTGAGCTGGATTAAAAAATGGAATAAATTCATGGAATGCTCATCGTGTTTGTGGATGACACCAAACTGTAAGGGATGACTAACACACTGAGCAACAGAGACAAGATGCTAAAAGATCCTCATAAGAGAGATCACTGGGACAAAGATTTCATTACAGATAATAGTCAAGTCTTGTATTTGAATTAAAAAAAAGTCAATTTCCTAAGTAAAAGATGGAGGAGGCACAGTTAGACAGCAGTTCTGAAATAGATTTAGGGACTTGGATGAATGGGAAGTTCAATAAGTTAACAATGTGATGTTGGGCTGTATTAAAGTTAGCATAGCTTTTAGGAAAAAGGAGATAAAAATTCCACTACACTCTACCTTCATCAGACCTTAACCAGAATACCATATTCAGTTAAAGGAATGATAGTTTAAGGATAATGATCAATGAGTAGAGGAGAATGAGGAGAGGAGAACCTCGAGGACAGTGAAGGGCCTTGAGTTCAGGATATAAGATGATCAGTTGAAAGAACTAGGCATGTTTTAACCTGAAAATGACTTAGGAAAGACATTATAAATGTCATCAAGCATCTGAAGGGCTGCTATGGAAAAGGGAATAGATTTGCTCTGTTGGGCCCCAGAGGGAAAAACAAGAAACAAAAGGCAGAAGTTGTAAAGGAGACATTTAAGGTTTGATGTCCAGAAAAACCTCTCACATATTAGAGCTGTCTGAAAGTGGAATGAGATTCTTTGAGAAGTGGTGGGTTCTCTTTCCTTTGAAGGTCTTCAAGTAAAGGCTTGAGGCAAGTAAATGTCATTTGTCAGGGATGTTTTATGTATAGGTTGTCTAGATGACAGATGAAGTGCCTTTCAACTCCCCAGTTCTGTGATCCTGTGAGTTGCTGGCCTGATTTAGTAAAGTTTCTTCAAGCCATGTTCTACACACTAAAGAAATCATTTGCTAGGATCCCTTGGCCACAAAAAAGCAACTATTCATAGAAGAGAATTTTTACAAAGGTGTACTTTAAAAATGCTTTAAAGTTTTATTATTTTTACTATGTTAACCAAAGTCCAATTATATTAAATCAAATACACAAGAAAACAGACCACAAGGGTTTGAGTAAATCTTACTGAACTTAAGAACTCTGGATATGTCACATGCCAGATTCTCAACCTTTAGTGATGTGACCCACTACCATATGGTTGATTTAGTGATGCTCCCCTGTTTCTTATAACTGAAGAAATATTTAATTTAAAATGAATAATTTAAAGGCATATATTGGGATTTATGGGATGTCTTTTGAGATAACTGGTGCCTAGAGTTAAAAAAAAAAAAGCACCTTTCAAAAGGTTTTTATTCCAATTATTCTTTATCTCTTTAAATATAAATGAAATTCATCTACTTTCATTAAATCTGTCATAGTACTAAATATAGACCTTAAGAACCTCCTGAAGCAAAGGTGCTCTCTATGATGTAAACTTAAAAAGGAAAACAGGAAGTTTCATTACTACTTTTGAGTCCTTTAAGGAAAGGGCATTTATCCAAAATGCAGAATTACAAGGTTAATACAATGCATGCTGTTTTATATGCATGCACTAAGGAGAAGGATGCAATATGTTAAGGGTTGCAGAACTTTTATCTTAATTGCATTCATCTCTACACTTACCCCAAACTCCTCCACCTCTTCTTCCTGTAAGCAAGACCCATAAACATTCAAGCACGTGTTTGAATAGGAAAGCACAGGAGAAAGATCATAGATGAGAGTCAGAGAAACTATCCAGACAGAAGAGAAAAAAAATTTTAACAGGAAAAAAAAAAACTGTTTCCTAATAGTGAAATAAATGGGGAGGTCAGGGGAGGTGGAATGATGATATACAACATGTAGAGAACATGAAACACACAGTATTTAACATATAAATTTGAGGACCAACACTTGGCAATGAACTCAAGAAAATGTTCATGTTTTCAAAAAAAAGTCAGAAAAAAACAATAATCGAATATGATAGACTTTAAATATCAATGTTATTTTGTTCTAAGGGATATCATTTATAATTCATAACAGTCATCATAATATTTAGAGAGAGGTTACAGGGGTAGAAACTACTTAGACTGAGGTCCTAGAATTCCATTTTGAAGTTAAAAATTCTTTTTTTTAATGTGTTTTGCAATTAAATTCCTTAAACTTGGGGCCGCTGGGGGAGTGGGAGAGAAGAAAGGTAACAATCATTTATTTAGAGTCTATGATGCACTTAGTACTGTGCTAGGCACTTTTTAGGAATATTATCTCATTTGCTCCTTTCAACAACTCTGTGAAGTAGGTGCTATTATTATCCTAACTTTACAGTTAAGGAAACTGAGGCAGAGGATAAATGACTTGCCCAAAGTCATATAGTTAGTTAAGTGTCCAAGCCTGGATTTGAACTCAAATCTTCCTGACTCCAGGCCCAATATGATCTAGTTTTAAAAAAAAAACCATAATTTGGGGGCTTTATGTTGCAAATGAAATAAAGGGGTTTTAGAGGACCAAAAATATTGTACATATTAACACTCAAAACAACCTGGTAAGTACAGCAACCAAATCAGGTGGTTCCAAAAGGATCACAAATAATTACCCACCAAAGTATCTTGCTTTGTTTTTCAGTATTTCACAGGGCCCTCATCCCCATAATATTCTCAGTCTAGACCCCTTCCTTCCTCCCCAGCCCCAGTCAGCTAAGTCTGTCTTTACTGTCTTCTTTCCACACGGTCATTTCTGCATTTCTTAAGTCTGCTCCCTGCAGGCTTATTCCTGAATGATTCTCTGCAATCAGGGCAGTCTGCTTCTTAGCAGCTAGAATGACAATTACATCACCTGCTTAAAGAGACTCCACGGCACACACGTGTAGGGAATGTACTCATTAGACAAGTCCAAAGAGAAGCTATCTGGTGCCTCTCCTCAAGGACCCCCCTACACAACATTTCTAGAAGAAGGAAGGCGGGAATGACAGGTGTACCAATTTTAAGAACACAAAAGTGTTGTTTATGTTTAAAAAGGCAAAAGAAGATCAAAAGAGGATCAGAAAAAACTGATTAATAGGACTATGTCTGCCTCAAATTTAATTTTTGTGGCTTTAGTGGTTTCTGTTCCAATTTGAAACCCAGTTATTACATCCAGGGCCTGCATAAGAAACAGAGCTTTAACTAAAGCCATAAATGAACATTAACTGGCCTACTTAATAGTGTAAGTCTTACCAAACAAAATTAAATGGCTCCTTTAAACATCATATGCATAAATTAAAAAAAAAAAACTCTGCAAGATGTTTGGAAAGAGTCAGTGTAAATTAGTCAATGAGTACTTCTAAATTCTATGAATTTATTTTTATTTATTTTGGTTACATGAATAATCAGAAATGCTCACTATTGATTATGAAATCTTCTATTCTTCAAGCATCCCTAAGCTTCATCAAGTATCCAAAAGAAGCAGAAACAAATACTGAGCAATATTACTACAACTTAAGAAACTGCAACTTTGAGATTTTTTAATGTAGAAAAAACATCTGAAAATACAAATACTGACTGATGCTTTGACAAGATAACATTATTAAGCTTTTCCTAAGAACCCCAGAAAAGATGATTTTTTAAAATTATGGCAGTTCATCTGAACTGAAAATCAATGATAATTCAATTCACAATAAAAACTATACAAAACCCAGTGCCCTCAATCTTAATCCATCCAATGTAATGCTCATATTCAATTCTTTACCTTTGCCGGAACATTACAGCTGGATCCATGTTAGCAGAAGTCATTCGGACAACTTGACGGATTTCTTTGGCAATCATTCTTAGTTTCTCAAAGTTTACTAAGCCATCTACCTTGGAATCATTTCCTACAAAGTGAAAGCAGTTTTAGGAAGTCTAAAAGAGCTGGATACACTATATCAGGTTTGGACAAAAGTTAAGTATTTAGAAGGTGTATCACATTAATATTTAATATGTACCCAACAGCCTTTAAAAGAGCAAGAACTTCTAAAACTATCTAAGCCTATTCCTCGGTGGTAACTTGTTAAGAGTAGAAGATACGGTATTAAAGTAAATAAAACTTGTTGTACAGCTTGAGGAGTCGATTTACTTATTTTACAGTTATTTCATGTGCTAGGCTTCAAGAGATAATATTTATTATCTATATTGGTGCTTAAGCTAATATTAAGTGGTAGGTTAAACAATTGCATCAGCTCTTTCAAGCAACCGAGCTAAGCTGCAGGTTTTACGTTGCAGTAAACCAGAACATTCTCTAATTGTATGTATTAATCATTCACACAGCTCAGTCCTAGTGTCTAATGCAGCAGATGAATAATACATTTCTGATCAAAGAGCTGAATGTTATTTCCAAAGAAGTCTATTTTAATAGAAGAGAATAATTGAGCACTGGGAGATTTGAGATCAATATAAGTATTAAGAAGAGACCATCAAGTCTTTTAACAAATTTAGACCAAAACACGGGAGTAAAGGGGTAGAGGTGGATAGAAGAGAATTAATGATGAAAACAGGAAAGGCAGGGTCCAATGGTCTGGCTCCCCCTACGTATAGTCTCTGGTAGTCCAATTTGGAAGGTAAATTATGTTCACAGCATTATACTAGACCTTAGTCAGTTTCTAAATAGTATAGTTACTAAAACTAGAGAAATTTGTGCTTTAGACAACTGACATTTGATCCTAGGACAACTTAGAGCTATTTTGCAAAGTGAGTCAGAAAAATAATTCTGAATACCACCTTCCTCATCTGGAAAATGATGAAAAAGGAAGTGGGAGAAAATCCCAAATAAGTGACATGTATCTTATTATACTGCTTGGACTGAAAGAGATACCAAACTAGTATTTTAGTGAGTTATGAAGCTAAGAGACTGATGACACTTCAATACCAATTTTAGAATGAAAAGATTGCATGTGCTCATGTTAAAAATGGACCTTTTCCATTATCTACACCAGCATTTATTTCAATTACAGAAAACCTCCAAGAAGTCTTTATATATATGTTCTCTCTATATTATAGAACTATTGAAACAGAATTTCTCAAAATATTATTTGGTAATGTAGTTTTATTAGAATTTTTTTATGGTTGAAATACCTTCATGTAGAAACGTAATATCCTTCTTGACAACAGGAAAGAGTGGAATAATTGGCGGTTGCATGCTTTGACTACTAAGAATATTTCGATACTTCGCCATGTTTCTAGATGGATCAAAAAGATCTTGAAGATCTCGAAGGTGTTTTTCATATTTGCTTGGCAGTTTCTCCCAAGTACCTCTGAGTCTTGAGACAGATGCAAGGTTCAGGCCACTGTAAATGATGAATAAACAATCACTAAAGGTAAATACTTTAATCACTAGTATTTTTTAAAAGACAGTATCTTTTTGACAAGATTTAGCAGTAACCAAGCTATTTGCCTACAACTCACCAACAGTATTGAAAACATCCTAACTGTCTCCCTAACTTAGAAGGGAAAAATGATGATAGGATTGTGAAGGTAGTTCTAATCATAGGGTTAACATTTAATTCAAAATAAAATTCTGTATCTCTAAAATGTTTCAGCAGTAGCTAAACTGCAAATGACGATCTTAACAGCACTGGAAAGAGACATCGCAAAAGTAGGTTGCAAACTATTATCAATAATGCTTGTGCTTGGAAAGTGGAGTAAAATATCATATCCATATCATGTGTGATACAACATGAATGCACACTGGTCATATGAGGGAGTGACAGCCACTAACAGACCACCTAAATGCTACCCTGATATTTCCTTTAAGTCTTAAAGGAAAAAGGCCTTCAGTATATCAGGTGGATCTATCTAGGATTTACAGAAAGAGAGACAAGTATTACACGAGGTAGTATGTACAGAACAGCATCATACTTCTATAGAAGGAGTTTTCACATTAAGAAGATGATGGAAATAAGTTATCTAAATAGTTTCGTAGGAGGTAGGCTATATCTGAAGGAGGAGCTAACAAAAAGAAATTAATGGGTTATAATAATGCTAAGGTAAGTAGTAGAGAAAGCAATTACCAAGGAAGTAGTCTGGCAGAAATCAGATTGGGACCAACATCTCATATCATATATCTATTTTTTTAAGTGTATTTTTGGTGAGAAGGCAGGGCAATTAGGGTTAAGTGACTTGTCCAATGTCACACAGCTACTAAGTGTGTCAAATGTCTGAAATCAGATCTGAACTCAGATCCTCCTAATTCCAGGACTGGTATTCTATTCACTGCACCACCTAGTTGCCCTCATATCATATATCTAAACAAATTATAAATAGACGAGTAACCTGAATGTAAAAAGGTCATGTCAATAAAAAAAAACTCAGAGAATGTTAGTACCTTTCCTATTAAAGGTTTGAAAAAAATAAACAAGGTATAGAAGGGATCACAAAAGAAGAAATGGCCAATTTTGGTTATTAAGAAATTGAAAAACTTTTGCACAAAACCAATTAAGTAAGAAAAAAAAGAAAAAATGATGATAAGAAAATTTTCACCTCAAGTATCTCTGATATTAAGTTAATAGTTAAGATATGGAAGTAACTGGTAAAAATATATACATAAAAATATATAAAACCAAGAATCATTCACCAATAGATTAAGTGGTCAAAGCATACAAATAGCCATCAAAAGAAGAAATACAAAATGTCAACATCCAGAAAGAGGCAGCATGGTGAAGTGAGTATAAAGAGAACCGGCCTATAAGAAAGTGCCTGTATTGTACTGGAGTATATTATTGGAAAGTGTCAGTTCCCAAATCAATTTGTATTAAAATTGATACCCTGTTGGTGAAAATGTTGTATCCTTTCAAAACAATGTAAACCTCTTGCAGGCAACAACTGTCTCACTTCCATATTTTTATCCCGAGTGCCTTACAATAACTAATATATAGGCACTTAATAAAAAGTTGCTTGACTGACCAATCTTAGAATGAAGAAGAAAGGGAAAAAAATATGTCCCAGATCATTTTAAAGGCTAATCCCTCTCTTTCCCTTTGCTTTAACATCCTGTCACTTGCAATGCCTTAAAGGCATCTTGTTCCTACGTTCATCCTCCTCTAGAAATCTTTATGCTCTCCCTCAACAGCAGTTCCATTCTAGGCTTCTAGATTCATTTCTCTAGCTTGTCCTATCTAGTTACTAAGATGATTAATGAACAGAGCCATGGACTTGAAGTTGGGAAGCCCTGAGTTGAAATCCAGGCATCCTTAAGACATTTAACTGTCTATAAGACCTGGGAAAGTCACTTATCATTCATTATGTCAAATATACATATTACATTTTTTAAAAATGTAAATATTGCACGTGTTAACACAAATTTGTACCCACAACATCTTGCATATTTATACATAATAAATGCATAAATGAATAAATTACTCAAGTTCCTGATAAAGGAAGAAATAGTTGGTTAAAGTACCTGCAATATACTCCATTATGTTCCAACCTAAATATAATGTCCACATTTAAATAAGTTTAATATATTGTTAATTACCTGTCACTGTAGCTAGGTCTAGCTCTCTAATGAGATTAAACACTTTTTCCAATGTTTATACTGCTCCATATTAACTATAGTTAATAAACTTAGTATGTACTTTAGAGACACCTAGTGATTGGCTGATCCAATAGAAACGGTCTTCAAACTGTTTAAAAATAAGTTTTATCATTTGAACAATAATACCAATATATAATAATGATTCAATGAAAATAAATTTTTCTTATCCTGACAAAGGCATAAAAATTTGGATCACTAAAAAAGATATGTTGCTATGTTTCTTATATATTTTCCAGCACAATTTTATTTTTTGGCTGAATTCTCACAGCCTGACTGCTAAAGTTCTAGCTAAAGCATTATTTATGAATATATATGCTATATTCATCTATATTAAGTTATGGGAGAGATACAGTCATCTACATCAGAAGAATGCTGTGAGCACCAAATGAGATAATGAATGGAAAAGGTCTATAAATCTTAAGGTACTACACAAATGACATGTAAAAAAGGACTATTCTTGCTTAACAAAAATTTCTCTACAAGTTAAAGATTTAGTTTCATACTTTAATAACCTGCTTTCTTTCCCAAGCTAGACTGTACCTAATTATCTCATTTTTCACTGCTTCAACATATAAGATTACATGCTAAGTGAAATAGATACAAAAAAGTAAGTTATATGTGTTCTGAGGGGAAAGACTGGGAGAAAAAGGAAAAGTTCTATAAGAAAGGGAGCTTATGAGTTAGATTTTAAAAGATGGTTAAGAACACAACAGGCAAAGACAGGGAGAGCAGGCATTCTAAATACAGAGAATAACAGCAACGGCATAAAGCCCCAAGGAGCAATGGAGTGTGTGTTTGGGATCAAAGAACAGTCTGGTTTACTTGGAGGACAGAAAGTGAAGGACACGGGGAACGTAGCATGAGATTTCAGGAATGACGGTGTAAAGGGATGCAAAGCGACCAAATCCAAACCCTACAGTTTACAGATTAGGAAACTGAGGCCAGAAAGATAGAGTAACAAGGTTACATCAAAAGGTGATGTGACAGCTTACACCAGAAGACATACATTCTATTGTTACACATCCAACTACCCGAAAAGAGTGAAACCTCAATTATCAGACAAACGCAAATACCGACAACCAACAAAATGGCAAAAACAGCTAAAAGGAAACAAAACTACTGCCAGCAGGACTGTGGAAAGACAATGACGCTCACACGTTGTTAGTCGGACTAGTGAGCTGCTAGACTAATTTAGAAGAGCAATCTGAAAATACAAACAAGAATCATGAAAAATGATTATACACTTTGACCCAATAATCCAGTTATAAGGAATGTGCCCTGAGAGAGTCATCAAAAAGAAAAAAGAACATTATGTTAAAAAAAATAAGTCTGGTAAAAACCATGTACTAATAAGGAACAGACAGGCAGTGGATAGAAGTGCTGGGCCTAGAGTCAGGAACGCTAATCTTTCTGAGTTCAAATCTGGCCTCAAATCTTGCCATACTTACTGTATGACCCTGGGAAAGTCACTATACCCACACCTGCCTCAGGGTTCTTCATCTATCAAATGAGTTAGAGAAGGAAAAACGCAAACCAGGTCAGTATCTTTGCAAAGAAATCCTCTAACGATGTAATGAAGAGGTGGACAAAAAAAATATCTTTTGTTTGTACGTTAGTTGTTTCTGAAAATACTTTACCTTTCTCAAGCTAATTGTTCATATCCTTCAAAGTGACCACGGGTAAAGCATTTCACCTCTCTGGACTCACCACAGTTTCCTTATCTTTATAATTAGGGAACTGAATTATATGATTTCTTCTCTATCCCTAGATTTTACGGTCCATTGTCACTCTAGAATGTCTGTATTATTGTGCACAAAAAAAAGTCACAAGACTGAAAATGTAAAAAAAAAAAAAAAATTTAACTGACCTAAAAAAGAGATCAAGGAGAACTGAGTCACTGAACTACCTGAAATCTATGTCCAAAAAAAGTGCTAGATTGCTTATTTAAAGACATAAGAGAAAATTTCCCAAATCTCTTAGAAACAGAATGCAAAGTAGAAATTTTAAAAATCTATCAGTTATCTACTAAAAGAAAACTCAAAGTGAAAAACCGCAGGAACATTATTTCCTAAATCCTCAGTTCATAGATCAAAGAAAACAATTCTGCAAGCATCCCAAGAAGAAAGAACTCGAGTAAAGGGAGCAACAATCAGGCTCACACAAGATTTAGGAGCCACCACGAAAAATGAATGGAGACTTTGGAGTACAACATTCCAGAAGTAAAAAGATATACCTTAAAATCAAGAATAACTTACCCAACAAAAATGAGTATAATCCTACAGTGGAAAAAATAGATCTTTAATGAAATAGAAGACTTCTAAGCATTCCTAATGAAAAATTCTGAACTATGTGGAAGTTCTCAAGTACAAATGCAGGAGTCAAGAGTAACATTAAAAGGTAAATGTGAGGGGCAGCTAGGTGGTACAGTGAATAGAGCACCAGCCCTAGAGTCAGCAGGACCTGAGTTCAAATCCGACCTCAGACACTTGACACACTTACTAGCTATATGACTTTGGGCAAGTCACTTAACCCCAACTGCCCTCCAAAAAGCAAAAAAAAAAAAAAAAGGAAATGTGAGCAAGCAATCATAAGGATAACACAAGGATGAACTGTTTACATTCTAATACAGAGAGATGACACATGTGTGTCCCATCAGATCCCTATCATTAAAAGAGATCAAAGAAGAAGTTTAATGACACAGAGGGCCCAGGAGTAGCTTTGTTATGATTTGATGATTTTAAAATAAGAATTTAATGATTAAAAGAAGAACTGGGGAAGGAGGATGGAGAATAGGTAAAGGAAGGATGGGTGAGATCATCTCAGCTACTTTAGGTGCGCAAGTAGAAAACGAAAAACAAAAGGAGAGGGTGAACAACACTTGAACCTCACTTTCATCTCAACTAGCCAAAGGAGGGGAGAACAAACAAACAAACACACACACACATACACACATACACACACACACACACACACACACACACACACACACACACAGAGCATGTGTAAAAATACATTTCATTCAACAGGGAAATATGAGGGAAAGAGGGAGAAAAGGGAAGACAGATTAAGAGAGTGATTCATCCTAAGCAAAAACAACTCGGGCTATGAAAGACTGACAAGTAAAAGGAGTTTAAAGGAAAGGAAAAAAGGTTGTGAAGCTGCCTTTGGACTCTAGGTGAGGACAAGAGTTAAGTGAGACATGGGAGCAGAAACAGATCGCATCAAACTTACATCACACTGCTGAGCTTACACCATCTCTTACCACCTTCTTTGTTTAAAAAGGTAGCAAGAAACTCTGATCAACAAAAAGGACCAATAATATTGCAGAGGACATGAAGAGTGTGTGTGTGTGTGTGTGTGTGTGTGTACATACATGCACATATGTACAGTTGTTTGACTGCATATTTATTACATGGATTTTATTCCTTCTCTTTCAATTGAGAAGTAGGTAGGAAGGAGAAATGGCAGATTTTTGCTATTACAGGAAGAAAATTAAGTTAAAAAGAGGCATATATTGAATGCAGCTAAGATGAGAAGAGAAGCATAAGCCCTAAAAAAAAAATTTCAGCAAGCTTCTCTGATAAAGCCTGATTTCTCAGAAACATAAGGAATAGATTCAAATTTTTGAAAGCAAATTCTACAACAGATGAATAGTCAAAGGAAATAGTCTTTAAAGGAAAAAAAAATCATAGCTATCAATAATGTCACATGAAAAAATTTTCCAAATCACTAATAATTAAGAGATAAGAAAATTAAAGTTAACTCTAGAGTTCTATTTCAAATCCTCTAGAATGGTAAAGTTGGTAAAAAAACAGAAATGAAAAACACTAGGGTGGCTGTAGGAAACAAGGCACATTAACACACTATTGGTAAAACTGTGAAACAGGTCAATCATTCTGAAAAGTAATTTGGACTTATGTCCAAAAAGTTACAAAAGGCCTTTGATAAACCACTAATTTACCTTCCGGGTCTATACTCCAAGAAGATAAAAAGGAAGAGGACATATACACAGAAAATATTTGTGGCAACACTTTTTGCTGTGACAAAGATTACCTCTCAATTGGGGAATAGCTGAAGAAAGTATGCTATATCAACATAATAGAATACTCTTACGTATTGTAACAAATGACAGAAGACTAACCTGGGAAAACTTATATGAACAAAGTGAAGTAAGCAGAACCAGGAAAATAATTTATATGATAACAACAACATTATAAAGACAAACAACTATGAAAGACTTAAGAACTCTGATCAACACAATGATTGACCATGAGTCCAGAAAAAATGAAGAAGACAACTTCTGTCAGAGAGATGATGAACTCAAGATGTAAAATGGGACATACATTTTTTATACGCATAGTCAAAGTAGGAATCTGTTTTGTTTGACTATGCAAATTTCTTACAAGGTCGATCAGGTGGTACATTGTGTGTGAGTCCTGGAGTCAGAAGATCTGAATTCAAATACACCCTCAGACATTTATTTATTAGTTAAATGACCATGGGCAAGTCACTTAAACCTGTTTAGTTCCTCATCCGTAAAATCAGCTGGAGAGTGAAACAGAAAACCAGTCCAGTATCTTTGCCAAGAAACCTTAAATAGGGTCACAAAAAGTTGGATGCAACTTAACATTTCTTACAAGGGTTTTATATTCGATGAGAAAATAAGTACTTGTTAATTGAAAAAAATATGTTTAACAAAATGTTTTCTCGGTATATATTTTATATTTTATGGAAGTTTATCTTTAAAAATGAAATTCACTTTCCTAATGGCCTATAATTTCATGTTTAATCAGAAATTAATTTGCTCTCCCATTAATTGAGATAAACATATTATTCCCATCTATTCTTTTTTTATAGATTATTTTCTTTTGTTTAATTCTATGCTGCAATTGAAACTGTGGTACATCACTTAAAATATGGACCTACTTTCATTTTTTCATTATGCTGGGTACCTTGTTTCCCTCAATAACATTAATTAATGAATCTTTCAATTTTTATCATTTACAGATTTAACAAACATCATGAGGCAGTGTAATAGAGCAGAAAAGAAGACTACGTTTGGAATCAGATTACCTGGGTTAAAGTTCTGACCTGAATCAAGTGATAAACTTTTTGGCCTCAGTTTCTTCATCTTTAAAAGGGGAGGACTAGACCAGAAGACCACTGATGTCCCCTCCAGCTCTACAGCTGTAAATTTATGTCTCATAACTGGCAAATGGTTGAACATAATATATTATCTCACTGCAATACTAAAATGGTATAAAATTACTAAGGAACATAAAACAATTGCAAATGAAGCAATTCAAACAAAACAAAACAAAACAAAAAAACCAACCACCAGAATAGAGAGAGATGATAAAACAACAACAAGAACAGCATTTATATAGTGATTTAAATTTTTCAAAGGGCTTTACAAATATTATCACATTTTATCCTCACAACAACCCTAGAAATAGGTCCCATTCCCATTTTACAGATAAGGAAAATAAGGCAGAAGTTACCTAGAGTCACACATTTCATAAGTGTCTGAGGCTAGATTTGAACTCAGGTTTTCCTGAATTTAGGTACAGCACTCTGTCTAGTTATCTGGCTATATACGCTACTATATAAAAAGGAACACACACACACACACACACACACACACACACACACACACACACACACACGCACACACAAATACAGAGATGAACTAACAATTAAAGAAAGAAATTAATACAGAGGAAAGAGAATATGGATATAACTGTCAAAATCCATTTATGTGTACATAACTATGGGCATGTTTCTTTGCATTTGCTATTTAAAATTCATTTAAACAGAGGCAGTGTTGTATAGTGGATAGAGCTTCAAAACCAGGAAGACATGGATTCAAGTCTCATTTCTACCACGGGTTAGTTACTCTGAGCAAGTCACTTAATCTCTCAGTGCTCTAGGCAATTTTCTAAGAATATAAATTGCAGAAAAGGTGCTAACTTCATTGGTCAGAATTTCCTCATCCACAACTTCCCTAAACCAATAAAATCACAGATATAGTCCCCATACCTATTTAAAGTTGAGCATATAATAATTTTAAAAAACAAAAGCCTGAAAATAAACATTATTCAAGGTACTCTAGGCTTTACAAAAGCTAGCACTTATACAGTATTTTAGGTTTACAAAGCACTTTAGATAGTATTTGATGACAACAACTCTAGGAGTTACCATCCTTATTTTTATAGATGAGAAAACTTAGTTTCCTTAGATTAAGTGACTTGCCCAAGATCACAAGGTCAGGTCTTCTTGACTCCAATTCCAGGATGCTATCCCTAGCACACCTATAGCTATCCCTTTAAAAAAAAAAAGTTTTCTTTTCTTAATGCCTGAATCACCAAAATATTCTCAGGTGTGCACAGCCTAAAAAGATAAGGCACTGATAGATTCTGGAGGTCCTTGAAGTTAGGTATATGAGGTTGAACTTTACTCAGTAGGCAATAAAAAAAAATGACACAAACACATCAATACGAAAGAAAAATTATTTTAGAATCAATATACAAGATGGACTAGAGCAGAGCGAATGGATGCAAGAAGAACTATAGAGAAGGTATTGAAAACAGTTTAATAATGAATGCTTGTAATTCAGCAGTGGCAGGGCAAACAGAGAAAAGGAAACAGATCTAGAAAATGTGGTAGAAGTAGAAGTGGCAAGATTTGATAAATAACTGAACATGAGAGATATGGGACAAGTAAGAGTAAAAGTCATGAATATATGGAAGATTGGATAAATGGTAAAACTAATTACAGAAATAGTAAAGTCAAACAGGGACAGATTTAAAAGAAAATGTAATGAATTTAATTTTTGACATGTTGAGTTTGAAGTGCAGGTAGAGATGTACTGCAAACTGCTGGAAAAATGGGTCTGCATCTCAGCTCTGGAAACAGAATTTGGGAATAATTTAAATGGCTTAGAAGCTATGCAGAAAATAAGACTGGTAGGTGAAAAATTAATAATATTTGACAACTGATAATTCATGAATCAATATTCAATAAAGAATTTTCAAAAGAAGAATTACAAGCTAATAACATGTGCAAGATTTTCCAAAATACATACTAAAAGAAATACAAATCAAAACCAACTTGAAGCTTTACTGCATACTCTTGCAGCTTGTCTTGAACAAGTATAAGAACTCTAAAACAGAACTTTAGCCTCATTATTAATATTACCCAAGCGAGCTGTATACAATTGTTTCCATGTAATCTAAGAAAATTACCTTATCACTGCAAACATGGAATTGAAGTTCTTGCATTCTCGACAGTGAAGAGCAATTTTAATAAAATGTTTAATAATCTTCATTCTTTTGAGCAGATTTGATTCTGTCAAAATTTCCGTTGCAACCCAGAAAGTTTCTTGGTTTATAATGTTCTCAAACTCTTTCAAGTGAGTATTCCCTGTTTTGGAGTTCAACTTAAAAAGATCATCGATGTATTCAGTAGGCTCAATGTTTCTAAATAATTCAAAGTCCCTCATTGACAGCTGGGTTGCTACCTCGATGGTACTAAGTTGCAACAAGGTTATTTGACTTTCTCTAAGTAATTCCTGGGCATCTTCATCTGAGCACAAGGTTTCTGTTTCCATGTTATTTTTCAGATAGTATCTTTTAAAAAAGAGAGACAGAAAACAATTTAATCATAGCAAATATGTACGTGAAAGATTTTCCAAAACATTAATACTAAAAGAAATGCAAATCAAAACAACCCTGAAGTTTTACTTCACACTCTGGCAAAAAAAAAAGGGGGGGGAATAATTAAGGTTGTGAGAAGATAGGTACCATTGGTGCATTATTGGTGGAGCTGTGGATCAGGACATCTATTTTGGAAAGCAATTGGGAATTATGCAAATAAAATTACTAAAATTCCCATACTCTTGACTTTGAGTTTCCATTGCTACAAGTATACCATAAGTATAAGGCATTGATAAAAGAAGAATCCTAATGTTGAGGCGAAGTAGACAGGAGTAAACAGGATGCAGGATATGAGATAAGGTGCAGGATGTGACCAGCTAGGAAAGTGATCAAAGAAGACTATGCATTGAAGTCCCATCACTGTGGACTTACCTGGGTACTTTCACAAAGCACCACCAATTAACCTGACAACTCTTCCCCTCCCCTTTCCTACTCTCTGTGTTTATCCATATGGACAACATGACATCCTGGAGTAGTACTCCCCTTCCTCCCATTCCATAAAATTGTAGTTAAACCATACCTTTAACCTAGTCAACTGCCTTTGCCTCTTATGGGAAGCAGGGCCATACTCTGATCCCTTAGGGGAGTAGGACTCACTGCCTATGCGCTGTCTTTCACATGAAGCAGACCCACTGGGGTTCTGCCTCACAGGGAACAAGCTTGCGTGGGTGCATTACCCCAATAAAATGCCTTTCTTTAACCTGGAGACTCTTTGAGTGAATTTCTTTCAGGACAATAGAACCCACATGACTTTACTCCATCATTTCAGGTGACACTCCCAACATTCTTGGGGTGCACCTCTGAACTCATCACTTATGTACACCAAAGTAAACGACCATTAATTGGAGGAGAGAGTTGGATGACTTCGTACAGCTGTCTCACTCAAATTCAATTGAATGGCAAGTCAAGATAGCACCCTCGTGTTGTCAGTGGTCTTCTTCAAATGAAGGATGAACAACAGATATACATAAATTCTCTACACAGAGAAAGGGGATGTGAGTCAAACTTTATCACATGTATCTCTTACATGTGTGCCTTGCTACTACTATGGTCTAAGTTTCAGCTTCTGCGTGTTTTTGTAGGAAGGAGTTGTAAGACATGATTGAATTATGTTTCCACAGAAAATGATATAAAAACAGAAATTATATGAAGCCATACTGATGGCTAATGTCAGAGACAAAAACTGCTTGTATAAAAGAATGGGGGAGGTTGGAGCCTGAGACTCAGCACGCCTAAGAAGGCCTCTTCCCGTATATCAAAAGGGACTAGCCAGGTCACATGTCACTCACAAAGACTAGGCTTCTTAACTCAGATTCAGTATAACAGGACTTTTATTATTGATATCCTGGGCTACAATCTTCAAACTAATGCTTTGTCAAATCTCTTAGTGATTGGGAGAAATCTTTTCTCATGCTATCTGATGCTGACAATTGGGGAAGAAACTAAAAATATTCTGTTTGGTATTTCCTTCTATAAAGAATAAAATATATGATGATGAGAAGGAAGTGGGGAATTGAAATGTGAGAATGAGAGGATGTGGTCAAGGAGTGGGATTTAATGAACCCCAAAATGTTAACCAATGGGATTCAAGGCATGAAATTCGAATCTGAACAAATTATAAAATGGACTATGTAATTTGCTTAAATTCGTCTGAAATGACGTGAAATATATTTTTTTTTTCGCTTTTTTGGAGGGGGCAAGGCAGGGCAATTGGAATTAACTGACTTGTCCAAGGTCACACAGCTAGCAAGTGTGTCAAGTGTCTGAGGCCTGAGACCTGACTCCAGGCCACTGCTCTATTCACTGTGCAACCTAACCACCCCAAAAATCTTTCTTTCTAAATTCATTCATGGCCAGGTCAAATTCTTGGGTATTTCTGACAGAGTGAACCAAGTTCTCAAGAGAAGGTTTTACATTAGCCGTCTTTACTATGTTACCTGACAGGAGTAGTAGCTGCTCTCTGGAGACCTAACGTTCAATTCAAATGGAAGTTGGGAAATGCTGCTGCTATTATTTCCTTCTTCTTTTTCTTTTTCCCAAAAAGCTGGGACAGTTTACTTTTGTTCCGACCAGTTTTTGGTTTTAATTTCTCAAAAACCGGCTTTAAAAAATGTCCAATTTCACTAAGCCTTTGGACCCAAATCATTCCAGATTTCACTGAATGGCTAATATGGGCCCCAGTCCAAGCCCTAAGTGGATCACTGTTTAGGTTCTGATATCCTAAATGAGTGTAAACAGCAATTATTTTCTGTTCATGTCAGAAACTCCAACAGTCTTCCTCTCCTAGACTGATAACTTCGTGATGGTAAATTAGGCCATCTTTTTTCTTAATTCTTACCTAGCCCTTAGTCATTGAATGAGCATGGCCTCAGACACAATGACACCTGGGAAAGACATTAATTTAGAAAGACCAAGGTCACCCACTACATCTTGGTCCATCACCTCTTGACCTTTGCCTTGTCACTGGCCCCTGATGACTCTGGAGGAAAGAGTGACACTCACATCAAATACACACACCAGTCAAGACATCACTCTTGTGATGTCATTGGTCTTCTTTGAGAATAAAGGGCAAACAACAAACCTTTAACTGAGGAATGGCTAAACAAATTATAGTATATAATATGATAGAATATTATTGTGTGTGAATGATGCATACAGAGAAACATGGAAAGAGCAACACAACATGAAGAATGAAGTATACAGAGCCAAGAAAACAACATATACAAAAACAACAACAGGGTAAATGGGAAAAACAATCACAAAATTATCAAAGGTGATACAAAGAACAAGTATGGTCCCAAAAAGACAGGAGAAGACATCCCCATCCCACTCCACTACAGAGGTAGAAGGTTCACATATTGGTATACCACACATCAAACTTTTTTGATGTAATAATGAATTTTGCTGATTTTTTTCCTCTTCTTTTTTTTTCCTTTAAAAATATTATTTCTTATATTTCTCTGGAAAGGGTATATAGAGGAATATTGGAAGAAAGTCTAGTTATATGAAAAACAAAAGATATCAACTTAAACTTTTTTTAAAGAAGATAAAATGACCACAAAACATACACTTTCTACATTGACCTCTAAAACTCTACGTATTAGGTTGCTAAAGTATATCAACATGCTTAGTAATATTACAAATATGATGAAAAATTAAAGTCGCTGAAAATAAAAATAAGAAAAAGAAATCATTTATTTTTGACTAGCAATTTTTAACCTTTTTTGTGTAATGGACCTCTTTTCTGGCAGTCTAATTAAGGAAATGGTCATTTATTTTTTCCCTATCCAAGTACTTAATAGCCCTAAAATCTATCCACAGACCTCTGTGAACTCCAGTTTAAGAATATCTGTTCTAGAACATGCTGTATAATAATTCAGTATATGCCTTTTCAGTTTAATGTTATATATCAGGGATACTACTTTTGCCATATCAGTGGCAAAGTATTAAGCATCTAGAGGGTACATTATACTAATCTAGGCACTTCATAACGAAAACTCTGAGAGAAAAGTGTCCTGTGTACTTACAGTGCTTACTGTAAGCTCTTTTCTCCATTATTTCCTAATATAAGTGTAATACACTGGAAAAAGAATAACCCAGGCAATCATGAGAAAATTCTGGGGAAAACTGGGTCCTAAATCCAATCCTACTCTTTCCTATTTGCGTTCTAAGTTTGGTCAGACTCCTGCTGGGATGACCTCAGTTAAGTCACTTCACTTCTTTAAGCCTGTTTCCTCATCATTAAGAGGAGGGAGTTGAAACCTTGAGGTTATTTCCAGCTGTCATGCAATGACTCTGCAAACTCTTTGCTCCAGTCAAGCTATCTCATGACACATGAACACACTGCATTCACTCATATCTTCACAGATTACTGGAGCTGGAGGGAACACTGGAAATCACTGAAAGATAAATCTCCACTATCATTCCCTTCATTTTGAAGTTTTCCCATCTACTCGTTCCTTCCCTGATGCCAACATATCCAAGTCTCTCCTATCTCCCTTTGAGCATTAAATTGCTATAATATTAATAGCCTCCACAATTTCTGAACTAGAAAATTAAGCTACCATGAATTATTTCTTTAAAAGTAAGCAAATACTCATCTTTTCAATTTCAAAGATAGATCCGAAATTGGGAGGAGAGAATTTAATGTGAATTTTGGATAAACTTAAACAATATAATTCAAACAATTAAGCTCATATATTTCTAATGCAACATTGAGGGTATTACTTATATTTTATTACAAGTGCTTTAAATTTTGAGATCATACCCTCTAATAAGCAAAGATATATTTACCTTCCATTTAGCTGAATTCTATCTGCTAATTTGGAGAATTGATCTGGTAGTCTTCTCTGCTTTATAACACCTTCTGGACTAACAGAAACCTCACAGAGGGAATACGTTTCAGGGGCACCTGTTAAGCTGAACTCATGTACTGCATGGGAAACAACTTCTTTGGCTGTGGTGTCCTTACTGATGATAATGTAGCAGCTTTGTTGATCTGCTTTAAAAACTCTTATAACTTGATCTGGAATATCTGTGAATAAAAAGATACAATTATTATTTTCATAAAATTGTAAAATGTTTACATTAACTAGTTTTGAAAAGAATAAACACAAACGCATGACATTTTCAGTTTCTTAGTCTAACTTGGGAGACTTTTATTTGCATTTACTGTGCAATGCCACCAAATTTAGTTAAAAGGAAGAAGATAATTTAGTCCAGTCAATATTCAAAATATCACGAACACAATGAAGAAAATAGCTAGAGGGACCGGACCTGTACATAGGAAATTTTTCCTGTACAAATGTACAAATAGCACCCAACTTAAAAGTCCCAAAGTTGCCTAGAGTAAGGAATCTAACTATACATGAAGAGAATCAGCACCAAATCCTATCACACCTTCATTCTGGGAAGTGATTCACCCAAGATAACAGCGATTTTCTAGAACGGCTAACATTGCATCTATTTCTTTTGATTTTTATTTACACTGTACCACACTGTCTACTTTCTAAGCACTGGAGAGTTCATCATCAATTTCTTTCCCTTACTGACAATTTCCAACTCAGGATTATTAAAAAATGATTTGAATATAAACTATTATTTTAAAAATCTGTCATGATTTGAAACAGTAACTTCTAGATTTAAATCTCTTAAAATTATTATGTCATAGAAAATGAACTAATCATATTATTTTTGGATATTCAGAAAAAATGACAATTGTAATACATAAATAACTCTTAAAACACAGGAAGCAATTTATTAGCTATAAAATACAACATAAATATACCATGCAAAGAACTTGCAATCCAAAACATACTTACAGTAAAAACCAACAGCTACAGGCAGCAAAAACAAAACAAAGCCATTCTTTAAAATTCTAATCATAAGAAACAAAATATTAAACTAATCCTAAGGCTTTTTTTTTCAGTTAAAAAATGTATAGCATGCAGCACAAAAAGAAATCTGATCTGCTTTGATAAACATTAATAAACTTCACCTGATATTATTGTAAGATACTTCAAAAAGTCTGCTCTCATGCTCATCTTACTAAATGATCTAAAATTAATACTTCAAGTAAAAAAATATGGGAAGAACACCAGTATCTTCTAAGTGAAACTACTTTGGTAAACTTGCATCATCAGATGGTTTAATAACTGTATTTCTTTAATATTCCTTTGGAAAATGTTGCTGTTGGGGATCTTTTCATGTGAACATGTTCTAAGAGAATTCTGCTTTATTTAGAAATAAGGACTTTTAAATTTTAGTTAAATGACTACATACAGTACCATCTCTGTACAAATGTTACATGAAGATATTGGTGAGGCAATGGCATGTATGTTTCCATGTACACACTCACAGGTATATACAATGTACAAACCAAAATACCAATTCAGGACAAACAATAAGCATATTCAAAAAGCAGGTTTTATTTAAAGCTGATTTACAAAAACTAAATCACTGTTTAGTTTGAGCAAGTCCATATATCCAAAGACCCTGAAAAGACTGCCGTGAATCTAAAGCAACTCTAAGGAAATTCTATCATATTTTTTTTTCATTCATTCATGGACAATAATGAATTTAAGAAAAAAGACTTTGCTTAAAACCAATATTTGAACAAATATACACACACACACACACACACATGTATATATGTATATGTATGAATGAAGTAAATTAAATACCAATTCATTCGTTTAATTTGAATTAAATACCAATTCCTAGTTTCCTGCTAAGAGGGTTTATTAAGATATGACTTATATTGACATATGTGTACATTCACACATATGTTCATACATGTTCAAATCAAGGAAAAGTATTACCAAAATAATCACCTATCTTTTTATTTTTACTTATTTTCTAAGGCAATTATTTATGCAAAATGTACTTTCATCAACAAATGAAAATGTTTCTTTTTTTAACAAAGGTGTATCTAATTTTCAAAAGTTTTAAATTTTTTTTAACTAGAGAAGAAAGGTTTGATAATCATTGCAACAGTGATAACCAAGACATAAGGTTTTTATTGAATAAATATTTATGAGAACAGAAGTAAACCCTGTATAGGCGGGAAAAACTTGCTAAGTATTTCTAACTTTTAATATTTATAATATATTGTTTAGGCCACCTGGATAGAAGGAAGGAAAATATGAGGAGTTTGGGAAATAAGACCATAAGCCTGGCACAGGGTTCACAGACTTAAGAGCTAAAAGGGACTTGAGACAACATCTCATTCAATCTCATTATTTAATGGAAGAGGAATTGATACCCAGAGAGTTGAGTTTAAGTGACTTGCTTAAGGATATCAAATAGAAGAGCAGGAATTAAAATCCAGGTCCTCTAATTCCAGCATTCCTTTCATTATGTCAAGCTTGCCATGTAACACAGAATGCTGAAAGGCTTTAATTATACAGACATTTACTAGTGTTGTCTCTCTAGCCAAAGTACAGAAGCCAATTTCTTGATCTGTAAGAAAGATTTTATATTTCAAAAGCTGGTCAAATAGCCATAATGAAAAAAAAAAAAGAACTATTCCTGCTCATGAAGAGAGGATTAAAAGAGGAAAGCAAAGAACTAGAATCTATGCTGATCACTTGGGGAATTATTGTGGTACATGGATTATTGTGGCATAAGAAGTGAAGAGACAATTATAGAGAATCCTGATTAATATAAACTGATAAGAGAGAAGCAAACAGAACCAAGAGCACAATTCACAAAATGACTAGGACACTGAAAAGGAAAATAACTTTGAAGAACTTAAAAGGCCATGAGCAACCACGTCTCCAGAGGACCTTCTGACAAGAGAAGTAGTGGATGGAGGGTGACAGTAAAATACATAAATCTTTGGACATAGCCAATGTGGAAATTTTTGGGGGATCAGTTGGGAGTATGGGGATGGAAAGGAGAGAAAATATATCTGAATTGAAAAAAATTAAAACTAAAATTCTAAAAAATAAAGCAAGCAGTATGAAGTGAAGATTTATAGTTTCATATAAAGTCCTCTCTTTAATTGCTGCTGCACTCTTTAAGTGATTCTGGAAATGCTCTTTTTTTTACTGTACACATTCAGAATAAAAGCAATAAACATACCAATCATTTTATACTTCGGTATCTGGAGGAAGTGTAATGAGGGTTAGGACATCCCCTTTCCTCAAGTCAACAAGCATCTATTTAGTATCTCTTATGTGCCAAGAACTTTGCCAAGAGTTGAGACTGTAAAGAAAGGCAAGCAGCCTCTGCTCTCAAGGAGCTTACAATAAAATGGGGAAACAACATCCAAGAAATACAAACAAGATATAAACTGGATACATCAGAAATAATTGATGAAAGGAAGGCACCAGCATTGAAGGGGACTGGGAAAGTCTTCTTACAGAAGTTTGAATTTTAGGAGGCAGAGATGAGGAGGGAGAGTATTCCAGGCACGGGAAACAGGCAAGAGAAAATGCCTAAAGTCAGCAGACAGAGAGTCTTGTTCATGAACAGCAAGGAGGCCAGCGTCACTGGGGCTCAGAACACATCTTGGGGGACAAGGCTAAGGGTGCAGGCAGGAGTAAGAAGAATGGAGAAATGGGGAGGGAGCAAGCTGTGGAGAGCTTTAAAGGTCCAAAACAAGGATTTTAACTTTTTCTATCTTGCACATAGTAGGCATTTAGTAAATGCTTGTTGAAATGAATTTAATTTTAATTCAGTCAATATTTATTAAGCACCTACTTTGTATATGGCACTCTGCCCATTGCTAAAAATGACTCACTCTTTCAAGAGTTTATGTTCCCAACAAGATCTAATATTAGTTTAATATTAACCTTAACTACTTGATCCTACAGGTCTGAAACAAAACTAATTATTTTTCTTCCAAAACCTGCCACAATTCTGACCTTCCCTAATATTCTCAAGTGGATCATTATCTTCTTAATTATCCAGGTTCTCAACCTTGGTTTCATTCTCAATTCCTCACTCTCATCCCACATTTTCAATCAGCTGAAAATCTTACAATTTCTTTCTCCATAACATCTCTCCCATATGTCACTTTCCGTCCACTTACACAATTATTACCCTAGTATATAGGACCTCATTATCTCTATCTGGACTATTCCGATAGCATCTAGACTGGGTTCATTTCCAAACTCCAATCTATTCCTCTCTGAAGCCATCAATGTAATCTGATCTCCACAAACTTCAGCAGCTCCCTATTACCTAAGGAATAAACAAAATAAACAAAACAAAAGCTTTCGATTTCATATTTAAAGTTCTTTACAACCTTTCTACCTCTTCAGCACTCTTACATACTGTTTCCTTTCATACTATGTTCTACCCATAGTCACATACTTGTTACTTTTCACATGACACTCCATCATCTCTCATCACCCATGCCTTTGCTATGACTGCCCCTTACGACTGGAATGCTCTTTCTCCTCATCTGTCTCTTGGAATTCCAGCCTTCCTTCAAGAATCAGCTCAAACACCACCTTCTTCAGAAGGCTTTTTTTCCAAGTCCCCACACCTACTAGTGCCTTCCCATCCAAGGCTACCTATTTTATTTGTGTCTTCTTTATGCCTATATGTGTACATGCTGTCTCCACCATTAGAATGTAAGCTCTTTGAGGGCAAGAAAGTTCCATTTTTGTCTCTATATACTCAATGCTTACATAGTGCCTAGCATACAATAAGTAGCCCCTTAAAAATGCCTGACTGATTAAATGATTAGTCAATAATATTGAGGTATTTAAAGGTGATTAAATAAGGGATGAACACAAAACAAATCTTGAATAAAGACAGAGATAAATTAGCAAAGAAAATATAGTAAATAAAAAAACCACCAAAGGTATGTATGCACTGAAATCTTAGTTACTACAATAATGAATATAATGCTATAATTTCCTAACATTTTGAAAGCAATAAAAACTCAAAAGCTTTAGCTTTAGGAACCAGAAATAGTAGCATTGCTTTTGGAAAATAAAGGTATTAATTTCGTATATCTGTGAAATAGAAGTAATTTATTTTAAAGGTAAAAAGGTAATTTATTCTACATATACTGAACCTGTATCTCTCCTGTACATCATGTGACGCATATTTTGTGGCCCTGAAGAAAAAGATTTTCCTTACACTTCATTCTCACATTCCCTTCCAAGATTAATTAGGCAAAGCCAAATAATCCAGACATCATAACCAATAGCTCTATCACAATCCTGCATAAAGGTCTTCTGGGAAGACAACTCACTCTTGTTCATATAGAATATATATTCCCTCTTAAATTTCCTTCATGAATTCATAACCCACAGTTTAGATAACCAGGTTAATATAAATCCATCATTAGTTTGATAGTTCCTATATAATTGTCAGCCACATATTTTTCTACCAAATACAGCATTCAATTAATAGACCTTAAGTAAAATGAGTAGAATATTTACCTGTTGGATTAGAAAAATCCAACATGCTAGTTGTAGGTTGTAGGAGATCAGGGCTACTTGAGGAAAGAGTTCCAGGAATAGGCATTATAGCTAGACTATGCCTACAATGCCTTGTTCCAAGGACACTGTCATCCTGTGACTGGCTCACGTTGCCATCGCTGGGGGAAAAAAAAAAAGATTCACATAATTAGCCATATTTCATGGAATTTAACAGTAAACATAATTTTTACTTAAAATAACTATGATACCAAGGAATTACAAGGAAAAGAAAAAAGGCCACTGTGTTACTTTAACGGTTGTATCAAGGGATATTTTTGTCTTAACTAAACTAAAACAATTCAATTTATACACAAAAAGAGAAATAGCGATATGCAACATATCCCCCCTTTTTTGTTTTTAAGAAGGAACAACCAAATATTTGGGGGTTTTAACATGCTAACAATAAACATTAAGAGGATGGTGGTAGAGAATGAAACAGAGAGGAAAAAGAAGAGAAGAAAATAAGTCAAAATCTTAAAATTATCTAATATGTGAAAATTTAAGTTTATGTAAAGCATGTGATATATTCTGAGGACTCAAGACAAGTGCAAAGGAATTATCTGAATGTGCTTCATATCAGCAGAAAGCAATATCATAGAAATTTTCCCCAAAATGTCACCTTCTAAAAAGCATTATCGCACTATACAGGACATGATATTTACCTATGAACATTTCTACATATTCAAATAGTCCTTGATATTATTACCTTTGACTTCCTTTTGTCTGTAACTTTTCATACATAAATGCCTGTCAAGTTCTACTGATTCTAACTACTTTAATTCAACACCTATACGGGATGTACTATATGTCAGACAAGCACCATGCTGGATCCTGGATCTAAAAAGACAAAAAAACAAACAGTCCTTTCTCTCAAGGAGTTTATATTCTTAAAGGGGAAGAAAGGAGGAATTATAATATGTACCCAGGTGCCACAATTGTGGTAAAATAAGAAGGGAGAAGAAGATGAAACATGATTTAGGTGACAGAGAACTGTCTTTGGTGTTAGGAAGACCTAACTGCAAGTCTAGCTTCTGACACAGACCAGCTGTGATCACAAGAAAAAATCATTTACCCTTTCTCTGCTTCTAGACAAGAATATGAGACTATGATAGAGCAGAGTTATCAACTCACATCAGTGAATGGAATTTCCACAATAGGAACTCTTTTTACCAATGAACAAGACCAAAAAAAGGACTAGCAACAGGGCATTCAGTGAAGGATTTGTGGAAGAAGCTCAGTACCTGAGCTGAGCCTGAAGGAATCTTGAATTCTGAGAGACACGGATGAACAAGTTTGTTCTTATGAGGAGGACAATTTGTGCCAGAAGATAGAATACTGAGTTTAGAAAACACCTGCATTCCAAGACTCTACAGTACATAGAGTGCCTAGAAGAGGAGTAATATAAAGCTGCAAAGGTGGGTAGAAACCAGAATGTAACAGACATTAAATGCCAGGCTATAAGGTATATGAAAATTATTTTTGAGACAACAGGGAAGCACTGAAAGCTTTTTAATAGAGGCATAACAAGGTAAGAAACGTTTCTTGGGAAAATTATTTTATCAACTATGTGAAGAATGGATTGGTGAGTAAGAACAATTTAAGGAGCTTAAAGTAATTTATTCCTTCTCTCTATTGTCATTACCACCACCTTATTAGATCATACTCAATTAGTTTTCTTGCCAATCCTTTATACTGCATCCAAAGTCCTTCACAACCTGATGCTACCCAACCTGTCTAGTCTCGTTTCATAGTTTCCCCTTCTCTATATGTACATAATAATGGCCCAGGCTAACTAGACAATTATCTGTCCCACAAGTACACATTCCTCCTTGTCTTTGCTCAGCTTGCTTTCCAACTCTGACATGGTCTTCCCTCTATTACTATCTTTCAAGGCCTAAATCAAATGCTATTTCCTTGATTCTAACTAGAAATGTTTTCTTCTTCAGATGTTACCTTTCCCGCACTCACTGTTTTAATTTTTTTAATATAGTAACTGAGTGCCACGTCACACAATCATTCCAGACCACAACTTCATTTAGAGCAGAAACTATATGTTATTTTTTCTTTGTATTTCCAATATTCAGAAGACTGTCTTGAACATTTGTTTTTGATCAGACATGATTCCTTTGCTATAAGGAAGGTCTGGGAGAGAAATTTCTCCTTTCAAAACAGATCAGGACCTTCCCTACAACTTATCTACCTAAATATCTAAAGTTGAAGGAGTTCAAATAGAACAAAATACAGTCAGAATGTATCACAGGTAGGACTTCAACCCCAGTCTTCTTGATTCCAAGGTTATTATTCACAATTTCTCACATACTGCACATAGTAGGTATCAGGTGTTGGTGAATTTAACTGAATGTAGGGTTACTGACTAGAAAAAAAAAAGCTAAGTGATTATTTAGTCCCTTTCCACTTTGTCACGATCCAGAAAATTTTACTCAAGGAAAGAATCTAGGTCGGTTGCTTTTACATAACCTATCTGATGCCTTTTGTGTTAAGTATGCAAACATGATATAGTGGAAGGAGAGGAGGAGAGTTCCAATCTTACTTGCCTAAGAAACTTATCTACCATCTAACTTCTTAGACCTTTTCTTCTTTAGTAAAACAAGACAGTAGTAGATCTTGAATCTGTGATGTCATTAGTACACAGAACTCCTAAATGAAGAAAGTCCTTCTACCAATGCAAGGTCAACATCTCTGAAATATGTAATTTTGACAAAGCTGCCTTCAACACTGAGAGGGTAAAGTGATTTGCCCAGGGCCACAGTCAGAATGGATCAGAGGGAGGACTTCAATCCAGGTCATCCTGGCTCTGAAAATAGCTCTCTCTATCCATGATGCCAGTCTATCTAAAATATAGACCAATAATTACAAGAAAAAAAAAGCGGTAAATCTCACTGCCTTAACGTATCTAGATGATTATTTTTTAGTTCTGGGTGCCATTTTTTAGGAAGCAAATGAACAGCTTAAGAGAGCATCCTGTAAGAGCAACCACAGAGATGAGTTGCCTGGAGACCACACCATCCTAAGAATGAGTAAAAGAACTCTGGGACTAATCGGCTTGATGAAAAGAATTAGTATAACTATTTTCCAGTGTTTTAAAGTACTATCTATTATTTGGAGGAGGGATTAGATTTATTTTACTTGGTCAAAGAGGTAGAACTGGGAACAATGGGATGGAAGGGAGACAGAATAGAGCAAGGTAAGCAAAAATGTCCTAAAAATGAGAGATAGGAATAAATAAAATGGCCTTTGTAGCGAGTGCTATCCATGATCTACAGGCTTGGGGGGCTGTTTATTGATCAATTAAGCCTAAGGGGCTTATTAGGACATGTGGCATATTTAGAAATCCAAGGCCCAATTGCATTTAATAATCATAAGTTCAGTAACATAGAGAACATGAAGGAGAATGTAAGTATCCATGATAAAGTAATTTTTTTTAAAGACACAGAGCCCACTCATGCTTCAAATTAGGAAATAAATCCCTCCTCGCTTCAATGACTGGCCAACAACACTGGGGCATGCCTTTGGTGACATACAGAATCTCATGTAAGACATTACCAAGAAGAAGTACAGCTCTTTAGAACTGACAAGACACTTCACTGAAGGCTGCTGCTGCTACCAAGTTGAGAACATCCCATTGGAAACTGAGGGTCCTGAAGAGCTGCACTCATCAACATACTGTGTATTTTTATTAAATGTCTGCATGTATTCCTGTTGTTATTATCTGGTAAAAGGTTTTGGGGGAAGTTGTTTTTGCCACCTGCTTCAGTAACTCAATCTCAATAAATCCCAACCTATACTTGAGACCAGGGTGTAGCCAGTTCAAAAAAGATAACCTATTACAGGTTTTTTCCCATCAACTGGACTTTGATTTCAATCAAAGTCTAAATACTTGTAGAAGATAGTGTAAGAGTGGATTCCTATTCAGGTCCTAATCAAACTAGATGGCATCTGAGGTCCCTTTAAGTCTTTTTTTTTTTGGAGGGGGAAAGGCAAGGCAATTGGGGTTAAGTGACATGCCCAAGGTCACACAGACAAAGTGTGAGGCCGCATTTGAACTCAGATGCTCCTGACTCCAGGATCAGCGTTTTATTCACTGCACCACCTAGCTGCCCCAGTCCCTTTAATTCTGCAATCAGATAGACAATCCATGCCATGAGATGAATGAAATTATATTCAAGTGGCAAAGCATCCATGCTTGTTACAAAGGTCTGCTGTTAATACCCCCTCTAAAAAGAATTAGGTCATTTCTTACCCAAAAAGTCTCCTGAAAAGGGGATGCAGGAATAAAAATAAGACATGGTTGAACAATATACAATTTTCTATACTAAATTTACTCTGAATAACAAATATGTTTAAAAAAGGAAAGCGGTGCACAAGGGTATGACTAAAAACAAAAGCCCAATACTGCAAACATGGAAAGGCAATTATTGACAACTAATGAGGTAGTAAGAAATAAAGGAGTCCTTGCTAAAAGGCAGCATGCTCTCAGAACAGTAAACAGGTTACTCTGAGTAATTTTAACTTACAAATTTGTACAATTTTTGTAATTGTTAAACATGGCAAAAGGAAACAAAAGATTACTTTATAGAGCTAAAAAATAATGAAATTTAACTGGAGGAACAAAAGGTCAAGATTATGAAGGGAAATACTGAAAACAAATAGGAAGGAAGGAGGTCTAGCAATATAAAAATCACAAAATTGTAATCATCAAAATAATTTAATGCTGATTAAAAAACAGACGGATTCATCAGTGAAACTTACTAGATACACAACATACCTAAGCGAAGGAACCTAGTAGACTGGTTATTTCATAAACCCAAAGACCATAGCTACTAGGATAAGGTTCATTATTTGACATAAACTGCTGGGAAAACTGGAAACTGGACAGCTTTTAGGTAGAATATAGGTTTAGACCAGGGTTCTCACCCTGTGGGTCACGACCCCTTTTGGGGGTCAAACAACCCTTTCACAGGGGTCACCTAAGACTATCAGAAAATATGTATTTCCGATGGTCTTAGGAACCGAGACACCGCTCCTCAATCTGTCAATCTGTCTCCAGGTGGGTCCGCCCATGTGCAGCTATGCCCACATATGAGTATTAAAGGGTCACAGCATTAGGAAGGTTGAGAACCACTGGTTTAGACTAATATCTTATAACATATGCCAAAATAAGCTCCAAATGGGTACATGACATATACAAACACAAGTGGTGATATCATAAACAAAATAGAGGAATAAAAGAAATTACTTTGCAGATCTATTGAGAGGGAAAGAGTTTATTACCAACCATAACAAAGAGAGGATTCACAAAAGATAAAATGGACAATATTAAATAAAATTTAAAAGATTTTGCACAAATTCAAAATAGCTAAGACAGGGTGTTCCAAATGTCTTTGTGAAGTTTTAATCACTCTCTTCACACACACACACACACACACACACACACACACACACACACACACAGCTTTTTAAAAATAATGTACATATGATAAGTCATTCCCCAATTGATAAATGGTCAATGGAGATGTAGAGGCAATTTTCAGATGAAGAAATCAAAGCTATTTATAATCATATTAAAAATGCTGTTAATAGCTATTGATTAGAGAAAATTAAAGTAATCGAGGTACCATCTCACACCTAATTAGCTAATGTGACAGAAAAGGATAATCATCAGTGTTGGAATGGATGTGAAAAAGCTGAGGCACTAATGCATTGTTAGTGGAGTTGTGAATTTATTCTACCATTCTTGAGAGCAATTTGTAGCTGTGCCCAAAGGGCTATAAGACTGTGCGCATACCCTTTGATCCAACAATACCACTACAAGGTCTAGATCCCAAAGACATCATAAAAAAGGGAAAAGGACTCATACATACAAAAATACTTATAGCAGCTCATTATGTGGTAGCAAAAAAAAAACTGAAAATTGAGGGCATGCCTATCAATTGGGAAATGACTGAACAAGTTGTGGTACGTGAATATAATGGAACTATTATGCAATAAAAAATGAACAGGCAGATTTTAGAAAAATCTGAAAGGACTTGTATGAACCGATGCAAAATGAACTGAGCAGAACCAGGAGAACACTGTATACAGTAAAAGCAATATTGTATGAGGAAGCAATGCTATGAGCTATGATAATTCCAAAGGATTCACGAGCAAAAATGCTATGTACTTTCAGAGAAAGAAATGATGGAGCCTGGATGAAGATCAAAGCATACCTTTTTTTAACTTTATATACTTCTTGGGGTTTTTTTCAGTATGCATTTTCTTTCACAACATGATTAATATGGAAATATTTGCCATGACTGCACATGTATACCCTATATTGAACTGTTTGCCTTCTCAATGGGCAGGGGAGGGCCAGGTGGGAGGGAGGGCAGAGAGAGAGAATCCGGAACACAAAATTTGAGAAAAAGGATGTTAAAAATTGTATATATAATTAGAAAAGAAATTTTAAAAATCAAAACTATATATATGTATGTATATACACACATACATAAATACTCATATATATGGAAAAGATCCACATGTTCAAGAACAAAAGTCATTTTTGAATTTAAAAACAGCCAAAGGATATGGACAATTCTCCAACTTATAAATGGCCAAAAAATATGAGCAGAACAGGAAATTCTCAAGCAAAGAAATTCAAGTTATGTACAGAATTATGAAACATCACCAAATCATGAATAATTAGATAAATGCAAATTAAACTCTGAGGCCCTACCTCTCATCTATCAGACGTGTCAAAGCTGAGAAAAAAACAAAAAATGACAAATGTTGGAGGGGCTTGGAAAAACAGGCACATTGATGCACTGTTGGTGGAGCAGTGAATTATTCCAGCTACTCTGGAAAGTAATTTGGAACTATGCTCAAAAAAGTTACTAAACTGTGCAGACCCTTTGACCCAGCAATGTAACTACTACTATTAATACACCTATGAAAGAAAAAACAGGACCAATATTTACAAAAATATTAATAGCAGTGCTTTTTGTGATAGGAAAGAACTGGAAACTGGAGTCACAAATCAACTGGGAAATGTCTCAATAAATTATGTAGCGTATTAACATAACAGAATAATATTGTATACAAGATAGCTATAAGATGAAAGAAATAGTTTCAGAGAAGTCTGAAAAAATTACATAAATTTTTGCAGATTAAAGTGAACTGAATTAGGAGAATAATTATATTACAGCACAAAGAATGTAAAAATGAACAATTCTGAATTTACAATCTCTGCCAGAAGGACCACGATAAAGAATGCTACCATCTCTCCTGACAGACAGATGAATTAATGATATGGAAAATGAGACACATTTCTTAAACATTTCTAATAAGGGTGTTTTCAGTTTTTCTATTTGTTAAAACGTTTTGGGGTTTTTTTCCCCTTCAGGATTTGGGAGGTAAGGGAGGTAGGAGAGAGAAAAAAATGCTTGACCACTGAAAAATTCACAATTTCACTAAAAAGAAAAAGGAAGGGAAAAAAGTTCCTCTTCTGATCAACAGAAAAGTGATCATCAATCTCTTTTTTTTTTTCTTCCCCTCTCTCTCCCAGGAGTTAGAGTATATTTATCCTCATGAGTAGGCACACCCCACTAGGCTGATGTCAGGTATTTATCTAGTGAAGGAATACATCTTATGTGATTAAGATTAATAGATAAGGATTATAAAAGATAAAAACAGAAGTCCAACACACTCATTTTACAACTGAGGAAACTAAAACCAACACACATTTAAATATAAGGAACCTGTGACCCACTAAGGTGAAATAGCTTGTCTAAGATTACATAGGAGAAAACCAGGACTTGAACACATGTTCTTTCTCTTGAACACATGCTGCTTTCATAGAAATGCCATTTGGTTGCTGAAAAAAGCTACATTTGAAAACAAAGCTAAGAACTATTTCTGACAGATGTGACATTAGTGAATTAACTGTTCTTTTTAGAAGCCAATTATTAGGTAGTGCAACTTATACTAGATGTTTTTTACTGCTTTGAAAATTCCCAGTTTTCCTTGGCTAAGTTTCCATTAAATCTGTCTTTCACAAGCCAAACTATATAATTTATATAGTGGGATTCAGCTTTTTAGGCATTGATTGTTCAGTGCCTAAAAGGTCCTAAGAGAAAAAAACAGAAGAATTCAAGCATATTTTCCCTTCATCAAGCAGTTGTAGTAATATTAGACATGGAGAGATCAAATAGGAAACTGCTACAATAGTCCAAATGAGAATAAGGGCTGGTTACAGGAATGACAAAGAATAGAAGACAAAACTAACAAGATTTGGTGATGTCAAGCTTCAGGGCTGTTCAGTCAAGGGGAAAAAAAGATTCAGGGGAGACATGATAGCTGTCATAATGCATTATAGAAGACCTGAATGCTAAAGATGGATTCAATGAATTGTTTCACCCTAGAAGGCAGAGACAGGAACGCAGAGAACAGGCAGAGAGGCAAATTTAGCCTTGATAACAGGAAAATTTTCCTACCAGAGTTATCAAAAAATGGGATTAAAGAGATTAGAGGGCCACTTATCAGATATGTTAAAGTGGGAAGTTCTTCTAAGTAAAATGAACTCTGAGGTCCTTTCTAACTCTTTGATGACTGATTCTGTGAATACTTAGATGAGGGAGCCAAAAAGAGATTTAGATCCCAAGTATATAGTATAACAGTGGTGACAATTAACAAAAATAGTTACAGAGAAGTTGATTTAGGAATGGCAAATTAGTTTAGCTTTGTATGATTAACTTGAAGTAGAGATATTCCACAAGAAGTCTGAAGTACAGAAATCGAATGCAGGGTGGAAATACAGAACTAAGAATCATCCCTGTAATTGTGTTAATTAAAAACACATAGAGTCAAGAGGTCAAGAATAAAGTATTAAATTTAAAAAAAAAAACAAACACCAAACAGTAGACTCAGGAAGGAACCCTGGAGAATACCCATATGTAGGGAACAGGAGAAGAAAGATAAACCAAGAGAAACAGAAAAAATAACCCAAGCATAGGCAGAAAAAAATGAGAATACTGAAGAATTTCAAGAATAAAGGGTCAATGAAGAATATCAAACATTGTACAGATAATAAGGAATGAGAAAAGGCCTTTGCCTTTAGCAATTAAGTCAGTCATGACTTCATTTTCTTTTAAGTATTCATTAAAAAACTTCTCCACCTATTGAAAAGGCAATCGATATGCTATTCATAATACATATGAAGTCATGCAAAACAAATTTCCATATTAACTATTTTACAAAAATAAAAGGCAAGGAAAATAAAGTAGAAAAAAAGTTGTTTCAATTGACACTCAGAAGTCATCAGTTCTCTCTCTGGAGTTGTCTTCCCAGGGTTGTTGTTTTGTAAACCACTCTCCTTGTCATTTCTTACAGTACAATATTTTGTACAGATTTTTTTTATCAATTTCCTACTTTCCTTCTAATTTTGGATACACTGGTTTTGTTTGTGCAAAAACTCTTAATTTCATATAATCAATTATCCATTTTGCCTCTCATAATCCTTTCTATCTCATTTAGTCATACTTTCCCCTTATCTATAGACCTAATAATTATTTTCTATGCTCCCATATTTTGCTTGTTATCTTCTATATCCAAATTATATAACCATTTTGATCATATCATGGTAAATGATGTGAATTGTTGGCTTCTATCTCTAGTTTCTGTCAGAATACCTTCCAGTTTCTCACCAGTTTTTGTCAAATAGTAGGTCCTTCCTCAAAAAGCTTGGATCATTGGGTTTATCAAACACTAGACAACTATGGTCATTTGCATACGATATAACTCATTTTTCCACTAATCCACTACTGTATTTCTTAGGCAGTACCAGAATTTTTGGTAATTACCACTCTGTAATATAGTTATATAAAAATATTACATATATACATATATATAGATACACACACACGTTAAGCCACCTTCAAATTTTTTTTTCACTGATTCCTTTGATATTCTTAATTTTTTGTTCTTCCAGATGAATTTTGAGATTATTTTTTCTAGCTCTATGAAATTATTTTTGGTATGGTACTGAATAAATAAATTAATTTAGACCTAAATGTCATTTTATTACAGTCTACCCAAGAGAAATTAATATTTCTTCAATTGGTTGGATATCTTGATTTGTTAAAAATGCTTTATAATTATGTTCATATAGTTCCTATATGTGTCTTGGCAGGTAAACTCCCAAGTATTTTATATTATCTGCTATTTTAAATGGAATTTCTTTTTTTATCTCTTCCTAATTGATTCTGTTAACAATATACAGAAATATTGATGATTTATGTCAGTTTATACTTCAACTTTGCTAGAGTTACTGTGTCAGGAAATTTAGTTGATTCTCTGAGGTTCCCTAATGATTTTCTGCAAAGAGTGATAGTTTTGTTTTCTCATGGCCTATTCTAATTCCTTCCATTTCTTTTTCTTCTCTAGTATTTTTAGTACGATATTGAATAATACTGCTGATAATGGATAAACTTGCTTCATCCCTGATACAGATAATACTTGCTTGTGATTTTAAAACATTTAAAGAGATGTAACTTATTTTAAGAAAAGCTCCTATGTGTTTAATAGTAATGTATGTGTAGAGCCTGTATCAGATTGCAAGCTAACTTGAGGAGGGAGGAGGAGAAAATTTAAAACTCATGAAATGAAAGTAAATAAACAATTCAACAATTTTTTTTAAGTAAAGAAATATGAAAAGAAAAAAAAAACTCCATTTGTTCCTAGGCTTTCTAGTGTTAATAAGAATGAGTGTTATATTTTGTCAAAAGCTTTTTCTGCATCTGTTGAAATAATCACATGATTTTTGTTGTTTCTGTTATTGATATTGTCCATTATGCTGATAGCATTCCTAATATTGAGCCAGCCCTGTGTTCCTGGTATAAATCTCTCCTGGCCACATAGCATAATTCTTGGGATATATTACTATAATCTTCTTTGTAATAATTTATTTTAAATAATTATACACATACATATTTAAATCAATATTCATTAGGGAAACTGGACTATAGTTTTCTTTCTCTGTTTTTGTTCTTCCTGATTTAGTTATCAAAGGCACACTTGGTTCATAGATGGTAGGTTGGGACTATCTGTATCTTCTTTTTCAAGTTTTGAGTTGCAAGCCAAATTCATTGATCGTCTCGTTTCTCTTTTATTAATGTACACATTTAAAGATATAAGTTTTCCCTTAAGTACCACATTGGCTGTATCCCATAAATCTTGGTGTGCTTTCTCATTGTTGACATTGTCTTTAATGAAATTATTCATTGTTTCTATGATTTGCTCTTTGACCCACTCATTCTTTAGGATTAGATTATTTAGTTTCCAATTAATTTTTAATCTATAGTTCCAAGGTCCTTTATTGAATGTAATTTTTATTGCATTAAGGTCTGAAAAAGGGTACATTTAATATTTCTGCTATTCTACATTTGATTGTGAGATTTTTAATAACCTCATATATGTCCAATTTTTGCATTGTGCCTTGTACAGTTGAGAAAAGAAGTTATAATCCTATCTATTCCCATTCAATTTTCTCAAGGTCTATCATATCTAACTTTTCTAATATTCTATCAATCTCATTAACATATCTGTTTAATGATTAGATTTATCTACCTCAAGAGGGGTAAACTGAGGTCTCCCACTAGTATAGTTTTATTGTCTATTATCTCCTTTATTGCAATGAACTTTTCCTTAAGACTGAATGCTGGGGAGCAAAGTGACGTGGGAAAGCTAGGTGGCACAGTGAATAGAGAGCACTGGCCCTGCAGTGAGGAGGATCTGAGTTCAAATCCAGCCTCAGACACTTGACACTTAACTAGCTGTGTGATCTTGGGCAAGTCACTTAACCCTAACAACTGTCCTGCCTTCCCCT
Organism: Pseudochirops cupreus; assembly: GCA_028627135.1. NCBI lineage: Eukaryota > Metazoa > Chordata > Mammalia > Diprotodontia > Pseudocheiridae > Pseudochirops > Pseudochirops cupreus. The sequence goes on from CM053581.1 coordinate 329,663,826, forward strand.
CTTCAAAAAAAAAAAAAGTTGAATGCTATGCCATTTGATGCATATGTTTAGTACTGGTATTACTTCATTGTCTATGGTGTCCTTTAGCAAAATGTAGTTTCCCTGATTAATGCTTGTCTATTTTTGCTTTTGCTCTGTCTAAGAGCACAACTACTACTTCTGTCTTTTTTTTTCTTTAATTTCAGCTGAAGCATAACAGATTTTACTCCAGGCTCTTATTTTAACTCTGTGTCTTTGCATCTCAAATGTGTTTCTTATAAATGACATGTTGTTGGATTTTGGTTTCTAATCCATTCTGCTAACTGCTTCTGTTTTATGGGTGAATTTAACCCACTCACACTCAGTGCTATGCTAACAGTGCTTTTCCCTCCATCCTATTTTCTTCTGTTTATTCTTCTCCTCTCTTTTTTTTCTACTCTGTCCCTACTATATATAAAGTCTGTTTTGCTTCTGACCACTGCTTCTCTTAATCTGCTTTTCCTCTTTGACCCTTCTCCCACTTTCTCTTAGCCCCTTACTACATCCATGTCAGATAATATAGATTTCTATGCTCCACTGAGTGTGAACTCATACTCTTTCCTCTTTGAACCAACCAGTTCAGATGAGAGAGATTCAAGCATTGCTTGCCCATCTTCACTGCACATGTTGCTTTTGGGAGAGAATTTTCCCCACACTTTCTATCTCTTCCCGCTTCTCCAAGTACATCCTTTTCCCTCACCCTTTCATTCTTTTTTTGAGATCGTCCCAACAACTTACATACATCTTCTATGTAAACTTCTTCTAACTGCCCCAATAATGATAAATTTCTTATAAGTTACCTCTTCCTTATGATACAGAAATATAAAAAGTTTAACTTTAATTTAAAGTCCCTTATTATTTCTTTTTCATGTTTACCCTTATATGCTTCTCTTGAGTCTTGTCAAATTGTCCATGCAACTCTAGTCTTTATATTAGGACTGCTTGAAAGTTCTTTTTCATTAAAAGACCATCTCCTTTTCCCTGTCCCAAGTAGAATTAGATTGAGTTTTTCTGGCTGGGTTATTCTTTGATGTAATTCTAGCTTCTTTCCCTTCTGTAATATCATATTCCAAGTCTTCTGTTCCTTTAATATGGAAGCTGCTAAATCTTGTGTGAAGCTGTTGTTCCATGATATTTGAATGATTTCTTTCTGGTTGCTTGGAATAGTTTCTCCTTGACCTCAGAGCTCAGCAATTGGCTATAATATACTTGAGAGTCTTCATTTCAGGGTCTCTTTTTGGAGGCGTTTGGTAAATTTTTTAAATTTTTATTTTGTTCTCTGGTTCTAAAATATCTTGGCAGTTTTCTTTGATAATTTCTTGAAATATGATGCCTCAGCTCTTTTTCTGATCATGGCTTTCAAGTAGTCCAATTAATTCTTACACTCTTTTTCCTAGATCTATTTTCCAGGTCAATTGGGGTTTTTTTGGACTCAGTAATTCCATATTTTCTTTTCTTCATTCTTTTGACTCTTGTTTTATTGTTTTTTGATGTCTCATGGAGTCATCAGATTCCCCTTGACCAATTCTAATTTTTAAGGAATTATTTTCCTAGTGAAGTTTTTTTTAAACCTCTTTTCCCATTTGGCCCAAGTTAATTTTCTTTGGTATTTTTTGTGCCTCTTTTATTAAGCTGTAAATTTTCATTTCATAATTTTTTTTTGCATTGCTCTCATTTCTTTCCCCAATTTTTCCTCTACTATTCTTATTTGATGTTTTAATAGGTTTTTTTTCTTTTGTCCTTTTAAAAAACTCTCTCTCTACTCTTCTGGAAACTCTTGGTTTGTATCTAATCTATAGGTTTGAGTCTTTGCTTGTAGATGTTTTCATATCATTGTCATCTTCTGACTGTGTCTTGAGCTTCCTTGTCACCAGAGTAACTTTTTATGATCTTCTGTTATTGTATGTCCATTTTCCAAGTCTCTTTTTTGACTTTTAACTTTATGTTAGGACTGGACACTGCTTACTTGTGAGGATATATATGGTGGTGATAGGGAAAAGGAAGAGAGGAGGCAATCACTGTCTGAAGCTTCTGGCTTTTTTTTTTTGTCCTGTTGTTTCTGTAGCTAGTTCTGAAAGTAAGTTTTGGTGCTTCCAAGGTGGTGTGATCCAAAGATAGGGTCACTGCTCTCCTAGTCTGCATCCTGTTCCTTAACTAGGCAGTAGTACCCTTGCTACCAAGTCCACAGGCAACAATGTTCCCTTAACTGCTACCAGGAACTAAGGCCCTTCTATTCTCTCCATCTTGGGGTAAAATCAGGGCCTCTGGTCCCTTGTAACTGCAAGTATTCCCTTCTGCCCTGGAACTATCACCCAGAACTAGGTAATGGGCAAAGGAGTTGCCAAGTAGCTCTGTCTAATTCCCTGTCTAAAGCACTCTGAAGAGAATAATTCTGTCAAAATTAGAGTGGAGCAAATGGAAGCAAATGACTTCATGAGAAATCAAGATACTATCAAACAGATCCAAACAAATGAAAAAATAGAGGGCAATGTGAAATATCTCCTTGAAAAAACCA
>CM053581.1:329666858-329687982 GCA_028627135.1 Pseudochirops cupreus
CATTCCTTTCCTAAGCCAAGTTCAATGAGAGTAAAGTTGACCCTTTCCCTTTTGCCTTCATGTTCTTCCCCTCCATTGTAACAATTATCCTTTGCCTCTTCTATGAGATGATTAACCCCATACTGTCTCTCCCTGTCTCCTCTCGTTCTAATTCTCTCCCACCTCAGAATTTCACCTTTTAGAGTATTGTCCCTTTGTATTCAATTGATCTTGTGCCGTCTATGTACTATGTACTCATATATACATACTCAGATATGTGTTTGTATCCATATATAAACCCTCCTATGTAGACATATCTGCATGTGTATGTATATGTATATATACATTTGGAAGGAATAGTTTTAAATTGGGAAGATCAGGGAAGATTTCATGCCAGAGGTGGCACTTGAATTGGATCTTAAAGAATAGGATTTCAACAGGAAGACATAGAGATGAGGGAAGAAAGCATTTTGGGCATAAACAAAAGGTGTGAAAGCAGGAAATTGTTAAATGTATAATTTAGAGTGTATGGTGTGGAGAATAGACTGAGATTAAAGCTGCAAATCCAGATTAATGTGGTCATATATTTGAGAGAGGCCTTAATGCCTGTCTAATTAGGTTAGATTTTATTGAGGTGTCAGTGTAGAATTATCAAAGGCTTTTCAGTAGAGTAATCACCTAATCGTATTTGTACATAGAGAAGAAAAATAGATTAGAAATTAGCAGCAGAGTGATGGCAGTAAAAAGCCGGATGGTAAAGATATTGAGAAGAAAATGTGATAAACATATGGTAAAGATATTGAAGAATTAAAAGTGGTAAGCCAAGACAAGTGATTTTATTAAGTGTGATCATTCAGGAAGATGAATTGGGTATACTGTTCAGAGGACTAGAAAAGAAAAGTCAGAAAGGGGACAAATTTTTAGTCATGTTCAGTTTAAAGTATTAATAAGATATTTGGTTGAGATACCCTATAAGGCAGTTGAAGATGAAGGTCTGAAGTTCAAAACACAGGTCACGTTAGAGACAGAGCTTTGGAAGGTATTTGCATAGGCTTAGTAGTTGAAGTATTGGATATGAATTAGAATGTCAAGGGAAAGAATGGAGAGAAGGAGAATGAGAACACAACTTTGTCAAATGACACATTTAAAAAGGGGGTAAGGAACAGGAGCCAGACAACTGTCAGAGAGGCCAAAGTTATATCACAAAATTAAGGGAGAAGAAAATATAAAGGAGAAGGATTGGCTGGTAAACAATGTCAGATACCAAAAGTGAATTGGATTTGGCAATTAGAAGATTGTTGTTGACCTTTAGTCTTCAGATTGGAAGCTAGAATACTTGTGTAGTGAGCCCAAAGAAGCATTAGATATGGACATGAAAACAACTTGGATGATATTGCCACGACCTCCTTTGATAACCTTGTTTCTGTGTTAAATTAGTTTTAATGCTGGTTTATCAAGATGATAAATTTTTCATCATAACAACTATTGAAAACCATTTGTGGAGTTATAATGGCATGTAAATATGAGGAGCTACCTACTTGTGTGAAATTAATAGATTCTTGAACTAAATGTAGTGCTAGGATATTTATCGTTATGTATTATAAAACAAAGAGTTGTATATTGTTCCTACAAGTTTTTTCCATTCTTCTCCATTTGTCCAATCTTGACTTAAGCATTTTGGTGATATCTTTTATACCATTGAAATAGATTATTTTGAGCTGTAAATAAAAAAATAGGCTAGAATTAGATATTAAAACAGTTGTATTTCTTTTCTATAGTTTTCCCATTTAAGCAGCTACATCTGAATGTACTGAAAAAAAATCAATGAACTTCTTTACAGGAGTATGTCTTGGATTATTAAACAACTAAGCTTTTAGTATGTCTTGGATTATTAAACAGCTAAGCTTTTCATTTGAAGAAAAAGTTCGTATTAAATTTGAACAAAAGTATGTTAGGATTTCATTTAGTTTATCCTTCATATACCAGCACTAGCCATTTAAGGAGTGTTGGTTAATAGGGGATGCTTATTTGATTTGTCAAGGAAACGTTTTATGGTGAATTATCATTGTTCATAAAAAGTTTTTTTCCTCACTTGTATTAGAGGCCCCTTTCATCAGGTACCATGTTGTTTTGTTTCTGATTTCTTACCTAGAGCAGTGTCTAACTAGAAAACAGTTTATTTTATGCTATCCATGATACCCACAACCAAAGAAAGAATTGACGGAGTCTGAATGCAGATTGAAGCATACTATTTTTATTTTCTTTATTTTTTGTTTTTTTTCTTTTGCAAACTGTAATTGTTTTGTAAACTGTTCCTTTTTTCACAACACGACTAATATAGAAATAGATTTTATATGATTATACATATATAACCTTTATCAAATTGCTTGACACTCTTGGGAAAAGCAGGAGGGGAGAAAATTTGGAACTCAAAATTTTATAAAAAATGAATGTTAAAAATTGTCTTTACATATAATTGGAAAAAGTAAAATAATACAAAAATAATAACTTATTTTTGTCATTACAATTTAAGTTGGTTTATCCTATTTTGTATAAGACTTGTGAAATTGAATGGTTAATCTGATATGGTTTCATTTTGTAGGCTACAGAAAGTGAGATAGGAGATGTGGATTTGACGGGTCTCCCTGAAGCACCTGTTGATTCTGAGGATGAAGAAGATGAAGATGAAGATATTGATCGAACAGCTGATCCATTGCTAGGGAGAGACCTTGTCCGAGAATGTCTTGAAAAGGAGCCTGCAGATAAAACTGATGATGACATCGGTATGCCAATTAATTATTACCTAAAATTTAACTTGAAAGAAGTCATCTTCAGGCTTAAGATTACTTAGAACTCTTTTCTTCCTTTATGTCCTTGAGTGATCATTAAGTGTTTAAAACTCCAGTAGTACTGTAGTATGGTGTCTAGTTTTCCCCCTTTCACATAATATATTGTATTGTAAATTGAGTACGCAAAGATGAACATTCTTTATACTCTAAGAAGTATCACAATGGCATAGTTCTGCTAAGGAAAATTTCTTCATTTAAATTTCCATGTATATTACTTAATATTATTATATTGACATGAATCAGTTAAAATATGCCATAGTTTGCCTTAGAGGCACATATTGCAGCAGACCTTTGTATTAGAAGATGCAGCTGCAACTAATAGTGGCTGTTGTGTGTGCTTCAGTGCCCTACAGAAAGCTTTCTGTAGTATATGTTGTCAAATTCTAGTCAAAACCCTTGAACTTAGCTAGGCTTAGACCATGTTATCCAAGAAAAGAGTCTTTAATGATTATAGATAACATTTATGTAACGCTTTAAGATTTGCAGACTTTGCATACTTTTTTTTCGCTTGAGTCTCACAACCCTTTGTTTAGTATAATACCTGTACTGTGGTTATTATTATAATCTTCATTTTATAGATGAGGAAACAAGCTTGAGGTGAAGGGACTTGTCATGGTTATGTAGCTAAGTGCATGTTAAAGGTAGTATTTTAGCTCAGGGATTTGTTTTTTTTTTAATTTAGATCTTTCTGACTACGAGTCCAGTGCTCGAATCACCATGTCACACTGCTTCTCTGAATGCAGGAAAAATACATTTTGTATTATTTAGCCATAGCACAGACTTAGAATATAATCAGTTCTCATTTATCTCTAAGTTGATTGTCATAAGGCTGATTGTCTGGATCAGATAATACTTTACATTTCTTAATTGTGTGGTTTCTTACTCTGTTTAATTAAGTACATTTTAATATAAATGTGACCTTTTATTCTAGCCAAACAATTCCCGACCTGTTGACCTCCCTTGTAGGCAGTGAAATTGTTAGAAAGGGTTCTTTCATTAAATGATTCAGTATTACAAGTAAATATATTTTCTGTAGATAGGATAATCTATCTCTGACATATATGTATTACTTTCAAAAACATATACATATAGACACATATATACATACATACACGCATATATCTGCTATTGTGGTTACTAAAACACAAATTTAAAGGTCTTACCAAATTCATAGCAATTTTTGGACATGTATTTTCTTAATCAGCAGTTACTAATAGTGCAACTACTATTATGTAAATCCATCAGTTTTTTTGTTTTATGCTAAAAACAGGTCCTCAGACTTGACAAGGCAGACTAGCATAGATGGCTTTTTAAAGCAGATCACCCCCACAGAAGGTATGAACCAGTAATCTTGAGAAAAACCAGCTCTTCTTTGGAAAGGGGAATGCTTTGTATTAGATTCAGAGGCAGAATACTGTCTTTAGTAGGTAAAGGAAGAACTCCAGGTTTGTGAATTTGGACAGCTCCAAAGTTCAGATGGTTTCATTATTTTGAAGGGTTGTGAATTCCCAGAACATCTTATATACTTTGTTCACTTGTAATTACTGAACAGTTTTTTAGTGCCAAATGGAAAGAATTTTTTGATTATGTCATTTTTAAATACTTATTCTACTGTGTTCCTTTTTTAGCACAAAAAATCATGACTTGACTAAGAATTTTAAGCTAGTATTTAACTTGAGTTACTATTTTTAAATTGTAGGCCCTTACTGTTGTCATATTAATATTTCATTTTCCTTACAGAGCAATTACTGGAAATTATGCATCAGCTCCCTGCCTTTGCAAACATGACCATGTCTGTAAGAAGAGAACTTTGCTCAGTTATGATCTTTGAAGTGGTAGACCAGGCCGGAGCTGTCATTCTTGCGGATGGGCAAGAAGTAAGTTGTGGCAAATAAATGTTTGTTATTTGTTAATGGAATAATTTAAAAGAGAACTTTCTTGAGACATATCTACAAGTTAGTTTTTGAAATTTTTACAAAATTGTAATATGTAGTCAGTATTTCTAATTATTTTTGTCTGGCAGTTTTAAAATTTATACATTTCGAAAATATTGGTTGGGTTTTTTGAGCATTTCACTTGGTGCAACGAAGAATTTTTTTCTTCTTTTCTATTGTATTTGGTTTAACTCTTTGGGCCCCACAGGGTTACTATTTCAGTCTTAACCCGAACAGGATCATTATTAAAGCATAGTGCTGTGCAAAGGGAACTGGATTTGGGCTCAGATGCCCTTGTTTTGAACACTAGGATCTCTTTGACCTTGGACAAATTTCTTAGTTTCTTTGGACCTCAGTTTCCTCATCTATGAAATGAGATGGGAGTAGATGATGTCTAAGGTTCCTTCTAACTCTGTAGCCTATGATTTTAAGATTATTTGGACTGTAACACAGAGGATAACTGGGAGAGGGAGAGACAAGTCAGAAAACTAAGAACTATCTTCAAGCCTTATCCTTTTAAACATTTTTTTGTGAATTTCAGCTAACCTGTACTACTTGCTGCTCTATGCACAGTATTCTCTTTTCCCTTTCTAGTACATTGCACAGGCTGCCCTCCTTTCGTACCTCTTAGAATCTCTAAGACCCTTCAAGACTAAATTCGAGTGCTGCTTCCTCTGTGAAGACCCTCTCTGATCCTCTCACCTGCTATTGCGCTAGTGCATCCCTCAGCCCACCCAGAATTACTTTGTACATGTTTTATATTTATTTGCTTTATACACACTGTCTTTCCCTCAGTGGAATGTAAACGTCCTGAAGCCAGGGTTGTTTTCTTTTTTGACTTGAAACTTGGTCCCTGGAACAGAATAGGGATTTAATGAATATTTGTTGAATTTCTTGTCTGAAAGCACTGATGGATCACACTAAAGTTGGGAAGAATAGATAATAGGTAGGAACCCAAAATTACTGTCTAAGAAGTTCTGACAGGCTGAAATGTTAGGCCATATATAGCAAGATATAATTTAATATGGCTGAATGTGTAATTCTACATTCATGTTTTTAAAAAATCAATGCTATGAGTAAAATGGGTGTTTTTTACTCTTCTTCATATTGTGTCATGGATTTAGCTCTCCTAAGTAATCTTCCTGATTACTTCTTTGTAACCACATAACTTAATGGTTATACCTGTATATTCATCTACCTCTGGCTGTTTCTTTCCATGTACTTTTCCTTCTCACTCACAGGGAAAACGGCTTGTCAGACCAGACTGACACAAACACTGGTAGAGCCAGGATTAAAACCTAGGCCTTCAAATCTAATACACTCTTCAGGAGACTATTTTAAAGTATAGTCCTAAAGGAAAGAAAATGTTCTTTTCTGAAGGGCAGATTTTTAATTTAAAAAGTCATTCATATGGAAGTAGTTTCTGTATGGTAGTGTTGAAATTATTCATACTGTGGATAAGCAAAAAATATTTAAATGAAGTCACTAACTTCAGATACCAAGACTATACCTTCACTGTGGTGTAGGAAGTTTTGTCTTTTAAATGCACTACAAACATTAAAATGTAAATTTTTTCTTGCAGAAGCTTTGAAAAAAAAGGTATGTATTTTGCATTGTCATTTATCACCTAATACTCAGCATTAAGACTCCTTTTTCCTTCAGGTGTTCCTGAAAAAACTGTTATACTTGGATAATTATGAAGGTAGTAGCTTTTGTTTTTTGGTAGAAGCAATGGAATAGGCAAAGCAGTCAGTTTTTGCATGGGGCAGAATATGTTGCTAAAGTATTTAATAACATGTAATCCTGTTTTGAAGAGAGTATTCATTGTTATAATTTATTTAAAGGTAATTCTTTGTTTTTCTTCCGTAGCTTGATTCATGGTATGTCATTTTAAATGGAACTGTAGAAATCAGTTATCCAGATGGAAAAAGTGAAAGCCTGTGTATGGGAAATAGCTTTGGAATTATTCCTACTCTGGATAAACAGTACATGAATGGAATTGTCAGAACCAAAGTAGACGACTGTCAGGTAAGCATATCTAAATATGCATTGATAGGAATGGTTGTGATTAAAAATGACTGAGCACACAGTTTCTTGTTCCTTGAACTGTTTAAAAAAAAGCAGGAAAGCTTTATTTGAGAAATTGAATTGAAGAAGCTGTAACTTGTGAAAGGAAAATTAAAGATTGTTTTGTTATGTTTCTCTTAATGTGTTTAGTTGGGTTGTTCGGGCTTCCAAGTTAAGAAATAAGAACTTGGTACTTATTGGCTTGGCTTGGAACACCCCCACTCTGTGTTTATCAGGAATTAGATGTTTGTTTTTGATTTTTGGATGACATTCTAAATTCACTGGACTTTTTATGTTGAGATTGTTAATTGCACTTGAACTTGATAGCAGTCGAGGGAGATGATTGAGAAAAGCTTGATGCCCTTGGGCATGCTCTGCTTTGGTAGATGGTAATATATTTATGTACTAGCAGTTTACTAACTGTCTCATTATCCTTGGGCAGTTTGTATGCATAGCCCAACAGGACTACTGGAGAATCTTGAATCATGTAGAAAAAAATACCCATAAAGTCGAAGAAGAAGGAGAAATTGTTATGGTACAAGAGCACAGAGAGCTGGATCGTAGTGGAACTCGAAAAGGGCATATTGTCATCAAGGTAGGCTTTTTGGTGTTTTTTATCAAAAGATCTAGAAGAGTCATGAATAATGCCTAGTTTAATTCCAAAATATTAGAGATGAAGAAATCAAATAGATAGAGCTGGTCCCCTTTTACAGATATGGTCAGATTAAGAGAAATGACTTGTCCAAGGCTGCACAGGTAGCCCCATTCCTCTTATTTCCATTCATCGGCTCCTTCTGTTGTATGATGAATGTTAAAATTGCTCTTGCTATCACTCTATGGGAAAATGTTAATGTTATGATAAAGCCTTTTTGAACTGCTTTTCACATTAGGCAGAAGTATTAAAGAAGGATTAGAATTTATTTTTCTTAATAATAGAACAGGATTCTGTAAATGGATTTTGTATGAAAGGTTTCTTGTAGTAGGTTAAGGTTTTACATTTTTAATACTAAAATTTTGCTACATTATTGCTTTTTAGCATTGTATGTCAAAGAATAGAATTTCAATATTTTACTTACCCCACATTAATATCAGAATTCATTGATAAACCTATTAATTCATTACTGATTCATTAATTAAACATTAATAAGATTAATAATTCATTATTAATGAATTATTAGAAATGCAGTTGCTATATACAAATTAAGCCATATTTAAATGCAAAACAGAATAACACTCAATTTAATAAATGCTGGGAAGCAATGCTGTCTGCTTTTACAGTTCTTTCAGCTTTTGCACAAGTATCTCAGTATAATTTTTATATTCTGGGGTTAACAGAAGGTAGACAGAATTCCTCATGAGCAAGTTGTGGAGTCTGTGTTGTTTTCTACTTGCAATTTCTTCTTTCTCTACCTTCTGCCCTCCTTTTGTACCCTCTTTCTTATCTTTATTGGCCTCTAAAGTCACAGGAAAGCAGAGGAGGATCAGATAAAAGGTGTTTTTATACTTGTTGATTAATTGACTGATAATTTATATATATAAAAATTAAGAAATGCTGACAAAATATTGGGAAATAGTTTTAATTGAATCTGGCATTGAAGTATTATCTTAACCTCAGTCCACTGGTCACTAAAGTCTTCTGCAAATGCTTCGTTAAGGACTAATGGTGACCTTGCATTCTTGAAGTCAAGCATAAGCTCTGGCAGGTTCTACCTGTCAGTCATCAAGTGTTTTTATTTTTTTATTAAGTGTTTTCTGTGTACATTTTGGAATAACCACTATGCTGGATGGGCTTAGGGAATCAAGTAGAAAGTAATAGAATTACCTTGCTGTGGGGAGATTACTAGAACCAGTCATCATGGTTTTGTAATTTCTTTTAATTCTATTCAGGATTGCATAAAGAGTAGTGAAGATGCTTAATCAGTGATTAGAATTTGGCAAAGCATAACCAGCAGTAAGATAAGGGAAGAAGGGATTCAATAATAGATGATGATGTAGAGTCAAACTGGTTTGATCAGGGGAATCAAAAACTGAGAAAAGGTGGTAGAGAAATGTAGTATTGAGTATTGTTGGAGTCCGAGGTCAAAGACTAGGTTTAAGAGGATGTAACAATAATTCCATGTTCACAACACCCATGATGGTTATGAATATGTTGGTATAGTTGTGAATCACAAAATGTAGCACTCTCCACAGGGAGGGCAGAACCAAATCCATTATTCAAATACCAGAAAACCGAGTCCCAGAACCAGAAAGCCAAAGTCATTACAGTAGTCATGAAGTTGATACACATGGTTAATGCAGTGAACACCCACATTCCCAAGCCTTCACAATAGAACAGGCTCCTTCAAGCAGGGATCCTTCTTTCACTCATGGTAGCTTAGCTCCTCAGCCTGGTTCTTGTAAGTTCTTGGCAAAAGTTGCAGAAGGAGGGTCTCAACAAAAAAATTCCCAGAAGGAGGGTCTTGGCAAAAGTTGCAGCCTCCAGGTGCTCACTGAGAGAAAATCTGACTGTCCTGCTGGTTCTCTTCCTTATATACAGTATAGCTTCTCCCCTTCTGCCCCTTCCTGTTAAAGTGTTAACTACAGCCAAGCTGTTAACTACTTTTGTGTTAATTAAATAGCTTAAACAAGGTGTTAACTTGAAACAAGGTGATAAGTACCTGCTTACTTGCCAATACAAAGGGGCATGGAAGATCTTCAGATTCCATTAACATTACAGAGAAGCATTTCAGACCACTTGGAAATAGGGAGATATTTGGGGTAGGACAGAGGGGCCCCTAAAATGACAGTCCCTAAAATCAACCTATTTGTTTTAACTTCATTTTTTAGGGTGACTTGGGTAGTGATGGATGCATTCTTCCTTGGAGCACAATTTAATCCTCTTCCTTCCTCTTTCCTAATCTGAAATTAGACCTTTCTTTTCTCTCTTCTGGAAGACTCCCAGATATGGGTAGTCGTAGTCCTGGACTTAAAAACACCTTCCTTATAAGGCACTGATTTACAAATACTATTTCCTTCTCCTAACCCCTCTCAGTCTTCCTAAAATGACATAGCCCTTCCTTTTTCATACTGTGAGATTCCTATTATGTAAATATCTAGGGCTTTTAGAGAATCTGAATTCAGAAGTGTGGAAGAAGGGGAAAAACTGAGAAACCAGATTTTTAAAGCGTGAAACATTTTCTTCACCTGTACTTGATGGTTGATGTTTCATTGTAGAGCTTCTAATAGCTTGAGGACACTGTACTAGATGGGAGAGGGATGTAGAAATGTACATAATTAAGAATATTATTTATGGGAAAGTTCCTTTTGAGTACCATTCAACTAACTACATTAACCATTGGGAAATGATTTTATTTTCTTACACATTTTAGTTCATTTTTAATGAGTTTTAGTACTCTACCCATAAGCTACTACCACATTTTATCTGATGTCATAGGACAAATTCTTATGTCTCCTGTATTATTTCAACTTCTTTGATATTTTCTTAAAAAATGCAACTGTTCTAGAATCTACTTTCTTTGTTAATAGGGGTACTAATTTGGTGTCATTTACAAAAAAGATATGTGACAGATAATTTGTGATTGTGTCAAATCTGGTCATTTGAGAAAGAAATGGTAAGGTGAAGTCAACCTGCTTGTATTATTTTTTAGAAATATTTATCTTTGTATTTTCAGGCAACACCTGAACGACTCATCATGCATTTAATAGAAGAACATTCAGTTGTGGACCCAACTTATATAGAAGATTTTCTGTTGACATATAGGACATTTCTTGATAGCCCATTAGAAGTTGGGAATAAGCTACTGGAATGGTTCAAACTTGACAGTTTAAGAGACAAGGTTAGTTTTAGAATAAGAAAAGATGTTAAAGTGACTTTTTCAAGGTTGAGTCTTGTTGTAGTTGTGATGTGAATTTAATGTACAGTTGGTGTTCTAAATGTGAAATGATCTTTATAGTTAATTTTTATAACCTCTGTATTCTGTATGGAAGTTGCTGAAAAAGTGTGCATCATCATTTATTTTTTGAGTTGTAATAGTGTTATTATAGATATTATTATCATATATGGAATATATACTGTATGATATTATAAATATTATCTTTAAAAGTTGTAAACTAGAATATAGAACAGTAATGCAAGGTTGCATGATGGCTGAAGATTGTAGTAACCTCAACTTTAAAGAAAGAGCAAGATGTTTTCAGAGGGTCCTAATACAGTGGTGTTTTTTTTTTCCAGTGCCAGAATGAATTCTGGGAAAAGAACACGTAAACTGAAGGCTAAATTGATTTCTAAGAATGTATAAAAGAATTTTTCAAAACCACAGCAAACAAAACAAAACCAGAAATCCCTTCAAACAGTTGCCCAATATATTTATAGCAACATGAAAGGAATCATGTTGTCATGTTAAGGGAGCCAGTCTTGTCAGGACAATCTGGATTTTAGTCTAACATACGTTAGCCATGTCACCTTAGACTGATCACATAATACCACGTTGCCTTAATCAACTCTTTTAAGACAACAATTTATAGAATGTTTTCCAACATGCTTTGGTAGAATGGGTTTGCTGACCAGGATTTCCTGACACAAGCAAAAACCACAGTTCCGTAAAGGTTCCTCTTCATTCCAGCCACGCACCTTACACTTTTATAGAGTTTTAAGGTTTACGAAACTCTTACTCATTAAAAAGGACTGTGAGGCATGTAGTATGATTATTATTATACTCATTTTGCAGATAGAAAATCTAGAGTGAGAAGTTACATCATTTGCTATTGATCCTGTAGTTATTATGAGTGGATTTGAATGTAGGCTTATAGACTCTTAAGTCCAGTGGTTTGTCCACTCTGCCAGAATAATATGTTAGTCTCTACCCCAGGGTTTTTGGAAGGCTTAACAAATATTATGGATTTTAAAAAATGTATTAGTGTTGTGCCTTTGTCAATCAAATACAGCTCATAACAATCATTTATCCCTTATGCCTATCACTCTTAATGGATGAATGCAGAACGCATTTCTAGGTTAAATATAGCTATTCACTTCAAGATTTCTCCCTAGTAGTCCCAAGTTAGCTCTTCTTACATACTCCTAAAACTGACATGATCATTTGGTGGTGGTTAATGGTAGACACAGTTAAGCCTGGGCTAATTTCCCTTAAAGTTGAAACTGTGCTCTTCCCTGAAAAAATAATTGCCTTATAAAAGATTTTCAAAATTTGTTCTTTGGGAGAAATAACCTATTTACTCCAATGTTAACATGTGCTAGCATTCATATTGCAACGGGAATTTGAAATAGTTCAGTTTTCACTTGTTTTGGCCAAACTCCTAGAATCACTTTAATGAAAATTCATTGAGGAAAGTCCTCTATCATAATTATATATGTTGATTTATCCCTTTTTCTTCAGGTCACACGAGTAGTGCTTTTATGGGTAAATAATCATTTCAATGATTTTGAAGGAGACCCTGCTATGACTGGATTTCTAGAAGAATTCGAAAAAAATCTAGAAGATACTGTAAGATGATAATTTTTATTTTCTAATCTCTTATGATTTTCTTTGGAAAAGACTGATAGTTCAGTTAGCATCATTCAGATAACAGACAAACACACAGAGAACTATTGTGACACATTTTGTTATTCAGTTAATGTCTGTGTAGTTTATGACAAGATACTGCCATTTTGACAGTTTCTGTGGCTCAGCCGTGAATACCTCTAGGAGTGAAATAGAGAGGTGAGGGAGTACAAATGTTGTACCGTAGGTTGTTCACATTGACAGTTATTAGCAGTTAAACAGGGAAAGTGGTAGCTTATGATAAACGAAAGTTTATGGCACATAATTGTAATGGCTGGTGGATTTTCTGAGTCCAGCTACTATTTCTTCAGAAATCATTTGATTTTTTTACTTCCTTCCCTTTTCCTTTGTAAAAATACACAAGCCTATACTATATGTTTACCCTTGTACTGAATATTATAAAGAATGAGGGGAAACATAATCATAGAATTTTGAACTAGAAGGCACCTTAGGTATCATTTAGTCTAACTTTTTTATTTTACAAATATGGAAACTGAGTCCCAGCATCACTCAAGCCATAAATAACAGTGCCTAGAATGTAATGTATGTCCTGAAATACAGTGCTCTTTCCACAGGCCTTAAATCTTAAAGAACTTGTTGTCTGGTTCAGATAATAAGATTCAAATATATAAAGTCATCAAAAGATAACAGTTAAAAGTGAAACTGTTAGGCCATTGAAAGCTGGAGGAGAGGACATTGGAACGATCAAGGGAGAATTAATTCATTCAGTGCAGGATATGACCTGTCTTTAGATAGAGAGAGGTTAGTAAAGAGAGCATTTTATTTGTAAGAGCAGAGGCCCAGAGGTAAGAAGAAGAAGTCCTGTCTGAGGCAGAGGGTCTCTGTTGGAACATAGAGAATTAATAGTATAAATGTATTCCTCCCTAGAAACAGAGAATATATTAGATTAACTTTAAAAATCATCTCAGAGTGGTTTCTGGCTAATGATTCTGTGACTGTGAGAGACTTCAGGTGATTTCATACCAGTGTTTTGTACAATGGGTGTTATTCCATTATCTGAAAAATAAAAAAATTTTTTATTGTGAAGTTTAAACACCAAGTAAAGCATTCTGTTTATTTATTTTTTAAGTTTTTATTGATATTTTCTGTCTTTTAAATCACCATAGTATCCCAGGTATTTTCCTTCCCCCCTTTCTGGACAGCTATTCCATATGACATATTTTTTTTGGAGAGGAAAAAAGGAGAAAAAACAAGTCAGCCCAACTGAAAAAATTTACATTGAAAAAAATCCAAAAACACACGTAATGTTTAATACCTGTGGACCTTCCACTTCCACAAAGATATGGGTTAGGAATGGATGTCCTCTCATATCTCTTCATCTGAGTTCTACTTGATCTTCATAGTTGTGTTACATTTACTTTTGATTTACGTGGGCACAGTCTGTGTCATTGCTCTTTCAGTTTACCTTGTTGTAGTTACTTTGTATTGTTTTCTTGGCTCTGTTGACTCTGCGTCAGTTCGTAAAAATCATTCCATGTTACTGTATATTCATCACACATCATTTTTTACATATCCCATTATACCCAAGTAACACAGTTTGTTTAGTCATTCCCCAATTGATGGGTGTGTACTTGTTTCCCTTTCTTACCTGTCACAAAAAGTGCCGTTTATAAATATTTTGAAGTGTATGGGGACTTTCTTCTTATCAGTGGCTTCCTTGAGATTAAAACTCAATAGAAAGAGGGAGGGGATAGCTGGATGCTGGAACAGATTTTGGTGTAGGCCTATGTCATGTCCTTAGGTCTGCTAGTGTGGTTTTGATGCCAATAGTGTGGAAGGTAGGAGAGGGATCATAAGTGAGCCTCGGGTGAATGAGGGTCAGTTCCTGGGATTTTATATTTTCCAGGGAGGGTTACCTTCATTTGGATTCTGGGTGTCCTGGACCATGAAGGCATTTAAAGTTGCTTTGTTTTTGGTGTATAATTTCTGTTTTGGAGAGTTTTGAGGAACTATGAGATCAGAGAATATGTATTCTATCATAATGTTGCTCACATGATTCAGAGGTCATCACCTCCATTTATTCTTAAGTGTACTTGTGTGTCTTTTATTTTATAACGTCAGACAATGAGTCAACTAGCGTTTATTTATCCTTTACTATGGGTCATGCATTGTGCTCAACTCTGGGGTTACAAACTTTGGAAGATGTAATCTTAGTGGGACGGCCTTAGCCTTCAGTGCATTTATCAATTGTGTTCATTCCCCCTCCCTGCCTTTTTTTTTTCCTTAAAAGATACTATTTGTTATATTGGAAGGCTTTTTGGGAGGGGAAGGAATACTGGGGGAAATTATTTTGGTATAAAAGCAAAATACATAATAAAATTTATTTTAAAAGGAGCTCATTGGTAACTTTGAAGAGAACAGTTGCAGTTGAACGATGAGATTGAGACATGAAGGCGGTGATTTAAGAAGAGAGTGAGGGAAGAGGAAGTGGAGACACTGATATAGATAACTTTCTCAAGTTTAACTTTTAAAGAGAGAAGAGATACAGAATTAGAGCTAGTAGGGATAAATGGATCAGATGAGGATTTTTTTTTTTAGGTTGGTTGAGATATTAGTGTGTCTGAGGCAGCAAGGAAGCAACCAGTGGGGTAGAAAGAGATACAGTCTTCTAAATAAGATGGAAAGGGATAGGAAAAATGCTACATGGTGGAGAGGTTTTCCTTGGCAAGTATGAGGACCATTGCATTTGAAATAGTAATGTGGTGAGGTTATTAATAAATAATTGTGACTGTAAATACCTTAACAATGTAGTCTTTTCATATTTTAAGGGATATAATATAAGTAGTTTTCTGTTCTTATTTACAGAAAATGAAGGGGCATCTCCGTTTATTAAATATTGCCTGTGCTGCAAAGGCTAAATGGAGGCAAATTATTTTGCAAAAGACTTCCCGGGAATCACCACTTTTCTTCAGCCTCACTGGAGGAAGTGAGGGATTTGGTATTTTTGTGGAAGGAGTAGAACCAGGCAGCAAAGCTGCTGAAACTGGACTTAAACGTGGTGACCAGGTAAAAAAAAATTATAAACAATTATTTCCAGTAACAAAAATCTTTATAAATTTTCTTCTTAAACAAAATAAATATAAAATGTTTTGTGACATTTTCTTTTATCTCAAAAGAAATTTTGTAAATGGTAGCAAAGAACAACAAAAAACATACTTTTGACTCAGATGATCCCTGACATTGTTTGATCACTTCCTTCCCCATCTCTTGCCTTTCTTCATCCTTTATCTTGACATTTTTTCACTCACTATCCTCCCTTCCTGCCTCTCTCCATCCGTTCCTTTTGTCCCTAAAAAAGTTCAGTCAGCAAAATTTAAGTGTCATTTCAAAAACATGACAATTTTATATTTTAAAAAATAATGTTCAGCCAGCTGCTTCAGTAGCGTGACAATACAAACTCAGTGGTTTTCTTGTGGTAGCAGCATTGCCAGTTCTCCATAGTGAGTGAAGAAGGAATCCTGTGGGACCCATTCACTGATACTTTGCTGTACAACCAGGCCTGATGAAAAAAAAATTTCCCCTGGTGCTCCTTTGGAGTAAGCCAACCAAATTAAATATTTCTGTTTAGTAATGATAACAGTGATGGCTAACATTTATAAAATCACTCTGAGGTTTTCAGAGCTTTTTATGCCACTATTTCATTTGACCCTAATGATGACCCTGTGTGGCAGGTACTACTGTTTCCCTTTTACTTATGAGAAAATGGAGGCTGAGAGAGATTAAGCATCATCCCTCAAGCTCATTGGCTATGAAAATCCTGAGGCAGGATTCCAAGTCAGGTTACTGTTACTCTTAAATACATTACAACTTTTTCAAATATTATAGGTTTAATTATTTCTTTAGAATATATATTTAATAATACCATCTATGTCTTAAGGATTTTTAAAGCCCTTTACAAGTATTATTTTATCCTCACAAAACCCTTGAGATGTAGGTGCTTTATTATCTACATTTTACAGATGAGGAAACTGAGGCAAGCAAGTTAAGTGATACAACTAGTACTTTTCTGAGGCTGTATTTGAATTTTATGTCTTCCTAACCCCGTGTTTGGCACTCTGTCCATTGTACCACCTTGCTGTCTCATGTATTAACAGAAATATGTGTTGACAAAGTTTATTATACTTAACAGCAAAAAAGCTTAGGATTGTTAGCATTTATTAATGTAGGTTTCTTTTCATTTGGTTACTAATACATTGTTTTTCCTTTAAGATAATGGAAGTTAATGGACAAAATTTTGAGAACATTACATTGGGGAAGGCTCTTGAAATATTAAAGAATAATACTCATCTCTCTCTGACTATAAAGACCAACATCTTTGGTGAGTTTTGCCACATAAAGAACTACTGTGAAAACATTTCTCAATGGAAAGAAGAGGGTAATGTTTTTTTAAAGCTACTTTTGAAAATAAGGAGAATTAAAGAAGGAACAAAACCTTTCTGTTTGGTCTAAATGGGACAGTAATATCATTTAGTAGAGAAAAGGCAGTGCCTACTGGTTTCTCTGCCAAGGAGAATGATCCTTAGATTGCAAAAGTACAGAACAAAAATAGTATTAATAGAGAATTAAAAACCCAGGATAAAAAAGGAAATCCCAAGAAAGCACCTAAGATATGCTTTCTGTGAATTCAAGTCCCCAGGCCTTAGATGCTTTACTTCCATAGATTCTGAAAGACTTTTGCATTTGTTATTGCTGAACCACTGTGTCATTGATACCTGAGTGATGCTGGAACAGTTGTGAAGAGTTAAGAGGCATATAACAGGACTTGTGCCAAATATCTTGATTTTTAGGAAAGGGAAGTTAGAGTCTGCACAAAATTCCCAGACTGTATTATTTAAGGGTTGAATTTTTTGAACATCTGGACAGGAAAGTGATGGTAATTAAGAGCCTACTTCTTTTCTCTTTTCTTTTCTTTTCTTTTCTTTTCTTTTCTTTTCTTTTCTTTTCTTTTCTTTTCTTTTCTTTTCTGGGAGGATAGGACAATTGGGGTTAAGTGACTTGCCCAAGGTCACATGGCTGGTAAGGTGTTAAGTGTTTGAGGCTGAATTTGAACTCGGGTCCTCCTGACTCCAGGGCCAATGCTCCTGTTCACTGCATCACTTAGCTGGAGCCCGCCCCCCCCCTCCCCCCCGCCCTTTTCTTTCTTAACAGAGTAAATGGACTGTTCAATCAGAGGAATATTGCTGTATTTTCCTGAGATTTCAGCAAAACTTTTGAGTTTTTCATGTATCTGTATGGAAAAGATAGCGACCTGAGGGCTAGAAAATGGAAGGCTGTAGAACTAATTGAATGATGTAATCTAAAAAGTGATTATTAATCAATATTGGTATGTCAGTGTAGAGAGGTGTCTCTCTGAGGCTTCCCAGGAATCTGTGCTTGGCCCTCCTGGCATTCTGTTTATAAAATCTGTTTTCCTTTTCTTTTCTTACAAAATCTTCCTCTTTCCAAATGTACCACATTAAAAAGAAGAAAAGAAAAATGAACTTTACAGCAATATCACTTTTAAAATACATGTATGGGAAATCTTGGGGAATCTTTTTTACCTGATGTGGAAAAAAAATAGAGGTAAAGTGACTAGGCTAAGGCTAACATAAAGCAAACTCTTTAAGCTAAATCATCTCAAACGCATGACTTTGTGTACTGTACTGTTCTTTATATTGTACTAGAATGTAATCAAGCATGTTTTTTGCATAGACATGTTTACCCATTCATTATATAATTTAAAATGTCTACAAAGATTATTTTTCTTCACAAAATCTTAGGACATGCCATTCATTTGAAGATGAATGAACAAAATATATACTTTAATATACTTTTAATATGTTTTATTTCATCTCACACTTAAGTACTTGAATTTAAACAAAAAAGAGTAAGAATGCATGATCATATAGTTAGGATTTGGGGCAGAAATGTAAACTAATGGTTAGAGAGTAGTATATTCAAGGTGGCGTCTCTTGATATGTAAAACCTAGAGCATATATATCTTGGATTCATAGAATGTCAGAGTTGGAAAGAATATTAGAATTTATCCAGTGAAACGTTCTCATCATACAGATGGGAAAACAGGATACAAGGCCTGCCCAGAGCCATTTTCACACAGGGTTAAGGTTCCACATATGACTCATTCCTTAGTCCTTAGTAATCTGGCTTCTGATTTCATCACTCAGCTAAAATATCTCTCCAGATATTAATAATGCCTTAATTGTCAAATATGATGATCTTTTATTAGTCTCCTTTCTTCTTGAATTCTCTGATGCATATGACATTAGTGACCACTCTCATCTCTAGGCTTTTGTGACAGTACTTTCTCCTGATTCTCCCACCTGTCTAACCACTTACTTTCATTCTCTTTGGCTCATTACCCATAACTGTGGGTGTATATTAAAACTCTGGCTTAGGCCTTCAAGCTCTTTTCTCTCTCTATACCATTTCTCAGTGAACTTATCAACATTTATGGGTTTAATTATCATCTCTAAGTAGATGACTCACATCTGTATATCTAGCGCCAGTCTTTTCTCCTGTGCACCAGTCTCACATCATGAATTGTCTGTTGGACATTTCAAAGTGAATATAGAGAGATCTCAAACTCATCATGACAAAGTAGAATTCATTTTCTATCGCATGGGGCTTTCTCTTCTACTGAAGTTAGACCCTGGCATTCTTCTGTTCTCCAAGTTCCATAACCTCTGCATTCTCATCACCCGCTGTCACTTACAGTATTTAGCCAATTTATAGATCTTGCTGTTTCTACCTCCATGTCTCTAGCATCCAACTCCTCTGTACTCAAAAAGCTACTGCCTTTGTTTGCGCTCTTGTTGCCTTTAACCCACTGCATCATAATGTCCTCCTGATTGTGTCTTGGCCTCAAGTGTTTCTCTATTCCAGTTCATCCAAAGCTGCCAAAATGATTTTCCTTAAAAACAGATCCAGCCTCGTCACTTTCCTACTCAGCTCTAATGGTCATTCAGTAAATATTTTTTGAGGGCCTACCATGTGCTAGGCATTGTGCTGAGCACTAAGGATATAAAGAAAACTAAGATTGTCCCTCTCTGAAGGAGCTCACAGTATATTGGGGAAATAGCACTAGCAACTGTGTAATCAAAGTATGTACAGGATAAATTTGAAATAGTTCACAAAGGGAAAGCCCTAGGTTTAAGAGGGAAACAGGAAAGATATCCATAGAGAATGGAATTTTTGCTCTCTATATAAAGACTGAAGAAATAGTATATAGAGGTAGCATAGTTACACAATCCTTACAGTTTGCATATGCATGAATTTGAAGAAAGACAATAAGTTCTTTGTGGCTTATTACATAGAGCTTTTCTAATTCAAAGCATATTTTTAAAAAATTATAATTCAGTATAGCAGGAATGTCACTTATTGACATTGGGGCTTCTCTCCCTACCGCCTTCTTCCCCCATCTAATGTTTTGATTATCAAGCACAAGCTCAGATAGTTGACGCACCTAATTTTTAATTTTTTAAACATTTTTAATTTAAAAAATATATTAAATTTTTTTCTGTTCCTTTCATTTCTGAATATATCCTTCCCCTATTAAACCATTTCTTGTAACAGGATACAAAAAAGAAGGAAAAAAGAAAGCAGTTAAAAAAACTTAACTAATACACCTATTGGATTTGACAATATGTGCATACCTTGGTCCTCTTCACTTGTTCATTCTTTCTTCCTTTTCCTAAGGATGAGTATCTCTAAAGATCTTGTAATAGACCTTCTTCTTTTCTCTACTTTTTCATCCTTGGTAATCTCATCACTTCCTATGGGTATAGTTATCATTTATTTCCAATTGACTTCCAGATTTATGTACTTAGCCCTAATACTTCCTTTAGCCTCCAGCCTACCATCTCTGGTTACATTCTAGGTATCTCTGTACCTGGATGTTCTGCCAGGTCCTGAAGCTCAACATCTGTAGAACTAGATTGAAACATTTATTAAGTGCTTAATACATGCGTGTGTTAGGTGCAAGGACTATAAAGACAAAAATTTTCTTTACCTAGTTCTTCACCTAAACCCATCGCTTCACTCAATTTCTCTCTGTCTCTGTCCCTGTGGGCAGTTTAATGTATTGCTCCCCCCTGCTCTGGTCAGTCATGTTTTAAAACCCTATGGTCATCCTTTGAATCTTTTTTTTCTTTGCTGTTCCACACTTCCCTAGACAATTGCTCACCAAGTCCTTTCAGTTCTATTTCTGTATCTTTTATATTGATTTCCTTTCATTCCACTTGCATTGCCATCACCATAGTATCAATCAAAAAGCATTTATTAATCACTCACTGTGTCTCAAGCACTGTTCTAGACCTTGGAGAGACAAAGAGAAAAGTGAAATAGGTGTGTGTATGTGTGTGTAAAAGAGGTAAATACTGGGGAGAAGAACTACTGGGAGGATATGGAAAGATTGTTTAAAAGATGGTACATGAGCCTTCTGGCCTTCCCTCGGCTTGGGCCTCTCTCCAAATTCATGGCTCCTCACAGTTCAGCGCTCTCTCTTTACTCAACAAGTCCATTCCGCAAGTGGGATTTACAAGCTCTGGGTTTTAACACTCAACCCAGAAAACAAGCCAATACAGGGGGATCTCCAAATTCCGTTACAATTACAAAGTTAGAAGAATTTTTCTTAGTCTGTGTTCTTATTCTGGATGCATTGAGTTTGTTCATGCAAAGGATTTTAAATTTTATGTCATTGATACTGTTTTTTTTTTTT
>CM053581.1:329688482-329705371 GCA_028627135.1 Pseudochirops cupreus
GGCAAAGGCGACTTTTTAAGGCATTCTTCTCCTCATTGGCTTTTTGGGCCTCTTTTGTCATTTGAGTTAATCTATTTTTTAGGGTGTTGATTTCTTCAGTCATATTGCTGACTCTCTTTTCATGATTTTCTTGCAACATTCTTATTTCTCTTCCCAATTTTTCTTCCACTTCTCTTATTTGGTTTTCAAAGTCCTTCTTTACCTCATCTCTAGCTTTAAGGCATTCTTCATGTTTATTGGAGGCCCCTGGTAGGGGAGCTCAGGCTGAACTCTCCTCCTCCCACTCTCTCCCATGATCTTTCTTTTCCCCAAAGAAGGAATCTAGGCTTTGGTTGCTGTTCTTACTTTGCTTCTTATGCTTATTCTTACTCATGGTTGGTCAGTCCGTGATTTTTTTTTTAAATCTCTATGGGGCTCTGCTTCCAGAAGGGAAAGCTCTGTCCCAAATTGCTGGGGTCCTCCTGGCTGCCGTAGCTCTCAGGAAGGTGCTGGGTCCCTTTCCTACTTACTTTTGGCTCACCAGATAATGAAGACTCCAGGACCAAAAGCCCAAGACCGTGATCCGGATCCGGGCCGCTAAACGAGAGAGTACTTGGCCTCTGAACGATTGCTTAGTCCCCCTGCTGTCTGCAGGCCGGGGGCGCGGAAGCTGCAACCCCAAGGCGGGTGCAAAACCTCTGCCTTTCGCTTTCCAGCCCTGGAGGCCTTTTGGCGGGACCGCTTTTCTCCCCTGATTTCGCAAGTCCCAATGACCTAGTTCTGAATGCCGCTTTCAGCTGCTGCTAATACAAGGCCCCTCGGCTCCTCCCGTCCAGCCACCCCTGGAGCTCAGCCAGGGCTTCAGGCCAGGCTGGTTTCCATTTGTAGTGCTGATATGGTTCCTCGTAGCCGAGCTGACCTCAGTGGAAAGTATATTTGTGTGCGTTTTGGAGTTCTAGGACTACTGTAGAGTCATATTCTATGGGTATTTTGGGGTGGCTATGTGAGAGCTGCGATATGTTGCTGCTCCTACGCCACCACCTTGGCTCTGCCCCCCCATTTGTCAAATCTTGCTGATTTTACTTTAACTATTCTTACAGTTGTCACCTTTTCTTTATTCTCACAGTCATCATCCCCTAGGTCAGGCCCTCATTCATGTTACTGCCAGACTACTGCCAGAGTCATTTAATGTTCCTCCTTTAGATCTCTACAGACAATCTTCCTCAAAGTAATATTCCTAAAGTAATATTCCTAAAGCCTAAGTATAAGTGAGTCATTCTCCTACCAAATAAACTCCAAAAGCTCCTATTACCCCCGCTCAGGTCAATTACAAACGCCAGTGCTTGGCATTTAAAGATCTCCCTTTTTCTCATTTCCAGCTTTACCATACATTATTCTCCTTTCTTTACTCTTATGAATCATCCAAACTGGTCTTGTTGCTGTTTCTTACACATGAAACTATCTCCTCCCATCTTTCTGTCTTTGTACAATCAATCCCTTAAGTTGGGAAAGAATTCTCCCTCCCCTCACCTCCACAAGTTTTCAGTCCTTCAAAGCTCAGATCAAGTGTCACTGTGAGAAATATGCTTAGTCTAGGAACAAACAATACTCATTGGAAAGTCAGGAAGGTTTTCATTACCTTTATTTTACATTTATTCTTCCTGAATAAATGGACAGCCTCTTTCAAAAGACTACAGAGAATCAGACAAATGTGAGCCCTTTTATGCTGCTTCCATTCAAATTTCCTGCCTTGTTCTCCACTGGCTAGGTGCAACCTCCTGAACTGCCCGAGTCACGCTCCCCTCAAACAAGATGTCCCTCTGCAGGTTACTCCTTGATGTGTTCCCTCCTCCTGAACATGGGCTAACAAGGGTTGCGTGTTCAGATGAGAATCTAATTCTATGCATGGTATATCAATCAATATGTATGAGGCTAGTTAAGCATGTATGTTAATAAAAAGTCAGTGACCATCCCTTGACCCTGGTCAGTCTGAGCCAGTTTAGCCCGCACTTCCTTCAAGAGGAACTTAACAGATTTCTCCCAGTTACACGACTGGATAAGGTTATTCTACCCTTCCTTCCCTCACCTCAATTTACACCTTCCTGCATTCCTGTGTAACATCTGTCTTTGCAACATCCACTGTTCCTACAGAATCTGTGGAAACCAAATTATTAGCATTTCTCATATCACTTCCTGCAGTCTTTTTCAATCTCCATGCCCCAAGCAGCTGTCTCCAAAAAAAAAACTACCTTGTATTTATTTTGTATATATTGTGTATATTCCTTTTATATGTCTAGGTGTCTCAACAGGCAATAATCTCCGTGAGATACTGTACTTGAGGTACTGTGGCATTTTTTGTCTTTATATCCCCAGCACTTAGAAGAATGTGTGACATATAACAGGTGCTAAATAAATGGCTATTGATTTATTTTGGATAAACCAGATGAAAGCTTCTTATAGATTTTAAGTGCAGTCCTGTTCAGAGACAATTCTGGGAAGATGACAGAATAGGTTGGAAAACTTCGGCTCTCCAAATTTCCTACACAGAAAATTGCCTCAGAGCGATTGTAGAGCAGCAGAAATAAAGAGAAGTCAGGATAAAGCAGTAGTTCTCCTAAGACAACTTAAGATCACCCTAGGAAAGACCACAACTCCAGGTGTAAAGGTTCAGCAGGAGTGAAGTGCAAACACCCCCAGACCAACTTTGTGGAATCAACAAATAACAAGCCCTGGGGCATCTGGGGCTGAGAGGCAGCCTAAGCCTTAGAAACTCATTTCAGGACAATGTGGAGGTCTGACTGCTTAGGAGAAGAGGCTAAGAAGGAGAAGACTGAAGGACCTTCTACTGTTGAGGGACACCAAGCACAGTCGCACTGAGCAGAGGCCTCCCAGATTGTGGCTGCTGGTACAAACCCAGTGAGTGCAGTAGCAAAGGAGTGGGGACCCTGCTGGCTCTGGGCACCCGCAAGAGAGCAGAGTCCCAGGGTTCGGTTCCTGGGAAGAGAGGACAGCTGTAGTTTGCAGCTACTGGAAGGAGCCAGATCATTTGAAGGACAGCACAACCTGGGTTCTAGCCATGGCTTAGAAGTTGAGAGGAAAGCCCAAGGTTGAGCCCCAGGACAGACCTCAGAAAATAGCAGTAAGAAGGACCTGAGACTTGGGGCGTTACTCCTCATACTTCAGGACTAGAACCTGATCACACTAACATCTGCAAAGAATAAAATAAAACAAGAAAAATAAATAAAAATGAGCAAGAAAGGAGAAAGAACCCAACCACAGATAGCTACTATGGAGATAGAAAAGATCTGGTTTCATATTCTGAAGAAGATAAAGGAACTAAAAAAGCCACTCCTTTTTCAATAAGAAACATCAAATAGTCCCAAACAAAAAAAGACTTCTTAGAACATAAAAAAGACTTTAAAAATTAAATAAAAGAGTTCAAGGAAAAATTAGGAAAAAAAATAAGAGCAATCCAACAAAATCAAGATTATGAAAAGAAGAAAAGAAAGTCAATCAACTTGAAATAGAGAACCAAAAACTTAAGGAAGAAAATAATTCCTGGAAAAGTAGAACTGGGCAAAGGGGAAGCTAATGACATTCTAAAACACAAAACTAATAAAACAAAATTAAAAGAATGAAAATATAGGAGGGAATATGAAACATCTCATTAGAAAAAACAACTGGTTTGGAGAACAGATAGAGGAGAAATAATAAAAGAATGGTCAGACTACCTGAAAAATATTTCAAAAGAAAATCCTGAAAAAATATTACAAGAAATTATCAAGAAAAATTGTCCTGAAATTCTAGAAGAAGAAGGCAAAGAAGAAATAGGAAAAAAATCCATCAATCACCACCTGAAAGAGATCCCAGGAGGAAAACTTACAGGAATATCACAGCCAAGTTTCCAAGCTCCCAGATTAAGGAGAAAATATTGGAAAGAACAAGAAAAAAAATTATATTTAAATATCATGGAGCTACAATAAAGATTACACAAGATCTAACAGTTACTATGTTAAAGTGCCATAGATTTTGGAATACTCTATTTCATAGAGCAAGGGCTGGCGTTATGATCACGGGTAACTTATCCAACAAAATTAAGTAAAATTCTGAATAAAAAAAAGATTTAAAAATGGACATTTAAGAGAAAAATTGATACAGAAGAAGCTAGGACGGCAGGTAGTGCTGGCTTAAAGGGGGGGACGTAGAAGGATATAAAAGTCTTCTGTATTCAAAACAAATATAAGGGCAAGGGGTTACGGTGTGAGAAGAGAATAGGGGAGGGATTCTTGGAGAGGTGGGTAGGTTAAGGAATAGAAGGGCAAGATAGTGGGTAAAAGTAAAGCAGAGGAGTGGGGAAGGATAAGAATAGGGTGAGAAGGATTGTGAGGAAAAATAGGAAGGAGGAAAATATACTTATAACTTAGAATGTGAACAGGATGAATTTATCCATAAAATATAAACTGACAGCAAACTAAAATTTCGAATTAAACAATATCTTGCTTTCAGGAAATGCTATAAAAAATGAGAGTTATACACAAACATAAAAAGGTCAGGAGTAGATTTTTTTATATTAAAAAGCAAGGTTAGCAATCATGATTTCAGAGAAAGTTAAAGTTAAAACAGATTTGATCTAAAGAGAAAAATAGGGTAAGTACACTATTTGTCAGCTATATTATTCAATTTTGTTTTAGACCATTTAAAATAATTAGATAGTATAAAATACCTGAGTATACCTGCCAAAACAAGCACAGGAACTATATGAAAACACTTTTTATACAAATAAAGTTAGATCTAAATTACTGAAGTAATATTTATTGTTCAAGGATAGGTAAAGCCAATATAATAAAAAAATAAAAATTATAATTTTACCTAAATTATTTATGTAATGCCACCCCAATTAAATTACTAAAAAAAATTATCTTAGTGAGTTAAAAAATAATAACAACAAAGTTCATTTAAAAGACAAAAAGGTCAAGAACTTCAAAGAAAGCAGGGGGGAAAAGGTGTAAAAGGAAGCAGACCCAGAAGTATCAGACCTTAAATCATATTATAAGGTGAGAGTATTGCTGAAGAGTAAAATGAACAATTTTGATTATTTTAAATTAAAAGTTTCTTGTATAAATAAAAGCTATGCAGTCAAGAATATAAAGAATGCAGAAAATTGGGGGGAAATTTCACAGACAATCTCTCAGAATGAGATTGCATTGTAATATTGCTGTGGTGTAGAAATGATGAGCTGGTTGATTTAGAAAAATATGGAAAGACTTGGACTTAGGAAAAAAGATGCTATCCACCTTCAGAGAAACAGATGGCAAGTAGAAGCATGATAGAGTCTTACATATATGTGCATGAGTGTATATGTGTATATTTATAGATATCTATGTATATGTATTTTATATATCTGTGTGTGTATGTATGTTTATCTTTTCATGATTAAGTATAGCAGGGAGACGGTAGGGTGGGGAAGAGAGAGGAAATAAAGTAAAAAGTACATAGCACAGAATGAAAGAAAATCTACAAGGAAGAAAAGTAAAGTTGGATAGCTTCAAAAACAATGTGCAGAATTACTATATAAGTTGCCCTGAAATGAAAATTTATTCCTTTATATTGAATACTCTCTTATGAACTGTCTGTTGTGTACATGGCAATCGTTTTGTTTTGTTTTGTTTTAATTAAAGAACTCTTATTTAAACCAAAATTTGACTGACATGGCATTATAGTTTTCAAAGAACCAGGTAACTTTTATTGAAATTATACAAACGTACACAAACACACACACACACACACACACACACACACACACACACACAAATACACAACACACCAAGCAAAGTTTTAGACATCTTTTTATAAACAGTTATTATTACTGTTGGCTTTTCTATAAAACTCCAGATAGAAACAATAATGTCACATTTATCTACCAACATATCAGAGAATGAGACATACTCCTTTCTCTCTGGTTTTCCATAATAATTGCTCCTGTCTTTCTAACTGAATTTTTCTCAGTCTCCTTTGCTGGATCATAATCTGATATGGGTACTTCAATACCTTTAGGGCATCTTTTCTTATCTCTCTACATTCTCTTCTTTGGTGATCTCATCTGCTTCAGTGGGTCCAATTCTCATCTCTACATATATGATTCCTAAATCTTTATCTAGTGCTAATCTATAAAATGGGAGAGTATATTCATCAGTGTCATAGAAGAGATTCAAAAGAAAGTAGTAAATTTGGTATAATTTAACCTTTTTTTTAAAATAACAAAGCTGCCATCATAAGCATCTATGATTTTGAGTGAGAAAAAAATCTATTATCTTTCTATAGGAATCCATTTAAGTTTTAGATAGCTCTAAATGATGCCCTAGGGCAGTGGTTCTCAACCTTCCTAATGCCGGGACCCTTTAACACAGTTTCTCATGTTGTGGTGACCCCCAACCATAAAATTATTTTGTTGCTACTTCATAACTGTAATTTTGCTACTGTTATGAATCATAATGTAAATATCTGATATGCAGGATGTATGTTCATTGTTACAAACTGAACATAACCCACAAGTTGAAAACCCCTGCCCTAGGGACTACAGGTATAAAAGACTACTTGCATCTTTATTAAATGGCCCAGTTGGGGGTGTGGGTGATTTAAGGACTGACCTCCAAATAAGCAAGGTAGTACTACAGCTATAATTATGCTTTCCATAAAAGACAACCTAGTTACCAAATGATGACAGAAAATTAAGGGAATCTCTGGAATTTAATCATTATCCTGTATTACAGCATTAAGTGCTATGAGAACTAAATAGAGATCACATGGAGCAAGAAGAGTAAAACTCTGGTTGCTTTACATATATCCCTAAAAAGGTACTATTAAGTCAGTAAACTTATGATCTGTCAAAAATCAGATCTCTATGTCTGAATATTCCATGATATTTATCTCAAACATTATTTTAAAAAACGAAAATAAAAATATTTTCACATATTAAGTAATCTGCAAATGAAACAATGCTGGGCAAGTTGTAAAAACATAAAAAAGTCAATAGCTATGTTATATTAATCTTATGGACAACAGATCATATTCCAAAAATATTAACATCTCTAACTTTTCCCAATGGCTATAAATATTACAGAATATTATTAAAAGGAACACCAATCTGAGAAAGTTTGAGAAATGCATTAAGAACCATATAAAATGATTCAGGGTAAAAGTTGTCCAACAAGGAAACAATATAAACAACTATTATAAGAATGAATAAAAATGAATAGAAATGAATAGAAACAGAACTGAAAACAAATACAGTGACAACTGATGGTTCCAAAAGATTAAACCCAGAGCACACAGAGAAAGAGGGAGAACTATTGGTACAGAATATTACATCCTCTGTCATTTGTAATTGCTCCACTGGACAGCTTTGACTATCTTTAAAACAAAAAAGAAAAAAGAAAAATTACTATGGAAAAGTTATTTTAAAGCATTTAGACTTTTTTAAAGGCATAAATAAAGGTTTATTTTTTTGAAGAAACAGCATTACTCCTCATTAAGAATATAGGGACAACATTCAATTGCATGAAGCAGAAACTTGTAGAAAATAAAATAAGACCTCATACTTTGATGTAAAGCAAGAAAAAAGCCCCATTTCCTATGTACATGAATCATATCCTTTGTCCAAGAAAGAAAACAGTGATCTAGCTAAGCTAGAAAGCTTACAGTAACACAACTTTAAGCATGTTCTAGAAAAGAGAAGAAAATATGGATTGTCAGGAATGCCTAATGTTTTCTGAGGATGCGAAGAAAATTCTAAGAAACAGAAATAGAATATAAAGCACAAAGTTCAGATATACTCTTATCCTGAAAAACTGAGATGGTTATTTTTTTTCTCAAGACAAGGAAAAAAGCAAATAATTTTCAGAAAGGAAACAGGAAAAGTTTACTTCAACATGATATTTTGCCACTAAGTAGCTCTCTAACCTTGAGCAACTTACTCAGGCTTTAGTTTCCTCCTTCCTAAAATGAAAAGGTTAGACTAAGTAAGTGATCATTAAGGTCCCTTTCATAATTACGAATTCTGGCACATAGGATGTACTCAATGTTTGCTGAATGGAGTGGGGGAAGGTAGGGAACTGAATGGAAGAGGAAAAGGGACTATTTCATATATAACTACAGTTCAAATTGAAGACAGAGAATGGGTTACACTTGAGCATATCTGGCATTTGTGTACTCACTTATTCAGGGTCAACTTTTCTCTAATTCTTCCGTGTTGCTCTGAATCAAAGTTTTTTGGCTTAAAAGATTACTGCCAGACAAAATAAAGAACTAATAAGAACCAAAGAGCTCAAGATAAGCTTTACATATCACAAGTGATCAGTAACTAGAAGGAAAAGTTAGCTCTAAGTAGTTAATTGCTATTTAAAATAGAACTTTTTAACACAAGTACTGAAAAGTATTAAAAAAGCATGAGAGACAGAAGAGATAAGAAAAAAAGAAAGGATGAAGGTCAGAAATAGAAACAAGGGCAGTGAGTCACACAGGAGCAGATCCAATAGCCTGCACTAAAAAGACAAAAAAGTCAACTTCTCTGCAATCTGGAAGGAGAGACCATAGGAGAAAGAAAGGGCAAAACCCATAGATTTCAGTGGTCTTTGAAAAAACCCAATAGGAAACAAACAAAAAAAAAAAATCTGAGGCCAATTACTTGGTATGCAACTGTTCTCACCATTAGCAAAATGTTTAATACATTTCTTACTTTTTTGTGTTCCCTGCTGGATTGCGGAAAGTAACACTGTCCACATTGGGTTCGTCTACTGTGACATCATACAATATATCATATGAGAAGTTTGCTAACAGACAATATTCACAAGATCTGTCTGAAGGAAGTTAAGAATTTGTTTGCAAGAAGTAAGAATTTATTTGCTTACATAAACATCTATAATTTCAAAAGCTGAAGGATATTTGTAGCCAGTATTGCTATAATGTGGAATCTGCTATGAAAAGAGACATTTTTTAAAGATCACTTTCTATAAAATTATCTTATTAAGACAAGAATAGGGTTCTGAAGGATTTCTTTGAATTTTGAGAGTAGAAAATGAATTGGTTTTAAAGTAGAATAGAGACAAGAGGAATACTGTACTTTGGTGTAGGATAACCGAACTAATTTTTCTCCTCCCTGAGGACCCCAAGTGGAAGAACTAAGAGTCCAAGATATACTGGATTTCTACAACTTTTTTCTAATACACACATCTGTTATATATAATATATGCCCGCTCATTTCAATTATTATTGAATGATAATTTATGAATCATTGGTCAACTTAAAAAATATGAAAGTCATCATTGACAAAACAAATGATTTTATAATCACTAAAAAAGAAATTAATTCACAGTGAAATGGAGTAACATAGTAAAAATAAAGGTCAAAATCAGAAAAAATGGTATCAGTCAACAAGCATTTATTAAGTGCATAGTATGTGCCAGCCATTGTACTAAGTTCTGGGGATACAAAGAAAACTAAAAATTGGTCCCTGCCCTCAAAGAGCATATATTCTAAAAAATAATTGTTCTGGGAAACCATAAACTTCCAGAACTTTGGGCTTGGATCAGGCAAGAGCCAGTGCTAGAACAGAAGAGGTTGTTTCCAGAATGTTGGTCTGTTTGGAGAGATGGGCAAAGATGAAATCCAAAAACTAAGCTGATTTGCTACAAGTGAAATTATGAAGCACATCAACATTCAAGGGTCTAAAATGAAAGATGGGCTGGTTGCCAATCAGACTTCAGAGCATACGGAATGTAAAGACTAGCGAGGCACAAAATATAGGGTTTATAGGACACAGTTAATGCTCTGTCCAAGTTTAAGCTGTTTTCCAGAAGCCTAGGTCTTTTTTATCCTGGAGGTGTATATATCCTGAATGGTTCCCAGTTTGCACAATTATCCCCTACTATCTCTGCCACCCCCTAAAATCTTCCACAGACATACACTGAGTCATGACTGCAAGCACCAACTTTCCACCAACAAAAGCACCAACAGGTCTAAAGGCCATGGTTGAGTACAAAGGTGTTGGGAGAAAACATTTCCAAATCTGGGAGGTGAACATTGATTATTTTGTTTCTCATATTCTCTACTGGGACCAAGCCATGCCAGGCTAACAGGTAACAGAGGTGATTCTTCTACTTCAGTACAAAGTGGCAGGAGGTTTCTGTAACTCCAATACAGAAGTCCCACAACAATATCAAGTGCCAGAAGACAACGTGGGATAAGGTGTAACATGGGCCTTTCTTGAGCCCCCTCGCTTTCTTCTATTCTCCATGAATCCAACAGAAGAAAATGCATAGTACCTTGAAGGACACAGATTACCTAGAATGAGAGTTCATATATAAGGCCGACCTAATCAGCCAACCTCCATATTTTGAGAACATCACCAGAAATCCCACAGATGAAGAGGCAGAAGATGATTTAGGGCTCATGTCACTACTGAGCAACAAAAAACTAGCTGGTATGAGACTTCACAGATGTATTCCAGTACACCAGAGTTCAAAATTCCCATACAAATTTTGGGGGTAAAAATGGCTCTACCAGCCCTCTGTTCTTCAAGTTTTAGTCTATTTAATGTACTTGCTGTCCAATCCTAGAGTCTTGTAGACTTATGACCTTAAAATAATAGCAATACTAACAGCTGAGAGGCAGCATGGTATAGTGGGTGGAGCTGCCTTAAGAACAAGAAGAATCTGGATCCAAGTCCCACTTCTGATATACTGGCCCCATGTGACCCTAAGCAAGTCACTTAATCTCTCCCTGTCTACAGAGACAATTCTGTAGGAGTTTCCTCTTAGAATTCTCTATACTTATGAACTCACCAGTCCAGTTCCTATCCCTACCCTAACAAAAGCTAACATTTAACACACTACTACTCCTCTTAAACTTACAAACCTGATTGTCCTAAAAAGCACAGGTGCTTCCCCTACCTACTCACTCCAACTCCCATTCAATAAATTCCAGTGGTTCCTTATCACTTTTAGGATCAAATAGAAAATCCACTGTCTGATTTTTTAAAACCTTGAAAACCTGGCCCCTTCCTATTTTCCAGTCTTCTAACAATTTACTCCCCTGCACACATTCTTATGATCTAGTGACAGGTTTTTCTGGTTCCTCACACAAAGTACTTGTCTTCTGACTCTATGTCTATACTCTACGCATGAAACTCTGTCCTTCACCTCCACCTCCCTGGCTTGCTCAAATCCCAAATAAAACCCTACCTTCTACAAGAAGTCTTTCCCTAATCCTCATTAAAGCTTTCATTCATTTTCACAGAACATCCTCCAAAACCAGAAAACTAGGAGGAGGGGAATTTCCACTGCTATTTGAAAGTCATTACAATGCCACCATCTCCCACTGACCTTTCTTCTTTTGAGATCCATGCGATCAGCTTATATTATCTTTTCTCCATCCCTGCTGTAATCTGCTAACCAACAGATCATTCTCACAACTTTTGTACTCAGTTTATGAATTTCCCTTTTTCCATACCATTCCTTATGTTACTGGTTAGTAATTTCAACTAGTTACTCATGCTAACAACCTTTTAAACAATATTGACCTTCAACCACAATGAAGTCCTTCTCTACCCCACCTTCAGTCACACCACATTGCCACTATCACAATACGCCACCACTTTCAAACTCTACTACCTCCAGAATAAAGAAAACATAAATCTCTCTCTTGGCTTACAATCATTCTACTCCTTTCCACCAATCCTCCTCAGAAAGTATATAAGGTTCTCAGTTGTCTTACTGAAAAATATAGGAAAGTACATTATGTTCTGGAATGAAGCCCTTGGTCTCACTTAAATTAAAGGTCTAATCAAGTCTTCCTTGAATGCAAATTTAGTCAAGTTCAGGGAGGGATCTTGATTCTTGAAATGAAGACAAAATTGTGGGATAGGAAGAGAAAATGGACATATGATTTCACTGGTACAGGAAATTACTAAGCAAAGAAACAATTTCTCTATCCACCAACTCAGGTTAGCACTTCAGAGTTTTAGAGAATTGCCTTAGAGGACAACAGGTTTAAGGAACCTGTCCAGAGTCATTCAACTAGCATGTGTCAGAAATGGGACTTCCTAGATTCAAGGAGAGCTCTCTAGCCATTAAAAAAGGTCATGCGATCTCTCTTCTCGTGTGTGGTAACCGAACTAAGCGAAGGGAATGCCTTCTTGTTGTTATTGCTATTTAGTCACTTCAGCTGTGCCCAACTCGTCATGACTTCATCGGGACTGGAAGAGTCTGTCATCTCCTTCTCTAGCTCATTTTGTAGATGAAGAACTGAGGCAAACAGGGTACTGGGAGACTTGCCCAGGATCACATAGCTAGTGAGTGTCTGAGGCCAAATTTGAACTCATGAAGACAAGGCCTGGCACTCTATCCACTGTGCCACCTAGCTGCCCCAAAGCCTTCTTACTGAATCCAATTAACAAAGTATCTCTTTTGGTTACAAAGATATACAAAGTACAACTTTAAGTGAAATGAAAGAGAAACCCTTAGAAGCAATAGTTAAAGACAGACATGTTGGAAAGATATGTCCTCCAAGGCAGGGCTGGCATATACGCTACCTTTGATCTGTTTAGGAATATATAAAAAAACAAAACAAAATAAAAACCCCTAAAGTTAAGTAACGAGCCTGTCCCTGATAGACAGTAACTAAAATCCAGACTAAGGAATTTTTCTTCCACCCTATTCTCACTCACACTCACCTACTATTCATTTTACCCAGACCTAGTTTTTAGTCACTTTCTGGAACCAATCTTCCAAATCTTTCTTTCCCATTCTAGTTTTTCTTGTCTCTTTAACCAGTACTGACCTTGTGGTTAGCCACGTAAATGTTTCACTAGCTATACCCCAGATACCCTTGATTGCTTGACTTTTCATCACTCTTAATAGAAATCTTTATGCCTGGGCTACTGAGCAGGGTTAGAGAAAATTATCCAAACAAGATGTGTTTACTACAAAACATATTTTATATAACCCAAGGAGGGCCTTATCAAAAGATGAACTACCTCATCCTACCAAACTTTCTAATATATATATATATATATATATATATATATATATATATATATATATCAACTCCCTATTTCAAACCTGTTTTCTTCTCTTACCTCTAATATGACCCTCAACCCTGAAACATCAGCATATTCCCTAACCACTTAATTCAGGGAGAAGATTGTGGTCATCTGGTGCAAGTTCCTCAGGCTACATCCTTTATTTCCCCCAAATTTCAAGGCTTATCACATACTTTCTTTGGCCACAAATGAAGGGGTATTACTTTATTCTTAACTAAGGTTAGTCCTTCTATCTGAGTTCCTTTTTTCCCCACTTTGCTCCATTTTAGAAGTGCTGTAAGAAGACACAGGCAACCAAACAAAATTCAAGTATCAGAGTGGCAAAAGTTAAAGACCCAAAAGAAGCAAGAGGTCTAATAGTGGGTTTACTTATCTTGTAAGAATAACACTACCAAACACAGAGTAAGGATACCTGCTAACAGCGCTGATAAGCACCTGATTTTCCTCTATCTCTTTTCCACAGAGACATGGTCATCCTTCTTCTTAATTTCTCCATTTGTACCACACCACCATTCTTCCAGTGTCCCAAGTTCTTATCTTTGGCATTATTCTTATGTTTCACTCTCCCTCAACCAATATATTCAATCCTTTGCCAAATCTTACCATTTCTCACATCTGACCTTTTTCTTCACTTACGCAACTGCCATGTTGGTTCAAGTCAACACCATCTCTCACCTATATTACTGCAAAGAGCCTCCTAACTGATCTCCTCTTCTCAAGTTGCTCACAACTCCTTTCCATACTCTACACAAAGCTCCTATAATGATTTTAAATGCAGGTAAGTTATTCTCCTAATTCAATAAATTCCAATGGCTCCCTAAAGTCTCTGTTTAGGTTTATACCTTTCAAAACCTTACCCCAACCTATCTTTCCACAGATCATACATCATGTTCCCTTGCCCTACTCAACAATCTAGCCAAAATGGACTACTCTCTGCTCCTCAGACATCCATCCTGTCTCCTCTCTCCATGCCGCTACTTATCTGTCCCCCACAACTCAAATATACTCCCTTCTCACCTCTTCTTCATAACATCCCTCTTTCTTCAAGATGAAATATAATTACTTAAATTTTTTTCTGTACGTACTTACAAACGTCCTTATGATTTTCTCCATTACAATAATAACAATAATAGCTAACATTTATATAGCACTCTAAGGTTTGCAAAACGCTTTATAAATATGATCTACTTTATGTTTACAACAACAACCCTGAGAGGTAGATGTTGTTATTATCTGCATTTTAAAAGATGAGGAAACTGAGGCAGAGAAAGGTAAAATGACTTTCCCAGCTCACAGCTAGTAAGTACCTGAGGTCATATTTAAAAGAAACGGGGCCTACGTCATTTATTGCATTTTCATCTCCAGTGCCTAGCACAGTGTCTACCATAAAATAGCATGTGCTCAATAAATATTTGTTATTTCACTGGTGTGGCCCAAACAGGATGCAGAACACACTAGGTCTGAGGAGGTCCAGAGGTTCAAGGAAAAAGTGGTATTTGAGTTATAGCTTCAAAGAAGAGAAGATTTCTATGAAGCAGAGGTGTGAAAAGGATGCATTCTAGGCATGGAGCAAAGTCAATACAAAGACAAAGAGATAAAAGTTGAAATGTCATGTACAAGGAACAAAGAGAAGTGCTGGGTGCTTTTTATATGTCCACAGGGCCCATGAGGTGATACATCAATACTATAAAGCCTTCCAATATGCTTGAAGTAAAGAAATCTTTGTACCACAGCTGCCGACATTTCAGGTTCTACCAACAGCACTCCCTAGTTCCCACAGAACTTGAATTTCTAGTTGAACCACAGCCTAGACTCTTCCCCTTTTGAAATTCTAACTGTATTACAGGATCTGCTCACTTCCCTTGTAATGTGTATGGGTCTAGCTAGAGGATAATCCCTTGTGTCTCACCTACCATAGCTTTAGAAATGCAGGGAACTTTACAGGTTATCTCCTTCTGAGGCCCAGAGGTAAAAGTGACTCCTCCAAGGCAAAAAGATACTGAGCATCAGAGGTAGAATTTGAATCCATGTTCTCTAACAATAAGGCTAGTGGAAGTGACAGAATTCCAGCCAAGCTATTATAATCATAAAAGATTTTACTAAACTGAATATGCTAGCAAATTTGGAAAACTTAACAGTGGCTGCTGGTTTGGGAAAGATCAGTTTACGTACCAATCCTAAAGAAGGGCAATGCCAAAGAATATTCAAATTACCAAACAAATGCACTCATTTCACATGCCAGCAAGTTTATGCTTAAGATTCTGTAAGCGAGGCTTCTGTAACATGGAAACTGAGAATTACCAGAAGAGTAGGCTGATTTTCAAAGAGGCAGATGGACTAGAAACCAAATTGCCAACATTTGTTGGATTGAGGGGAGAGTAAGGGAGTTCCAGGAAAAAAATTTACTTTTGCTTCAGTGACTACACTAAAGCCTCTCACTATGTGGTTCACAACAAAATATGGCAAGTCCACAAAGAGATGGAGTACCAGATCACCTAACTTGTCTCGTGAGGAACCAGTATGCAAACTAAAAATACTTCAGAAGCAACAGTTAGAATCAAACAACAAACAACTGATTGGCTAAAGACTGGAAAAGGAAGTACAACAATTAGTTACAATAAAAAGAAGTACAATAAACAAATCCTTATTTATCTAACTTACATTCAGAGTAAAATGTTAGTTTGGACTAATCAAAAGCAGGAATTAAGGCTGCTGAGAAAAATAGGAACAATTTCAGATATGCAGATGATACCACTCAGATGGTAGAAAGCAAATTAAGAAGCCTCTTGATAAGGGTGAATGAAGAAAGTGTAAAAGCTGGCTTTAAGTTCAACATCAAAAAAAACTAAGATAACAGCAACTGATAGACCACTTCTGGGCATGCAGAGAGAGAAGTAGAAGTAGTGTCTCATTTTTATATTCTTGGGCTTAATGATCAATGCAGATGGTGACTGCAGCCATGAAATTAAAAGACTTTTGCTCCTTATAAGGAAAGCTATGGCAAATCTGGATAACATGTTAAAAAGCAGACATCATCTTGCTGGCAAAAACGTTCATAAAGCCATACTCAGGGCAGAGTCAAGATGGTGGGGTAGAAGTAGCAAAACTACACAGCTCCCCCTATAACCACCCCAAATACCTATAAAATATGACTCAAAATAAATCTTAAAACTCCAGAAGACACAAAAAGACACAGAAACAAAGTTCCCACTGAAAGCTGCCCAGCAGGCTGACAAGAAGGGGTTCATCACAGCACACTGGGAGCCCAGAGCAGCACCACATGAACCCGTGGCTGTAGCCCAATGGCGGCCAAGGACAAACCACAGCTGGAGCTTTCAGGAGAGCAGATCACCAGCAGCTGTGGCAGTTTCCAGAATTATCAACCCATAAGAGCCAAGGACAAACGGAAAGGTTAGTGGAACTTGGCTAAATCTGGGGGAAAGAGTCCGGCCCACTGCCCCAGTGCTACAAGCAGCCTCCACTTGGCTGCTTCAGAACTTATGGCCTGTGGATTGCCAAGCAATCATTCAGAGGCTAAGTGCTCTTGCCTTGAGCTGCCTGGATCAAGATCCCAGTCTTGGGTGGCAATCCTGAGGTGCATTTTCAGTGAGCCAAAGCTGGTCAGGGCTGCAGAGATGGCGACCTCCTAATAGCTCCAGCAGCTGCAAAAACCCCAGTGATTTGGGACACAGCTCTCCCCTCTGAAAGCAGAGCTCTTCTGTGCCCAAAAGTCAAGTAACTGATGTTATGGG
Source organism: Pseudochirops cupreus (assembly GCA_028627135.1). Lineage (NCBI taxonomy): Eukaryota > Metazoa > Chordata > Mammalia > Diprotodontia > Pseudocheiridae > Pseudochirops > Pseudochirops cupreus. The sequence goes on from CM053581.1 coordinate 329,705,310, forward strand.
AATCTGAAGATCTTCCCTGCCCCTAGGCCCTTTGCTAAAGTGGCTACGTGACTCTGAGGACC
>CM053581.1:329705871-329732678 GCA_028627135.1 Pseudochirops cupreus
AAGTAAATAAACAAGTCAATGATTTTTAAAAAATCCTTCTTAAGCTCCTCTATGGTCTGTAACCAGTTTCCATTTTTCTTGGAAGCTCTTGGTGCAGGGGTTCTGACTGTGTTGTCTTCTTCCCATTCCATGCTTTGATCTTTTTTGTCCCCAAAAAAGGAATCTAAAGTTGGACTGCTGAGCTTTCTTTGCTTCCTTTGCCTGCTCATCTTGCCAGTTACTTGACTTTTGGGCTCAGTAGAACTCTGCTTTCAGAAAGGAGAGCTCTATCCCAAATTGCTGGGGTTTTTGCAGCTGCCAGAGCTATTAGGAGGCTGCCATCTCTGCAGCTCCCACCAGCTTTGGCTCACTGGTCACACATGTCAGGACCACCACCCAAGACCGCAATGCTAATCCAGGCAGCTCAAGGCAAGAGCACTCAGCCTCTGAATGATTGCTTGGCCCCCCTGCAATCTGCAGGCTGCAAGCTCCAAAGCAGGCACGTGGAGGTGGCTACAGGGCCACCACTTCAGACCGCTTCTAGCTCTGGAGGCAGTTGGCTGGACCCTCTCCCCCAAATTTAGCCCAGTTCCACTGACCTTTTCCCTTTGTCCTTGGCTCATGTGGGTTGATAATTCTGGAAACCACCACAGCTGCTGGTGATCCACTCTCCTGAAAGCTCCAGCCAGGGCTTCTCCTGGATGGCCTGGGGCTAAAACCACATGAGGCTGGGCTCTGCTTCCAGTGCACTGCGATGAACCCTTTCTGTCCACCTGCTGGGCTGCCTTCAGTGGGAGCTTTGTTATTCTGTCATTTTGTGGGTTCTAGAACTCTAAAATTTGTTTAGAGTCATATTTTATAGGTTCTGAGGTGGTTATGGGGGGAGCCACAGAGTTCTCCTGCTTTTACACTGCCATCTTGACTCCACCCCAATGAGATGTTAAATCTTGTTTCTGCCTCCATAAAATCTCTCATACCTTTCCCCTTCTCTCCAGTCACATAATCACTAATCTAGTCCAAGCTTTCATCATCTCTAAACTGGACTATTGCAACATCCTCCAAATCATTCTCCTTGTCTCATCTCTCCCTACTCAAATTCATCCTTCCACACAGCTGCCAAGGTGATTTTCCTTACATGCAGGTTTGACTATGGCACATCCCTGCTCAAAAATTCTAATGCTCCCCACCACCTCTAAGATCAAATAACAACTTGTGCATATGGCATTTAAAAACTCTTCAAGTTGTATTACACACTGTCAATCCACTTCACATTCACTGTGTTCTAGTCAAACTAGCCTTCTCATTATCTCTGTGCCTTAATAGTGGTTGTCCATGACTAGGATAAAAAACTCACTTCTCAGCTCTTCCTTGTGGAATTTCCTGTAAGGCTCAACGCAAAGACCACCTTTTCTCCAGGAAGCCCTTCCTGCCTCAACTCTCCACAGCTACTACTGCCTTCTTCCCAGATTGCCTTGTATCTGTTTTGTATATTTATGTACATGTTGGTTTCCACAGCTAAATCATAAGCATTTTGAGGGCAGTGAGTATTTTACTCTTGCCTTTGTATTCCCAGTCAATGATTAACTGACTCAGAGTCTAGCATCTTCCACTCCACTGCCCTCTCATAAAATCACAATATAGGATGACTCAATTCTAAACCTAATATAATAATAAAGTACTTGTGCATAAAAACTAACTGTTCCTAAATATATTTCAATGCAGGCAAGCTCGACAGGGTACTGTTTGAGAGCATATTTACTACTATTTTCAAGTTCCCTGGGGAAGTAAGCAGCATAGTGGATACAGTCCCAGACCTGGAGTCAGGAAGACCTGAGGTTCAAATCCAGCCTCAGACAGTTAGTAGCTGTGTGACTCTGGGAAGTGAGTTTCCTCACCTATAAAATGAGCTGGAGAAGGAACTGGCAAACTACTCCAATATCTTTAGCCAAGAACACCCCCAAATTAGGGTCACAAAGAGTCAGACGCAAACTGAAATGACTGAATAAAAGAATTCCATAAGTAGAGGCAAGTGGGTTTTTGTACCTATGTCAGATATGTGTGTGCTCTTTTGTTTTTTAATCTGAACAGTTATTACCTACACTAAGAGGAAACCCTCAATAGGTGGGAAACAAAGAGGGGAAAAATAAAAATGTAAAGATTTGGGGTTTTCTTTTTGGTACACTGAACTTAATGGCTGAGGTCCTAAAAATAAAAGGCTAAGTTTTTTCCTCTAGTTTTCAAGAGTTTGGGTTTTGAAATAAAAATCTGGAAAAACTGCACTTTTAGTTATCCTTATTATTTATCCTACTAGTTATCCAAGCTATCCTTATGTTTTTCCCAGTCTTCTGTCTATATACATTAAGTACATACGCTGTCATGTCTGCTGAATGATCACTGAACTGTTACAGAAAAACTCAGTGAAGAGGACGACCCAAATGTAGTATAAAAATATGATCTATCCTCAGGGAGGTATAGAGAAAAGGAAATGAGGAAGAGAGAGAAAGTAAGCCAAAGCAGGCAGTTAAGAGAAGCAGTCACCACAACTAAAGTGATGTAAGCTTCTAAAATTAGAACCAGTAAAACTGAAGGAATAATAAAAACACAGCACAGATTCAATTTTCCCTACAATCTTTGCAGCTGCACAAGCCATTTTTTTTCCTCAGCTGTTGTTAGCTAAGAAAGGGTCATCTTTCACAAAGATACGTCATTTGGACATTGATAAATTATGTATGAATATAGGCTTAGTTTCTAGAAAAATAAAAGTAAAAAAATGTTCTACTCACCATTGTTGGGTTTTTTTTAATCTTCCTTTTGTAAAATTTTGAAATCAAAAGGAATGTCTTCAAATTTTTTATCCTCTTAAGGACTGCTTATTCAAAACACACTTCTAATCACAAATAAGTCAAGTACATCAGTGCCATCTGATATAGAAAAATAAGTCGTTTCTGACAAACTGCTAGGGGTTAATTTCTATATCTAAATTATAAGAATATATAATGAAACTGGTAAATCCTAGAGCAGAGTTCTGGTGAAATCCAGTAAATCCTATGGAAGAATTGACCTGCGTGAGGATGAGTACCTCAAATATGTTTCATCCCTTTAAAACCAGCCAAAAGTTCATATGGTAAAAGAATGCGTTTTAAAATTCAAATTCCTTCAATTCAAACTTTGAAGGTGTACAAACGTTTTTATCAATTATTATCAATCAAAATTTATTTACTTAAAATAAGACATGACTGTGTTTAACAAAATAATTATTTAGAAATAAAATGGCAATGAAGTGTGACTATAAGTTAAGGTGTACTTTAAAGACTCAGTCACTGTGCTGGTTGGCTTTGGTTAAATATTTTATATTTATAAGGAAGGGTTCAATGAGAGAGTGAGGGGAAGAGTTAAGGGGAAATGACTGACTCAAAAACACAAAAATTTTTTTTTATTTAAAAAATACAATTTTTCATCAAGTCAAAAATGGACAAAGGAATTAGATCATAAATTTTAACTCTTCAATACTTCAATATTTCAATGGATCTGGGATCTTTATATTAAGAGTATCTGTATCTCTGAGAGACTTAAATTCATTTAATTCCTTGTCAAATTATCCAAAGTGCTAATAGAGTTTTCTTCTGAGGTTTTATTTTTGAATACCAATGCAGAGTTAGCCTACTGGTTATAGGTAGTTTCTCAATATTCCTTGGAAAAGATCAAGAGAAATACCAAAAAGAAACTTCATCAAAAGAAAATTAATGAATTCAACCCTACACTCTCCATCTATTCTTGAATCCTAGCCTCACCTTCCCACTGCCCTTTTACTACTACGTTCATGACTTTGTTGGACCTGGAAGCAAGAAGCCCTATTCAAATCCTGTCTCAGAAACTTAGTATATGTGTGACAAGTCACTTGTCACAACTCAACTTGTCTGGCTCGGCTTTCTCATTTGCAAAATCGGGATAATAACAGCACCTATCTCCTAGGGTTGTTCTGAAGATAAAATGAGACAGTTGTAAAATATTTTGTATATGTTAAAGTAATACATACATATTGATTACTACTATCATCATTCTTGTCATCATTATCATCATTATTGAATGCTACACCAATTCACAGTTCCACCAACAGTGTATCAATGTGCCAGTTTTCCAGAGATGCTCCAACATTTGCCTTTTTCCTTTTTTGCCAACTGCTATATGACGGGCATGAAGTGGAACCTCAGAACTGCAGTTCTCTTAATTTTTAGTGATTCAGAATTTTTTTTCTTATATGGCTATAAATAGCTTGGAATTCTTTCCCTGAGAATTGCCTGTTCCTATCATTTATTAATTAGTGAATGGCTATTATCTTACAAGTTTAAATCAGTTTCTCATGTATTTTGGAAATGAGACTTATCAGAGAAACTTGATTTTTTTTTCTCAGCAACTTTTCTAAACCTTTTCAGAGTCAATGTGATTGATCACATATATGTCTTATCCCCATATAACAAGCCAGGTCCCACAACTTTCACTTGATTCTTGCTTATCAGGCAGGACCACAGACTGTGAAGGATATGATAATCCTATTGTTCTGTGGCTCTACTCAAAATCCTTGTAATTTTGGCAAAAACTCTCTTCCCTAACCACTACTCTCTGCTTTCTCCTATCCATTCATGTCAGCACATCCTTCCAATGTCCCCATCTTACTTTATAATTCCATTGCTTCCTCTGGAACCCAATGCACTGTTAAGTTGCCCTTTATTAACTGACCTACCTATGTACTCCCTTCCCTCCTCCCAAATTACTATGCATATGTATTTATTTACTTATGTGTAAATATATGCTGTTTCGTTTAAGTAAGTTCTTTGTAGGACTGTTTCATTTTGTCGTTTTAAACCCAGTGCCTAGCACAGTGTCTGGCACACAGTATGGTCTTAATAAATGCTTGGTTAACTGAAACTGGTCCCCAAATCATCCCTTTTCCCTCCCTCTCTGCAAAGAACCTCAGCTTCAGGCTTAATAAGAATATCCAGGCCACTAGTGACAAATATTTTATTCCTTTCTCCACACTAAAAATTCCTTTAATATATCCCCCATTCTTTCTTCTTTTGTTTGGGTCAACAGGATGAAGAAGTAAGCCCTCTCCCTGCTATGGCCAATCCTTCTCTATCTGTGCTCTTGATCCCATCTTTTCCCATCTCCTGAAATCTGATCCTCTGCCACTTCGTCTCTCAGTTCAATCTTTCCATTTCTACTGGTTTTTTCTCTGCTGCCTACAAGAACATGCAACATTAAAAAAAAAAACCCTCAATGAACTCTGCTGTTTTCTCAAGTCCTCTACATTCTTTTTGTTTGTTTGTGTGTGTGTGTGTGTGGATAGATTTATCTAGATCTGGGAGGGGGAGGTTAAGGTGCCCTGCTATTATAGCTTTGTTGTCTATTTCTTCCTATAACTCTCTTAACTTCTCCTCTAAGAATCTGGATACTCTACCGTGTGTGTGTGTGTGTGTGTGTGTGTGTGTGTGTGTGTGTGTGTCTAGCAATGATATTACTTCATTGTCTATGATATCTTTTAGCAGGATGTAGTTTCCTTCCTTCTCCCTTTTAATTAGATCTATTTTTGCTTTTGTTTTGTCTGAGATCAGAATTGCTACTCCTGCTTTTTTTTTTACTTCAGCCTTTTACCTTTACTTTGTGTATACTCTTCTGCTTCAAATGTGTTTCTTTCAAACAATATATTGTAGGATTATGGTTCCTAATCCACTCTGCTACCCACTTCTATTTTGTGGGAGAGTTCATCCCATTTACATTCACAGTTATGATTACTATCTATGTTTCTCTCCATACTACTTTTCCTCCATTTTTTATTTTCTTTCCCCTTTCTCCCTTTCCCTCCTCACTACAGTTTTGCTTTTGACCACAACTATCTCTTCTATTAGCCCCCTCTCTTTACCCTTACTACTTCTTCCCTCCCTTCTATCTAACCTCTCCCTTTTTCTTTCCCCTTTTCCCTCCTACTTCCTATACATTAAGTTAGATTTCTATACCTAACTGATGTTATTCCCTCTTCGCGCCAAATCTGATGAGAGTAAAGTTTGAACAATGCTCATCTCCCTTCCTTCTTTTGCTCTACTGTAATACACTTCTGTGCTTTTTAATGTGATGTAATTTTCCCTTGTATGTCTCTTCCTTTCCTCTTCTCCCAGAACAACCGCGTTTCACCACTTAGATTTTTTAACATCACATCAAAGTCAACTTATACCTATGCCCTCTGTCTTTGTATACCCCTTTTAAATGGCATAATAACAATGCAGTTCTCAAGAGTTACAAGTGTTATCTTCCCTTGTAGGGATGTAAATAGTTTGGTCTTATTAATAATAACATGTTGTTTTTCTCTTTCCTGTTTACCTTTTTATGCCTCTCTTGAGTTTTGTATTTGAAAATTAAATTTTCTGTTGAGTTCAGGTCTTTTCATTAGGAAGGTCTGAAAGTCCCCTATTTCACTGAATATCTATCTCCTCCCCTGAAGGATTATGTTCAATTTTGCTGGGTAGTTGATCCTTGGTTGCAATCCAAGCTCTTTCACCTTATGGAATATCATATTCCATGCCCTCTGATCTTTTGATGTAGAAGCTGCAAGGTCCTGTATAATCCTGACTATGGTTCCACGATATTTAAATTGTTTCTTTCTGGCTGCTTGCAGCATTTTCTCTTTGACTTGGATTTGGAACTTGGCTACAATATTCCTTGAAGTTTTTCAATTTGGGATCTCTTTCAGGAGGTGATTGGTAGTTTCTTTCTATGACTATTTGACCTCTAGTTCTAGGATCGCAGGGCAGTTTTCCTTGATTTCCTGAAAGATGCTATCCAGGCTCTTTCTTTCATCATGATTCTCAGGTAGACCGATAATTTTTAAATTGTCTCTCCTGGATCTATTTTCCAGGTCAGCTGTTTTACCAATGAAGTATTTTATGTTTTCTTCTGTTTGACTGATTCTAGACATATCATAAATTCATTAGCTTCTATTTGCCCAATTCTAATTTTTAACAAATTGCTTTCTTCTATTAGATTTTGTACCTCCTTTTCTATTTGGCCCATTGTACTTTTTAAGGACTTGTTTTCTACAGTCAATTTTTGTCCTTCCTTTTCCAAGCTATTAACTCTCCCTTGTATACCTCTCATTTCTTTTCTCAATTTTTCTTCCACCTCTCTTGACTTTTAAAATCCTCCTTAAACTTTTCCAAGAAGGCTTTTTGGGCTTAAGACTAGTTCATATTCCCCTTTGAGGTTTCAGATGTGGCATATAGCCAATATTGCCCTCTTCTGAATTTATGCCTTGATCTTCCCTGTTCCCATAAGAAGAATCTATGGTCATTTTTGCTCATGGTGTTTCCCTATTTCCTGTTTTTTAAAGTTGAGTTCTCCTGCTGAAGCACAAGGGGCACTGACCCAAGCTTCTTGTGCTGGGAGCCTGGGACCTGGTCACTGGCTTTGTGTGCTAGGGCTTCAGGTGCTAGAGATTGGAAGATGTAGGGGTCTGGCAGCTTACCTGGTGCTGAGGTGGGGTCAGTAACATTGGAGTTCTCAGGGTGGGGGTGGGGAGTCTAGCCCCTGGAGGATGCCTGCTCATCCGAGCTTCTTTAAAGCACTCAAATATCTGGCTACTGGAGGATGTCTGCCAGCCTGGAGGTATGCCTCCTGGAACTGTGCTTCCTGGAGCTCTGCTGAAGCACTGAGAGATTTGGCTGCTGGAGAATGCTGGTGTACATGGTGGTTTTCCAAGTGGTATATACTGGTTCCCCTGCCTATGCTGAAGTACTTGTGGATCCTAGTGTTGATACTTGCCTGTTCCAACACCCTGGGGCTCAGGATCTCCCCTGGTTTGCTGAAGTGGGGCTTGCCACTGGTTTGATGGATCATCTCCTGTCCTGTACTGTTGCCCCTCCCCCAAAGCAAGAGGGCCTTTCCTGTTAATCCCCCAAGCTTCCTAGTCCACAAGACTGATGGACCCCATCTTTTTGCTGGCCCAGCTGTTCCAGGGTTTTTCCTGGGGCAATATTTTCTGGACTTTCAGAGGTCAATAAGGGAAGGTGAGAACAACTTACTTCTTATTCTGCCATCTTGGCTCCCTCATCTACATTCTTTATTTCTACTCCTTACTTGCCACTCATTTCTCAACATCTTAACAAGCAGGTTCTCAGCCATTCAACTCAAAATGACAAAAAATTATTTTGGATTTTTGTTTTAATTCTGAACTTTAACAGAAATAAGAGTATTTCCATACACAGAGAACACAAAAATATAACTCTGTATGAAACCATGAATGTCCACACTGCTTTCTTTTTTTTTAAAAGCACGTAACAAATTCTACTTTCAACTGTCCCGTTTGTGCTTCTTCGGAACATCCTTCTACTGCCTTCTGTGCATTTTTTTGGCAACGCTATTATGAATCATCCTTCACCAACTAACTCCACTCCAATTAATTGAAAGAAGAAAAAAAAATCTTTTTAACCAATGAGCATAGTCAAGCATGATAAATTTACACAATGACTAAATTCAAAAATGTATTCTCTTTCATCATAGGTCTTCAGGAAAGATAACTGGACAAGTGCTTAGTATGTAGAGCAGAGTTCTCAGGTCTTTCAATAAATTGTTCTCCTTGTTCTCAATTTTATACTTTATAGTACCAGAATCACTTGAAATCATCTCAATATTTCTTACAGCATAATAACATAGCACTACATTCATGGACCATAGTTTGTTCAACCATTCCCCAAACTGCCTATGAGGATAAGATATCTCCTTAGAATCTAAGTCTTTGTTTTCCTTGTCTACCCCCACTTAAAATCTCCCTTTATGATCAGGATGTTCTGTTTGTGATCATTCCTCCCTCTTAATCACTCTCCCTACCTCCTATCCCTACTGGTTTCCCCATAGAACATTGTGTATTTCTAAAAGAAACCGTATTTATGAACACACATAAAGCTAATTCACCTTTGTCTGTGATACCTCCTATGTAAAACTTTCCTTCATTCCCCTCAGTTTTCAGTGATTTCTCTTCCATCAAAGTCTCTTATATTAACTTTTTTGTGCACAATTTGTATCCCTTAGTAGAATGCAAGCTCCTATACAGGGTAGCATCTGTTTTTCATTTTTATTTCTGTATTTCCAGCACTTAGATGATACTTGGATACAGGAAGGCCTAATAAGTGTTAAACTGAAATGAATAACAGCATTATTTGTGATAAGAAAAAGTGAAAAAATACATGCCTAATGATGTGGAACTTATTTTTTCCAGTTTTTTCTTATCAAAAATAATGCTACTAATGATGCAGAAGGGTAGCTAGCTAGAAGAGTAAATAGATGCGAGGTATGAAGTCAAAAAGACTCTCCTTCCTGAATTCAAATGTGGCCTCAGGTATTTACTAGCAGCTATGTGACCCTCGGTGAGCCACTTAACCTTGGAATGATGAATATGAAGAATTCAGAGGAATTTGATAAAATTAATTTGATATTAGGCAGAGTGAAAAAAAAAGTAATTTAAAAGAATACATGAGATCAAATAATGTAAATAAGGACAACTGTAACAGGCAACAAAACTTAGGACAAATAAAATAGGCAATGTTGGTACTACACTATCTTCATTTCTAGAAAGAAAGCTCAAGGTACCAGACCTCTCATTTTTTGCACCAGAGTAGTCTCTTAACAACTAGCCCTCTCATCAAAAACCCAACCCTAGGACCAAAAATCCAGATGTTAGACTTCTTGATGCCAAGACCTTATCTATAGAAAAAGCTATTAATAAGCAGAATCTGATGCATACTATCATTCATAGAATTCTTAAAGGATAAGAAAAGCAACAGCAAACTCTTTACTATGGCTAGGAAGTGCTCACTTTATATTTTTCTGATCCCAATGATGGCGGATAACCAGATTCTTAAGGGAAATCCATTCCCCAGTTCCCTACTCCTGCTACTACAACCCCTTCTCTCAGCACCATCCATACCACTGTACTATATGGAATCCTAATTCTACTGTTTAACAAATTTCCTTATTTAAGATCTCTTCTTTTCACATACCATCTATGTTTTGGTATTCATGGAAACATGGTTTTCCAACACTCCACTAATTCCAACTAAAAGACAGTGAATCCCTGGCAATCCTGATATCATCTTTTCTTCTCTGGGTTATCATGACACTCCTCCCTCTTGGTTCTCCTTTGCTGGATCTGTCCTCATTAAGCCCCATCTAATACAGGTTATTGTACGTGACTCTGTCTTATGGCTCCCTTCTCTTGAAGTGACCTCATCAACTCCTAAAGCAGCAGTTCTCAACCTGCGGGTTATGTTCGATTTAAATACATCCTGCATATCAGATATTTACATTACAATTCATAACAGTAGCAAAATTATAGTTATGAAGCAGCAACGAAAATAATTTTATGGTTGGGGGTCACCACAATATGAGGAACTGTATTAAAGGGTTGTGGCATTAGGAAGGTTGAGAACCACTGACCTAAAGGCTCAATAATTATCTCTATAAAAATGACTCCCAGGTCTACATATCCAGACTTAATCTCTCTCTCAAGTCCCAGTCCTGAATCAACAATTGCCTATGGGATAATTCCAACTGAATGTCCCATAAGCGTATCAAATTCAATATTTCCAAAGGAGAATTCATTTTCTTTCACCTAAAACTCATGTCTCTTTCCAAGTTCCATATTTCCATCAAAAGAAATACCATTCTTCTGATTACCTATGACAAAATCTTAGGATCTGTGGAAAGCCCTAGAAAACTGCTGACAAATCTTTGTCATGGGTATCTTGGGGCATCCTACAGGCTATAAGAACATCATGACAAGGTAACAAGGAAGTTAAGCTGTAGTTTTTCAAACACAGTCCTCATACGAGTTGGGGGTAGTGGGGTGGGGATGGTGCCAATTCAGCAACTTCCTAACACAAGTTAATATGAATTCTTATACAAGGTAGTTTAATACAGTATAAATCTATCCTATAAATCACTCAAAAGCAGTATTATAATTAACACATGGTGGATTAATTATAACCTACTTAACTCTTATTCTTCCATCATTATATCCCTTAGTCAATCATAGGAATTCTCCCACTTCGGAAGATTAGTCAATCATAGTTGTTTCCCCACTTTTGAAAATGATCAATCATGCAATCATACCACCTCATTATCTTTTTAGGGACCTCCTGAGAGCTATAAAAACCCATGACCTATGAGCTGAATGGTTCTTGACTGAGAAGAAGGTCTTAGATCAAAATGCTTAGGGATCACTGGTCTCCCTAATAAACTGATCATGCTCAGAGTTCTTCCTAAATTGCGTTTTGGGGCAGATTGGATTTTTGCAGCCTACCATCTCACTGAATCATACCCCTGGTATAAGTCCTCATTATCCCTCACCTGAACTACTGTTAACAGACCCCACATTGTTGTCCCCACCTCAAGTCTCTCTTCTCTCCAATTCATCCTCTATACAATGCGCCAAAGTATTTTTCTTAATGTGTAGGACTGACCATGTCACTCTTCTGACTAATAAACTCCAGTGGCTCCCTCTTACCTCAAGTACCAAATATAAACTACTCTAGAATTTAAAGCCCTTCACAATCTGGCCCAACACAGTTTTCTACCTTTGTTACAATCCAGCTGTTCCTCATCCTAACATTCCACCTTCCATCTCTGTGCCTTTGAAATGTCTGTCTCTGCATGTGCAGAATGTCTCTTTCATCTTTTTTAGAATCTCCAATCTCCTTTAAATCGGTGGTTCTCAACCTTCCTAATGCCGCGATCCTTTAATACAGTTCCTCATGTTGTGGTGACCCCCAACTATAAAATTATTTTCAGCTACTTCATAACTGTAATTTTGCTACTGTTATGAATCGTAATGTAAATATCTGATATGCAGGATGTATTTTCATTGTTACAAATTGAACATGACCCACAGGTTAAGAACTGCTGTTTTAAATGCTCAAATGATTTCTCTTACATGATTCTCCTCTGTCCAGCTATTAATGTTTTACTCCTTCATTACCTTCTATTTTCTCTTCTACATAATTTATATTTACTCCAAAACATGAAGGAAGAAAATATTTTTACTTTTTGTCTTAGTTTCCCTGTGATACATTACATTGCCTGCTGCATAGCAGATATATATCAAATGCTCGTTGATACACTGGTTTCTTTGGAAACACCTAGTAAACAACAGTGGCAAGTAATATGTACTATCAATCACAGTTATATAAGCAGGCAGTTTTGACTTAACTCTTCTTGAAGAAATGTACCTTGTGTATGGGAGCAAGGAATAGCGATGTTCATGTATTAGTACTTATTGTGTTAAAATAAAATTATACAAAAAAATAAATTTTTTAAAAAGAAACAAATTATGAATATCCATCTGAAAAAAGTTTCAAATTTCTAATAATCAGAAAAATGAGAATTAAAGATAAAGATTATACCCATTAATTTATCAAAAACTGTTCATGATAAAATCCAAAACTGGCCATGTTATGGCAAAACAGGCATGCCATAGCAGTTACATTGCTGCTGAAATCATGAAGGGACAGGTATTACCTTTCTGGAAAGCAATTTGGAATTATATGAAAGCTACAAGGTTGTTTATACCCTACGACTCAATGAACTTACTACTGGCACTCTATGTTAACATCACTGACAGGAAAAAAATTTTTTACAGAAGTATTCATATTCATTCGTTACAATAGCAAAGAACCTGGAAACTAGAGGGGGCTTCCAGCAATTTGAAAACAGTTAAACTGGCATGTGCATATAACAAGACATTCTTGTGCCATAAAAAATATAACAAGACATTCTTGTGCCATAAATATTACATTCCAGAGAGATAACTTTCATATCACCATAAAGTACTGAGGCAAAACTTTAACGGAAGAGAAACAAATACAACAGCACTACATATCTCAAATGAGTGTCATCATTCAAACAGGGTCCTTAGAAAGCTACATATTTTAAAGATGCTGCCATTTTACAAAATTACTTTTTGAAATTCTTCCTCTGAGATAATTTATAAATGGCGGAAGAAACAGTTCAATTTTTTTTTCTAACCACCTCTCCCTTTCTGTGTCTCCTTCTCACTAGAAAAATGGAAGTTACTCTCGTTCAAGAAACCATCTTATCTACTGGTATTCACTTCACTTTTGAAAGTTTTGAAAATTTAAATCTTCCTCTGAAAGAGATAAAAACTTCCACCACAGCGAATGTTCATAACTATGAAATATTAGAATCCTCCTTAAAGGGAATGAATATATTAATTTACAGATTTATATCTCTGCTACCTAGGTTCCTTACATATATTAAGGCTATTAAATAAAAAAAAAATTTTAATGAAACTAAATGTACTACAGTGAATTCAAAAAAAGCAATTCAGAAAGCTCTATGGAACAAATACATATCTCAAGAAGATAATTTCAATCAGTCTATTCTAACAGTGCAGACTGCAACTTAAGCATGTCTACTTATCCCCAGATGGCAGAATCATGAGCAATGAGCAGATATTACAAAGTCAAAGTTTGACATTAAAGGTCTTCAAATAAAGAGATTGGATAACATCTTCTCAGATATACTATAGAAGGATTCTTTTTCAGGTACATATTAGATTAGATGGTTGCTGAAGGTTCTTTCGAGTGCTAGTCTAGTCTACATCCTCTTATTGTGAAATTATATTTCATATCCTCTATAGCAGCAGTTCTCAACCTGTGGGTTATGTTCAATTTGTAACAATAAAAATATATCCTGCATATCAGACATTTACATTATGATTCATAACAGTAGCAAAATTACAGTTATGAAGTAGCAACGAAAATAATTTTATGGTTGGGGGTCACCACAACATGAGGAACTGTATTAAAGGGCCGCGGCATTAAGAAGGTTGAGAACCAATGCTCTATAGGATGTCCACTTATCATTCCAAGGGCATTCCTTAGGATTCTTGACTTTATATGGATGCCAATGAAGTACAAAGGTGTTCTTGTTCTATCTTTTCCCTTCACTTTCAAAACATTGCTGGCACACTTTCTTTCTTTTCATATACCCGCTTTTGGGTGACTCAGAGTCAAAAAAAATTAAGCACATCCTATGCTGTAGACACAGTGCTAAGTACAGGAATACAAAAGGTAGCTCTGCCCTTTAGGAGCTCACAATTTAATGAGCAATTAATGAACACCTAGAGAGAAGCTAAAAGGGAGCAGGGAAGGAATGCACATTACATCATAAAGTCACATAGCCAGAGTGGGAAGTGATATGAGGAGGTATGAGTTTCTGACTGGATTTTATCTTGCAAAATGATGAGTTTCTATGGTGGGGTAGGAAATAAGGAGAATACTTTAAATTTAAATACTTTAAAATACTTTAAATGGTGGAAGATCAGGAAAGAGCTCCCAGATGTCTACCTCTAACCAGAGGAAAGGAGGGACCCTAAGGGCAGAAGGTACTAAGAGTTGATTTCATTTTGCAGAATGATAAGATTCTAGAGATGATGAAGTCCAGGAAAGTAGCCATGTGGAAAATGAGGAGAATTTCCTGGAAGCCATCCTTAAATAGTAGAAGATCTGGGAAAACCTTACCAATGTCTATCTTCTACCCTCTCCAATCAGAGGGAGGGAGGGGAATCAGGAGCAAGGGGTGATGATACCCTTTATGCTGTGTTCTACTTTGTCATTTATATATTCTACAACTTTCTTATACCTGCCATTCCTACCTCCACCACCAGGAGGTCTAAAATTTAAACTGTGGTATTCTATAATTTGCAGCCACACAGCACCAATGAAATAATCAACATTTATTAAGTACCTACTATGTGCCAAGAACTGTGTTAAGGGTACAAGTATAAAGAATGAAACTATCCCTTCTCATATGGATCATCTCTTGCCAAACCTTAGCCCTGAATTATTCACACCATTTCTCTTCTGTTCCTACTTCTACCTAATAGAGAGGGTTTTTAAGAGCATAGTCAAAGCAAGGGCAATGGTCTGAGAAAGTACTAAGGGTTGAAGGCATTGAAGGGTTCAACGAAGGTGAAAAACAGGTACAGAAAGGTAAGGCCAGGGAGAGATGAAATAACAGGAGGTTATCATCAGATAGAATAATATCAGAGTTTCTAGTTAAGGAGGAAGAAGTCAGAAAGACTCATCTTCCTGATTTCAAATCTGGCCTCATACACTTACTAGCTATGTGACTCTGGGCAAGTCACTTATTCCTGTTTTCCTCAGTTCCTCATCTACAAAATGAGCTAGAGAAGGAAATAGCAAACCACACCACTATCTTTCCCAAGAAAACCCCAAATGGGATCACAAAGAATTGGACATGACTGAAATGATTGAAAAAGAACAACAAAAGCATAAGCACAGGGGCAAAGGATGGGAAGAAGAGGAAAATGGTGATCCTTTTTGAGATCCTTGAGAAATAAGAGGAAATTACATGGGGATGGTATGTAACAGCTACCATGATCTGGGTGAAATTTTTTTATCTCACAAAACTTCAAAGGAGGAGGCTGCTAAGTGACAGAGCTAAAAGGGAGAGTCTGGGACACACAAAGGGAAACAAAAAATATATCCACTTTTTCCTCCAGAAGCTGGGCAGAAGATGTCATCACTAAAGGAAGATATAGTTGATGAAACTTCTTCAATGAGTGGAGATCAGTCACTGCTCTTTTTATCCTGGAGAAAGGTCTCAGGCAGTAAGAAATTAAGTAGTGACTTGCCCAAGGTCACATAGAGTGAGTATGTGTCTGAGGAGGACCTGTCCCTTAGGGAGTACTCCAAGCTACCACTCATAACTGGAAAAATACTGGTTAAGGCAGGTTTTTGTTTAAGATAGATCAGAGTCAATGAAAGTGTTACACAACTGAACCCATTCATTTCCTCCTATTCAATTCTGAGCCTAGGTCAATATCATTTTCAATATATGGTAATAATGGACAAGTTTTGTTAAATCTGTAAAAATAAAAAACTAGGCATATTAATTCAGATAGATCTCATCTATCGACCAATACAAAAGTAAAAAACAGTCTGTTGAATGCAATAACACAGATGTTTGTTGAATGAAAATATTCTCTGAAGAACATAAATATACCTCAATCATACCACCTATTCCACTGAAAAATAATAATGGTCTAGGAACAATGATGATACCCTTCCTAGGGACTTAATTTTGATACTTCAATCATACTAAAAATAAATAAGATGACGATATTTCACAAGTCAACTGCCAAACTGGCAGCTTGAATAAATATTTAAATGATAATGGATATCAAGTGTTCCAGTGGTAAATAATACTGAAAGTAAGCGATTCCATCTTCCTCAGAGTTGGTGACTACTACCTCTATGTCTTTGCACAGTCTGTCCCCCCAAGCCTAGAATGCTCTCCCTCTCACCTTCATTTACTCTGGAACCCCAAGCTTCCTTCAAGGCTCAGATTCAAAAGAATCATTTGATTCTCTATTTTTTAGTGTACCATTCCCAAAATCATTGTATATTTATTCTACAAATGTCCTATATTTTACTAAGTGGTGAATATATTATATACTCTAGTGAAATATATATGTTCTTGAGAGCAGGGGCTATCTCTCTTTTGTACCTGTACCAGAGTTTGAGGCATATAAGAAATGCTTAATAAATACTTATTGATTATTAAATTGTCTACCACAGTGTCTGCATATTATCATTAATGATGATTTAACTCAACAGCTGAAATTTAAGCTACCAGAAGTCAGAAACAGAGTTTTTTCTAATAGTTGATCCCATCAGTTAAAAAAATAAATAAATAAAATAGAATATTTCTCTTTTCTATTCCAAACCTATAGTTAAGACAGGCAGGAAGCTCAATTGTCTAAAGGCTATCTCCAATAGCCTAGGAGCTAGATCAAATGCTTTTCTACAGATGATAATCAGCAAAATAAAGAAATCTACAAATGATATGTAACTTCCTCCCTTTGAAAAATTATAATAAATGCAAAAATGTAGATTTAACATAGATCCTTCAAACAAAAAGTGAGGTCAGCTACTTCAACACTCTTTAGAAATCAGAAATACCACAGACATGGAGTCTTTTTGCTAGCAGGAATGAAATAGTCAAAGTTCATCCATATACAAAGAAGCCACAAATACAGAAACTTAACAGATAATCTAGATTCTATCTTAGTTTACTTTTACAACCATTCAGTTTTGAGGCATCTGAAAGGCAGGTAGAGATGTAAGATTGGAGGTGAGAAAAGAGATAAAGATGGTAATTAATTCCATGAGAGCTGCTGAGGTCACCAAGTAACGTAGTATAAAGGAAGAAAAGGGCCCAGGACAGAAACCTGAAGGACCCTTAAGGATAGAAGGTGTCATCTGGAAGAGGATACAGCAAAAGTAGAAAATAAATGGTTAGAAACGTAGAAAGAGAGCCAGGAAAGAGTAGGATCGAAAAATCAAGACAGAAGGGAGTATCAAAGAAGAAAAAGTCATCAGCAATGTCAAAGGATGCAGAGAGGTCAAGGAGAGTAAGAACCAAGAAAAGATATGGCAATTGGGAGACCATTAATAACTTTGGAGAGAGCAGTTCTGGCGGAAAGATAAAAGTCAGAAGCTAGAGTATGAGGGGTTAAGAGAAGAATGAAAATGGAAACACACTGAACTATCTATAGATGGTATTTTTAAGGAGTTTAGCCACAAAGAGCAGAAGAAATACAGGACAACAGTTAGCAGGAATGGAAGAATCAAGTGAGGGTTTTTTGAGAATTGGAAGATATGGACAACATACAGTAAGATGTATAACTATATCTTTAAGTCATTCTGACATCAACAAAAAATACTAATATCCTATAAAAATCAAAATTAGAATAAAATGATGGTTCTAAGCACACTTACAGTAAGATAACTGTTAGCATCCACATTGTCAGTGATGGTCTGTCGTTCTCCTTTGTGATTAATTTTCCTAAACCTTCTTCGAGATTGTCTTCCAGCAATTTCTCGTTGAAGGAGATCTTCTTCATTATCTTTGGAATTTTCTACCTGAAATACACGTTTGAACTCCTGATTAAACATCCAGTTTTTCCGTAACATTGAAATTCTACTGAGTTTTATAAAGCTCATAAGGAAGTCACAGATACAACTTGGTATGACTCAAAAATTTACCATAAAAAAGGAGGTTATATAATTATACACTCACTAGGTTCAACAAAATCTGAAGCATTCTTATGAGGAGGACGACGCTATGGTTTCCTTCCAGGAAACTGACTTTCTTCTCTCTTTTTCTAACTGAATTACACATTCTAAAATTACAATTAGTGAATATAACTATATACTACTTGATGACATCCATTTTATTTAGCCAACATAATCAAAGTCTTATTTTTGGCAAATCACTAGAATAAAAATAAAATGCTAGAAGTAAAAACATATTCACATCTTATGTATATAACTACATATTTAACAAAGACTTACTTAATTTTTATGCTTATTCAAGTCACAATTGATTATGTATACATTGGGGAATTCACAGTAACTCTGCTGCCAAAGTACCTGCTATGTCATTAATGGTCACTGTAACCTACTGAAGATTAAGCTCAGCAGTAGAGCAAGCAACATGACACTCCTATTACAAACTTTTTCTATGCTCAAGTTCTGTATCCTATTCCTGGCGCTACCCTGCCCTCTACTCTTCTGGAATATCCAACAATATTTGAAATGACCTTCCCTCAAACTCTCCTCAAAGTTTCTCTACTGTATCTTTACTTGGCTTCTACTGTCCTTTCTTTTCAAGGATAACCCTTTCACCCATTTCCTTGATTCCAATCAATTCCCATCCCCTCATGTTTAGTCCAAGACCTACATGAAGCAAGCACCTATTTCTATTATCTTTATTATCTTCCTCTACAATAGATTCTTCTTCTGCTTAGTCCTCAACAATCCTCCCCACATCCTTATCTCCTCACAATTCCCTCTGAAAACATTTAACGCAAACTGCCCTAAATGACCTATGTGCTTTTATCTATTCTGTTACTCTTTTAAGTTCTTTGAAGGTACAGTATGTATATCTGTGTATGCCCCCACACACTGAATCTAATGCACTGACTTACAGAAAAAGGCAATGAATACATAAATCATGATTATTTCATTACTGTTTATTTTAGATCTTAAGTTTAAATGTCTAAGTAATTAAAAGGACAACTATTTATGCAACAGATATTGTCCAAACTAAAGAAAACAGTAAACCATATAAATTTTTCATTTAACGACAGCTTGGTTTAAAATTTTTCAGACCCAAGTATAAATGTCAGACACTGGGAAAATGAGGTATCATGGGGCTAATATCTGGACAGACAAGGACAAACAGTTGATGGAGGACAGGGAAGAGAAAGGAAAGGTAGGCGAGGGGAGGAGAGGTAGGTAGAGTATTTATTAAGCTATTACGAGCCATTAAGGTCAACACAGGACATACAGAAAAAAGCAAAAGACTGTCTCTGTTTTCAAGGACCCCATTATCTAATAGGAGAGTAAAAAAGCAAACAAATATATATAAACAAGCTATATATCAGATAAACAGTAAATAATCAAAAGAAGGAGAGCACTAGCATTAAGAGGGGTTGGGAAGGGCTTCTGTAAAAGCCTGATTTTATTTAGAGCTTACAGGGAGCCAAGAGGCAGAGAAGAGCAGGGAAAGCATTCCAGACATGAGGGACAGATAAAGAAAATGCTCAGAGTCAAGAGATAAAGTGTCTTGTCTGTGGAACAGTCATGACAATAGTATCAATGGATCAAAGAGTATGTGGTAAGGAGTAAGATATAAGAAAACTGGAGGTTTCCAGGCTGAAGAAACTGGAAGGAGATGTTGCCCTCTACAGTATAATGAGTTCTGTTTTGGACACATTGAGTTTAATCTAGATGTATACTGGAGATCCAGGTTGAGATTTCAGAGGGGCAATTGGAAGTAAGATTAGAGGTCAGCAGAGGTTAGGACAGGATAGGCAGATCTGAGATTCAGCATAGAGATGTCAGTTAAATCCACGAAAGCTAATAAGATTACAAAGTGAAGTAATATAAAGAAAGAAGAGGTCAAGGACAGAACCCTGTGAGACACCTATGGTTAGAAGTCATGACCTAGATGACGATCCAGCAAAGAAGACTGAGAAATGGTCATACATGTATAAAGACAAGCAGGAGAGAGTAGAGTGCCAAAAACTTGCAGGGAAGTCTATTAAGGAAAAGAGTGATAAACAGTGTCAAAGGCTGCAGATTTCAAGAAGAATGAGGACTGAAAAAACCCACTGGATCTGGCAATTAAAATATCATGGGTAACTTTGGAGAGAGTAATTTTTGGAGGAATGATGAGGCCAGAAGGCAGGTTCTAAGGGAAAGTGAGAGGAGCAAAGTGAAAGCACATATTTTAGGTGGCCTTTGCAAGAAGTTTAACTACAAAGTGTAGAAGATATATGGAAAAATAGTAGATATGGAAGGACCAAGTGAGAGTTTTTTAAGGATGGGAGAGACATGGTCATGTTTGTGGGGGGAAAGGAAGGAAGCAGTAGAGAGAGGGTGATTGAAGTTAATGAGAAAACAGGGACGACAGAAGGGAGTAATCTATTGAAGGAGACGGATAAAATGGGATTGCTTGTGTATGCAGAAGGTTGGGCCTTGCTAAGGAGTAAGGCCACTTCTTTGTGTGAGATGGGGGTGAAAGACATAATAGCTGCAGAAGGCATATGAGTGATATGAGATAAGGAAGAGGGGAAAAGAGGGAGGAGTTCAAGGCAAATAGCCTCAATTTTTTCTATCAAATACGAGGCAATGTTCTGAAGGGGTTGGGAGGCGTTGGAGGGAGGGTTTGAGGAGGTCTGGAGGAGCTGATACAGAATGGGATAGTGAGTTGATAATGGAAATGTAAAAAGGCTTCCTTACAGCAGTGAGGGCCCAGTTGAGGTTGTGTAATAAATGTGCTATGGATTTTGTTCAGAACAGTTTCATGATTGTCTCCATCTCTGTTCAGAAGTACATGTGTAGTACATGTAAGCAAAAGTTTGGTAGGGTATAAGAGGTGATACAAGAGGTCTAGGGACTCAAGAGAAATGAGCAGTGTACAGCCTAACAAGTTCACCAAGTGTAAAGTTGAACTAAATCACCAAGGTGACGAAACCGAGGAAAGGAATGTGGCTAGGTGAGGGGAGATGGCCTGGCAGAGAACTAAATGGTCAAGGTAATAGAAGCCACAGAGTGGACAAAGAATAAGGTTTGGTAAAGGAAGGCAGAAGACATTGAAAATCAACAGATTATGGTCAGATAAGGGGATTTCAGAATTCTTGATCATGGAGGTTGTAATATTATGGATGATGTCAAGATCAAGGGTATGACCATATTTGTGTGTACCTGAAGTTGGGTGGAAGAACAGCTCATGGAATGTAAGTAGAGGAACTAAGTGGCTAATTTGTTTGATGGGGAATAAATAGGCATACGGAAGAACTTTAGTATGGGGGCAGGAGCTAGAGAGAAGAGAAAAATGGTTAGGAACCAGGAACCAAATTCTTTGAGGAAGGATGGTAGTAACCTAGGGATCTTGTAGACAACATTTACCAGTATGATGACTGCACAACAGATGAATACCATGGACTTCAAAGGAGGACACCTTACTGAGTAGGGGGAGGAGGGGGAGAACTCAGAAATGGCAGTGGAGAGGCAAGGACGATATTAACTTCCTTGTTTGACCTGTGAGTGAAGAGGAATGAATGAAGGTATACCCAATACTGCAAAGGGTGGTCAGAGATGTTTTATGATTGGAGGGAGCCAGGTTTAACCGACTGATATAAGATGTAAAGAGTAGAAGAAAGAAAGATTTAGGATGAAGGGAAACCTGTTGACCATAATACATGGATTTCAGAAAGCAAAGTGGAAGGAGTGGGAGACATCTGTTTGGGACTTGGGGGTAAGATGATGGTTGAAGGGGGAGGGGAATAAGGAATCCAGAAGTGGGGAACAAGGAATGGAATCTGGATAAAGGGAAACTGGAAAGGAAAAGGGGAGAACATATGGATGAGGTACCATACATTGAGTATGGCAAGGAGTGAGCTAGAAGAGCCATGGAAACCAGGAGGGTAAGATAAACGCTGACCTAGGGATCTAGGTGGAAGCAAAGTGAAGTGATAGTTCAAGAAGAGGCAGTATGGCATGTAGTGGGCAGGAAATAAAATGTCATACAGGTTAGAGAGTAACTTTTGTTCTGTCTTTACATGCCATGTACTTAGCACAACTATTTTTAAACTGCAAAAGTGGTAAGTATTGTATACCTACTGTATGACAGGTAATGGATAACAGAAACGCAAAAAAAGAAACAGTCCCTGATCTCAAGGAGCTTACATTCTATGAGAGAAACAACATGTACACAAGTAAGTATAAACTGAATTCAAAGTAATTTCAGGGAGTAGAAGATTTGGGCCAAACAATAATTAATCAAGAAAGGATTCATGTATGAGTTTGCACTCTGAGCTTTGAGAAGTAAGTTGAGAATTAGGCAAAAGTGAGTAGGAAGCACATTCTAGGTATGAAAAAGGGAAAGAAAGGAAGAAAGGAACAGCAAGCATTCAGTTAGACTGGATAGTAGAGTGCATAAAGTAGAATAATGTATAATAAGCCATACTGGCCTCTAGGCTGTCCTCTTAGCTCTGGCTATTTTCTCTGGTTGACCTCATTCCTACAAAGCCCCCCCCTCTTCTGCTCCAACTACTGACATTCCTGTTTCCTTCTAATTCCAACCAAAGTCCCGCCTTCTATAAGAAGCGTCCCACAACCCCTTTTAATTCCAGTGGCTTCTCTCTTTTAATTATTTCCTATTTATACCATAAATAACTTACTTTGTACATTTTTGCTTGCATGTTGTTTCCCCCATTAGACCATGAGTTGCTTAAAGGCAGGGACTGTCTTTTGTCTCTCTCCTCAAAGCTTAGCACACTGCCTGACATAAAGTAAGTTCTTAAACGCTGACTGATTTGACTAAAAGATAGGCTTAGGTCAGTGGAGCCAAGATGATGAAGTAGAATAAGTATTCCAATAAAATTCCCACATCAGTTCTTTCCAAACAACTTTAAAATGCATATCAAACTGAACTCTGGAGCAGCTGAGACAACAAAAGTTCAGAGTGAGACATTTTTTCGGTAGAAAAGAGTAGTATCGGAAGCAAGGCTGGTCCAGAGCACACAGCAGCAACACCAGCCACGGGCTTAGAGGTGGCAACAGTGGCAGTAACATCCTCAGGAGCTCTGAGCCCAGAGACGATAAGAGGACTACACATTAAATTAGAAAGAGATTACAAGAAAACCTTAGCTGACACTGGGCAGAGGACCAGGCACTATTTGGCCACTCCACTGCCTATATGCAGTACTCAGCTGTAGTTTCAGGGCAGAAAGGAGAGCTTGTGGCTGGTCATAAGGGAGATGGGACCTGGTCAGAGTTCCATGGTTGAGAGGTCAACTAGGACTTGTAATTGTAGGGGACCAGGGGCCCTTTCTAGGTAAAGAACAGAGCACAGACCAAGAAACCAGTGACCATACCCGTCCCCAGATAACACCACCTTAGAAGCACTAAAAATTTACAGATCTCCCCACCCCCCAGAACCATAACTGAAAACAGTAACAAAAAAAGCCTGACACTTGGGAGAGTATTTCCCCACCCCTACTTGAGCAAAGCAAACTTTAACATAAAGTTCAAAGCCAAGAAACAGGCTGGAAAAATGAACAAAGAAAAAAGAACCTGACCATAAAAAGGGAGGATGGTGGCAGGCAAAACCAATACACAAACTTGGAAGACAATAACATGAAAATAGCTATAAGAGAAAATGCCGCAAATTGGACATAAGTCTAACAAGAACTCCTGGAGGTGTTACTGAGATATAACTGGTAGAGGAGAAGCCGGGAAAAGAAAATTATGAAAAAAAAATTAACAGCTCAGTAAAAGAGGCTTGAAAAGAAGAAAATGATGCTCAAACACAATTAACCAAATAGTAAATGAGACGCAAAAATTCACAGAAGAACCTCTTAAAAAACAAAACTGACCAAATGGAAAAAGAGGTACAAGTGCCAAATGTAAAAAATAATGCCTTAAAAATTAGAATTAGACAAGTGGAAGCTAACGATTCCATGGGACACCAAGAAACAATAAAAAACAGGTCAAAAGAATAAATAAATAGAAAATAGGAGAGTCCATTTAAGAATTACTGGACTACCTGAAAGCCTTGATAAAAAAAAAGAACCAAGACATACTTCAAGAAATTATTTAGGAAAACTGTCCAGGTGCAGAAAGTTAAGATAAAAATCAAAAGCCTCCACCCATCAGCTCAAACAGATCCCAAAGAAAGCTCCCAGAAACATTACATTCATCCTCCCAGGTCAAGGAGAAAATGCTGCAAGGAGCCACAAAGAAACCATTCAAAGGTCACGAAGCCAGTGAGGATCACAGGTGATTAAGCAGCTTCCACATTAAATAAGCAGAGGCCTTAGAAGATAATATTCTGGAAAGCAAAGGAGTCAGCTACCTAGCAAAACTGAGTATAACATATAAAGCGCTTAAGAGGACATCTAAAGAAAGAGGACTTCCAAGCCTTCCTGACGAAAAGCCCAGAGCTGAACAGAAAATTTGACATCTAAAAATAAAATGAGAGAAGCATAAAAAGGTAAACATGAAAAAAGAAACCATACGCAATTCAGCAGTTAAACTGTTTATGTATCTACATCAGAAGATAATACGTGTAACTCCTAAAAACTTTATCATTAGTAGAGCAGTCGGGATGACACTCAGCAAGATATAGAAATCTATCTTACCTAAGAGAGAACAAGAGGGGAAGAAGATGGGGGAGGGGGAGGCAGAGAGAAAAAGTAATAAAAGAGAAAGCAGATTAAAGGACGCAGAGATCAGAAGAAGCAAAAGAGACTTCTAAGGGGATAGGGAGGGAGAAAAAGGGAAAGAGAGGGAGAAGAGAGAGACAGACAGAGACAGAGAGAAACAGAGAGACAGAGAAAGAGAGAGAAGACAATAGGCTGGATGGAAATACACATTTAGTATCCATAACTCTGAATATGACTGAGATGGACTCACCCACAAAATGGAAGCAGAGAAAGGAAAAGATTAGAAGCCAGAATCAAACAATATATTGTTTACAAGAAATACTTGAAACAGAAAATCACACAGAATTAAAATAATCACAGAAAAATCACACAGAACTGATGCGGTATTTCAACAAATGTTCTAGCTTTGTCCCCCATGGAGAGAACCTGTAATATCTTGTAATTAATAACCCTATCAGCATATTTATAGTTACCGTAGGCATTGTGAATACTGCACTGTTGATACACCTCCCCCACTCAATAATGATCCATAATTACTGATTTTATATTATATATATATTATATATATATTATATATTAAAAAAGAGTAATAATATTATTTAAATTTGTTTTATCTAGTTTCTTACACTTTACAAATTTGACTTTTCAATAATTCTATGATATAAGTAAATTTTAAAAACCCTCTCCCTTCAAATTCAGAAATTTGCAATTCCTCTAAACTAATTTTTCAGAGATCCATTTTCCAAGTTCAGGAGGTACACGTTCAAAGGAAAGGATTGCGAGAGATAGTATGAAAGCAGAAAATAGTGATCCATCATCCAAAAAAAGGAGTATCCGTTTGGGAAATTAAGAAATTAATCAAGAATTCAAAGAATATAAAAGGGTAGGGATGGAGTCAAGATGGCGGCGTAGAAGCAGGAGAACTCCGTGGCACCCAAAACAACCACCTCAAATACCTATAAAATAGGACTCTAAACAAATTTTAGAGCTCCAGAACTTATAAAATGACAGAGAAACAAGGATCCTGCTGAAGGCATCCCAGTAGATGGATGGAAAGGGCTCATTGCAGCATGCTGGGAACAGAGCCCAGGCCCATGGGGTTTTAGCCCCAGGCCATCCAGGAGAAGACCTGGCTGGAGCTTTCAGGAGAGTAGATCACCAGCAGCTGTGGTGGTTTCCAGAATTACCAACCCATAAGAACCAAGGACAAAGGAAAAAAGGTCAGTGGAACTTGGCTAAATTTGGGGGAGAGAGTCCAGCCAACTGCCTCCAGAGCTAGAAGCAGTCTGAAGCAGCAGCCCTATAGCCACCTGCACATGGATGCTTCAGAGCTCGCAGCCTGCGGATTGCAGGGGGACCAAGCAATCATTCAGAGGCTAAGTGCTCTTGCCTTGAGCTGCCTGGATCAGGATCCCAGTCTTGGGTGGCAATCCTGAGGTGCATTTTCAGGGAGCCAAAGCTGGTCAGGGCTGCAGAGACAGCGGCTTCCTAATAGCTCCAGCAGCTGCAAAAACCCCAGAGATTTGGGACAAAGCTTTCTCCTCTGAAACCAGAGTTCTACTGAGCCCAAAAGTCAAGTAACTGACTGGCAACATTAGCAGTCAAAGGAAGCAAAGAAAGCTCAGCAATTCAACTTTAGATGGCCTTTTTGGGGACAAAAAGGATCAAAGCATGGAATGGGAGGAAGACAACACAGTCAGAACTCCTGCATCAAAAGCTTCCAAGAAACATGAAAACTGATTACAAGCCATAGAGGAGCTTAAGAAGGATTTTGAAAATCAAATAAGTAGAGGAAAAATAGGGAAGAGAAATGAGAATGATACAAGAAAATCATGAAAAGAGAGTCAACAACCGGACTGAAGAAAATAACACCTTAAAAAATAGACTAACTCAAATGGCAAAAGAGGCCCAAAAAGCCAATGAGGAGAAGAATACCTTAAAAAGTCGAATTTGCCAGATGGAAAAAGAATCTCAAAAGCTTTCTGAAGAGAATAATTCC
>CM053581.1:329733178-329755808 GCA_028627135.1 Pseudochirops cupreus
GTGTGTGTGTGTGTGTGTGTGTGTGTGTATATAAATACATATGTGAGTGTGCATATATGTTTACAGGTATACATAGAGGTCACAGAATTCATTGAATAGGAAGGGATGATATTTTAAAAGGTGAAATTGAGAGGTGGGAGAGGAATAGAATGAGAGGAGTCAGGGAGAGACAGAATGGGGTTAAGCATCTCATGTAGAAGAGGCAAGGGATAACTGTTACAGTGGAGGGGAAGAACAGGAAGGCAAAAGGGAAAGGGTCAACTTTACTCCCATAGAATTTGGCTTAGGGAGAGAATGACATACACTCTAAATTGAGTATCTTGCCCTACAGGAGAGTAAGGGGGAAGCAGATGAAAGGGGCGATGATGGAGGGGAGGCAGGTTAGGGGGGAGAGTTGTTAGAAGCACACACTTCTGTAAAGGGACAGGGACAAAGTAGAGAATAGAACAAGTGGAGCATGGGATAGGAAGGAGGGAAATATAGTCAGTCTTTCACAATATGTCCATTGGGGACATATTCTGTGTAACTACACATATACGGCCTGTAGTGAATTGTTTGTCTTTCCAATGGGGGTGGGTAACTAGAGGAAGGG
Organism: Pseudochirops cupreus; assembly: GCA_028627135.1. Taxonomy (NCBI): domain Eukaryota; kingdom Metazoa; phylum Chordata; class Mammalia; order Diprotodontia; family Pseudocheiridae; genus Pseudochirops; species Pseudochirops cupreus. The sequence goes on from CM053581.1 coordinate 329,733,771, forward strand.
AAAGAATCTAGAATTTAAAGTTCTAAAATCAAAAGGTTTAAAATATGTGTGTGTGTATATATATATATATATATATATATATATATATATATATATATATATATATATAAAATTGTTATTATTTACATGCAGCTGGGAAATAAGATATACAGGCACTGGGATAGGGAGATCCATATTTCCCTACTGGAAAGTCAGAGGGGTGATAGGGGAGGATATAGGAGAGAGCAGATTGGGGAAGGAGGTATGCAGTAGGATCGCTGTTTTGGGTGGTGGATAGGGGAAAGACGGGGAGAAAATTTGTAACTCGAAATCTCATGGAAATGAATGATGTGAACTAAAAATAAACCAAAATTAATAAAAAAAATCCCAAACACCTCATTGGATGCAATGAAAGGGAGTGCGGAACCAAGGTTGTAAACCTAGGTTACTGGAACCCTTTGGGTTAAAGTAGAAAAGTTGGGAAGAGGAGTGCGTTTTTGGAAAAGATTATAAGTTTTTTTTTTGACATAAGTTCTGTTAAATTTGATATGTCTGAAGAGCAGCTTTTTGAAAATATACAACTAGTTCATTGCTAATGTGAGATTGGAGTTTACTAGAGAGACTTGGGGCAAATATATTGGAGTCATCTGCCTCTTGGTGATATTTAAATTCATATTAGATGATAAGGTTACCCAGAAAGTGTGTGGAGAGAGAAAGTGGGACCAAAGACAGAGCCTTGGGGTATACTTTTAAAGGATGTGATCTGGATCATGAGTCAGCAAAGGAGACCTAGAAGCAACTTGGTAGGAGAACCAAGAGAGGGCAGCATCAGAGGAAAGAGAATATAGGAGGAACAGTGGTTGTTAAGTGTCATAGTGCAGAGAGACGTGAAGAAGGATGAGAATTGAGGAAAGACAATTAGATTTGATAATTAAAAGATCAATGGTGACTTAGGAGAGAAGCACTTTCTACTGAGTGTTACTCAGATTTGTAGTCAGTTTACAAAGGATTGAGGAGTGAATAAAAAGGCGTCTTTTTCTAGGAATTTGGCAGACAAATGCAGGAGAACGAAGACAATAGTTTGATAGTCTAGTGCTACTCAGGAGTTTCTAAAGGCTAAGGGATGTGGGATGTGTTTGTAGGCTTTAGGAAAGATTGCATATTAGAACAAGTGAAAGGGAATGTTAGGAAAATCAGGAGAGACTCAGATTTGACTTTTGGCTTTATGATCATGAGCACATCCCTGTGCTTCTCTGAGCCCCGTTTTGCACATCTGTAAAACGAAGATCGAAATACCTGTAGTATCTATTGTGAAGATGAAATGAGGTATGTGTGAGACAATGCTATGTAAAGTGCTTTGTGAACTTTAAAGTGTTGTTAGTAATGATATCTAACATAATTAAAATTTTCTGTTTGTACTTTTTTGGGGGTACTGTGTCAGTACTGTATCAGTACAAATGATAATCATAATGGTAACGCTGATGCATTTAATGATTATCTGCCTTCTGACTCGGTTGTAAATCACTTAATCTCTCCAAGTCTCACTTTCTTCATCTGCAAAATGTGGTTATACGAAATGACCCCTGCATTTCCTTATTGCCTCAAATTTAGGATTCTGTAAAATACTCATCAGATGGGTCTGTGATTGCATCTTTTTTGTGATTTCTCTCCAAAGAAGCAGTTTGAAATCCATCCATGTTTGCATACGTGTGTCTGTTATCCGTGGTGTCTGATTCTTAGCACCCTCTGCTTCTTTTCCTGCCACTCTTGCACCGTCACTGCAGAAGTGGAAAAGGGCTATGCAAGACTGAGGTTGGTTTTAAGTTTTTCTTTGTTTTATAGATTCTTTTTTTTTTTTAACCATTCATTCATTTATTTATTTTTTCAGTTTTGACATTCATTTCCACAAGATTTTGAGTTACAAATTTTTCTCCCCATCTCTTCCTACCCCACCCCAAGATAGCAAGTATACTGAATACCCCTTCCCCCAATCTGTTCTCTCTTATATTCACCCTCCTCCACCCCTTACTTTCTTGTAGGGCAAGATGAATTTCTATACCCCATTGCCTGTATATCTTATTTCCCAGTTGTATGTAAAAAACAATTTTTAACTTGTGTTTCTAAAACTTTGTGTTCCAGATTCTCTCTCTTCTTCCCTCTTCATCCACCCCCAGTGGGGAGCCAGGCAGTTCGATATAGGTTGTACATGTGTGGTTATACAAAACATTTCCATAGTAGTTATATTATGAAAGACTTACTATATTTCCTTCTCTCCTATCCCACCTCTCATTTGTGCTATTTTCTCCTTTGACCCGCCCTGTCCCTTTTCAAAAGTATTTGCTTCTAACTACCCTCTCCCCCAATCTACCCTCCCTTCTCTCATCCCCCCTCTTAATCCTCTTCTCCCCTACTTTCTTGTAGGATAAGATACCCAGTTGAGTATGTTATGTTATTTCCTCCTTAAGGCAAATTCAATGACAATAAGGCTGACACATTCCCTTTCATCTTCTTGCTCTTCCCCTCCATTGTAACAATATTCTTTTGCCACTTTTATATGAGATAATTTAATCTCTCTCTCCTTTTCTCCTTCTCCCAATATATTCCTCTCTTACCTCTTAATTTTATTTTTAAGGTATCATCCCTTCATATTCAACCTATCCTGTGCCCTTTGCCTTTGTATACGTGTACACACATATGCACATACTCACATGTATATTTATACACACATACACTCTCCTATATATACATATATAATGTATGTATACATATATACATATATATTCCCTTCAACTAGCCTCATATTGAGAAAAGTCTTATAAGTTACAATTATTATTTTTCCATGTAAGAATGTAAATAGTTCAACTTTAATACATTCCTTATGATTTCTTTTCCCTGTTTACCTTCTCATGCTTCTCTTGCTTCTTGTAATTGAAAGTCAGATTTTCAATTTAGCTCTGGTTTTTTCATCAAGAATGACTGAAAGTCCTGTATTTCATTGAATGACCATATTTTTCCCTGAAGCATTATATTTAGTTTTGCTGGGTAGGTGATTCTTGGTTTTAGTCCTAGCTCCTTTGATCTCTGGAATATCATATTCCAAGCCCTTTGATCCCTTAATGTAAAAGCTGCTAGATCTTGTGTTATCCTGATTGTGTTTCCACAATAGTAAAATTGTTCCTTCCTGGCTGCTTGTACTATTTTCTTCTTGACTTGGGAACTTTGGGATTTAGCTATGATATCCTTATGAGTTTTCTATTTGGGATCTTTTTCAAGAGGTGATTGGTGAATTCTTTCGATTACTATTTTGCCCTCTGGTTCTAGAATATCAGGGCAGTTTTCCTGGAGAATTTCTTGAAGGATAATTTCTAGGTTCTTTTTTTTTTATTATTGATGCCACTTTATTGCCTTTTTTTGGAGGGGGGAAGGCAGGGCAGTTGGGGTTAAGTGACTTGCCCAAGGTCACATGGGTAGTTTTGTGTGTGTGTGTGTGTGTGTGTGTGTGTGTGTGTGTGTGTGTGTGTGTGTGTGTGTGTGAAGTGTCTCCTGGATTTGAACTCAGGTCCTCCTGATTCCAGGGCGGGTGCTCTATTCACTGGGGCACCTAGCCACCCCTCTAGGTTCTTTTTTTAATTGTGGCTTTCAGGTAGTGCCATAATTTTCAGATTATGTCTCCTGGATCTATTTTCCAGGTCAGTGGTTTTTCCAGTGAGATATTTCACATTGCTTTCTATTTTTCCATTTGTGTGGATCTGTTTTATGTGTCTTGATTTCTAATAAAGCCATTAGCTTCCAATTGCTCCAATCTAATTTTGAAGGAATTATTCTCTTTAGTGTGTTTTTGAAATTCCTTTTCCATCTGGCAAATTTTTCTTTTTAAGGCATTCTTTTCCTCATTGGCTTTTTGGGTCTCTTTTGCCATTTGAGTTAGTCTATTTTTTAAGGTGTTATTTTCTTCAGTATTTTTTGGGGGTCTCCTTTAGCAGGCTGTTAACTTTGCTTTTCATGATTTTCTTGCATCATTCTCATTTCTCTTCCCAGTTTTTCCTCCACTTCTTTTACTTGATTTTCAAAGTCTTCTTGACAAACTCCTCCACGGCCTGCAACGAATTCATATTTTTCTTGGAGGCTTTTGATGCAGGAGTTTTGACTTCGTTGTCTTCTTCTTGTTCAATGTTTTGATCATTTTTGTCCCCCAAAAATGATTCTATAGTTTAATTACACTGCTCCTCTTTGCTCATCTTGCCAGCCAGTTACTTGACTTTTGAGCTCTTTGCTATGGTAGAACTCTGCTTCCAGAGTGGAGAGTGTTGTGTCCCAAATTTCTGGGGTTTTTGCACAGCTGTTGTCAGAAGGCTGCTATGCCTTTTTCTAGGCACCTGTCTCAGAACTGTGAGGAAGACTGCCTCTCCACAGGCTCAACAAATTCTCCCATGCTAGTGTTCCTTACCCCGGGACCACCACCCAAGACTGTGACCCAGATCCAGGCAGGACAGAGCAAGAAACTTCTACTTCAGTGCCAGCAGAGAGATTCCTTCAAATGCCCTCTGGTTGTCCACTTGGTTTCTCCACGATCTGTAGGCCTGGAGCTCAGGAGGCAGCCTCTGGGCTGCTGCTGCCACCACTACCTCTGCCTCCCTGGGAATAGGGACCTGGACCATACTGTGTTCTTCTCTGAACCAGGATCAACAGAGTTTCCCCACTGACCTTTTACTTTCTCTTTGATGTTTATGGGTTGAGAAGTCTTGAAACCTCCACAGCTGCCAGTGATTCACTCTCCTGAAGTCTGCTCTAGCCAGTCTGGGCTGGCACAGCTCATGTGGGACTGTGTTTGGCTCCCAGCCTGTTGTGATAGACCCTGCCTGTCAGCCTTCCAGGCTGCCTTCTGGGGGAGATTTGTTTCTTTCTGTTACTTTTGTGGGTTCTGTAACTCTAAAATTTGTTTAGAGTCATTTTTTATAGGTATTGGAGGTGGTTGGAGTGGGAGCTCAAGAAAGTTCCCGCTTTTATTCCACCATCTTGGCTCTACTCCCCTGTTTCATTGATTCTTTTGGACCCCAGAAAAAAAATTCATTATGAGGTGATCAACCTACTTGTGATGTACCTCTGTGATAAGCTTTGTTGGTCCTCAGAGAACATACTCAGGCTTTTTGTGGAGCTATATTTGAAGCCTTATTAAAATTATGTAATAACAAATTATGTTCAGTTCAGTTTACTGTTAAATGTTTTATAGTTGTTTGTAGACTGACATATAACATTTATGTGATACATTAGCTCTGTGGCAGTATTCTTCTTTAACTAGGAATATCAAGGTTCTGTAACACCCTGTTTCCCAGTCATCCTGAATAAATGAGTCTGTTATAAATACAATAGAAACTTTAGAAGATCCCTTATAAAATTTTGTTTCATGATATACTCAAATCTAAAGGTCTTGTTTGTAGATTATTGCCAATATTTTAATTTCCTTTTTTAAAAAGTTTTTTTTTTTTAGTTATCTAGTCTCTTTAGAACAAATATACAGATGTCTTCAAAAGCAAAATAAACAACACAAATGAGTGAATGCTGTAAAGGACTTGCCATTGAATTGTTCAGAAGTCCAGCTCAGGTGCTTTCTGTAAAGTCCCTGCCCTGACTGGGGATTGTAAACAGATTATGGGATTAATGGTTGCTTTTTCTTTACTTGTACAAATTCATGGGCTATACTCAAGTGGCTTAATTGTAGGTGCTGAATGTATTTTGGTTTAAAGAAAAAAAGGGAGAGAAGAAGAGTTCTTGGGTTTGGGAAAGGAAATGCCAGCTTATATGCTTAAGTCGATTTGGATGTAAGCATCTTCAAATTTGATGACCTTGGCATAGCCTGTCACTTCTTTAACTCTGGGAACCAAATCCTATGAAGTCTGGACCAGTACATTAAAATGGAAACACTCTTAAGAGGGTGTGTGTGTGTATGGTGTATGTATGTGTATTAGAGAGACAGTGTACTAGCTTTCATCTTGTATTAAAAGGCCAACATTGTATATTGTGGCTCAGGTTGATGGACGAATTAAAAAAAAAATTTTGCAACCTGTTCTTGCCACCAAGACTTTTTGCCCCCTAAGTTTCCTATTGGCCTTTCTTACTTGTATATCTGAAGATTGTGGAATCACAAAGATGACAAAGGTTTCTGGTTAGAGTAAGCCATATGTTCATGGAGCAGCATCTGGGCAAGTTCCTGTTAGTAAATGAGTATATATTGGTAAAAGTACGTCTAGTTGAAGCGCTCAATCACTGTGTAGGAATAGAAGTGCAAGGTATAGGAACAGAGTGGAGGTGAGGGAGCACGGAAACCAAAGGCTCTATTGTAGGAATCTCACATTCTGTTCCCCCTGTGACCCCAGGAGCAGCTGAAACCTTCCTGGCTCCTAAGGGTGAAAACAGTAGCTGAAATGTGGTATTTTAAGTAATATTTGGGTGGGGGTGGGATGGAGTGTAAAGGTATTGAAGGGACTTATGTTCCATGAATACCCATAGGTATGCTGGCCTGAATTCCATTCTGAGAGTATAGTTAAGGACTTAGTTCCATCTTCTCTATTATTGTTGAAGTCATGGTCATCTTCTTAGTCACCAAGGCTTAGAACCTAGGGGTCAAACTCCTCATTCTTTTTCACCATGAAGTCTTATTCATTCTGCCTTGATACTATCTCTTGTATGTGTCCCCTTCTCTCTTATATTCTGCCACCACCTTGGTGGAAGCCTTTATCGTCTCACCTGGCCTATTGTAATAGCATGCTGATTGTTCAGCCTGTCATAAACTGGCTACTTGTTTTGCCTTTCTAGTCCACTTATACCTTACTCCTTTCTAAATACTTACAATTCAGGGACCCATACTTCCTTATTTTTACTCTCAAAAGACATACCATTTCCTGACTGCATTTTCCCTGACTTTTCCCTGTGCCTTAATTTTCTCCTTCCTCAACTCTCAACCTTTTGACTTTGCTGGTTTCTTTCAAGTCTCAACTAAAATGTTCTTCCCTCTCCTTTTTAAATAATGCTCCAAGTGTTTCTTCTCATTCTCCTTAATGTTTGTGCTTTTCTTCTGAGATTATCTTCAATTTATCTGATACGTATCTTTATTTTTTTACATAGTTGTAGTGGTGTTATCTCCCCTCTTTGTATTGTTAGTAACTTGATGTCAAGGACTGCTTTTTCATCTTCTTTCTGTGGGGTGCTTAATAAATTCTTGTTGAATCAACAGCTTCTGGAGTGGTCTGGTCACTGTTGACCTTGAAAATGGAAGGTGGAGAGCTCAGTCCTGCCTATTGGTTCCTTAATGGAAAAATATTTTAGACACACCAAATATTTCAAATTTTCCAAAAAAGTTATTTAAATTGTCTTGCTTTTCACTTTTCTAATTTGAGCATATTTTCATACTGTTTTCATATTTGCATTTCTTCTTTTGAAAATTTTATTTCCATTGACCTTTTGTTCATTGGGGAGCATTTAGTAGTCTTACAGATAAGTGTTAAAATTTCAAATGTCCAACGATGTTATATATTTTAATTCTTAATAAAAACATTGCCCTTTTGTGGAAATACAGAAGATTTGGAATTCTGGAGATGTGGGGGAGAGTGAGCTCTCTTACCTGCTTGTGTAACTTTCGTTATGTTCTTTCTCATCTCTGTGGCTTAGTTTCCTCATTTGTAAAATAAATGGTTTGAAGGGGGAAATTTGTAAGATCCTTTCCAGTCCTAACAATGCCATGTACCTATGGTTTAATGCTTATTGAAACCATATGTTTGTGCTGTAAGTCTACAATTTTAAGATGAAGACAAGTTTGAACGTTGCTATAGTTTAAGTACTATACCATTCCAGAGAAAGGGAAAAATGTTCTTAAGGTGGCTAGACCATGTACACACACACACACACACACACACACACACACACACACACACACACACACACACATACACACACGTTTCCTATGTAATACAAAGCAGAGCAAATCTTTTTTCTTTCCTTCATCTTTTGTCCTCTATCCCTTTTTTGCTGATGTTTTCCTATAAGTGGTTCAAAAAATTAAAAGGGTCTAAAAGAATTTAAAATTTAGGTACAGGAAAGGTACCTATACTTCATTTTCTCTAGAAGATTAATTTCTCACCTCTGTCTCTAGAGCATTAGGTTAAGCAAATGTTTGATGTAAGTACCTGTGGAATGTACTGTCAAAAGGAGGTTGGTTGGACACATATCCTGGTATATAGAATTAGGTTACTTTGTTTCTGTTAGCAGCTGTGTTAGCCTGGAAGATTGTGGGTGTTGGTCTGCCATGAAATGGCTGTTACTGTGAGCTGATTGGTAGAAAAGAGGAATAGATGATGTCATCTTCACCATCTTCACTTACAGGCAAAGCTAGAAGGAAATAGATTCCTCCTCACCCCCATTATTGAGGTTTTGTTTACAGTGGTTATAAAATACACGCACTTGCACATGGTAGTGGGTTGAGTCCTGTGTACACTAAAGTAGTTTTTAAAATGCTGCTATAAGATGAACATTTCACTAGCTGAGCTTTAAGGGCTTATAAGTGTATAGTCAGCACATAGACAACAAAGGGGAGAGGAGGCTTTTAGATTTTTCCTTTCACATTTTAGGTTGTAATTAGTTCTTTTACCATAGATTTGTCTTATGTTATTGAGATTGTGATATATATTTTTTTTTTACAAATGTGACTACTTTTTTGAATCTTTAATAAGACTAGGAAAGTTTATTTCATCCACTAAAATAACTGACCACTGTTGCCTAATGTATTTTTCTTTAATTCTGGGAAATAATAGTTAAGGTAGTTTTAATGGATTTTCTTTTCAGGACACTTGAAATCATTTATAGTTTATTACTTGCTTGAAACTCAAACTGAACATACTTATAATAATTAGAAGCTAAATTGTGTTTCTTTGCTCATCTTGTGAGATTTAACTAATCTTGATAGTTTTGTCATTTCATGGCTACATTTCAGTATTTTTTAAAAGTAAGCAATTATTCAGAATTGTGGGATCTGAGATTCAAATCTCATTATATTTTTACTAGCTTGCTTGTTTGTTACTTTGAGACTAATATTTAAAGGTTTCCTAAACTTAATTAAAGTTTGGATAATGATAGTACCTTACTGTTTGTAAGATAACTTACCCTTTGCCCAGGGGGGTTGGGGAACTCAATCTTTGGGTAACTGATACTATCTATCGTAAGAGATTTTTGAGGGGAGCATTCTTTTAACTAAGAAACCCTGGTCCTTCAGGTTCAATCTTTATACCCCTCTCCCTTCCCTGCAAACAAACCTTTGCTATAGGAGAAGTAAATTTTAGACTGTTTACATATTATCATTACTCCAGTGATTTTGCTTCAGATTTAGCTATTTCTTGCTGTTGATGTATATTCTACCCCTGGAAAATATATCTTATTTTGGCTACTGAGAGGAAATACTCCTGCTTCCTTAAGTGCATTTTTTGTGTGAGGTTGCAGTGTTTGGAAGAGTGAATATCCATCACGTGATAGGAACTCATAGCAGTAATGATGACAACTAGAGGAATTATCCAGTAAAGTGTAGGGGGAGGTATTAAGGGGGGGAGGAGGTTAGAATTAAGGAGTTTTCCATAGATTCTATAAAATATGACATTTTGGGAAGACATTTTCATTTTGTCAATACCCAGAAGTGTTCAGACATTAGATATACCATTTCATTTTTGGTGTCATAGCCAAATTTCTTTCTAGGAATAAAGCTTCTCTTCAGTTTTTTTCAGGTAACCCAAAAGGCTATTTTTTTAGAGGAACTATGCATGATGCCAACTAAATTATTGTACTACTGAATCTATTTGGTTTTAATTTTTTCACGATGATATTTTCTTCCTAATTGTCAGTTATATTGTCCCTGTTGGGCTAGCTGTTACTGCAGCGGTGACATTTGGATTTTTTTTTCATTGTAGATGACTTGTTTTCCATACATTAAGGTCTTGTTGAAGATTATTCTCTTCTGAATATATATTTCCTAAATAGCTATGAAGCAGAAGCTCCGGAAATGAGTGTTACAAAGACAAACATGACAGCTGGGGGAGAGCAAGGGCTGCCTCAGATGCTTAGAAAGCAAGACTGAATTGCTGCAGCTCATTCTCTTTTCCCTTGGGATCACAGAAGTGTGTTAAATTTGAATACTAGAATTAGAAAGCACTATTCCCCAATGTATCCGATTGTGAATTCATTATGAATTAAAGCAGAGAAAAATTATAAAAGAAGAACGGTTATGCACTGCAAGCAATATATTTTGACTTGTAGGTTAGAACTCCAACGAGAGATTTTGAAGAAAATAAAGAATGCTGATCTATTTCATGAAGGGGGGGGGGGGTGTATGTCTGTGTTTGATGGGATGGAGGTTTCAGTAAAGTTGCCCTGTGTTCTACATCTGCAGATACAGTAGGCAATTGATCTAATGCAGTTTCTGAAGGCTTTCTATACAGGTGATGTCATCCTTTTAGCTCCATTCCCCTCCCACTTTCTTTCCTCCTTATTAGATATTTCATCTTACTGCAGAGCATAGAATCGATAGGAGCTTCTCCTCAGGGAGCCTCTGGGAAGCAGACACAGATAGCAGGAATTAAGGCACTAGCACTCAGTCTCGCTGTGGCAGAAGATGTAATATTTGTATTGCATTGTATAAATGTTTTAATTGGAAAAGTGAAGCTTCAATTAACCATAGGATCTGACTGGTGCTTTAGGATTGGAAACAGCACTGCAGAGTTGTAAATCGTGCATGAGAAAGAGGAAAGGAAAAGAATTTGGATTACAAAGATTCAGAAGCGACACAAACACAGAATAAACCTGTTAGAGTATTTCATTAGTTGGATTTTTCCTCCTCTTTTGGTCGGTAAGGAAAAAAGAAGAAGAAACTTAATCTTAAGGATACAGAGTTTTTGGTTTGCTTCAGATGCAGAAGAATCATTGTAGTATTTGTTTGATTTACAGAATGAAATAAGTAGAAGAAAATCAGGCATGAAGATATTCTTGTTAGTGATGCTACATTTTTGGGAATAAATGCTGGAAAGTATTGGAGGTTCAGGTTTGTTGTATGTTGCATTACTTGTTTAATCTGATCCAGAATTAACTGTTCGCTTACCACTGTGTAGGTATGTGCTAAGTGACTGAGGAAGCATGTGGATATCTGAATGCCCAGAGCCTGAAGCACAAAAACATCTTGATTTACATTTGGATGCTTGTTAAAAGGAACATTTTCATGGGAATTGAGGCAGTTGAGTTAGTCTAAGGCTCAAAGGTACTGAAATCCAATTGAGCCAGTAATTTTGGAATTCACTGTGGAGAGGTATCTTAAGAAGTTTCCTTTATACCTTATTACATTGGTTTTATGATTTGTGGAGAGAAAACAGAAAGGATTTTTGCCAGTATTCTTTTCTGTGTGCCTTCAGTTTTAAAAAAAGAAACTTTACTTTCCAATCCAGGAAATGGCTTTTCTTGTTCGCTGTTATGCCAATTGTCTTCAGCCGTGGGCCTCCAAAGTAAGTGATTATCATTATTTTCCTTGAGCTTGATGAACAGTAATAGTATTTTTGCCTAAAATTAAGCATGACCTGTGTGTAGTTTCAAAATGTGAATGAGTTTTTTTTTGAATGAGTTCTTAATGTTCCTGATAGCATCTATGTGATTTCTGAACTTTTAAGAATAAATATAAAAACTTACTCCTCTTATTCGTATAAATACCTCAATCTTCTCATTCAAAATAAAAAAAAATCCTCCAAACTTTTGACTGATCTAAGTTAAAATTTAAAAAATGCCTATAATGATGTGTTAAATACATTGAACCCAGGTCTGTATTCTAGAGACCAAATATTATTAGAATTTGGTGTTCATATAACATTTGTTCATGACTTTATGAAGCTACCACATTTCTCATCTCAGTTTGACTCTGTAGAAATGAAATTAGCTGGCATGCAGAATTCTTATGTTTAACATTTTTAATTGTGATAAAATTATGAATATGCATTTTGAAATACATCATTATTTGCTTATGCTCTTTTGGAGTATGAATGATTACCATTATTGGTACTCAGATATCCTGAGAAATCTGATCTTTATATAATGAACAGAAAATGCTGTGGTAATATTCCTAAATGTCATCCAATTAGTGGTATGGAACCTTTAGCAACCTGACACTGGGTTTCTTCTTATACACAAGTTGTTTGTGTGCTGCTTACAGCTTTATGAAAAACCTTATTGCCTTTTAAAGAAAAGTTTGTTAACTATTCTTCATAAAGTTATATCAGTAGACACAACTGAAATAGTTTTATTTTATGTGGTTTGTTCTGTATGGGTCTGTCTTGAGCAAGTTACTCGATATTGACACAATGGTGATGATTGCCACACCTTCCATCTTTTTTATTTTTATTTATTTGGAATAGTATTTTGTGTATTCTGATTCCTATTGTCAAAAAGCAGACTCGTAGTTATATGATTTATCAAATTCTTTAAAGCAGACTCGTAGTTATATGATTTATCAAATTCTTCTTTATTGTACCATTGTATAAAGATAAGCTTTCCATGTAGATATCTTGAACTTGATCAGAAACAATGGAAATACTTTCTAGGGTGGTCTAAAAGCTGTGCCTTTGTCGAATAAAAGCTATCAAGATTAGACCTCATGTTTCTGTCATTAAATGGTAACAAACGTCCTTTTGAACATTATTCAGTCAGAAACGTTTTACTGAACTAAATTAAAGGGACAGATCTATCTCTTGGATTTGAGGCTTTTGATATGAAGCCTAAGATACAAAGATTGGTCTGAAGTTATTCAGTGAAAGATTGAAAATAAGAGAGTACAATCTTGATTGAAAAAAAGGGAAAATTTGACTTGATAATCATCAGATGTTTCAATTTTTTTATGTATTTACACAATTGTTGTATACTTTGTTTGCATAAAAATAATTTGTAGATGATAAGTTTTGATCCTTAAATATATTTTGATTCATTTTCTGCTACTTTGCCACATATAGGACTGAGGGCCATTTTATGTTTTTCTTTGTTTTAATGGCTTGCCATGACCAGAGAATTCATCACCAAGTGGCTAGCCTAGATGGGATGAGCTTGTTCTGTTATTGGGGTCTTATTGGAAGTTTTTTCAATTTGGTAATACTTTCCAGATCTTTCTTTCTCTTATGGCCTTTTGATAACATATGATCACATCCTCTCCACAATAACGTATTAGAGTAGGAGTTTGTGGAGTTCTTTAATTTTAACTGATGTTACTCTAAATGTGAGAGCCTGTCAAATGGCCGGTTAGTGGATGTATTGCTAGAGGAGCTGAATTCATAGCACTTTTTGTATTCATGGCTATAAATGAAATCAGAAGAAAGAAGGAAGTTTAGCCAACTAGAAGGATGGCTCAAAGGTACTAATTGAACAAGCAAAGAAGTTGGTAGAGTTGATTTTATCACATGCCCAAAAGCAACAGAAAACTTTTTTTTCATGGAATATTTGGTCATTTTATAATGTAGTACTCAAGATATAGTTATTTACAGAAAGGCTGCCATGAAAATAATTTCAGCATGTTGGTTACGGAGAATGGAGGAAGTAGACAAATTCTGTTATGAATTTGATAAGACAGTCCAGTTAAGTCAACATGCACTCTGCTTCAGTGCAGTCAGAGACTTCAGTACAAAAGTGAGGAAAGGTGAATATTGTGAGAGATAGTTGGGAAAAAAGTGGTTCAAGAAGAAGGAATGAGAAAGGCCAAAGATGCTGCTTGCACTACACAGAAGTGCTAGACATGGAAAGCATCGAATAATATCACAAAAAATGAAGTAGTTTATATTTTAACAGACAAAGAAAGATTCATTATTACTATGGAAGTTGTCTTTGGTATATTTAGACCTCACTAGCAGAGCAAGGATCAGATTACATAAAAAGTAAGGAGAAAGAATAGTGAGAAAAAACATTGGTCATTCAGTTGACAGCTAGTTTCCAAGCTATTTACATAATTGATCCTGAAAATGAGAAACTGATAACTGATTTTTATACTGATTTTTACAAATTTTTCCATAAGTATAAATGTTAAATTAATTTAATTAATTGCCACCATGAGAAAATAAAAAGGACTCGGAAAATATCCAGGTCAGCAAAAGCTTGCTCTTCTTGCTAGGTAGAGATAAATGGTGGCCAAAGATAACATCAGGTTAAATTATAAATTTGTTAGAATATAAATAAAGAATATAACAGATGATGGATAATTATAAGCATTATTTTCTCAGAACTGAGAGGAGTGCAGGGTAAAACTAGTTTAAAGAAAGCTTGGCAAAATTATTCAAGGCAGAATTATTATATGGACATTTTAGGGTGAAAATAGAATAGCAAATAAAAGAAAAATGGTAAAGGTTTGCAGAAATTATTGTAACAAGTTATTTTCACCATCAAGGATGTTAGTCTCTAAATTTAACATCTCAGTTCTTAGAAGTTCTTGTATATGGGAGGTAGAAATGCCACTAAAGAGAACAAAGACAGGAAAAGGAACCAAATTGGACCAAATTTTTATAGCAAAAATCTGTAATAAAACTCAGTTTTATTGAGGGACTGATATGCAAGGTATCAGAAGGAAAAGGCAATAAAAAATGTGGGGAAAAAATCTTGGACTTTATGAATAATGAACAGAAGATGACTAAGAACATCAACTCAATGCTCAACTATATGCCTGCTTTCCAACCGTTAAAATCTTTATGTGAATACAATACATGTATAAATTGAAGGTTTCCTTAATGAGAATATTAGTAGGAAAAGATTGGATTTCTGTAAGTGATATTAAACACTAGATCACATCTTTACTATTTTGCAGTTGAATGAAAGATGTAGAGAATACAATATATCCTATTCACTTATTGTTTGTTGATTATGAATCCATCTGTAAGTATTAAGTACTTACTATATGCTGTGTATGGTACCAGGTATACACTGATAACATAGTCTCTTCCTGTGCTCAAAGAGCTTACATTCTAATGGAAACTCCATGTCCATAAATATGTAATACAAGATAGAATATAGAAAGAAGGTAAATTTACAGGGAAAAGCACCTCCAGATGAAAGGCTTCTTGTAGAAGGTGGCATTGAAGCTTGAAGGAATTCAGAGGTACTAAGAAGTAAAATTAAGGGGCAGCATTGTAGGTGTGGGGGACTTTAGTGCAAAGGTATAGATGGGAAAATGGACTATTATGTGTGAATAACAAGTGAATAACTATTATGTGTGAATATCTTCATAAATTGTTTTGTGGACAGCAATGTATATGAATACTGAACAGATTAGGTTGTTATGAATAACTAAACGATAGAGAACTTTATATCTGATTCTTGAGGGAGCTGGTGCTGTTTATTGAATAGGGTGCCATAGTCAATCTAAGCTTTAGAAAAATCACTTTGGCAGCTGAATGAAAGATGGATTGGAATAGGCCAAGAGGCATGAAGGAGGACTGTCAATTAAGAGACCGTTGTAGTAGTTCAGGTGAAATGATAAGGGGAGGGCCTGCCTGAACTAGTGTAGTGGCTTTGTGAATTGACAGAAGGAGACGTATACAAGACACATTGTAGAGGTAGATAAGATTTGGCCATAGATTGGATATGTGGGTTGAGTGCAAATAAGGAATCGAGGATGACACTCAGGGACAAACCTGTGTAACTGGGAAGATGGTAGTGCCCTCTAAGGAAGCTGGGAAGAGGAAAGGATTTAGGAAGAAAGAAGCTGTTAAGGGTATATTGAGTTTGAGAGGCTTATGGGATATCCAGTTTAAAATATCAGATAGGAAATTGGTGTTATGAGACTGGAGCTCAAGAGAGACTGGTACTGTGTATATACATACACACATTTATGTATGTGTGTGTGTATATATATATATGTATATATATATACATACACACACATATTTACATATACATATACACATATGCAAACGTGTGTGTTTGTGTGTCTGTCTATGAAATTGCTGCATTGAGATAGTAATTGAACCCATGGGGGTTGGTAAGATGAAGGTAAGCAGCTAAGTGGTACAATGGAATAGGCTATTGGGTCTGGAGATAACAGTTATAAAGCATTTAGCAAAGTAAAATGAGTTATTTGTAAAGCATTTAGCCTGTAGTAGGTGCTTAATGAATAATTGTTTCCTTCCTTCAAACTTGAGATATTATAGAGAAAAAAGAGAGAATCCGCTAAGGGACAGCTTTAGGTGACATCTTTAATTAATAGATGCAACATGGATAAAGATCTAACAAAGGAGACCAAGAGTGATCAGTCAGACAGGAAGGGAATCATGAGAAACTAGAATTTGAAAAACTCAGAGAAAAGAGAGTAAAGAGGAGAAGAAATAGTATCAGATGCTTGAAGAGTGGTCAGGAAGAATGAGTATTGAGAAAAGGCCATTAGATTTGATAATTAACAGATCATTAATTTTGGAGAGAGCAGTTTCAGTTGAATGATCAAGTCAGAAGCCTTGACTGCAGAGAATTTAGAAGAGAGTAAGAGGATAGGAAGTGGAGACCTGTAGTATAGATGGCTTTTTAAATGTTTAGAAGGGCAGGAAAAATGTAGGACAATGGCTGGGAGATACAGTAGGAACTCTAGTGAGGATTTTTTTAAAGATGAAAGATTTAGGGGCATGTGTATAGGCAGATGCCAGTGGAAAGGGAGAGATTGAAGATGAGAGTATACTTAGTAGAGTAAAATCCTGACTTTTGTACCAAGATATCTTCTATCCATATATTAAAAATAATTCAAGTATCCTTGAAATTCAGATATAACAATAGAAACAACTCTGTGTAGAAACCCTTCATTCATAAAAATCAGGTTGGCTATAAAAGGAGATCTGTTTGTATGTTAACCAGTAATGAACGCTTTGATGGAGGAGATCCTGCACAGAGTCCAAATTGAAGAATCCTTCCATTTGAATGGTGATGTCCTCGAGAGTCTCCTTTTTGTGGCTGATAATTGTGCTGCTTTTGTCAAGGTCCAGAACATTATAGATCTCCTGGAAAAGATCATTCAAAAGAATCTAACTTGAACATCTACAGAGGAAAGATGAATTTTATGAAGAATATTTATTTCCCAGATTATGACGTGACACCTGTATAGCTTTTCTGTCAGTGTGTGTATCTGGGACAAATAGTGCAAATCAGTCATTTGTTGGGCCCAGAGTTGAACAGGAAGAGGAAAGCAGACTGGATTGCCTTTGGGATTGTGCAGAGTGCTTTGCCCTAGAGACGAAGGCTCAGTTTTAAATACCAACATTATGTAGAGGTTCCTTACCTTTTTCTCTTCAGAAAACTCTTCATATTCTGTATTCTGGCGAATATCATAGAGAGGACAGAGGAGAGGTATTTTATGGGGTGGAAGCAATCAGTAACATAAAGATATAGAGGAACTTTGAAGGAGAATAGGGATAAAAGATGTCTTCAAGAAAATGATGTATGATAAGAAGAAAAAGATGGGCTGGTCACATGTAATGTTGAGAGATTGTAGGTGAACAGACAGAGTACTCTGCTGGTATCCTTGATCTGTCATGTTAAAATCTGGACTTATTGAGCTTCTAGTCTACTAAAATTTTAGGTCTTTAGATCTAGAATCCACATAAATTGTAGTTTAGGCACATGTTACAATGCTATTCATTATTTCTTTTACCCTAAATGTAAAATTTTACATCTATAATGATTACATGTCATCTAACCTGTTGTTATAGTCAAGATCTTTTTGGATTCTCATTCTGCTCTTTAGCATATTAGCTATCCTCCCATCTTCATGCAATCTCTAGATTTATAATCAATGTTATAGTCATTGTATGTTTTTCTTGGCTATACATGTGTCAAGATACATGTTACATAGTTCCTCTGGGCTTCTCTCAATGTATTTCTATAGTCATTTTTTAAGGTGTCATATTATTCTGTACCATTCATATGCCATAATTTGTTTTAACTATTGCCTGGTGGGCACCCACTTTGTTTCCAATCCTTTGTTAGTCATCATTTATTAAATGTTTAAAAAAGCATTGCTTTGAATATTTTTCTACATATGGGTCCTTTTCCTTCTTTTTTTCTGAATCTCTTTGAGCTGTAAGCCTAGTTAATATCGCAGTTTAGTGACTTTTTGCTGATAGCTCAAAATTGTTTTCGAGAATAGTTGGATGGTCACAACTCCACCATGGTCCCTCCAACCACAACCTTTCTAAAAACTGTCATTTTTCACTTTTTTGGGTCACCTTTGCCAATATAATAGAGATGAGATGGAACCTCAGAGCTGTTTTAATTCTTATTTCTCTTATTATATTAATATTTATTTAATATATTTATTATATTAATAGCTTGGTGTATTTTTTCCCCACATGGTTCCTGATGGCTTGCCTTTTTTTCTCTTTAGAAAACTCTTCATAGTCTTTGATCATTTTTTCTGTGGATAATGGCTCATAATATTTGTATTAGTTTCCTATATATCTTGACTGTCAGACCTTTTAAGAGAAATGTGCTGCAAAGATTTTCCCCAGTTAACTGTTTCTCTTCTAACTGTATTGATATTGTTTGTGCAAAACTTTAGAGTTTTATGCAATTGAAATTACCCATTGTATTTCTTATGAGCCTCTCTATATGTTGTTTGATCAAGAATTCTTTTTCTATCCATAAATAAGAATGTTTCCTTCTCTGCTCCTCAAATTTTTCTATGATTTGAACTTTTATATTTAGGTCATTTGTTCATTTTGTAACTTTTCCTGTTATTGTCTGGAAAGCCACCATCTTCCTAACTTAATACTCGAAACCAAGGTGTCATCCTGACTCCTCCCTCTCTGTCAGCCCCCATACCCAATCTGTTGCCAAGTCCTTGTTTCTGCCTTTGCAACATCTCTTTTATAAATACCCTTTTCTCTTCTGATACTGCTGATCCCCTTGGTGGGAACCTTCATCATTTCTCACCTGGACTAACAGCCTGCTGGTTGACCTCCCTGCCTCATATTGCTTCCCACTCTAATCCATCTGCCAGTCAGGTGGCTCAATATAAAGTACAGTTCTAGCCATGTCACTCCCTCTTCGTCCTCTCACTCCCAATTCAATAAACTCTAGTGATGATATTTTCTAAAGGATCAAATATAAAATCCTCTATTTTTTTGTAACCTAGTCCTTCTCTTTTGAGAAAAGTCTTTTTACATCTCGACATATTCTATAACTTAGTGATACTACCCTCTTCAAATATGATACTCTGACGGCCAACTTCAGGCTTTTTCAAAACTGGATGCCCCCCATACCTGGAATTATGGCACTTTTCATTTCCATCTTCTGTCACCTCTGTGCCTTTCCTGGACCTCCTCAATCTTAGCACTTTCCTCTGAGATTATCTGTAATTATCGTGTGTGTGCGTGTGTGTGTGTGTGTGTGTGTGTGAGAGAGAGAGAGAGAGAGAGAGAGAGAGAGTATGAGTGTGAGTGTGTGTGTGTGTGAGAGAGAGAGAGTATGAGTGTGAGAGAGTGTGTGTGTGTGTGTGTGTGTGTGTGTGTGTGTGTGTGTGTGTGTGTATGTGAGTGTGAGAAATTAGTCTGTATCTAATTTCTAGGATGCTTTCTCTTTTCCTAGCTGTTTTTGTAAGCTAAAGAGCCCTTCCTTATTCTGGCAATTGGAAACATATTCACTAAATGCTATACTGTTATGAATGATTTCTTTTGGATTTTTTTATACCCAGTGTCTTGTATTGGTCAGTTTTTCTATGACAATAACACACACAGTGCTGTTATGTGCTTAGTCAATATTCTTTACATGTTGAATGAAAATGAAAAAAATAATTCTTTTACTCAGAAACCTTATACAACAAGTATTCTACTCAAAAGTCCAGAAACATTTTTGTTGTGACGGAAGCAGGCATTTTTTTTTCTCTCCGGGTTAGACAACCAAATAGTTTCAATTTATTGTTTCCCATTAATCGAGGATAGCATCTAAAGTGAAATTGGAATCTTTTTTTTTTTAAGCCAGAGCTTCCTCCTCTATCAGATGAAGGGATAGATCATAAGATTTTTAAGGTTCTTTCTTTCTCCAAATACTGTGGAGAAAGGATCTTGCCTAATAGAGGAGAGTGTCAGATTTTCTTTGTTAGTTGTATTGACTTTTTGTCTGAAAACTTTCCTGTGTCCTTAGAACTCTAGAACTGTCTCTGTAATCATACTAAAAGCATATTTGGATCATGCTGTTCTAAAAGAGACATTTATTTTCTTATTAAAATTTTGAAGTGCATGCAATATACCTAAAATGAAATTTTAGTTCATGCAGGAGTGTTAACATCATGAACACTTTAAAGGGGTATGTACTTGAATTTTTTTTTTCTTTTTTCAGCTTCCAGCAGACCTTAACAAGTTGCACCTTGCAGAAAACCCTCATCCACAGGTGACCCACGTCCCTTCTAGCCAGTCTGGATGTAGCATTGCCAGTGACTCAGGGAGCAGCAGTTTATCTGATATCTACCAGGTAATATTTTAAGAACGGCTCTCTTGTGTTTTGTTAAGCTAATAAAAAATAATTGTCTTTATCACTTTTATAAATAGCAAATAACTGTAAATATTAATAATTGCTATGATCTCAATCCAGTTTTTACCTCAAAAAGTTTGTGACCTTAAGTGATTTTTTTTCTTTGATGAAATAGATATACTACTAGAGTATTGAAACAGTGTAATTCAACAGTGTTGTGAAAGGTGGGATGTTAATTGGGACTTGAAAGCTAGGAGATCAGGAAGAAGAGAATGCTAGAATTGGAGACCAGCTAGTGAATATGCCTAAAGTCAGTAAGTAGGTGGAGTGTTTTGTTCAAGGTACAATAAGGAGGATAGTAGTATTAGATTGTAGAGTACTTGGAAAGGAAGGGTGTGAGAAGACTGGAAAGATAGAAAGAAAGAAGGCTATGAAAGGGTTTTAAAAGCCAAATAGGAGATTTTGTATTTGTTCGTGGAGGTAATAGGAAACCACTGGAGTTTATTGAGTCGGATGACATGGTTAGACAGACTACTTTAGAAAGACCACTTTGGCAGTTGCGTGGAGGATAGACTGGAGTGGAGAAGGAATGGAGCAGGGAAGTCAGCCAGCAGGCTATATGTAGTCTGGGAGCCTACAACGGTACTGTCGATATCATAGGAAAGGGGTGTATGTGAGAGATGACACAAAGGTAGAATTAATAGGACTTGGCAATAGATTGGTGCTGAAAGATGAGAGAGAATGATGTGCCAGTGATGACATCTAGATTGGGAGTCTGGCGAAACAAAATGTAACAGTAGTAACAGCAGTGATGATGATAGCATTTATGTGATGCTTTAAGGTTTGCAAAGCACTTTGTATGTGTTACCTCATTTGATCCTCACAGTAATCCTACTCTATCCCTTATTTTTAAATCATTTTCTGTCTTCTGGCTCCTTCCCTGCTACCTAAAAATGTGTTTATGTCTCCCCATTCTTTTGCTTTTTTTTGTTTTTGGGGTGGGGAGGGCAGGGCAGTTGAGGTTAAGTGACTTGTCCAAGGTCACATGGCTAGGTAAGTGTTAAGGGTCTGAGGTTGGATTTGAACTCAGGACCTCCTGACACCAGGACCAGTGCTCTGTTCACCGTGCCACCTAGCCACCCCTGTCCTCTCATTCTTAAAAAAACCCAAACAACTAATTTGATCCTTTTGTCACCCTATGATCTTGTATTTCTTCTGCCTTTCGTAGCTAAACTCTTCCTAAAGTTCAGAGCCATTCACAGGGGCCTCCACTTTCTCTCCTGTCACGCTTTTTTTTTAAAATTAACTTTTGTTTATTTTTAGTTTATATCATTGATTTTCACAAGATTTTAAGTTACAGGTTTTCTCCCCGTCTTTCCCCTACCCACCCTCCAAAAACAGCAATCCCACTGTATACCCCCTCCCCCAATCTGCTCTCTCTTATATCCTCCCCCCATCACCCTTCTCACTTTCCAGTAGGGCAAGATGGATCTCCCTATCCCAGTGCCTGTATATCTTATTTCCCAGTTGCATGTAAATAATAATAATAATAATAATAATAATAAT
>CM053581.1:329756308-329781385 GCA_028627135.1 Pseudochirops cupreus
AGCTGACTTTAGTGGGAAGTATCTTTGTGTGCGTTTTGGGGTTCTAGGATTGGTTTAGAGTCCTGTTTTATGGGTATTTTGAGGTGGCTATGTGAGAGCTGCGATACGTTGCTGCTGCTACGCCGCCATCTTGGCTCCACCCCCGGGAGATGAGTTTTTACACATTGGTCACTGTGCCCAAAGACCAGACAGCTTGCCTTCTGAGGAAGGTCTCCAACACCCATGGGGTGCTCTTGTGCATGGTTAGGCTAGGTTATAACTTCCTTAGGCGAAGCTGAAAAGGAAATAAATATGTTTACATAGCGCCCACTATGTACCAGGCACTAAAGGTACTAAAGGCTTTGCAGATATTTCATTTGAATCTCCTAATAGCCCTGTGAGTTAGGTGCTTTTATTATCTTCACTTTACAGTTGAGGAAACTGAGGCAAATTAGAGGTTAAATAAATTGCCCAGGGTCATGCTGGTAGTAAGTGGCTGAGGTTGGGGTTGAACTCAGGTCTTCATGATTCCAGGCCCACCACTCTATCCATTGTACAACCTAGCTGTCTCATTCTTAGAAAGTGAAAGTTTGGAAGCTAGTATTGCAGAAGAGAGACAAAGAATCGGATTCTCTTGGGAAATAAGGGTAGGTATGAGACCTGTGATTGATTGGATGTTGCAGGAAGTTTTGATTGGCTGTTTCAGGAAGTTTTGATGTATATCTGGCTTCCCATGTTTTGATTGGTTCTAATAAGACTACACTCCACTTAGAGTGAAGCCATCTGTTTCCTCAGAGATGCTTAGCCCTCACTTTGGAGACTACTGCTTTAGAGGCCATCAGCTTGTATATTGGAGTCCGCAAGAACAAGAGGGGAAATATGAGTATGGGTTGATAGGAAAGCCAAGCTGGGTGTTGACCTCCTTAAATGGGGGAGAATGTCTAGGGCACTATAGATAACTTCAACCTAGTCTGGATCAAGTGATATATATAGATCAGACAAATCTCAAGGGAGGGAGATGGTTGAGTGATAGTGTTAGAGGGGAGGGGGAGGAAGATGAAAGAACAAACACTGGGTTCTGGAGAAGATGGCCAAAATTTGTGAGAGGAAGACGTCTGAGATGAGGGGAAATTTGTCGGCTTATAGGACAGTGTTTCTAGTATACAGTGGAAGGAAAAAAAGAATTTGGAACTAAAAGTGAAGTAACTCTTGGCTTTTCACAGGAATTAGGAGAAGATGGGATTTTGCAGTAGAGGGGGGATATAGAATTATTTGTCTAGCTCTTTTCCTTTCTCAATGATAGCATAGTGGCAGAAGGTGATTCTTTGACTCTTTCACTAAGTGATAATCTATTGCTACTTTTCTATTCAGATGTCTTAATAGATTCTCACATTTGTCTGAAACAATGGTGTTGATTTGCTGCTCTTAGGAATTTTTGCTTTTGTTCATTTTCTTTTAATGGCATTTCTGGTAGTTGGTGGACTGCATTCTTATGTTTTGCCAGTAACCTATCCCTAAATGTAAAGAAACTGCTGATAGCTTGTTGCAGCGCAGACTTATTTTGAATGTACAGATTGAGTCACAGGATACACATTATTTGGGAACCTAATATGAATAGTTGTTTTTCACTATTAAAACTATAGCTGATCTGTCATACATGCAAAAAAAAATTACACATTCACCAGATTTTACTGTCTCCCACATTAGTAATTAACCTTGTAATTGTACTTTTGGAGTAATTGTCATATATAGACTCTACAGATATGATGATTAGGTATAAAGAGTTGTGTAAGCAGGCCCTTTTTTTGGTGATTTATATTTAAATAAGTGATTGTTGATTTTTAATTATTAGAAAGGTCATATAATGAATTATGTCATGCCAATAAGTAAATTATTTCCAGAGAGTTCTTATTATGATGTCATTCATTATAGTAAGCAAAACAATTCAATCATATTTCATCCTATGGAGGAATTGTTTTTGCCCACCATTTTATTCCTATTGATTGCTGATACCCCTAATGGATTTGGAGTCCCTTATTAGCATCTCCATTTGGATATCTGTTTGGCCCCTCAAACTCAAGATGTCCAAAACAGAACTCATTGTCTTTCTACCTAAACTTGTCCTTCCTCCAAATTTACCTATTTCTTTTGAGAAATTTCCTTTTTATGTCCATCTTGTGATTCAAGTTTGCAACCTTGGAGTCATTCATCTTCCCTGCTCTTAACATCCGGTCACTTGGCAAGTCTTGTCATGTCCGCCTCCACAACTTTCCTCATTTGTTGCCCTCTGTCTAATCACAGGACCACCTCCCTAGGCCGTTGGGATCTTTCACCTAGATGAATAATACTAGACTTCTGCCTGGGTGACCTACTTCCAGGCTCTATCCTTCTTTGTTCCATCTTCTTCAGATAATACCATGCCATTTCCCTGCTCAAGAATCTTCCAAGGCTGCATATTACCTCTAGGATAAAAGGCGGATTCTTTCCTTGTTATCTAAGTCCTTTATAATCTGACTTCACTCTACCTTCCCAGACTTATTTAATATTTCTCCTCTTCATACACTCTCCTTTCTTCCCAGACTGGCCTGCTTGTTGACTTTTGGAACTCTGCATCCTATCTCCCACCTCTGCCTTTTGCCCAGACCATTCCTCATGTCTGGAATGTACTTCCCCTTCATCTGAAGGGAGGCTGTTCAAGATACAGTTCATTTCCTTCCAGCAACCTATCCTGGTCCTAATAGTTGGTCCTTCTTTAGAATCTCTGACTTTTTTCAGGTTTCTCTTCCTACTGGAAGCTTTTGATAATCTTCCTAGTTGTTAGTGCTCTCTCCTTCCTAGATGTTTATCTTCCCCATCCTCCTTGTAGAATGTGAGCAAGGGCAAGAATGGTTTTTTGTTTTTGTATTCCTAGTATCTTACACAATGCTTTGCAGTTAGGAGTGGAATAAATACTTATTGACCAGAATTGAAATGACAAACCTGAATTTGGAATATTTGTTGTGTTAGACTTCTGACTGGAAGATGTAATAATAAAACTAATGATTGTTTTTCCATATTCTAGATGTGTGAGAGAAGTGAAAACTTCTCAGACTATATTCTAAAATCTAGTATGGCTTTTCATGGGAAACAGGCCCAAGTTCCAAGTTCCCCTTCCCTGGAAATCATATGATATACAAGGACTCAGAACTCAAAGAGCCGTAGGGAGTCATCCCTCTCCTCAGGGACACCTCAGCATAAGCTGTGCCAAACAAGGACAGAAGTCTAGGGTAGACCACACATTGGGTGACTTCTGAGGTAGATTGCCGCACCTGACTTCTAGTCAATGGAAGAAGAGAAGGGTCAGGAGGGGTGGGGGTGGGGGAGAATGCCATGTTAGGGCTTTATAACTTCACCATTTCCTTTTGTAGATTGCTTCTCCTCCCTGACCATTTGTCAGGCGGGTGGCCCTTTCTCGAGTTCATAGTAAGCCATTCTTTTCTGCTTCCTACCTTGAGAAGCCTCTGAGTATTATTTGAGTAAGGATTTCTGTTGCACACAGCTTTTGGGGTGGACACATAGATTTAATTCAGGAAGGGGCCCTTAGAATATAATCTCCTTATTTTATAAATGGGGAAATTAAAGCCTGGAGAGGAAAACAAACTTTTCTAAGTCACACAGGTAAATAAGCTGGAGAAGTAGAATTTGAATTTAGTTCCTCTGATTTCAAATCAGGTATTCTCTGTGCTGAATTATCTCCCTAATTTCATTTCATTTATTTATTTATTTTTGCTTTTTGGAAGGGGGAGGGCAGGATAATTGGCGTTAAGTGACTTGCCCAAGGTCACATGGCTAGTAAGTGTTAAATGTCTGAGGTCGGATTTGAACTCTGTTCCTCTTGATTCCAGGGCCAGTGCTCTATTCACTATACCACCTAGCTGCCCTACCTCCCTAATTTTAGAGGAAGAAAAATTATTTTTTTGGTGTACCTAACATAAACTAGATCACATATAAATTCCTTGTTTTATGCTCCCTTTTCTCTCCCTCGTGCCCCTCTCCTCTTCCCTCAAGCATTTTATGCATAACTTAAAGATCACTTGATCTGGACAAATGCTGTTTTAAGAGATGAATTGTG
Organism: Pseudochirops cupreus; assembly: GCA_028627135.1. Classification (NCBI taxonomy): domain Eukaryota; kingdom Metazoa; phylum Chordata; class Mammalia; order Diprotodontia; family Pseudocheiridae; genus Pseudochirops; species Pseudochirops cupreus. The sequence goes on from CM053581.1 coordinate 329,760,399, forward strand.
TTGCCTTGTTCTTGGAGACAAGCACAATGACTTCTTATGTCAGTCTTAAGGCACTTTTGTTTTCTTGTAAACAAATTCCAGCAAATATTCACTGTTGTCTGACTGAGTATAATAAAGTACTGGCAAGACTAACTAGGCTAATTTTGAATAGAATCTGAAAAGTAGGGTTTCTTAGCAGGCTGTTGTTCCATATCAAGGAAGGTTTATATTTCAGAAAGATTCTTAGACTTTTCTTTGTTAGATTGTCTGCTAGTCTTAGTGTAGGAAGCTGAGAGTTTTAATATACAAAAGTTTATAGAATATACATAAGAGTTTTTTGAATAGCCTAAAGCTATTTTATAGCTAATAGCTTGTGGCGTACAACAGTGTGCTAATTTTAACTGGTTCTTGGTCTTGCACATTTAGTGGAAATAGAATTTTTGTGGTAAATTAAGTTTTTGTAATAAGGTAGTACTTTGAAGACACAAATCTTAAATTACGGTGAATTCCTGGCTAGTTTACCCTATTTATTAGTATTATCACTAAAAAAAAGTTTTATTCATGCCTTTGGTTTACGTATTAGAATTAAGCGCAGAATTGCCCCCCTCCCAACTGAGGTATATTATTTTCGTTATTTAAATAATACTTATTCTTATTTACTTCTAATAATGATGATGGTGTGGAAAAACTTCTTTGCTTAATTTGTAATGACATTTTGTCTGCAGAGAGCATGAAACCAGCCAAACTAAAATTACATCTCAATACCACGCATGTGGTATTGCACTAAACCAAAGGAAAATTTTGAGTGATGTAAAATTCTTCAAATAAAGAAAAACAGTGTTTTGAGAAATTATTTATTGTCAATGAAAAGTATTTACTTGCATCTTACAAAACTTCTTATTTAGTTGCAAAAACTAAAAAGCTGTACACGATAGGAAAGATCTTGTGTTACCTGCTGCTATTAAAATGTCAGAAATAGTTCATGGGAAAAAGTATGGGGATGGAATTTGTAAAATTCCTTTACCAAATGATACTGTTTCCAAAAGAATTTTTGAAATTAGTAATGACCAATTCCAGCAGCTTATTACCAGGCTTAAGGGCAGCCCAAAGTTTGCAATTCAGTTAGATAAAACAACTGATATTTTTTATCATGTCATGGTTGTTACTTTTTGTAAGATTAAGTTTATGAAGGAAGCATTCATAAGGGATTATTGTTTTGTCACCCTTTGGAAGGGCACACAAGAGAGGAAGATACGTATCTTTTTTTTGTATATTTAATTTTTTCAAATGAAATTTTATGTTTATTTTTAGTTTACATTGTTCATTTCAACAAGATTTTGAGTTGCAAATTTTCTCCCCTCTTTCCCCTACCCACCACCCCAAAAACAGCGATCCCGCTATATACCTCCTCCCCCAATCTACTCTCGCCTATATTCTTCTCCATCCCTCCTCCCACTTTCCGGTAGGGCAAGATGAATCTCCTTACCCCACTGCTTGTGTATCTTATTTCCCAGTTGCATGTAAAAATAAAAAAAAAAAACTATGTATTTTTAAACATTTGATTTTAAAACTTTGCATTCCAGATTCTTTCCCTTCCTCCCTTGTCATCCCCCTTTACTGGGAAGATAAGCAATTCAATATAGGTTGTATGTGTGTAGCTATGCAAAACATTTCCATAGTGGAAGATATATATTTTAAAGTTGATGCATTTTTCACAAATGAAGGTTTATAGTAGAAAAATTGCATTAGAAGTCTGTACAGATGGTGGTGGAGCAGTGATGGGCAACAATATTGGATTTGTAGCAAAAGTTAAAGCTGGTGGCAATGAATATACCACTTTTTACTCCCTGCATGACCCATTGGGAGGCAGTCATAGCCAAAAAAAATCACCAGTTAGATGTGCTTCATGATATTGTCAAAATCATTAACTTCATTAAAAATTGTGCCCTTAGCAGTCATTTGTTTTTGGAAAGACATGGACTTCGATTACAAAAGCTTATTACTATCTGCAGAAGTAAGGTGGCTCTCAAGAAGGCAAAATTACTTCCTCATGCCAGTACTTCAAACCTATATTCAGTAATCTTGATCCTAAAAACTACTTCAAATTTCCCTGTTTCTACTCATAGCACCACCAATCACTTAGTCCGCCATGTTTAAACCAAAACTTTTAGCTCTTTATCTAAGATCTTTATCTAAAATTATTTTCAAAGTTAGCCTAGTTAATCTTCATAGTTCTCTTGATATTTTCTTGGATTCTTCTTTCTCCCATTGCATCTAATAAGTCACTAAATCCTGTTGATTCTACCTATACAATATTTATCAACTCCATTTTTTCCTTTCTGTTCTTTCTGCCATAATACTAATATAGTGCATATTGGCCACCTACCTGGTATATTGCAATAATCCCCAAACTGGTCTCCCTAGTTCCAACTTTCTCTCTTCTGATCTATACTTTATACTGTTTTCAGATGCACAGATCTCATCATGTTTACTTCTTTGCTCAAAATTCTTAAATCTCTTACTATTGTTTTTGTATTGGGGAAAAAAACTGTGATGCGGTAGAAAGCATCTTGAATTTGAAACCAGAAGATTGGAGTTTGAGTTCTAATCCTGCCACTTCATATTTGTAAGATTTTGAACTTCAGTTTTCTTGTATACAAAATGGGTATAAGTAACATTCAGACTTCCTACTTTATGGATTGTTCTTTTAATTAACAACAATAATGAATTATATTTAGCGTTTTAATGTTTTATATTTTAATTCTTTTAAAATTGTTAATCCATATATTATATTTTGCTCTCTGATTGGTACGTTCTACTTTCTGATTATTTTGGGTGATGGATAGTTTATTATACATGAAAAACCCAAACTCAATCTGAGTTGGAGTGTATTTACATACATTTCTTTGTCTATCTTGGTCTGTGGTCTCCTAAGTATTTTATCTATTATGTAATGCTAGGCACTATGCTATGCACTGGGGATACAGATAAGAAAAAGAGAGAAAGTCTCTTCCCTCCAGGAGCTTACAATCTAATGGGTGAAGACAGCACACCTGGAAAAGGAAGGGAACACCAGGGAATACTCCCTAGTGGGGAGGCGAACCTTTTTCTGTGGAGTTGAAACCAAGCAGAGCCGCAGAAAGATTGAAGGACAGGAGGGAATCACTTCTTGTGGGAAAAAGCACCTACTTTGGTATCACAGGACCTTGAGTTTGAATGTAGATCTGATGCTCTCCACTTTTGTTACTTTAAGCAAGTCACTTTACCCCTTTAGGCCTCAGTTTTTATATCTGTAAAGAGGGGAGATTGGAATGGATGACCTCTGAAGTCCCTTCCTGCTCAGAATTATTTAAGGTGAAGCCACTGAGCTGTGAGGAGAAGAGAGGAGGATTTCAGTAGGTTGAAATGTTTAGTGGATTCAGAAATGTATAGGAACAGTATAAGTCTATGCAAATGTACCCCAAGTGAGAGAGAGCACTTGATAGGATAGCATACATGAAGACTAAGGAGAGATGAAGCTGGAAAGGTAAAGTACAGCCCCAGTCTGTAAGGCCTTGAATGATAAGATCAGAAGTTTATAGTAGGAAATTAGGAACCACTGAAGGATTTTGAATATTTAAAGTGATGTGTTTGGACCCAGGTGTTAGGAAAATTACATTAGAGACTGTGAAAAGCATGGTTTGAGAGAGGAGAGACTGGTCACAAGGAAGACTAATACAGTACTTCAAAAGAGAAGTAATGAAGACTGAACCAAATTGGTTTTAAAGTGAATGATGAGGAGACTAATGCAAAGGATATTGAGGTAGAAATGAAAGGACTTGTTAATTGAGAGGGAAAGAGCAACAAGTCAAAGATTCCTTCTCTTTGTCTTCTTTCCCCAATCTCTACCTGTTAAAATACCAACCAGCTTTCAGTGTTCATCTGAGATGGTGCTTCGTTCATGAATCCTTTCCCATCCCTCTTCCTGAATTGCTGTCCCCTCAGTGGATTTTCATAGCATCACATTCATATTCACCATGGAGATTGGGTGTAGTTTTCGTACTCGTATCTCATCAGTTGCTTCTTGCTTCTGCCCTTGATTAGAAGGCTAGAGGCTGGAATAAAAAAGCTCATTCCGTAGATTCCTTTTATAGGGAGGCCCTAAATCTTAGCCATCTCTTTCATTTGCCACCAGCTGCTCTGGTTGTTTTCTGTGCCTTGTTGAGTGGTAAAATTGATGAGCTGTGTGACAGCTATTTTATCTTCAAAGAGAGGAAATAAGCATTTAGATAGTGCATCCTTTATAGGTACCAGGCACTGGGCTAATCATTTTACAGATATTACCTTATTTGACCTTTATAACAAACCTGGGAGGTTGGTGCTGTTGTTATGCCTATTTTGCAGTTGAGGACCCTGAAGCAGACAGGTTAAATACTTGCCTGGGGTCACACAGCTCGTAGATATTTCAAGCTGGTTCTGAACTCAGGTCTTCTTGATTCCAAACTCAGCACTCTTCAAAGATCTGTTCAGTTAACTGCAGATTTCACAACTCTATCCTAGATTGAAATGACCAGAAATCTTAAGCCCAAATTAATGTGGGGATAGGAGGGGGAGGACCTCATAGTACTTAGAAATCTTTATTTGAATGAAAACCTAAAATTTCTTTTTTTCTTTCTACAGGATTTAAATACTATTTATTCTTATCTTCACGGGCTGGAGATTTTATCAAATCTCAGGGAACATCAGCTAAGGTAAATAGTAGCCAACAAGTACCCCAGAATAAGGAGAGAAAAATGTGAGTCACTAGTAGGAATAAAAAAAGCTGCTTCCCTTTAATGATTTTCATTGTAGATAGGGCTTAACGAATACAGATTAAATACTGTTACACAAAAAATCCATAATAGTGAAAATATTTCAAAACTAGTTGATTTTGGTATAATTATGAAATTCACTATTATGAACTGTTCAGTTTAATAGATATTTTAAAAAATCATCTTTATCTTGTAATAGTCATATACTTGATACAAGTGGGTCTTTTTTAATAATAGTCATTTAGTAATAGTCATTTGGTATTTTTTAAAAGTATAATTGATCTAGTGATATATTATAGAACTGAAGGATGTAAGTGGCCTACTCAATTATAGTTGAAGCCTCGTCCTAGACTGTGACTAATAGAGGTGATGATATTGAGAATATATTTCATTGCTGCTCTGTACCTTTGAAATTTATGTGTCTCTCTTGATTTGTTTATCTGTACAAGGATTTGGGGTATTGGGTATAAGAATCATTCCCATTCCCTGGCATTTCTGGGTTGGGGTAGCTAAGTGATGAAGTGAATAGCACCAGGCCTGGAGTCAGGAAGACCTGAGTTGTGAGGCTTACTTGCACAACCACAAGAATTCTGACAAAGATATCTTCATCCTGTTTTGCTCAAATTCCATGTCTAAACCCACTTATTTTTGTATTTCTGGACCATTCTCTCTTGTCCAGCATGAATGGGTGACCATCTTATGACCGCTTAGTGGAGATGCCCCATGCTTCACACAACCTGAGACCACCCCTGTTAATATGTCACTTTTGGCCCTTAAGAACAAGGTCGATTAACCAATGAGATTCTGTATTTTACCATGCCTCTTTTGTATATTTGAGTATCAAACCCTATAAAAGCAAGGTCCTGAAAGAAGGAAGGATCTCAGACCGTGAGGAAGATCTGAGGTCTACTTCATTAGAAGGGACCATGGACCCTTTAATAAAGTGCCATTGGCTCAGAGCTCTGCCTCAGTCTTTTTTATTCTAGGTTGGATAATTTTAATCCCCACAGCCCTGCCAACCAAAGTTTACAATCTGCTATGGACTGCTTGCCCTATATTTCTCCTGCTCCCCAGGGCAGGCAGGCATCACTAGACCCCCTTATGAAAAAATTGAGAAGTGAAATTAAAAGCAGTGATACTTCATCCCTGTATTTTTAAGCTTTTTTTCCATACAACATACTTGAAAATTCATGAATATATTTTTGGTTGGGATAAGGGATATTAGTTCAGGTTGCTTGCTTATGAAATTTAGTAGGGGGATATGGGAAGGGATTTTGAAAAGAAAAGTTTGACTAACATTGCAGAATATTTGGTATAGGTCTAAGTGTTATATTTGGGGTCAGCAGAAACCTGAGTTTGTATCTTGACTCTTTTACTAAAATTAACATTTTTTTTGGAGGGGCAGTTGGGGTTAAGTGACTTGCCCAAGGTCATACAGCAAGTAAATATTACATGTCTGAGGCTAGGTTTGAGCTCAGGTCCTCCTGACTCCAGGGTTATTGCTCTATTTGCTGTGCCACCTAGCTGCCCCCTAAAATTAACATTTGATATGGCACTTTAGACTTTGCAAAGCATTTTACATTTAGCCTCATAAAAGTGGTGGTTACTGTAGTTATCCCCATTTTACAGATGAGGAAACTAAGACTGAGAGATGAACTAGCTTGCCAAAGGTCACTTGGCCATTAGTGGAAAGAAAGCTATATTTGGAATGGAGGACCTGGGTTCAGATCTCATCTTTGTCACTTATTACTTGTGTGACAATTGCTTTTCTCATATGGGCCTTAGTTTCTTTATCTGTAAATGAAAAGATTGGACTGCTGAGTGGGCTAGGCCTGACTCAAGCCAATTTCCTGATTGTTTATGTCTCATATTGGAATTAAATGAAGCACCGATAGGTCGGTCATTCAGTGTTTAACAAGCTAAGCTTAGCCAAAGTTTAGAAAGGATACCGAACTAGGATACAGGATGTGGCCTTCCTTTACCTCTGTGTGGAAACCATTCTGGTCAGCAAGACAGGGTGCTGTGCCTGCTGAGTCTGAAGGGCCTATGCTTGATATAGGTGGGTCTTTTTATGCCTTAGTTGAATAGAAAATTCTGTCAATACAGCTTTAAGCTATATTAACACCAGCTAGATAACTTGAGCTTTAGCCTCCTGTTCTATTCAAATCTTAGCTTCTTTGTCTTTTAGGAAAAGAACTAGATTAAGAGGATCCTGGTGCTGTTAAGAGACTAAATGATTTCTGTAGTCCCTGGCAGCTCCAAATCAGTTATTCTGTGAAGTGTCATAGGCTGGATTTGGACCCAGGCCTTCCTCACACTCAAGTCTAGCGCACTGTCTCTTCTGCCGCTCTCCAAGCCTCTTTTGTACCAAGGAGATTAGTTGGCTAGCAAGCGTTTGTTAAACACCTGCTATATAACAGGCACTGTCCCAGCTAGACTCAGGATACAAAGAAAAATTACAGTTATCCCTTTCACATTACAACTTTCCCCATTGTGATTTTGGTATATTGTGGGTTGGCATAAAGAATTAAGTAGGAATTTTTTGGCGAGTTTTGTGGAAGCTGCAGAAAATATGCAAAGGCCAGTAGACAACACAGAGCCTGTGACCAAATTCCTAACCCAAATTTTACAATAAGTTGCTGTAAACACTTCATAAAAGAAAAAGAAAAAAATCAGATTTCTTCTCTGGCATGAAAGGAGGGCCAAAACATTTTACACAGATTTTCCAGATCATGCCCCTAACACTTGAAATGTGGGAGGGATAGCTATAATCACTTTCGCCCTCTTGATGCTTATATTCTTTTGGGGAGAACAGTATATCTATATATAAGTATATACAGAATAAATATGTATGAGAGAACACAGAATAAAGAAAAAGCAGTTAAATACAAGGTAATTGGAGAAGGAAGAACGGGAAGATTTCAAGTAGAAGGCAGAAAGAAATGAGGATTCTCTGGAGGCAGGGATGGAGTACATGCTGTACATGTGGGGTATGGAAGATGACTAATTCAAATGCATGCAGAGTTTGTTGTGTGAGTAACAGAGACAAGGCTAGGATGAACAAAGGAAATAATGGACAGTGAGAGTGGGGAGATAGATTGGGGCCAGTGGTGAAGGGTTTTAACAATCAAAAATAGAAGTTTGTATGTGATCCTAGAGTCAACTAAGAGACAGTGGAGTTTACGGAGTTTACTGAGGTATCACATGTTCAGAATTGTGCTTAAGGAAAATTACTTCGGCAGTTATGTGGAGGATGGATTGGCGAGGGGAGAGATTTGAGGCTGGAAGACCATTGTAGGAGATCATTGAAGTAGTCCAAGTGAGGGGGTCTCATGAGGCCTGAGATGAGGGCCTGAACTTAAGCTGATGGCTGTCTGAATTAGAGAGAAGTTGCTTGTCAGGAGACTTTTGGAGGTGGAAACTGCAGGATTTGGCAACTGTCTAAATATGTGGGATGAGGAAGAGTAAGGGATGGTGATGATACCCTTAGCAGTTATCTCACAAAGTTGTTTTGAAGACCATGCAGTGGGGTAAATATTCAAAAAAAATTTGAACTTTTAAAAGCATATTTGGAGCTTATTTTTTTTTTTAGCTTAATGTTAAAATTGGTGTGAATTCCCTGAGCATATCTGAGCTTATGGCAGGGGCAGTAGAGTGCGCTTGGTGGCTGAGAAATCTGGTCTGAAATTTCATATTATCTGCAAGAATGCTGAATTTGACCTGCTGAACAGAGTCAGAGAACCTGAGTAGGAATTCTGACGGTCCTGATTGGTGACTTTGACCAAGTCACTTAACTTCTCTAAGTCTCAGTTTCTTCATTTTTAGGAAAAAAACCTAAGTGACTTTATAAGGTCTTTTCTAGCTTTTAGTCTATGATCTTATGATCCTTTGTTTCTATTATATTTTATAATCTATGCTCTTTGGAATTGAGTATTATATAAATAGTGACTCAGTAGTCTAGATGTGGACTCAAATTGTGTCCTGGTTTCATCTCTTTTATTGTGGTTGTGTTACCTCTCTGCTGGTGCTACCATTCTCATTTCTGTCTGTTTATTTTTCTTTTCTGCTTGTGGCTGATTGGCTGGTTTTCTGTCTAGCTGATTCTGACTTCCAGAACTGACCTTCTTTATCCCTCAGCAGCCCTAATACCTTAAAGGTTTCTCACCCTAGCCTTGGTGTCTTTTGCTCTAATGCTCTAGATAGAGGGTTTTTAAAAATAATTTCTACTGGATAATAGAAGTTATTAAATTGTTGCCATGTGTCAGATAAGGGCCCAACATAGAAAAAAAGCATGAGTGGCCTGAAGTAGTAATGTTTTTGAAATGTAGAGCCTGAGCCATACTTTGTGTTTTAGTTATAAATTGATAAGCCTAATTTAATGTCAAAAAGGAAAGTATAGTAAATATCATATTGTACAACAACATGATTTTAAAAAATGTATCTAAAAATACTAGTTTGAACAGAAGATGAGGTTTATAACTGATTGGATCCAATAATGTGACATTGCTCAGTGTTAGCTCAGTTTGTGTCAGATTTGGTCCTTTAGGCTGTGTAACTTGAATCATAGTCTGTTACAAAAGACTTAACTTATGTTTTTGTGTATCAGGTTAATATCTGCAAGAGCACGGTATGAAAGATATAATGGCAATCAAATTCTTTTTTGGTAAGTGTTGCTAACTTAGGTGAAAAAGATGGCTTTTATGTTTTCTTACTGGATTTTACCTTTGGTATCTGTTCCTGTGGAACAAAAATTGTATAGACACCTAGAAATGATTTATTTTGTTTTGGTCCTTTATAAATTATTTAAAATTGTAAAGCATGTTTACTTTTAGGTCTTCATTTTGGCTGATTGGTCCCTGTTGCCAAAGGAAAACTAGATAAAAAAAAATTGATACCTCCATGAATAGAAGTTTTCAGCTACCTAATTTATCTAGGGTTGGTGAACTCTTATATAGTTTGGTCTTCAATTTAATGACCTTGATGATTTAAAAACTGCCTACATATACAAATGTTAACTTTCAGGGACTGGAAGTATATATAAAATACTTGTATTTTGGGTACAGAGATGCTTAGATATCAGTAGGAAAGAAACTTAAAAGGTTTTTTTTTTTCCTTTGTTTTTTGGAGGGGGGAAGACAAGGCAATCTGGATTAAGTGACTTGCCTGGTCACACAGCTAGTTAAGTGTCAAGTGTCTGAGGCTGGATTGACTTCAGGGTCAGTGCTCTAGCCCCTGCACCACCTAACTGCCCTTAAGGGTTTTTATTTATTTATTTTTTGGTAGTATGGCATGACTCTTCACGTGCATTTTTCTGGTTTCTTTGTAGTTAGATCAGAGTTAGTATTTACTGTGTAACAGAATTTTGTTTCTATGAATCCAAGTAGCCCCTGTAGAAATGGAATATGTGACCTTTAGGCTATGTCCAAAGCACTTTAGTTGCATGATTTAATAAACTCTATCAGTTAAATGTAATTTTGAACAGTTTTGACATGTGTGCTACATCTAGATACTGAAGAAATCTGAATAGTATATCCCATTTGATTAGAAATTAAAAATTTCCTTTAAATCATTATACTAAGCACTTATTGATGAAGATCTTTAATGACTTAGATAAGGTTTGAATTCATCTAGTATTGAGACTAAATAAATGTGACTAAATATTTCTCTTTTATAGCTCTGAAACCATTGCCAGATGTTGGTATATTCTTCTTTCTGGATCTGTATTTATGAACGACTCTGTAATTTTTGCTCCTCAAAGGTATGTTATGAGAGAGTTATTTATAGCAGTTATTTCAGGTCAGATAATCTTTATTATAATAAGACTGGTTTACTTGGTTTTGTGATGCTTATATAAAAAAGACAATTCTTTAGCATCTGCCATGGAAGATGCTTGACAATGGTCAAACTTTGCTTATATTTCTGATAGCATATTTATATGTTTAGAGTAGGAGTTTTTATCTTGGGCCTGTGAACTTTTTTTAAAAAAGATTTTGATAATTACATATAATTGGTTTCTTTTTGTAATCTTATGTATTTTATATTATGCATTTAAAAATAACATTGTGAGAAGGGATCCAGGGGTTTCACCATACTGTCAAAGGCGTCAGTGACCCCTAAAAGGTTACAAAACTGACTTAGAGCTTATTTGGTCAATCTGTACTTTGAGACTCCATTTGTAGTGCTTGCTCTTTTTATACTACATTATTTCTACATTGGCCAAATTTAGATAGACACCATAGTTTTAGAAAAAGTATGAAGTATGTCTGTTTCTCTTCTCTTGGTAGAGGGATGGTCTGTCACAGATGTGGCAAATTGTATTTATTGTCCAGACAGCAGTCAACTCTGCCTGTTTCACATTGTGTTCCAGCTTTCTTGTCCTTCATGGATAAACTTTGTGAGAATACCATCCGGGATTGAGAACTCAACATGTCCCCTTACTCTCTCTTCTGAACTCTTTTCATTCTAGTTTCTGACCTCATCATTTGACTGAAATTGCTCTTTCCAAAGTCACCAACAATTTTTAAAAATATTTTATTTGTTTTAGTTTTCAATATTCATTTCCACAATATTTTGAGTTCCAAATTTTCTCCCCTTCTCTCCCCTACCTCCCACCCCAATACTGATTATTACCCCTTCCTTCAGTCTTCCCTCTCTTCTGTCTTTTCCCATTTCCACCTTATCCCCTTTCTGCTTACTTTCTTATAGGGCAAGATGGATTTCTATACCCCATTGCCTGTATATCTTATTTCCCAGTTGCATTTAACAATAATTTTTTAACATCTGTTTTTCAAACTTTGAGTTCCATATTCTCTCCCTTCTTCCCTCTTAACCCACCCCCATTGAGAAGACAAGCAGTTCAATATATTGAAATACATGTATAGTTACGCAAAACATTTCCATAGTAGTCATATTGTGAAAGACCAACTATATTTCCCTCCATCTTATCCCACCCCCTATTTATTCTATTTTCTCCTTTGACCCTATCCCTTTTCAAAAGTGTTTGCTTCTGACTACTCCCTCCCCCAATCTGCCATCCCTTCTATCATCTCCCCCTCTTATACTCTTCCCTATTTTCCTGTAGGGTAAGATACCCAATTGAGTATGTATGTTATTTCCTCCCTCAGCTAAATTCAATGAAAATCAGGTTGCCCCATTCCCTTTCACCTCCTTGCTCTTCCTCTCCATTGTAACAGCTTTCTTTTGCCTCTTTTATGTAAAATAATTTAGCCTAATCTTTATTTCCCTTTCTCATTCTCCCAATATATTCCTCTCACCTCTTAATTTTACTTTTTAGATAATCATCCCCTCATATTCAACTTACCCCGTGCCCTCCATTTGCTCCATTCTAATTCTGAAGGAATTATTTTCTTCAGTGACTTTCTGGGCTTTCTTTTCCATTTGGCCAATTTTCCTTTTTAAGGCATTCTTCTCCTCATTGGCTTTTTGGACCTCTTTTACCATTTGAGGTAGTTTATTTTTTAGGGTGTTATTTTCTTCAGTATTTTTAAAAATCTCTTTTAGCAAGCCATATATATATATGTATATAGACTTCAACTATCCTAATACTGAAAAAAGTCTTATGAGTTACAAATAATATCTTTCCATGTAAGAATGTCAACAGATCAACTTTAGTAAGTTCCTTATTATTCCTCTTTCCTGTTTACCTTTTCATGCTTCTCTTGATTCTTGTGTTTGAAAGTCAAATTTTCTGTTCAGTTCTGGTCTTTTCATCAAGAATGTTTGAAAGTCCTCTATTTCATTGAATATCCATATTCTCCCCTGAAGTATTATACTCAGTTTTTCTGGGTAGGTGATTCTTGGAACCTTTGACCTCTGGAAATCATATTCCAAGCCCTTCGATCCCTTAATGTAGAAGCTGCTAGATCTTGTGTTATCCTGATTGTGTTTCCCCAATACTTAAATTGTTTCTTCCTGACAGCTTGTAATATTTTCTCCTTAACCTGGGGAACTCTGGAATTTGACTATAATATTCCTAGAAGTTTTATTTTTTGGGATCTCTTTAAGGAGGTGATTGGAAGATTCTTTCAATTTCCACTTTACCCTCTGGTTCTAGAATATTAGGACAGTTTTCCTTGATAATTTCTTGAAAGATGATGTCTAGGCTCTTCTTTTGATCATGACTTTCAGGTAGTCTAATAATTTTAAAATTATCTCTCCTGGATCTATTTTCCAGGTCAGTTGATTTTCCAGTGAGATATTTTACATTGTCTTCTATTTTTTCATTCTTTTGGTTTTGTTTTATAATGTCTTGATTTCTCATAAAGTTATTAACTTCCATTTGCTCCATTCTAATTCTGAAGGAATTATTTTCTTCAGTGACCTTCTGGGCTTTCTTTTCCATTTGGCCAATTTTCCTTTTTAAGGCATTCTTCTCCTCATTGGCTTTTTGGACCTCTTTTACCATTTGAGGTAGTTTATTTTTTAGGGTGTTATTTTCTTCAGTATTTTTAAAAATCTCTTTTAGCAAGCCATTGACTTGTTTTTCATTATTTTCTTGCATCACTCTCATTTATCTTCCCAATTTTTCCTCTGCATCTCTTACTTGATTTTTAAAATCCTTCTGGAGCTCTTCCATGGCCTGAGACCAATTCATATTTTTCTTGGAGGCTTTTAATGCAGGAATTTTGACTTTGTCATCTTCTGATTCTGTGTTTTGATCTTCTTTGTCACCAAAGAATGATTCTATAGTCTAATTTCTCTTTCCTCTCTTTGTTCATTTCCCCAGCCAATTACTTGACTTTTGAATTCTTTGCCATGGTAGGGCTCTGCTTCCAGAGTGGAGAGTGCTGTGTCCCAAATTTCTGAGGTTTTGCACAGATGTTGTCAGAGCTTATTCTGGGCACCTGCCTCACAACTGTAAGGAGGATTTCCTCTCCACAGTCACCACACACTTTACCATATCAGCGCTCCTCCTCACCTTAGGACCGCCACCCAAGATTGTAACCCAGATCCAAGCAGGGCAAAGCAAGAGAATCCTACCTCAACACCAGCAAAGAGATTCTTGCAATTGTCCTTTGATCAACTGCTTAGTCCCCCCCATCTGTGGGCCTAGAACTCTGGAAGCAGCAGTCTGCCACAGCCACCACCACCTCTGCCACCCTGGGGACAAGGGTTGGACCTTGTTCTTCTCTCAATCCAGGTCCAACAGAATTTCCCCACTGACCTTTTACTTTCTCTTTGGCATTTGTGGGTTGAGAAGTCCAGAAACCAGCCATAGCTGCTAGTGATTCAGTCCCCTGAAGTCTGCTTAGGCCATGTCTGTGCTGCTGTCTGTGCCGGTGCAGCCCATGTGGGTCTGCACTCTTCTCCCACCCTGGTGCAATAGATCCTTTCAGCTTGCCAGGCTGATGTCAACTGGAGATGTATTTCGCTCTGTCATTTTGTGGGTTCTGTAGCTCTAAGATTTATTTAGAGTCATTTTTTATAGGTATTGGAGGTTGTTGGGGCATGAGCTCAGGCAAGTTCCTGCTTTTAGTCTCCCATCTAGGCTCCCAGAATTTCTTAATTGCAAAAATCAAATTGCCTTTTTAAAATTCTCATCATTCTTGACATGTTTGTAGTGAATGTCTACAGTGTTTGACACTGTTGACTTTGTCCTCCTGGATATTATTTCCTCACTAGGTTTTCACAACGTTATTCTCTCCTGGGTTTCCTTCTTGTCACACCTGACTTTGTCAGTCTCCTTTGATGTTTCTTCATCCATACCATGCCCACTAACTGTGAATGTCCCATAACAGTTCTCTCCTTGAGCTCCTTCTCTTTCTGTTCTATATTATCTTATTTGATAATCATCAGCTCTTACAAATTCACTTTTCATCTCAGTGCAGATGCTTACCATGTCTGTATATCTGTTCACATCTATATAGCCAGTCTCGTCTCTCTGCTAAGCTAAATCACATATCTTTAGCTGCCTTTTGGACATCTTGAACTGGCTATCGTGTAGACATGTCAAACTCAACATGTCTAAAACAGAACTCATTTTCTTTCCTCCCAAACCCTCTCCTGTCTGAACTTACTTATTATTGTCAAGGATACCACAGTCCTTCCAGTCACTCAGGATGAATGTCATCCTAATCTCAGTATCATTCTTTACTCTTGACTTTTCGCTTACCCTGCACTTCCAGCCCACTGACAGATTTTGTCATTTTTCTGCCTTCACAGTATCCTCCTTTATTTACCCCCTTCTCTCTTTTCATAAAGCCACAGTTCAGGTCCTCTTTTCCTCTTCTCTGGACTACTACAATAGACTTCCAGTTGGTTTTCCTGCCTTGAGTTTTTGCCTACCTCAGTTGCCTTATTTTTCTAAATTATAAATCTGACCATGTCAAACCCATGATCTTCAGTGACACTCTATTACCTCTAAAATCAAATATAAAGCTGTCTCTTATTTAAAGTTCTGTATATGGACCCCTTCCTATTTTTCCAATCTTCTTATACCGTAATCCCTTCCTGTCACTTTGCCCTGGTTACTTAACAGGGAAATTTCTTTCCTTTCTCAACTCTTACCTCCTGGCTTCCCTGGCATCTTCAGGTTTAAGTGGTCTTTCCCAGTCTGTCGTATTGCCATTACCTTCTCCTTTTTAGATTACCTTCATATATTCTGTGTGTGTGTGTGTGTGTGTGTGTGTGTGTGTGTGTGTGTGTCTGTATGTATATAACTATCTTAAAGATTCATCATCATTTATAGGTCTTTACTATATACCACTTGAAGGCAGGAACTTGTTTTTGCTCTTCTTTGTATCTTGCCTGGCAAGTGGCAAGTGTGTTGACTGACTGACTGACTGACTGACTGAGTGTAATGGTAATAGAATTTGGAGATGCCCCTGTATTGGCTTGGTTTTTGGATTGGATGTTAAAACCCAGAGCTTGTGAATCCCACTTGTGGGATGGACTTGTTTATGTGAAGAGAGATGGCTGAACTGGGAGGAGCTGTGAATTGGGAGAGAGGCCCAAGCCTAGAGAAGGCCAGAAGGACTTTTGGGAGAGCAGTATCCAGAGTTGCCGAGAGAAAGACTACTGAGAGCCTGTTGGAGCTGCCCAGGACTTTTGAGAATTGCCACCTGGAGCTGCCAAGAACTGAGAAGGCATGGCTGTGATGCTGGTATTTTGTCTGTCTGTTTTGATGTTGTTTTCCCAGATTCACCTGCTGGTGAAGGACAGTGCTGCTGTTGTAAAGGTCCTGGAACCTTGCTGTTGGTTCAGAAGCCCTGAAGGAGGATTTTTCTGTTGTATGTTTACAGAAATCCTGGAAGACGGCCTTGCTGATGTTTTCAGGGGTTCTGGGACTGTTCTACAGGCAGTGAGTGACTTGATGAGGACACTGGCTATGGCTTTGTTGAGCCTTGTCTCCCCAGGAACTGAGATTGCTGAGGGCCTGCCTTTAGTGAAGATGAAAGAAAGACCTTTCCTTGGGTATTCAATGCTGAGATGATATCTTAACCTCCTTGTAACTTAAGGGTGGATGGCCTTTTGTGCTCTCCTGCGCCTTTTGAGATTCAGGGGTGGGAAGTCTTTGAGTTTTTTGTGCTCTGTGATTGACCAGATGAATGTACTTAGTTTAGGTTTGGAGACTAATCTCCATTTGAGAGGAGAGATTGTTGATTGACTAAATGTACTGCCCAGGAGTGGGCTACGTTGACTAATGTACTGGCCAGGAGTGGGATACTTGGACCTTGATACTTTGCAATCGAATTGAGAACTTACTTCCTAAATGAACGAGTTACACTGTATTTTGACTTTCTCTGTTCTGTTTCCTGAATAAATGGGGTTTGCTATGCTGGTAATCCGAACCTTGGAAGTTGCCTTTGCTTGGCATTATACTGACTGACTGACTGAACTCTCTTTCTGTATAATAAGAGAGAGTTCTTAGAGGATGTGGATTATTGGGATTATTGGGAAGTGATATTGGTGTAAAAATGTCATCAACAAAACATTTACAAAATTAGCCTGCTCTCCATTCAGGGAGAAGAGAAAATAGTCCAGAAGATTTGTAGAATCAAGGGGAGAGAAGCAAGATTATTAGAAGCACGGGTAGGTAGATCTTTCTGAGGTGAGTCAAGGGGAGGTGGTTGAAGAGCTAGAATTAGGGAAGATTTGTTTATTGTTTATTATCAGTTCATTGAACCCCAGAGATCTTTTAAATCTTAGACTATGAGAGCATTAGAGGCTTATTTGCCTTTGGTAAGGTAAAATTTCACCTTTCTTTTTATTTTTCCTTTAAACACAGCAAAGTAGTTTCCAATCTTATTGATGTTAGAACAAAGAAGGTCCGAGTTGGAGATAACCATAATATTTAAAGCTAGATGTGACACTAGAGCAGTGGTTCTCAACCTGTGGGTCATGACCCCTTTGGGGGCTGAAAGACCCTTTCACAGGGGTTGCCTAAGACCATCGGAAAACACATATTTCTGATGGTCTTAGGAACCGAGACATCCCTTCCTTATGTGTCTCCAGGCAGGTCCATCCACATGAAGATACGCCCACATATAAGTATTAAAGGGTTGCGCCATTAGGAAGGTTGAGAACCACTGCACTAGAGATATTAGAGATGTCCAGTCCAATGTCTGTAGATGGAAAAATCGCAGTCTAGAGAGGAAAAGGGATTTGCCTCATAGAGGATAGCTGTGAATTACTGTTGTGGTTGGATTATAATCTCTGCTAAATTCACGACATTGCTCCTATATAGTATGTAACTTCTTTAATGTCCCTCTTCTGGTAAGTGAGAGAGCAATGTAGCTCCCATTTCTATAATTCTGGCTTTGCTTAATGATTCAAATGGTGGTATTATTTATTTGCTTCATGCCCAGTTGATTGCTTGCTAAGGTAAAGCTTAGGTCATATGTTACATAATAGCAGCTCTGACAAAATTGAATAATTGAAATTAATATTTTTACTGCAGTTGTAGTTTGAGATTTTTTGTGAGTTACACATATTATCCTCTCCTCTTGGCACCATTTCTCTAATCGAGGGGTAATTCTCTGTTTAGTTCCTTCAATTTTCATAAAGCTTATAATTCATTACCTATAGCTATTAAGAAAATGGGTGTATTAGAACATGTAAAAACACCTTTAAGTATTCATTTTAACGGGTTTTTTTTTAAAGTCTTTTAAGCCATTATTAACCCTTTGGTGAATGAGAGGAAAAATTGTAACTGAGTTCAAAAAAATTTAGCTGTAGGGAAAGGATGTCAGTTTTTACAAGCTGCACTTTTAATGACTATTAGGAAAACTAGCAGCATCTAGCATTACAAAGGACTAAGGCATGGTGTTTTGAGTTTAATAAAATGCAGCTGTTTCTCACAGCTTGTAGGGTATGTGTTAAAAAAAATAATTTAAATGTATCATGAAATTTAAACCCAAAGATCAACGATAAATTTCCACCCCAGAGGAAAAGAGAAAAGCCAAAGGTTTCTAATAATGCAGAGCAAGCGTGAGATAGAGTTAGTTGTACATGATCATATTTGCTGGTGAATTCAAGGTAGACCATTTCCAAATTTCAGATCATGGCAACATACAAATGTAGTTATGAAAACAATAGATTTATTAAATTATGTGGTTCAACAAAATGTGTGTCTCATATAATTATCAATCAGTTGATTAATTATCTCATAGGAACAACTGACAGATTCCTTTCATTACTTAAGTCTGCTGTTCTTTTAGGTATTATATTTCAGCTCCAAATTAATTTAATCTTATTTTGGAGAACAGGAAAACTTTCTGAAATCTCTTGTTTTTTTGTAGTTGAGGTGGATGGAGGGGAAAGGTGAACAATGTAGATGACAGCCATGATTTATGAAAACTTTGCTGTAAGGGGGAATGTTGTATGAGGGGGAATGGTAGATAAGAAGATATGATAAGACATGGCTCTTGTCTTCATGGAACTTAATGTTTACTCATTACTGTTTATATATACGTGTATATCAGTTAACATTGTATCTTATGTTTATAAGCTCTTATATTCCTTACCTTAGCTTCTACTCTTACTGGCGAGATAAATCCCAGAGCAAGACTAGCTATATAGATACTAGAGGCATGCCAGAGTGATTAGGATTTATCTTCTAATGATAGTTTGGGCACCCTCATTCTGGTGTGTTTTTCCTAGTATCAATCACTCAGGTATCTCTTCACTCTCATATAACCTGTGCCTATTAATTTCTTCTCAATAACATCAACAGCATTGATTATCATTATTAACATTATTATCAGCATCATTTAACTAATTAACATCAATTAGCTTTTGTAAAAAGAATATTTACTGAGAAGCAAGGAAGTATACATTCCACAGGACTAGGAGCACACTCTCCCTTAACTGCCTCAGTCCCTTGGTACAGTGGACTTAAAGTGCTTGTTACAAGGCATTGCCTTCACCAAGTTCGTTTCTGAATGTAGCATAGCCAGTAGACAAAGTGATTCCATTGATGGGCTTGGATTCTAGTTCTTTGACCCCTGATGCTCTCTTCACCTTTTTTGAAATTCACAAGATCATACCCTAGTCTGTTTACCCTTTAATATTTCCTTTATCTAAGGCAGAAAAGAATAGATACAACAGGAATCCTGTAACAGCAGGTCCATGGCTTCATGTCAGCTCAGATTTTCTAATTCAGAGGCTCAAAACAGTTATTGTCCCTTCACTCAAATACAGACAGGCAGGAAGGAAAGCACCCAGTGCTCTTTCTACCACATCATGTTGCAAATTCAAATGCCTAGCTTGGTGTTCAAAGCCATCTTATAATCTGGATCTACTCTGCCTTTCTGGACTTAATATCATAATACTTTCTTCCATGTATGACTAAATACTTTTGATTTATTGATCTAGAAAAACTTATCTTCTTTCTGTTTTGAAAAAGCTCCATGTGTTCTCCCTCTTTCTTGCCTTTGCTTATGTTCCTCATGCTTTTTGAATTTCAATCAGTCATCATGAATTAAGTGCTAGGCCTGGTGCTAGATTCTTGGACTACAAATATAAAGAATGAAGCATTCCTTGTTATTAAAGAGCTTACATTCTAATGGAGGATGAGTTCATTTAAAAGGAACAGTGAGTTCATTTAAAAGCATGTTCAGAAGAAATAAAAAACAATAGAGATAAATACAAGGTATAGTTATATGCAAATTAGATGTAATTCATATACCTCCTTCTTCATGATACCTTCCTATGTTTGTAGTGACTTTCACTTTTAGGTCTCTCATAAGTAATGTTTTGAAGCTTTGTATTGGACTTATGTAGCAACAATCATAATTCTTTATTGTCTTATCTCCCTTCTATTCTGGAAATTCCAAGATTTTTAAGTACCGTAGCTTAGCTAAACTTTTTATCTCATACAAAACCTAACACTGTGTTGATCAAAGTAACTAGCTTACCTTTGTCAGTATATGTGATTTCTTTATTAAAAGTAAATATTCTGCTATGCTAAAAGGGTTTTATGCCTGTTCTTAGATATTAAGTGAGTAGATTAATGTTTTAATTCTTTGAAAATAAACTTAATAGTTTTAGAACTTTTCCAAAAAGAAAAGGGCTTTTTGACTTCTTTGCATCCTAAAATAGTTGTAATAATAATTGTTCATACTTGTCTATAAAAAAGCTTTGTATGTTTTATCTCATTTGGTCTTTATAATACATGATTTTATTTCATTTTCCCAGCAACCCTATGAGGTAGGAGTCACATTAGCCCCATTATACAAATCAGGAAAACCAGCTACAAGGAGAGGATAAAGTGATTTGCCCAAAATTGCACTGGTACATTGCAAAACTGAAAATCTAACCCATGGCTTTTGCCTTTGTTTGGTACTCTTTCTAATATATCATAAAATTAATGTTTAAAGTTAAGTTTATAATATATCATTTACAAATAAGAAGTGAAGTAAATGCATAGCTTTGTTAAGGTGCAGTAGATGCTGTTTCCCTGGCTTTTGATCTGTGACTGGTTATAGAGAATTTTCCTGGCTTCTTAGATGAAGCAACTTGACCACCTTATGCCAGGTTACCCTATTTTGAATTATTGCCATAGCATAATCATAATTTAGTCACACCAGACTTTATCAGAATTGATTTTTAAGTAATCTAGAATAGAGGGATAATTTTTTATAATGGTCTCAATTTCTAGACTCTTTTTTTCCCAACTTTTTTTTAAAATGACTTGTTTATTTATTTTTAATTTACAAGATTCAGTTCCACATTCACTTGAGTGTGATTTTCTCCCTT
>CM053581.1:329781885-329798371 GCA_028627135.1 Pseudochirops cupreus
TCTATAAAATAATTTTTAGGTAGATTGATTGGTATAGCACTAAATACATAATTTAATTTCGGTAAAATTGTCATTTTTATTATATTAGCTCGACCCAGCCATGAGCAGTTAATGTTTTTCCATTTAGTTAGATCTGACTTTATTAAGGTCTTTATTTTTCTTTCTTTTTTAGTTGTAGGTGAGGAAGTAAGAAAAAGCAAACATGAATTTAGATGATTGAAAAAATAAAATTTAATTTTAAAACATTCTTAATACTCATTATTTCTTCGGAGCAACTAGGTGGCATACTGGATAGTGCACTGGACTTTGCCTGAGTTAAAAATACAATTTATTGACTTTTTTAGTGCAATTCCAAATTGTTTTTCAAAATAGTTGGGCCACGAAAGCATTAATGTGCCTTCCTTCTCATAGTCTTTTCAGCATTTGCCATTTTTGCCTTTTGCCATCTTTGCTAATCTACATTGGTATAAGGTTAAATCTCAGAGTTGTTTTAATCTATATTTCTCTTATTATTTGTGATTTGGAGAATTCTTTTCCATAGTTGTTGATGGTTTACATTTCTTCTGAAAACTGCCTGTTCATGTCCTAAGACAGCCTATTTATTGGGGAATAATAAATACCTCTCTCAATGTACTTACATTCTACAGCATTATTGGTTTCACTGTAGAGATAATTTGGATGCTAAATATATTTCATAAGTTTATCTTATCTACGATAGGAAGGGAAGCTCATAAGTATATCTTATCTGAGATATGAAGGGAACCTCCAAGATCATCTAGAATCAGAAACTATTAGCAAACTTGGATAAGCTCTGTTTAAAGATAAAATCTTTAGTCAAAATCAGCAGTTCTCGAATTTTGGGGCATCCCAATTCTTTTACAATCTTAAAATTAGTGAGGACACCCCAAAATCTTTGGGGAATGTTAATATTTACTATATTAGAAATTAAAACATCTCAGGCATTTCTATGAAAATAGTTTCGACCTCATGAAATCCTCAAAATGCCTCATGGATCCCAAGTGGTCTCTGGATCACACTTAGAGCATAAGATTAAAGCAATTAGTAAATAAATGGGGGGAAAGTCTCTTACTGAATTTGAAGGTTTAGGGTCTCTTCCCCAGCTAAATGAGTAAGAATAAATCTCCAGGATAATCACGTTCCAAGGCAAGGAGAACATTGCAAAACCTCTGCCACATACCTAGACCGAAGGTTGGGAAGACTGCTTTTTGTTTTCAGTCACCGGTGGGGGAGCTCTTTCTGCTCTCCTCCATTTAGTCTCATTCACCAATAGGAAATCTAGCATAGATAGCTAGGTGCTGCTTGCTCCCTCAGCCTAGGCCCCTGGGCTCCTTTTCTTTCAAGTCTCTAGAATTATTCCATGACGGTGAGGCCTTGTCGTGGAGGCATCCTCTTTTTTTTTTTAGGCAAATAGATCTTTCAATAGATCATATACCCACATATCCCACATCCTCCATCAGGCTGTTCCACTTAAACTATCCACACCCTGCAGCTCAGGAAGGTCACTAGAAACCATTCCCAGTTCTGTTTCCATGTGGCTCAGCTTCTTCCATCTCCTTATCCTGTGATAAAATCTCTTGTGTTTAGGTAAACTCTCAATAAAGTTGCAGTCCTGAGAATTCTAATGAGGCCTGTTTCTGAGAGCTAGAACCTCACAGGAAATGTATTCTGTTCAGTTAGATGGCTATACATGTGATATTTTACTAAAAGATGAGATAATTTCTAAATTTTAAAATAATTTCCTTACTTTTGCTCTATGATTTTCTCACTTCCTCTTGCCTCCAGTATTTTCTTCCCTCCTCTAGTCAGCATTTTTGTGAGGAGTTTCAGTATATTTCAAGCTCCACAGTGATCTTGGCCCAGAAGAATAGGAAGGAATAGAAGGCTTGTGCCATGAGAGGGTAAGATTGAGACAGGGCGAGTTGTTATATTGGCTGCCCATTCCTGTTCATCCAGTCTCAATGCCTTAGGTGTAAGTAACAAGCCCATACTATCTCTTGGCTCCCTCATCTCTTTCTATTCTAATCACCCCTTACTCTTCCTGAAGCCCACTCCAAACCCTTTCATCCATGGTCTAGCCCATTCCATTGCACTCTTTAGAACCCTGGGCCTATTGATCATAAACATCCTGATTTTCCCAACCTTTTAAACCCAACTACCTCTTTCCTTTAACAGAAATTCAGATCTCACAAAAGGATTCTCCATCTCCTATCTCCATTGGTGGCTATGCTTCCTCTCTCCCTTTGGTTCATGAAAGTAGGAAAAAAGCGCTTATACTTTTTATTTACCATCACTACCACTCCCAGATCATTCCTCTACCTCGTCTCTCACTGACCTTTCCTTTTGTGGAGTCTGTGCAATGTGCTAGAACCATCCACTTCCTATTCCTGCTGCTGTCATTTGCTGACCTCCAGGCTATTCTTCTAACTTTTTCAGTGACTTTAGTATCTGATCTTCCTCATCATCTGGTCCCTTGCAATTAACCTTGGGGACTTCAGGATTCATAATGACAACCTCTGTAACATCTGGCCACACAATTCCTTAAGCTCATCAACTCCTATTCATACCCTTTTAGACATATACCAGCATGGGCCACACCTTAGATTTCACCAAGATCCAGAACCTTAAAATTCTATCCATTAACCATGATCTCCAATCTCTCTACCACTTAATACTAAACCTACTTTTAGACCTCATGAAGATCTTCAGTCCCTTTTGTTGTTGTTGTTAAGATGTTTCAGTCATGTCTGACTCTTTGTGATCTCATCTGGGGTTTTCTTGGCAGATACTAGAATGGTTTGCCATTTCCTTCTCTAGCTCATTTTACAGATGAGGAAACTGAGGTAGGATTTGAAACCAGGTCTTTCTGACTCTAGGCCCAGCATTCTATATCCTGAGTCACCTAGCTGCCTCCTAATGGATTGGTCCCTACACCATCATTATTCTTCCAATTCATTTTCCTTACTCTGGTTACAATAACTTCCATGTCTAGCCATGATCTGCCACTTTAATGTTTTACTAGAAATTACCCTAAAATCTGTTTATCTCTTCCTCTTTCTCCCCAGCTACTTATTTTCCACCATTCCATTACAGGAATGAATCTTCATTCCTGGGGGCTCCCATCATAAAAGTGACATTTACTCCAACACCAGCTAAGCTAGTTTTTCTTTAAAAAATATTGAAGCCATCCTTGAGACTTAGTTGGTCTAGGGAACTAAGGTTAAACTGTTGGTGTAATTGCCTGATGGCCTAAGTACAATTCACTAGGAATCAGGAGGTCCTCCCTCCTTCAGTCTTGACACACAACTTTGACTGGCCCACCAGCAGGGCTAACACACATTTTGGGAAGCTGTGCCCAGTTGAACAAATGCTGAATTTTATGCTGAATCAATGCTGAATCAACCGAATTTTATCCTTGATAAAATTATTTCTTTGATAGGGGCCTAGCACACATGCACAGAGTGCCTCAGATGGTGTTTCTCCACTTAGGCTAGGGCTTCTAGGAGAGTCATGATGATGTGGAATGGAAGTATCTTAGAGAGACACTGGAGCATGTAGGGACATTCTGTATTTGGTTCTGGTTGGTTAATCCTGTGATGAAGAGGAAATCTTTGATTGGCTGCGGAGGCAATAAAAAAGAGACTGTCAGCCTCAGCCACAGACAAGAAATTCAGTGTTCTGCAGCTTATAGCCACTGGTGAAAGGAGTGAAGACTACTCCAACCTTGCAACAGGGTCTAATGACATCCTTGTGTCTACCTGAGCCTGAGCATTGCTGAAGGTGTTGACGCTGCTTCCCCTGTGCCAGGGATGGAGGAAATACTCTCAAAAGCATTGCCTCTGATCACCTGTACCAGTGAGAGAGCAATCCATGCTATCCATGCTGGAGCCAGAATGCTGCTTCACTATGCCAGGACTGCATTACTCCTTGCTGGTTTTGCAAGCCAGAGCTGGTCCACCCCATTGATGAGGCCAGGGTGGGAAGAGAATGTTTGGGGTCTCAGCTGGGTTCCACTTTGGGGGGCCCACCTATCTAGAAATCTCAGTGAAAAATAGTAATTACACTTTACCAAAGTAAGTATGTAATCAGTCTCTCCTTTTTAAAGTAGTGAAGTGCCCTCAGTCTCAGGAATTCTACTGAGGTATATTCATTCCATAAAGGTTTCTGGATCCCTGGGAAGGATTCAAGTGCCTCCTCCAGTGTCTTCCATCAGAGTCCCAAAGAAGTCAGTATGACAGAATTCCCAAATGCCATATAAAAAGTCTTAAGCAGTTCCTTCAGTATAGAGTTTAAGAAATCCTTAAATTCTAGTCTTTAAGGAAGGACTAGAGTTAACCTAGATGATAAGCCTTGAGAGCAATATTACCTCCAAATACAAAAAGTATGTGAATTCAACAAATGAAAACTGGCAGCATTTATTATCTTTAGGGCATGGTTCTTAAAGACATGTTTCTTAAAGACATGGTTCTTAAGATCTGTCTCTAGTTGCTAAATGCTCCTAAACATTTTATTCTCTCATCCCTTTGAATCAAATGCTTCTGCCTCACAGTTTATGGCCAGCACTTCCAGAATGGAGGTCACAGGTTTCCGTATCAGGGCGTCCTCTGATTTTCTGATTCCTGTCCAGCCACTTATTGCCCAAGTGTGATGTGCTAAAATACTATCTTTTTCTGGTCCCCCTCACTGCTCCTTTTCCTTCTAGTCTGTATAGTAAGTAAATTTTAGCAGGAAATAAGATTGCGAAGGGGAACCTTGAAGTCACATGCAAAACCATCCCAAAGATCAAGGGATTATAATTTATAAACTGGATCATATATTAACTAAAATTCACATCCTAGTAATATGTGCTGAATCAAGTGAAACCGTCTGACAAATTTCTGGCCTATTATATGTAAATTCCAGACAAAATCCAGACCTCCACAGCTCCAGGTCAGCAGAATATCAAAAAGGTCATGATAACTTTGAGATAATTTGGTTATATTAATGAACTAACCCCATGGCGGCACAGATAGGAATTGGTCTATAGCCCACCTCCCACCCCACAAAACCCAAACCCTATAAAAATGAGACCTCAGATTCCTTCCCCTCTCTCAGTGCTCTTCCATTTCTATCAAGTCCATGCTGCCTAGCGCTCCCAGCTCTAATCCATGGTTACATGAGTGATATTCTCTGCTTCTCCTTCCTCCCATATTCTTCCCCATCAATTGCCTTCCTTCATCATCCCATTCCTTCACTTTATGCCACCATCTGCCTCTATACCACTTTTCACTGCTTGTCTCTGTCTTTCTGGGCTTTTAGACCTCATACCCTCTGTGTTTAATTAAAGTATGATTTCTACCCAATTTCCTGCTGCCAATTGTGCTCTTTCCTGGCAAGTACCTAAAGAACTATATGGACTCATCCCTACTTCAAAATTTCATAAATTATCAATCTCATCTGAAAATGAGTGGACATCTTCAAGGTTTAGCCCAGTGTGAAGACCATTATTCTATGACCATCTGAGGCTCACTTTGCTTCACATTGTGTCTTTGCCCCACTTGACCAGTCATTTTGATACAATTCTGATGGCACCAAAAATTGTAGGTCATGGCAGTCCAGTGTTTCAGGTCTATGATTGGAATGAAATGAGATACTTGTTCATCATCTAACAATTAACAGAAGGAAATTTACTTCTCCATAGCACTGAAAAAATATTCAGTAAGAGTATTTATTCAGGTGGACATAGCTTCCCTGCCTCTGAATTGGCCATGCTGGAAAGCCAGTCAGAAGTATGTGTCAAGTCTCAAGTAGGAGCTCTTTGTGGACTGGTTTATATTCTTAGGTCAACAAGCAGCTATATCAATGGTTTAAGTCTTGGGCCCCTACACCAACTAAATCTCAAAGATGGCTTCAATACTTTTTAAGGAAAAATTGGCCTAGCCTATGTAGGGTTAGATGTTGCTGTATGACATGTTCTAGATCTGATTTTTCTGTTCCTGTTCCAGAGATGCTGCACATAGCTGGACAGATTCTGACACATAAAGGCTGTGTGACCCTTGGCAACTCACTTAACCTCTCAATACCCCCAAGAAACACCCTAAAAAAAGTGCAGAGTTGGTGCACATTTGCATTAAAAGAAGGAATTGAATCACTTGAAGTTCTCAATCAATCATTAAACATTTATTAAGTGCCTATGTAATGGTAATATAATTTAAATTTGAAGACCCCTTTGTATTGGCAAGTAAGCAGGTACTTAGCACTTAGTAATTAATCAAGCCTTGGTGAAAGAAACAGAAGGTATGAACCCCTGTTCCTGAAGTAACAGGAAGGGGTTGGCCAAAACAGGAAGTAGCTGATGCTGTGTGTATATAAGGAAAAGCTCCTGAGAGGGACAGTCAGAATTTCTTGCGACAAGAATCTGGTGGCAGAAGCTGTTCTGCTGGAGAGAGAGAGAGAGTTTTTCTCAGCAGCATCTGGAGGCTGGGCTGCTACTGCTGGACTAAGAATTGAGAAGAGAAATGAGAATTGAGAACTGAGTCAGAATTTCTTAGACCACTGTGGAGGCAGAAGCAGCTGCCAAGAGGAGGCTGAAGAGGACTCAAGGAGGCTGAAGAGGAAAGGCCTCCCTTCCCCCCCCCAAGAGAATGATTTTGATTTTGAAAACCTGGATGGAGTGATTTTTGATTCTGGGAGCCAGCTGAGACTTCTTCTGAGTCCGAGGGCCAGCCAGAGCTGCCAAGGGACTGGGGAAGCATGACTGTGATGATGAAACTTTGTCTGTTTGTGGGCTTGCTGGGCCTTGACTTAATGGGAGTGGAGACTGTGAGGGATTTGAGATGGACTGGACACTGTGAGCTCAAATGCAGAGGGGAACTGCTCAGAGAACTGGACAAGGACCTGGGAGCTGTCTGCCTTTGAACCCAGATGACAGTTTGGTGAATCCAGGTAGGAGCTGGGACCATGGAAGGGGATCCAGGGAATCTGAGAAACCACCCCGAGGCAAGTTGAAAGAAGACTTTACTTGGATACTGTGTACTGACTAAGAAGATTATAATTTACTAGTGACCTAGGGGTAGAGGGTCTGTGTATTTTCTGATGACTGAATAGTGAATAATGAAGGATGACTGACTGACTAAATGATTGTACTTAGTGATTGATGACTGAATAAGTAACTGATTTGTAACCTAGTTGGCTCCCTGAATGGAAAACTCTGACTATTGTACTTTGTGATTGAATTAAGGATTTTGTGAATGCTTGAGTTGCCAAATGATTGTTCTTTGTTCAAAACATTGTGACCACTGTAGTGGAAACCATGTGGCTATTTTCTGTGATAAGTTGCTGTGAAAGCTGTATTTTGATTATATGTGATAAGCTGTAATATTGTGAATGCTGTACTTTGATTTTCTGTGAATGTTTTGCTCTGATTTGTTATGGAATAAATAGAGTGTTCGCTATATGGTGTAATCAGAACCTTAAAAGCTGTTCACAGCAGCATTCTTCTGGAAAGCTGCTCCTGCATGGCATTACAGCCTATTATTTTCCAGGCACTCTGCTAAGCACTGGGGATACAAAATGAGGCAAAAAGTTCTTGATCTCAAGGGGCTTACAATCTAAGGTGGGAGATATCATACAGATATGTGTAAACAAGCTACATCCAGGATAAACAGAAAATAAACAAAGGGAAGGCACTAGAATTAAGAAGGATTGGGAAAGGCTTCCTATAGAAGGCAGGATTTTAGTTGGGATTTAAAGGAAGCCAGGGAAGTCAGCAGGCGGGGTTGAGGATATATCTTCTGTGTCAACAACAGCAGAGATCTGGTCCAAAATAAAAATGGACTAAAACAAAACAACCCTAAGTTAAGCCCTTACTTTTCCTAGACAGTCCTTAGACTATTTCCTTATTGACTCCTTATCTTACTCCCTACAATGCCCGTTTCCTTTTTCTAGCTTTGCACATAACCTTTACCCCTCACAATTACAGCTGATTACCTGGCCTCCTCTTTCAATGGGTAGATGAGATCATCCCATGTAAACTTCTTCCTCAAGGGAGGGCCTTGAACTATCTAATCACCTGCCTCCCTCAATGGTCTTGTCTCCAGCCTCTGATATTCTTCAGGGACTCATTCTTTAATGGTCAGCACACTTTCACCCTGATATACTATCCCCATCCCACTGATTTTGAACCTCTCCCATCATTGTTTAAACAGAGAAACAGATAGGTGGAATAATGAACAGAGTGCTGGGCCTAAAGTCAGGAAGACTTGAGTTCTAATCCAGTCTTGGATACTTACTAGCTGTGTGACCCTGGGCAAGTCACTTAATGGCTGTTGGCCTCATTTTCCTCAAACGTAAAATGGGGGCTATAATAGCATTTACCTCATAGGGTTGGTATGAATATCAAACGATTTAATATTTGTAAAACATTTAGCCCAGTGCCTGGCACAAAGATACGTAATAATTTTTGTTTCCTTCATTCCCTATCACCCACTTCCATATTCCCATATTATCCTAACCATTTTCCCCAAATACCTCACTCCAAATCGTAGTGTCACTTTCACTGTACTTTCTGCAAGGCCTGCTCTATAGTTAACAAAGTCACATTTTAAATTTTTTCCTTTCTCACAGGATTTATATGTTGTGGTTCTTCACTGAGACCCTGCCGTCACTACCTGGCCAACCTTTCCACTACTTGTACTTTCATTCATGCTCTCTCTCTTCCCTTCCCCTACCATACCGATTTGTGGTAGGAGGGAGAGTCTATATATTAGCTCCTCTTTGCAACATGTCCAAAACTTATTACCTTTTTCCTTCAAACTCTTCCCCTTTCTAACTTCTCTATCACTGTCAAGGATACCATCACTCTCCCAGTCATCCAGGCTTTCAACCTAGGTATATCTTCAACTCTTTACTCTCACTCACTTCCTAAATCCAATCTGTTGCCAACCCCTATTGATTTTACCTTCATGACATCTCTCTCACATATGTTTCATTTTCTCTTCTGACACTGCTGCCAATCTGGTCCAGGTCCTCATCATCTCATTCTTGGACTAATGTAGTCCTTTGTTGGTTGGCCTCCTGCCTCAAGTCACTCCCCATTCTGGTCCATTCTCCACTCCTTTGTTAAAGTGATCTTCCTGAAGTGCAGATTTGACTAGATTCTATATTCCCCTCTCCCTTGCCACTCAATAAACTCCAATAGTTCCTTATCACCTCTGGCATCAAATATAAAATCCTCTGGCATTCCAAACCTTTTATAACCTGCCCCACCCCTTCCCAGTCTTCTAACACCTTACACTCCCTCCTCCCCACCATGTACTCAGTGACACAGTGACATTGGCCTCCTTCCTGTTCCTTTAATAAGATGCTCCATCTCTCCAATCTGGCCATTTTCACTGACTGTTCCCCATGCCTGGAATGTTTTCTCTTCTTGTCTTTGCCTTCTGGCTTCCCTGACTTTCTTCAAGTCCTAGCTAAAATCCCACCTTCTATAAGAAATCTCTCCTAATCTCCCTTAATTCTGGTGCTTTCCTCTGTTGGTTATTTCCAATTTATCCTGTATTGCCGGTACATAGTTGTTTGCATTCGGTCTCTCCATTAGACTCTTAGCTCCATGAAAGGAATTAATTTTTGCCTGTCTTTGTATCCTCAGCACTTAAGCACAGTGCCTGGCATATAGTAGTTGCTTAAGAAATGTTTTTTGACTGACTCCTGACAGGTTATATTCATAATTTGATTTTTAAATTCTCATTTAATTTCTTCTATGGATTCTTGGATCTTGAGTCCAAGTCATGTTTTTCTTTATACTTTGATGGTAGATGTTGTCAAATTATTCTGTTCTTGGCTTGTTTCTTGTGTGTCCCTGGTTCAGAAATATTTCTTTACTAAATGTGTTTTTTGTTTGCTGGCTTACTCTTTCTTTTGGCCTTAATTCCTGAACTGGGATGTTAGGTTAGGGATAGGTTCTCCTCCCTTCTGTAGGAAATGCCAGAATGACTTTTGTCCTGATTCATATTCTCTCTGATATTACTGCTGCTTGCTAAGTCTTCTAAAAGTTAGAGGTAAGGAAAGAGTGTATTCTAGGTGGAACAGCCTGTTCAAAGGCAAAGAGATCCAGACTGGCAAGATTTGGCAGAGTTTGTGCTTCTATATCATTTCCATAACAAAAGATGGAGTACTGGAGAAGAGGCCATAGTAAGTAGACGACACTTAAATGTTTGTTGAATTGATTTCTTAAGTGGCTGGAACGCATAGCCAGGCCAAATTCTGCATATTGTCACTGGAAAGTTGTAGAGAGGATTCCTTTTTAGGCAAGAATTGGACTAGGTGGTATTTGAGGTCCCTTCCAACTTTTGTTGTGATTTTGTGAAGTACCGTGCCCAAGGTCACACACATAGTAAGGTGGCAAGAAAGCCTTTAAAACCAGATCCTTTGATTCCAAATCCAGGGCTCCCTCCACTTTGTCATGCTGTCTCTCCTACGGTGGTGAAATTTATTAGTTTGGGGTGGGGGTGAGTCGGAAATTTAAGGGAGAAGAAATCAACTTTGGTTTGAAATCTGTTCAGTTTGAGATGCTCAGGAGACATCCAGGTGGAGATGTCTAGCAGGCAGCTGGAGACGCTTTGGGAGTCTTTATTATACCTATGATAACTGAATAAACGAGGGCTAAAATCACTCTGGCAAATGATAATTGCTCCAAGGAAGCTTTTCATGATCTCTGGGGAAGTCATGGAACTTTTCCTCTCTTTCTCTTTCTCCGCTCTCCCCCGCTTTGTTTATAAGCAACAAGAACTCATACTTACGAAGAACTTTAAGGTTACAAAATGCTTTGAACTAGGGGAAAGTAGTCCAAGTATTATCATTACCATTCTACAAATGAGGAAATTGTGGACTTGCCCAGGGTCACAAAGCGATCTTGAGCCCAGTCCTCCAGGCTCGGCTGCCTCCCCCGAGCATTGGGGTCCCCCGCGTTTGAGTGCTGTTTGCTGTTGGGTAGACAATGCATGCGCTCGGAACTGCCGGGACACCACAGGGTTGGCGCTCCCCAAGCTAGGGAATGCACAAGAAGCACCATGTAGTGGGACAGACGAAATAAATATAGCCCACACAAAGTGCGCCCTCTCCCTTTCGGGGGAGAGGAGGGGCTTAGTAGCAGCGTGGAGAGTCGGCGGCAAAACTGCTCGCGAGATTTTATCAGAGGGAGGGGGGCAGGAGAAAGTGAGGTCCGCGAGGCCCTGCCCTGCTCTGCTCTGCCCTTCCCTGCCCCGCCCAGGCAGAGCGTCGAGTTCATCCCCGGGAGCCGCGGCTCCGCCCCCGGGTCGGTCGTCGCCTCCTGTGCGCGTGCGCTGGCGCGGGTCCTCGCGCAGCGCGTGCCCCGGCCGCCAGCTTCGGCGGGGTGTGCGCGCGCGCGCCGCGTATAGTGCTGGGGGGAGCGGGACGGGTTTGTGAGGCGGCATTGGCTGAGTAGACTTACTCCTTAGCCAGGACCAGCAGCAAGTTGCGGAGGCCCCAGCTCGGCCTGCGCTGGAAGGGACCGGACGCGCCCGTCACGGGGGCCAGCTCCACCCCGCTCGCCGCCCCCGCGCAGACTTTTGAGTTCGCGGCTACCCCGGCTCCAGCCTCGCCGCCGTGTCGGAGACCATGAGTCTCCGGGCCCCGCCGCGGGCCCCTCCGGGCTGAGGGGCCGTCGCCGCGTGGGCTGTAGAAGGCGTACACCCCCGGCCTCCGCCGGGTCCCCAGCGAGCCCCTGGCCCCCAAGATAGGGGTCC
This sequence comes from Pseudochirops cupreus, assembly GCA_028627135.1. Taxonomy (NCBI): domain Eukaryota; kingdom Metazoa; phylum Chordata; class Mammalia; order Diprotodontia; family Pseudocheiridae; genus Pseudochirops; species Pseudochirops cupreus. The sequence continues at coordinate 329,793,648 of CM053581.1, forward strand.
CGCGCCGCGCCCCGGAGCCCGCGCGCCCGGAGAGAGAATGCACTCGCCCGTGGACCCCAGCGCCAAGCAGGCTCTGAGGAAAAAGCCCCCCGAGAGGACCCCGGAGGTGAGCGAGCCCCGGCTTCGCGGCCCCCCTCGCCTCTCTCCGGGCCGCCGGGGCAGGAAGCTTCGCGGGGCGGGGCGGGCGGCGGCGGCGACTAGTGGGGAGTTTGGCTGGCTTATCCCGACAACTTTTCAAAGGGCTCTGGTGGGGACTGGTTATTGCCATAACTGGGGGCCCCCTCTGTCCCTCACACCCGCGCGACCCCGAGCCGCGGGTCCGACTTTGTCGGGGCGTCGGTGGAAACGATTGCCAAGTAGTAGTGGCGGCTTGTCAGTGCCCAGCCCGGCGGTAATCCAGTGGTCAGAGCTCTCAGGTGACAGGAGGGTTGCGAGGGCGCCTTTTGGGCCACTGTGGGTAGTCTGGTCACGTATCGGGGGGAGTAGGGTTTGCTAGGGTGCGAGCTTTTTGGAGACCTTGACTTTGTGTCTGTCCCAGTGATCGCAAAAACTACTATGGACACTTCACACAGAAGGAACCTGCTCCCTCGGATCCCTCGTACTCGGGACCAGATTGCTACAAGGCACGGTTCTGAAACTTGACCCCTGAATCTACCGTGGCTTACTTGAAGTTAAGCCTCAATTTTTGCAGAATACACTTTAGTTAGATGGTTGGCTCCTTATTGATCTTTTTCTATATCCAGCTTGGAATATTTTCCTGAAATCAAGTCAGTGCAGTAGATTGGTTACCTTTTGTAAAGTAAGTGACATTTCTCTTTCAGTGCAGCTGCTCTATTTACTTCCAGTCATTTCCTATCTTTGTGAAATCCCCAAATGTACTTTTGATGGGAATTTTCGGCAACTTTGAAGAGCAGAATAGGTGAAGTATCATACTCTACCTAAAGGGAATCGCTCAGGCAGGCAGGTGACAAGGAATTAACTAATACATTAAGACTTCTTCTGTTAGTATGAAGCATGAAATGAACCTGGAATTAAGTAATTACTTAAATAAGGATTCCATAGTGTTTTAAAAGAGTATTTTTAAAAATTATTTTTTAAACGTTTAGGTAGTTGAACACTGACCTCAGTCCATTTTCTGTTAAATTATGTAACTTTTGAGCTGGTGATGAAACTTGTCAAGAGACGAATTGCAGGCAGTCGTTTGGGGTAGGTGGCTTCCAATATCCCTTCCAACTCCTAAGTCTGTGATTCTCTGGTTTCAGTACTTTAAGGATACATTATTCTGTAAGTTATGAAGTTCCTGTCCCTCAGTTACTTAAGTAGGTAGTTTTCAGAAACTCCTGGAACTGAAAAATTCATCACCAGATAATCTATTTAGCTAGGCTGATTTTTAGCCTAGCTTACATATGGGTCTATCATCAAATTTCGTTTGGAAACTTGCCAACTACTTTACCTGAATGCAAATGTAAAGGTTTTTTATTTTTGTTTTTAGGAAGTAATGGAATCAAGTTTGAGATATTTTAGTCTCAAAGTTTTCTAGGAGTCAACTGTACATCTTGCATTGTTTCATCAAAACAGTGTTTTGATTTTTGCTGGCTGATGGACCAACATTTAGCATAGTGCCTGGCATATGGTAGGCTCTTAATGCTTATTGATTGACTGATGTGAATTCAAATCCTACTGGTGTGAGCTGGACCAGATCTTTTCATCTCTATGAGCCTCATTTTCCTCATCTGTAAAATGAGGGAGTTTGAGGTAGGTGGCCTCCAATATCCCTTCCAGCTCTAAGTCTGTGATTCTATAATTTTAGTAATTTAAGGATACATGATTCTTTAAGTTATGCTGTTCCTGTCCCTTAGTTACCATAGTAGGAAGTTTTCAGAAATTTCTTGAACTGAAAAATTCATCACTCACATAATCTTCTCTCTATTTAGCTAGGCTGGTTTTTAGCCTAGCTTACAACATAAGGATCTATCATCAGGCTATGTTTGAAGCCTTTCTTAGCTTGGAAATTGCAAAAAACTTGCATTCTGATTGGATGTATTTTTAGAGCCAAGGGTCACTTCCATGTCATAGGAATGGGAATTTAGTTAGAAGATGAGAGACAGTTACCTGTCAAGAACAGCACAGAAGCCATTAATGGCTTGACTATAGATTGGAAAAATAGATTATGAAGAGATTTAAATGCCAAGGAAAAGAGGTTATATTTGTTGCTGGTGGTAATGGAGAGCAGCTGAAGTGAATAGGGAAGTAATATCAATCAGTCTTTATTAAATGCATATTATGTGCCAGGCTCTGTGCTGGCCAATGGGGATACGAAAAGAGCCAAAATCCAGTCCCCGCCTTAAGGAGTTTATGAGGGAGGATGATATGGAAACAAATATCTACAAAGTATTATTCACATATACATACACACACAAACATATATTCAATGTATAACATTTATATATGTGTGTGTACACACACACAACACACACACATACATACATATGTGAATGAAATAATTAACATGGGTAAGGCCCTAGAATTAAGAGGGATTAGAAAAGGCTTTGTGTAAAAGATGGGATTTTAGTTGAAGCTGAAAGGAAGCTAGGCAAGTCAGTAAGCAGAGTTGAAGGTTAGGCCTACCTTTAGGAAAATCTTGACAGCTACGTAAAAGATGAATTGGAGTGGGGAGAGACTTCAGGGGAGGGTTTTCTGTCCAGTGATAGATTACAATGCATTTCTTCTCAAACTTTGGGGCTATAATAATAGTAACTAGCATTTATAAAGTGCTTTAAAATTTATCAGTTTCTAGGTGTAATTCACTGTGGGTAAATTGCTCTCTATTTTATTCTAATGTGTTCCTCTGTCTTCATTTAGGTAGTTCTCTAAGGGAAATCCACAGTTTTAATTTGTTGGAGATTTTGATTCATTTTTTTCTGGATCTTATTCAAACTGTTCTGGTGCTTCATGTTTGAGATTGGGATGAAATGAGATACTTGTAGACTAAAGTTAACAAAAGTGTGTTGGCTATAGCACAGAACTTGGCAAGAGTTCAGTCTTAGTTCCCTTCATTTCCACATGGAAACATGTTTGTTCACCAGTGTTTGTTGAATGTAGTAAGTCATACAGGAGTGTGCTAGGCTGGCCTTTTATGCCACAGGTGGCAAGGAAGCTCTGTCAGCAGCTCAGACCTTAGCTTCCTGGACTAGTTAAGTTTCAGGAACAGAATCTCTACCTTTTTAGGGGAAAAAATTCTAGCCTACCCTACATGGAAGATTCTGCTCCTGCAACAATCCAGCCTTTGATGGCAAAGTCCTACGTGGCTTTCATGGACAGCCCTGCCTAACTTTGAGGATGGAAGAATACTGGAATAGGTGGCACTGGACGAGGAAATTAGCATTGGTAAAAAAAAGAAAGAAAAAAAAGACAAGCAGTATGAATTTCACTTGAAGAAGTGCAGGACCAGGGTGATTGAATTTGAAGGACAGAAAAGACCAGAAATCCCAGCTTTTCCCTCCCTGCTTTGGGAGTACCAAATACTGGGTCTCTTATGTGGTTGGTGATGTTGAGTGCAGTTCGTGGTGGATCTCCCATGTAAAATGATGACAAAAAAAGGAGAAGCAGTAGGAATATTAGTAGTACAATGGAAATAATGATTCTGCTTGCACACTCATCTTTATCAGGGGCCAGGTCATCTGTATTAAAGTAGCTAAGAGGTCATTGAATTCCTTCATGTAGGCTGCTTCAGTGTTATCAGCTTCTTAGTGTTCCCCATCCCACCAGGCAGGATATCCCCTCTCTGGGAACTCCATCTAGGGAAGTTAATATCAACTCTCTGCTTCTCTGCTGAGTGGCTGCTCCCTTCTTGAAGGTGGGTCTTCTTTGGTCTTGAGGAGGCAGGATGTTAGGGCTGCAACTAGAGGCCTATACAACATAATCCTAAATTGTTTTCCCCAAAAGCTCCATCAGCTGAGAATTTGTGTCCATCTCTTACTGTTGTGCATGTTCCTTAACATGATCACTGTACAGTCTATTTTATGCTTATGCTTTCAAAGAGGGGTGAAGAAAACTGAATTCTGCAAGCTTTGATTCACTATAGATTCATGCAGCCCAATTTAACCTATGCAGCTCAACAATTCAGACCTTCTCTTCAAGTTCTTAGCTCCACTTTCTCTCCCCACAGTGGCAGATGTCCTCATGACCAATTTTTTTAAGACCATGTGGTGTGGATTCTCTCTTCTGTGTTGGATACGTATCTTTTCATCCTCTCCAGTGTCACAATAAATATCTTTTCTTTCTAAAACCAAATCTTTTCTTATTATTTCTTAGTACTGTTGTCTTAAATTTAAATCGGTTGTTAATAATCCTCATCTCTTTGCCCTGCCACTATGTAAATCATTGTTTGTTAGTCTGATTATTTATTCACTTGTACAAAGGATAAAGGGTTACAGGGGGGCTTGTAAAGTGAAGTTTGAGTATCCTTACCTTGATCTTACTTACATATACCTTTTTTTACTTCAGAGAATCATCTATTTTGTCCCTTCAGCTTCTCTTCTAATTTCCCCCTCTGCTGACTCCTTTCTTTCTGCCTTCAAACATGCTCTGCTACCTTGGGGAAACAAGCAGTTGCTCCCTTCTGTCTTTATTTTTCTCTTTTCATATATTTGATAAAATAGGCCTACTGTTTTCCACATACATATAGAAGGAAATAGAAGTTAGCATAATTCTTTTTTTTTTTT
>CM053581.1:329798871-329813945 GCA_028627135.1 Pseudochirops cupreus
TATCTATCTATCTATCTATCTATCTATGCAATTATTATTATTATTATTGACTACATCCAACTGGAACTTGAGATACACAGGCACTGCAGTGGGGAGATCCATCCTGCCCTACCAAAAAGTGACATAGGAGAGAATAGACTGGGGGAGGGAGGGACACAGTGGGATGGCTGTTTTGGGGCGGTGGGTGGGGGAAAGACGGGGAAAAATATGTAACTCAAAATCTTGTGGAAATGAATGATGCAAACTATAATAAAATTTAAAAAAAAAGAACTGCTTTATAGAGCTAGAAAAAATAATAAAATTCATTGGGAGAAACAAAAAGTCAAGAATATCAAGGCAATCAATGAAAGCAACATGGAAAGAAAGGGGGCCTGGCAGTACCAGATCTCAGTGCCACAGAACTATAATCACCAAAAATTTTTGGTACTACGTAAGAAATAGAATTGTTGATCAATGGAACAGATTAGGTATATAATACACACATGGAAATAAGCACAGTAAACCAGTGTTTGATCAACCCAAAGATCCTAGCTACTGGGGCAAGCACTCATTATGTAACAAAAACTGCTGGGACAACTGGAAAGTAGCCTAGCAGAAACTAGGCATAGACCAACATCTCACACCATATTCCAAGATAAGTTTAAAAGGGGTGCATGATTTTGACAAAAAGGATGATAAGCGTGAAACATAACAGAAATTATCTGTCAAAGTTATGCTTAGGGGAAGAGTTCATGACCAAACAAGAGACAGAGAGGATCCCAGGATGTAAAATTAATAATTTTGATTAAACAAATGAGAAGTTTTACACAAACAAAGCCAGTGCAGCCAAAATGAGAAGAAAAGCAGGAAATTGGTGGAGGGGGGAGATTTGCTGCAAATTTCTCTGATAAAGTTCTCATTTCTCAAATGTAGGGGGAATTGAGCCAAGTTTATAGAATTATCCCATGGCATAATTTTCCTGAGTCCCTCATTATGCAGTTCATTACTAACTCTTGCTCTCCTATTACTTTTTCTCCCATTTACCATGAAATCTCCTGTCTGGATCCATGCTCTTCCACCCTCCTGGGTGTCATTTCTCCCAAGTAACTCTAATTCATTTTCTCCTGAGGCAAGATGCTGGCTCTGAAAGCACCACATTTCTCTCAGGGGTAGTGACTGTCTCTCTAAGCAGCAAATCTCTACAGATTATACACATTGTTAGGTTTCCATCACCTTTTGTAGAATATGTCTCCCCAAGAAAGCATTCTTCATTGAGGACCTCCTCTCACCACTGAATAGAAATTTGTCTCTTTCCCCCTTCCCACCTTTGTTCCAATCTCTCCATTTACAATCTCACTAATTTTCCTTGAGGCCCTCCTGTTCCTGAGACACTAGAAAAGTTATCTTCCCTTTATAGTTTACCATTAGCTCACCTTGTACCTTCTTCACTCAGTAACAACTCTTTCTTTGAGGTTCACTTAATTCATATCTACCACCCAATCAAAATTCTGGTAGCTATTGTCTACAGGACATTCCTCTTCTTTCCTCAATGGTTCAATGACTGGTCATGGCATTTCTCTCCTCTCCAATACTTTCCCTTCAGCATACATATTTATGGAGAACTTCAGCATATATATTGAGGCTCCTCCAAACACTCTTTCCTCCTAGGTTTTCAACTTGCTAATTTCCCATGACTTACTCCTCCATCCTTCCTCAACTACACACAGAGATGTTTATCCTCATGTTCTGGCTGTCACCCACTCCACTTTAATGTTCATAAACTCTAAAATTCCCCCATCTGATCATAGTCTATTATTATTCCATCCCTCCCTCTGCTAGGTGACCCCAAACCCTGTTGTTTGTCTGCACAATGACCTCCAATCCACCTGAATTCTTTCCTAGGCTATCACCCCTGCATTGGCTATACTCTCCTCCCTTCATTGTCTTGTTCACTTAGTGAACCAGTTTAACTCTACACTATCTTCTTTACTTGAATCCTTTGCCCCTTTTTCCTGTTGCCTATATTGTCCTGTCAAGCCTTAGCCCTAGATTAGTTCTACCATCTGCCTCTGCTCCTACTTATGTGCTGCTAAATGAAACTGGAAAAAATCAAGAATCATTGATGACTGCATCCACTACAGATTTATGTTGTGTAATCTCAACTAGGCCCTAATTGCTTCAAGATAATCCTTTTCTACCTCCCTAAATGACTATCTATCCCACTTACCACAATGACCTTTCTAAACATTTTCGTCCTTCCTAAAACTTCTGGTAGCTCTCAGCTCAGAACCTTTTCTCACTGAAATAATTAAGGCCACTCACTGATAGCTTCCTCTTCTCCCATCCTCCTTAACTCTCATCTCCCTGATACATTCTCCCACTGTCTCCACCTTACTTCTGTCTTACATAGTGAGGTAGCCCTTCTAATGGCCATGCACAAGTGATTCTACTTTATCCTGTTTTCTCCGGTAGATTGTTTCTTCTTGTCATTAGAACTCTTATTTATCCTCAGTCTCTCCTTGCATACTGGATGCTTCCTTATTGCCCATGACTCCCTCATTCTCAAAAAATCTCACTTGATCCATTCACCCTACTAATTCTTGTCCCATGTCTCTTTTCCCTTTTGTAGCTAAACCTTCAGGCCATCTACCATAGGTTCCACCCCTTTCTTTCCTTACTTTCTTAACGTTCTACAGTCTGATTTCTGACCTCATCATTTAACCAAGACTGCTCTCTCATAAATTACTAACAATCTCTTACTTTACAGATTTAATGACTTTTTCTCCATCTTCATCCTTCTTGATCTCTGTAGACTCTAACACTGTTGATCACCTTCTTCATGACACTCTCTTTACTATAGGTTTTCATGACACTACTCTCTCCTGCTTCTCCTCCTACCTATCTGACCACTCCTTCTTAATCTCCTTTGCTGAATCTTCACCCAGGTCATTCTGTCTTGGCTCTCTTGTCTTCTATCCTGTTTCATTTGGTGATTATAACAGCTCCCATGAAGTCAATTATGATCTTTATACAAATGATTTTTAGATATATTTATCCAGCCCTAACCTCTCTATTCCTCTACTGTCACATCCCCAACTATATATCTAAGACATCTCAAACTATATATCCTTTAGACATAATAAACTCAACATATCCAAAACAAAACTCATCATCTTTCTCCCCATACCTTTCCTTTTCCTAACTTCCACAGTATTGTCAAAATTACCACCATCCTCCCAATTACAAGTATCATCCTTGAATCTTCACTATTGCTCAATGTCTGTATCTATTCTGTCAATATACCTCCCTAATATCTCTTGCATATGCCCCATTCTCTCCTTTGATGCTGTCACCATCTTGATCAAGCCCTTCATCTCTTCACGCCTAGACTATTGCAGTAGCTTAATGATTGGTCTTCCTGTCACAAGTCTTTCCCTACTCCAACCTATTCTCCACTTAGCTACCACAGTGATCTTCCTAAAGTACAGGTCTGACCATGTCTCACACACACACACACACACACACACACAACACACACACACACACACACACACACACACACACACACACACACACACACACCCCTGCAGTGTTTGTTTTCCTGTCATCTCAAGATCAAATATAAAAGCCTCTATTTGGTATTCAAAGCCCTTGAAAATTTGTTCTCCCCACCCCAGTCTTCTTACTTCTGATATTACATCCACCGAACCAGCCCCTCCACCCCCATATTCACATACCCTGTAATCTAGTGACACTTGGCCTCCTCACTGTTCTTTGAACAAAAAACTCCACCTCAGGATTTCAGGCAGTTTCACTGGCATATGTTAAGCACTTAATTGTTTATTGACTGAAGTTGTACAAGCCATAAATTCTGCTTTCATATTTTTCCTCTCTTGAAGTATTGTGAATGATTCTGTTGGTGCTCTCTTGGGAAGCCACGTGGACCTCTGCCTCATGAGGTCTTGATTCACTTTCCATTATCTTGCATTTGGGGATGTTTGGACTCATTTATGTGATCTGGAGGCAATCTTCCTTTCTACCCTGTCAGTTTATTGACTTGTGCTCATGTTTTTTAACTGTTTCTTTCATCTGGGGTCACTGGTAATTTCAGTCTTTTGCTTTATATTTCCCTACCCCTCACTTTGACTCCTTCTCTTTTGATGGTGGATCCCTGGGGGCTGAACTTCACTAAGGAATTTATTTTTCAGGGGACTCAGTCTCAGACTTCTTGGGGACAGAACTGGCTGTTGCCTATTTGTTGCTTTAGAAGGATGGAGTTGGGGAATCATTGGGTTTAGCAGGCAGAGACCACAGCAGCAGGGGAACTGCTAAGTGTATCCCAGAGCACAAGTCTATGAGTCTGTTAGCATGTGGGGGCTGGTAGAGGAGAGATTATAGGGATTAGACTTCTCTAATCCAGTTCTTACATCCTTAGGGTTCTTGGTGTCTCAGACATGGAGGCAACTGCGATTGCTTTATCTCTTACACATACTTCTTACTTTAGTTTGAGAGGTTATGAGAATTGGAAAAAATATCTATTCTTTTATCTTGTTGGTCGTGGGACCTGGAAGTTCCCCTCTACCCCCTAGCAGTTTTTATTAAAGTGACACCTTTTCTTGAAGAGTTGCCTTTGTTTCTTTGATTTGAAATTGTCTCTCTTACCCCACTCCCCAATGTCATCATGAACAATAATAAACATTTATTAAGCTGCTTACTATATGACAGGCATTGTGTTAAGTAGATGAAGATAAAAAGAAAGGCAAAAACAAGGTTCCTGATCTCATGGACCACACACTCCAATGAGGGAGATAACATGCAAATCGCTACTTACATACAAAATATAATCTTGTAAATGGGAGGTCCTCACAGAGAGATGGCCCTTGTGAAGGGATCAGGGGACCAGGAAAAGTCTCTTGTAGGAATGTTAGAGTTGAGCTGAGTCTTCAAGGGAGTTGGGAGTTGGAGGGAAGGTAGAAGAGCATTCTAGGCAGTGGGGACAGCTAATGAAGAGGTATATCTATATCTATATCTATATCTATCTCTATATATCTATATCTCTATCTATATCTATATATACACACACACATAAATTGTGCAATTTACCCAATCCTGTTATTTTAAAAATTTTGGCAGATATTAATATTCATGTTGATAATATCAATGTCAGTTTTTGTTGCCTAGGGCTTTATGGTTTTTTCTTGGGTTTTTTTCTCTTTATGTCTTATTACATTTACTCAACAGGATTTAAAGTATTTGTGGGTGGTTGAGAGGAAAATATTACAATTGGGGTGGGGGTGGGACTGGGAGACAGAGACTTCATTTAAAAGGCAGAATCACTTCACTGGAGCTGAAAAAAGCCAAGGGGTTAAAGGCTGCAAGTTGTGGTCAATTTAGGGCCCCAAAATTATTGTTCAAACTGTCCTAACAACTGTGGAGATTAAAGTAAAAAGTACATCTTGGAAGTCTAGAGGCCTAAGTTCCAGAAAAACATTTAACATCTCATCTTTTGCTATATGCAATATACATGTGATTTTTATACTACAGTTCACAGAATAAATGACACATATGTAAAGTTTATGTAACTTTTTTTTTAATACTTACTATATGGTAAACTACATGAAGGCAATGTCCTTTATATAGCTGGAGTTTAATAAACTTGTGGTAACTTGAATTTCAGTAACGTGAAAGAGATTTAGAGCCCCCTCTGTGCAGTCTCTGTACCATACCACCTTCTTCAGCCACTGGAACCTTGGACTCTGCCCCTGGGTCCCCAGACTCTGATAAAAGAGGTGTGACTTTATCTTGCCTTGGGCCAGGCCTCCGGGCCACTTTCCTGCAGCCTTTATCTGACACTGCATTTCCACTCCCCTGCTTTCCAGCACACCTTTATAGTTGTCTTCCCCCAGCATTCATAAACTCCTGTGGTGCATTTGCAGTGGGTGGGGTTGGTAGGGAAGAAGACATTGGGCACCTAGGGGCTTGTTTGCTTGTATTTGTATCATCAGTACTTAGCACAGTACCTGATACACAATAAGAACTTGCTATCTACCTGTCTATTTATTTACCAATCTATCTATCACATCAAATGCTAGACTTGGAGCCACGCAGACCTGGTGTCAAATCCTGCCTCTGGTACCAGCTGTGTAGCTCTGGGCAAGCTGTTTAAACCTTTATGTGGTTCAAATAACTAACTACCTATGTCTTATCTACTAAGTAATAAAGGAATTGTAATTTGCCTTGGTGAAAGGAGTTCACAGGACAGAGTTTTCTGCGCTCATGAAACCACAGGCTGTTCTCACACTCGGGTACAAATTGTCATGCACTCCTCGAATCCATTGTCGAGTTAGGTTAAATTACACTTCCTCTCCGAGCTTAAGTTTGTTCATCCATAAACTATCTTCCTGCTCTATACATTTATTATCCTTAAGGTTCTTAGACTTCTTCCAGGCAACAATGCCCTGCTGCATTTTGGAGCCTGATTTAATAAAGCAAATAGGATTACTAGTTCTCTTCAGTTGATATTCAGGTCAGTTCAATTTTAAAAGCCTACTAAATGAGTTATAGGACATGGACAAGAATTTCACAGGATGAGAAAACATGAATGGGTGGCTTATCTGCATTGGTGGAAGGGAGTACCCAGATTCATCACTCATCCATAAGTCAGAACTCATTGGGGATAGAGAGAGAAATAAAACTACCTTCCTTTAGGGATCAGGGACATGTTCCCAAATCACTAATACAAAACATAATTGTCTAAGTGCACAGAAAAGTCATTCAAATGAAATGTAGTAGAAGATGGTGGTTTTGGAGTACTGCCTGGGGACAATTACACCAAACTACCCCTAATTTAGCTGTTTGGAGCACCCCCTCAGACATGATGGTAGATTTGGGATTTCTTGATATTCTATATCCTTGACACCCTAACAGTTCTCAGCACATAGTAGGACCTTAGTTACTGAGTCCTATCAATTTAATCTATGACATATCCCACTCCTTTCTTTAATAATAATAAGAGCTAACATTTATATAATCCCTATGTACCAGGCACTTTACAAATATTATTTCATTTGATCCTCACAACAACCCTGACTGTAGGTACTATTATTGCCCCCATTTTACAGATGAGGAAACTGAGAGAAACAGACTTGCACAGGACCACAAAGATAATAAGTTTTTGAAGCTGCATTTAATTCTGAGCTTTCTGATTCCAGGGTCAGTGCTTCATCCAATTCGGATCTAATACAATCTTTTATTACCTTCCTCCCCCCCCCCCCCACTCCCCTTATATTACTGTACTATCCTAATTTGCTCTGTTGCCTCCAGTCTTCTACCCACGTATATATACATACACACATATATTCTCTATCTCTCCATATTTATAATATATACATACATGTGTTACATGTGTGTATTGATATAGTATATATCCTATTGAATGGAATAAAAGTGAAAACTTCTCAGGTTAACATTAAAGTACCAAAGACTTAGTAACCTGGGCTGGGAGCCTGGGACCCTTGCCTTACTTCCCTGGTCATAAGTTGAAGTTTTTGCTAAGCTTATCTAACGTGTAGGAGGGGAAAGCACAGACCCTACAAATTTAACCACAGGCCTGGATGTCCCAGACTTGTTTCCACTGACCACCATCTGACCTGTACAAATATAAAATTGGAAATCCTGTTGCGGAACTCTGGGCAAGTCACCATGTTCTAACATCCCTATGATTCATAAAATTATTGTTTTTTCTGCAGAAATATTGTCAGCTTTCATATCTATATTGATATTATTAGAACGTTATCTTCTGCTTTCATATATAAGTTGATACCGATGACATTTTTTGTCTGTTTTCATGTCCACTAGATGCATACCTTCTGCTTTTTGATATTACTGACATTTCATCTGCAAATGCCAGCAGATTTTTGCGGTTAAGGTTGTGCACCTCAGTTCCTAATTAACGGGAACAGGACAGAACAACAGAGGGGAAAAAGAGGTAGTCTTTAGCGTATATGACCAAGTTTTGCATTTTGCCTCTCCTACTAGACTGCCTCCAGTAGCGAGACCACAATTCTTGAAAGAAGAAATAATTAAATAAATCCTTCCTGGCTCTACTTGGAGATATCTCTTGTTATTTTATTTGGGCAAGGGTCCCACTATCTATATCTGTCAGATTAACCCTCCTGGATCTGATGTCACTTCCCTGCCTAAAAATTTTCAGGAGCTCCTCCTATTGTCTATCCACTAATATTAGAATACTATTTGGTATCCAACCTGATTATCTTTCCAGCTTTATTTCCTATTACCACCCTTCATGCTCTCTACAATCTGGTCAAACTGGTCTACTCTCTAAACCCTGAACACAATGGACCTTCCAGACCCTGTTCCCTATGGCTTGAAAGCCTCTCTTTCCCCCCGGCTTTTACTTTGAATTGTTGCATCCTTAAAAGCCCTCCTGCTGAAAGGCCACCCCTTTCAGAAAGTGGTCCATTGCCTATAACCTTTCCCCCCCAAATCTCCCGTAGCATCTCGCTTTGTTCTCCTCTAATGCAGTTTCTAGGCGCATGACCCAGTGTCTGCACACGTGTACTCTAGAATGCGTGCGAGCTCCACGAGGGCAAAGGTCATGTGTCCAGACTTTCTCTCTAGGAACACAGGGAACACTCCACTAAATGCGGGTGGAGTCTGGGGGGGGCCCGCAGGGCTCCGAGGCTGCTTTCTGCTTAAGTTTGGGGTTCCCTTGCCTCGGGTTGCCTCGTCTGTGCACAGACTAGCAGGAAGAATCAGATGTCAGTGTGTGAAAGGCAAGCGGGGGTGTGGAGACTTCTGTGGGACGCCTGCCACACACAGCCGTGTTTACTCTCCCTCCGCTGCCATTTCTCTCCTTCCCTTTCAGCCCCTGGCTCTCTCCGCCAGAAGCCACCGGCCGGACCCCCAGCAATAGCACGCTTCCCATCCCAGGCTTCAGGACAGGAGCTTGCCTACCTCGCGTCTGCGCAGAGCGAGCAAGCTCACGAGACGAGGAATGTAGGATCCCCGCAGACCGCCCAGTGCGCCCCGCCCCAACCTCTCGCGCGGTCCCGGAGGCGCGTGCCCGGGCGCCCTCCCCCCCTTGCGCGTCCCCGGCCACCCCTTGGCTGCCATGTGAGGGGTCCCGCCAGCCAATGGAGGCACTCGGCAGGCGGGCTCGCCCCGCCCCCTCTCCCCTCCGCCTCCTGTGGCAGTTTGAAGTGACTAATTTCTGTCATATGACTGTGACACCAATGGGGGCGGCGGCCGCTGGGCGGAACTAGATGCTCCGCGGCTGTTCTCGCTGCTCCCCGAAGGGGCCCAGGTCCCCGCAGCCCCCTTACCCGTACGCATCTTGCCACTCTCGGGGTCCCTCGGAAAGATCCAGCGTTACTCGGCCCCGTGGCGCTGGGCCTGGCGCGGCCGGACCTGACCCGGCCAAGATGCCCCCGACCCTCTTCCAGAAGCTGTTCAACAAAAGGAGCGGACTGGGCTCCCCCGGCCGGGACGCCCGGGACCCCGACTGCGTGTGCAGGTAAGGGCGGCGTCCCCGGCTGCTCGCAGCCTTGCCGGTCCCTTCCCCCGGCGTGTCCTCCCCGTCCCCGGTGTGGGGAGCGCAAAGTTGGACACCCGTGACTGTCCCGCCTCTGGCCCGCTGCCGCCTCCTTCCCGGAGCCGGAACTTGGGCGACCCGGGTCGCTCGCTTTGTCCCCGCGGGGCGCGAGGCTGCGAGGTTCCCCCCTCCCCCTTTCAACTTCTGGCATTCGCCGAGTGGGGTTGGCTGGGTGGGTGGCCGGGGAGGGAGGATGCTCTGCTGGCGGGTCAGCCTTCTGGCCCCACCCCCACCTCCACCCCCACTGCCCTGTCACTGAGCGTTTGTTTAGGTCCCCCACCCCCTCCACGAGGTGCCTGCTACGGCCGAGGTGCCGGGGCAGTTGGTATTTTCATCACCTTCCTGTTTGCAAAAAAGTTGAGTTATTGGCGAAGCATAAGGAGTCTTGCAGTTACTTCTATCAAGAAGCCCTGCTTCCTTTGAACCTGCCTGTTTACAGCGATACCCCTTTCTCTCAGTGAAGGAAATTCACTCTCCCCCGCCCCCCTTACATCCCCCTTCCCATGCTTGCTAACTGGTGTGCTTTCCATTTGAGATATTGTTTAAGATTTGGGGCAAATTTTTAAAAAAATTAAGGAGGGAGGGGTCAGAGAGGAAGGGGTAGGAGGAGGGAGATGGAGCCCATAACACGATTCTCTTGGCTTTCTTGGAAATCGAAATTGCACGGGTTTTTATTTGACTGAGCGACCTTAACGTTATAGAAGGAGAAATGTAAAATGCATAAGCTGCCAATAGCAGTCTAAGGTTACTACCAATTCTGTCATGATCTAACCGCAACAGAATTGAATCAAATATTCCAAACACAGTACTGTTAATAAAAAGTACTTTTGCTTTAGAACTCACTGATCAAGAAGCTCTGTAAAGCTGGTTGAGACAGAATTAGAATTTGCCAAATAGCCAATTAAAAACATTTTTTTGGACTAGGATAGTACCAGCCTAGAAAGGGGAGGGAAGAGAACAAATATTTACTAAGCACCTAATATGTGTTAAGTACTTTACAAATATAGCCTTTATGGAATGCTTCTCTTCTGAACAAGAAATAAAAGACGATTTTATATGTTTCATAATATTAATAGCTATCATTTACATAGCATTTTAAGAAATTCTGAGTTCTGAACATTTTGAAAGTATTTAGCAAAAGCATACAAATTTCCTGTTATTAATGTTTTTTTTCCATTTGCCATCAAATCTCCTGCCATACTGGTATTGACTCTAAAGTTTCTGTAGTACCTTCCTTTTAAAATAAAACACAAAGTATGGGGGGAAAAACCCCTTTATATTTCCTACATCTTTTGATGCAAAGTTGAAAATGGGAAGCAGTCTGAAAAATAATTGGGCTGTGAAATTGGTGGCATGTTAAGATTAGACAACTGTCACAAACCTATTTTTGATAATCTAGACAAGCTGCATAGATACTAAAAGGTTACATTTGTACCTGAAAAACATCTGCATAGTATATAGCAACACCTAATAAATGCTTATTTTATTTAATTGAATGATGTTATGTACAGATTTTTTTTAAGATCCACCGTTCTTTGTGACTCCTAAGAACTTTTCCTTCTCATCTTCCCCAAGGATTCATTTTCTCTTGTAACCTGAGTTTTCTTAGTGTGCCAAAAAAATTTTAAAGCGTGGCTTCATCAGAGTAAATGGCTCAGATGTTAACTTTCAGCCTAAAGCTATAGTTTCTTCTGTCTCAAGCTCAGTTTTTTCCCTGAGTTCTCAGGGTTAATCAAGGCAACTCACTGAAGGTAAGGTGAGACATTGAAAAAGTGATAGGAGAAAAAAACATTGCACAAGGGGAGCTCCTCCTTGATGCTTTCTATGATTCCCCTTGTCTGAAATGATCTCTTCCTTTTCTTATGCCATTTCAAAAATGGTCTTGTATGACAGATGTGTCTTCTGAAGTTATAAAATTACTGCCAGACCTGGAACAGGGGGCCCCAGTGATATTTCAAGGTATAACTTGAAAATTTTAATTTTTAAATAATTACCATGATCTTACCCAGAAACCTGGGGAAAATCTCTCTGTTACCAGCCCAGAAGATTGCTACCAATTCCTCAAAGCGTGTTGTAAAGCATGTATAAAAAGTGAACTTTGGTGCACCTACAGGAGAAAAAAACCTTGATCAGCTTACTGAGACAAAACAGTCCCAGTCCCACATAGTACTGTAGGACCAAGCCGCATTTCAAATGCATAGAACACTGGTTATCTTCCATACATAGAGTGTAATACTTCCTTATCTCTGATATATCATCAGTGCTTAATTAATGTTCCTTTTCTGTTGACTTACCTCTGCCTCTTAGAATCTCTAGTTTCCTTCAAAATTTAGCTTAAGCACTAGTTTCTGTATAGTCATTCCTTATTTCCCCATTTGCTAGCCTTCTTCTTCAAAAGTAATTTTGATAAATAAAAAAGTATTTATTTTGTGTATGCTTACATATGTAAATGTCTCTTTCTGTAGTAAGCTCCTTAAAGTGGAATAATTTCACTTGGGTTTTGGTGTCTCTCTCTCCTAGCGTAGTCCTTGACATGTAGTAGCCACCTAATAAATGCTTGTTGAGTGTTTGGGGTTCCTTGTAGGCTGTCCCGACCAAGTACCTGCTTTTCTTCCCCACAATCCTAGCCTTTGGCTATCCTCTGTTGTTAGAAATCTTTTTCTGCTAGTACTTTACTGGTTTTTTAGTTTCCTTCTCACTTCATTCTTTCCTCATCAGTCTTCCGTCAGATTTTGCTCTGTTTAATATACCGGGAGTACTCTTGTCCCTGCATCCTTCTTCCCACCTTGTGATAAAATCTTCCCTAATTTTCCTCCTTTCCCTAACTGCTAATGGTCATCTTACTGGGTAAAGGTCACGTCTGTCTCAGTTAAGGTAATGTATCTTTCACTCCCCAGTCCAAAGTTTGTGTGCTTGCCCAGTGACCATGCCACAGGTGTCTATGAACAGTTCAGCTAGTTCCGTGGTTCTTGAGTTTACTCCTGTAGGGATGCTTTTTGTTACCATGTGCTTCATTTTCATGACAGTTCCAACAGGTACTTTGGGTTACTTTTCTTAGCTCTCATCTCAGAGGTCCAGAGACCAGATTTCGTATAACTTTGTATTGTGAACAAAACATGACATGTAGCTAAGTGCTCAATAAATAGTTGTTAAATAAGTTGATGAAAAAATATTTCTTATTCAGACATCTAATCTTTCATATTTCTGTTCAAAAATCTTCACTGGTCTGCTGACTAAGCAAGCTCCTTGATAACATCCTGCAGAGCCTATCGTATTACTTTTTTGTACATAGTAAGGACTTAATACAACTAAATGAATGAAGGAATGAATGTTAGCCCTTCCTAAATAATAGGTGTGTTTTAAGGTGTCTTGATAGATAAGAGAAATGTGGAAAATTCAGATGCTGCGGTGACAAGGGCAATAGGGAAGATAGTTTTGGGTCAAGGAGGACTTTCAGCAGTTCAAACTGAACCATATAGATACCTCTCTGTTCAGCTGTATGCATATAAGCCCCCTCTTCATCCCAGCTTGCCAGTCAGTTTTATCATAAATTCTTGTGGGACCACAAAAAGGCCTTTATGAAGAGATGTGGAGGCTTGTGTGTTTAATGAAATCACTAAAGAAACAAGAAATTGAATTAGAATTGTAAAATTATTGAACTGCTAAAGAAACGAATATAGTCTACACTGGTATTCAAATGGTGATTTCCTGAAACTTACACTTAGTTCCTTGCTCTGGGTAAATGTATCTGTCCATTATAATGCCAGTGTTTTGTAAATTGTAGTTGCTTAATTAATCTTTGAATTTCATGTTACAAGGAGTTAAAGATAATTTTTAGAAGAAATATTAAATATTTCTTTAAGAATCTGGAAAAGGAAAAAAAATTAAAAAAAAGAATTTGGAAAAGGACTAAGGTCATTTCTAGATCATGATATTTTTTTCACTTCTGGAAACTGCCAGTTTCCTGAAGAAACAGGATTTGAGTACCTTGAATCTGTAAGATACATAGAAAGGAGCATAAAGAGAGCTTAAGAATTAAATTCTTTGATCTAAAGTTTTACTGGTAGGAAAAGAAGAAAAATATGCCAAATTTTAGCAAAAAAAGAATTCTTTCAGAATTGAATATTAATATCAATTGTCTTTATAGCTCTAAGCATTTAATAATTCATTGTCCTTATTTCATTAAGACAGGCTACAGTTCTCTTGGAGAACTGACATTTTTCTTTTGAAATTTTTTTAAATTGCTTCAACTACAATAGGCAGGAAAATTACACATTAAAAAAGAGACAATGACGCATTGGTGAAGAAAATATATTAACTTTTAGAAGTTATATTTATAGACTATCAAATATTTATTGAACATTCAGTCTAGAAGAAACATCCACATTTAGCTTTCAGATATAATCCCTACTCTCTGAGACTTTGCTATTACAAATGTGACATTAATAGGTTTTCTTAAACTGTGGTTAATAAACTTGTTTTAAAAAATATTTTGATAACCATATTTCAATATAATTCACTTCCTTTACAGTCTTGTCTATTTTATTTTATTCATTTAAAATATTAATTCTCTAATGAAGTCTAATGGCAAGAGATTGTAAGAGAAATCCCATTTAAAGTTACTGTAGACATTATGAAATATTTGGGAATCTACCTGCCAAAACAAACCCAGGACCTATATGAACACAACTACAAAATACTTTTCACACAAATAAAGTCAGATCTAACTAATTGGAAAAACATCAATTGCTCATGCCTGGATCAAGCTAATATAATAAAAATGGCAGTTTTACCTAAATTAAATTACATATTTAGTGCCATACCAATCAATCTACCAAAAAAATTACTTTATAGAGCTAGAAAAAATAGTAACAAAATTCCTTTAGAAGAAAAGGTCCAGAGTATCAAGGGAATTAAGGAAAAGAAATGCTAGGGAAGGTGACCTAGCTGTACCAGATTTTAATCTGTATTATAAAGCAGCAGTCATCAGAATTACTTGGTACTGGTTGAGGATACAGTAGTGGATCAGTGGAATAGATTGGGTACACAAGACTCAGTAGTCAATGACTATAGTAATCTACTGTTTGATAAACCCAAAGACCACATTTTTTGGGATAAGAAGTCACTATTTGACAAAAACTGCTGGGAAAACTGGAATATAGGATGGCAGAAATTGGGCATAGACTAGTATCTAACTCCGTATACCAAAATCAAATCTAAATGGGTGCACGATCTAGGTATAAAGGCTGATACTGTAAGCAATCTGGGAAAGCAAGGAATAGTTTACCTGTCCAGTTTATGGAGAAGGGAAGACTTTATGACCAAACAAAAGTTAGAGAGCATTATAAAATGCAAAATGGATCATCTTGATTACATTAAATTGAAAAGTTTCTGTACAAACAAAGCCAGTGTAACCAAGATTAAGAGGGAAGTGGGAAATTGAGAAAGAATTTTTACAACCAGTGTCTCTGATAAAGGCCTA
>CM053581.1:329820465-329843096 GCA_028627135.1 Pseudochirops cupreus
GAGAGAATAGACTGGGGGAAGGGGGGACACACTGGGATGGCTGTTTTGGGGTGGTGGGCGGGGGAAAGATGGGGAGAAAATATGTAACTCAAAATCTTGTGGAAATGAATGATGCAAACTATAATAAAATTTGAAAAAAAAACATTTTGAAACTCTTATGAATTTTGGTTAATACAATGGTCAAACATATCTCCAAAGGACCCATGAAGAAGTATATTACCATTTCGTGACAGACAGATGATAGACTCAAAGTACAGAAAGAGACATACATTTTTTGAACATGGCCACTGTATAGATTCATTTTGCTTTACTTGTCAATAGGCAATAAGTCAAACATTTATTAAACACTTATCTATGCCAGGACCTGTACTAGGGCACTGGGATCCAAAAAAAAAAAGGAAAAGATTATCGCTGCTCTCAAGCAGCTAGGTGACAGTCTAGGAGAGAAAACACAAATTGGAAATACTGTAGAGAGGAAGGACTCTGTGAAGGGAATCAACAAAGGCTTTTTCAAGAAGGTAGGATTTTGGCTGGGAGTTGAAGGAAGCCAGTGAAGCTGGAAGATTGAGATGAGGAGGGAATGAATTACAGGCACAGTAAAAATGCACTGAATCAGAAGGTGTGGAGTCTTGTGCAAGGAACAACAAGGAGACCAGCATCACTAGATCTTTCACTAGATCACAGATTATCTAGGGTCGGGGAGGTGAATGTGTAAAGTATAGTAAAACTTGAAAGGTAGGAAGAACCAGGTTAAGAAGGCCTTGAATATTAAAAAGATTTGATGTTCAATCCTGGAGGGGATAAGGAACTGCTGGAGTTTATTGAATTAGGGAGGATAACATGGTTAGACCTAACTATGCTTTAGGAAGATGACTTTGATAGCCTAATGGAATTCTTTCTCTGCTTTATCTTTCCCAAGTTTAGATTTATTTTTCTCACAAAAGGAGTTTAATGGAGTTCTCATTAAGAATAATTATTAATCAAGAATTATTACATTATTGTTATACATGTCTATATTATCTATAATTAATTATTGTTAAATAATTAATAATTATTAAGAATAATTTCTATAGCTTAAGTTATTTCTCTGTAAACATTTAATGCATTCAATTGTAAATCTGTCTGGCCTTTCTATTTTCCTTTCAGAGTTCATTTATGGCTTATTTAATTTTTTTCTTTTTGAGATTGGGTTTTTTATATCGTTAGTTCTTTTATTAATTTAGGTATTTTATATTTTTGTGGATAATCATCCAGTTTGGTTACAGCCTCAGATTTCTTGTTATATAATTGTCTGGTATTTCCTAAAGAATTTATTTCCAACAAGTGCTTATATCCTTTGTGTCCTCTTTATTTCTGTCCCTTTCTGTGCAATTCTAAATTCTGTTTTCCCATTCCTAGGCTATGCACTTACATGTTCCTTTTTTATTCTCTTTATTTTTATCTTGACATGGTAGATGTTCAGGAAGGTAAAGGTTTCTTCCTGTGTTAGTGTATTTGTAGATCTCCACGTATTTTTCTTTTGTTTGTTATTTTGTTTGTCAGACTTATGCCATCTCTTAACTTGTAGAAGTATTCATTCATGAAGGTGGTAGTATGGCGTGGTGGGAGTCAATTTGTATTTCAGATCACGAGCCCCTGTCTCTAGCTCTTTGACCTCCCTTTCATCTGGCCACCATGTGGCTCCATGGACAACCTTTCCTAGGATGTGATGCCATGCTATGAAGCATTAGAAGAAAAATGATGTCCTAAAGTGTGCATTTACCAATCAAATGAGATTAGTAACTACATTGGCTGTAACTGGAATGTGCTTCTTCCTTATCTCTACTCCCTGGCGTTCTTCAGGAATCAGATCAAATCCTACCTCCTCCAGAATGCATTTCATGGTTCTCTCCCCTCTCCCCACTGCCTTTCCTCTGAAATTACTTCCCATTTATTTACAACACATTCACACACGGGAAACAACTTGCAGACAGCTATGTACATTTAAGATATACATAACTATTAATATGTATATTATTATATTCTATTGATAGTAATACAACATATTATATATTGGTATGTTTTGTGTGATATTATATTACAATAATATAATATGTTGTAATAGTTTTATATATATATATATATATATATATATATATATATGTGCAAAGTTGTTTCCCTCTCCCATTACAATATGAGCTCTTTGAGGGGATAGACTGTTTTTGCCCCTTTTTTTGTATTTTTACACTCTGCCTACCACATAATAATTGTTTAATAAATGTTTGTTGACTGATTGACTTTAACCAAAATACTCTGTAAAGTCACAAAATCCTGCTGTAATGTACTTCTGATTTTCCCATGTTAAGGCCAGGACCCTAGTGGAATTGAGGACATGTGAGTTGATGCTCATACTCCCATAACACCAACCAAGGATGTTGTAAGCCAAGATGTTTTGGAACAGTTTGAATTTATCTTTTCCCCTAGGATTGATCTGGACCCAGTGGTGAGCTCTTTGGGGCAAAAAGCACCCAGAGTTAGTTTTAGGACTGTGACAAGGGAGATCTGAGACCCCAGTGAACTTCCTTGCTGATTGCTTTTAATCTCCATGCAGGTTACACATCTGCTTTTATCTTTTTGTAGGCTGTGTTTATCACCTTGTGGGATATTTTTGCCTGGGATTTATTGAATGTTTCTGTTAAATTGAAATCTTAACCCTCAGGCTCTGAAGGGTCTGTTGCACTATATAGATAGCTCATTTATTGCATCCCTGTGGAATTCACTGTCTTAATAGTGTAGTTTCTTCATAGGCTTCTTAAAGGAGATAGGCCTAGAGACATTGTCCGGGAAGAATAAAGAAATACGCCTTTTAGGTGTAAAAGGTTAAAAGAATTAGGGCTGAAGCACCTGCATGTGGAAAGGCATATAAATGAGAAAAGTAGCATTTCACTGTTCAGGGCTATTGATCTATTAAGTCTATTGGTGCTCACTTTCTCTTTATAATAATTAAACTCAGCTAACCAATTAATATCTATCTGATAGAAATCATTGCTTTTCTAGATGTAATAAACACCACTTTTATACAATATATTTCTGTAATGATAACACTCGACTTTACATAAATAAACCATTGATTTGGAGATAAAAACCGGTTAGCACAGTTTCCTAGTTTAATAATCATTGTCAGACTTCATTAATATCAGTCATAAAATTTCATCAGCACTTTAAGGTATGAGTTGACAGGAGGGAGTGGATGTGAGAGATTATGGAAATAGAATGAATAAAACTTTGAAACTGCTCTGATGTGAGAGTTAAGATAGAGGAAAGAATCAAAATGACTTTAGGTGATATTCAGCTTCAGTTTTTCAGAGACTAGCGTTCCATGAAGCCATCCATACCATAGCATCAGAAGAGGTAGTAAAGATATTAGTATTCCTGTACTGGGGAAAATGAAGTAAAATTTACAAAAACAAAAATGAAAAGAAATAGGATTGTTGGATTTCTGTTAATGTATCAAGCATTAGACTTCAGTTAACATAGAGAAGATAATATTATAAGCTCTTTGCTATCAAGGGGTTGGGAGGTGGCCTGGGTTTCTTACCTCCTGAAAGAAAGACTGATCTGATGGATAATATAGTGGGTATAAATTCATACAGACCTGGGTTCAAAATCCTGACTTTAATAGTAGCCTAGTCATGTGGCTTTGGGCAAGTGACTTAAACTCCTTGTGCAGTTGGCTATTTCCAAGGGTTATTCTATTAAATAACATATTATGAAATCTCTACTATTAAAATTCTAAGGTGCTAAAGTCATCATATTGACTTTTCTTACAAAATAAAGCATCAGAGAATCATATTGATTTATTGGACTTTTTTAGGGAAGCTCTAAATTGATTGACTTATAGGAATTGCTTGTGTTTTACTTAAAAATGTGACTGTTGCTAATAAATAATGATGTGATTTGGCCAAATCACTTAAATTCTTTGGGCCTCACCCTAATTTTGAAAATGAGGTGATTGAATTATATTATCTCCAAGGTATCTTTCCATTTCTTTCAGAATTTTCTAGAATTCTGTATATATTATATTAAATGTGTGATAGCCCATTCAGGTATCTTGTTGAAACATTTTACATCAATAAATAAATGTGCCTTTGTAAGAAGATAAAATTCATTAGTAAATCTTATTTACTTTCTCTAAACCACTTCAGTAGCTTTGCCAAGAAAACACCAAATGGGGTTACAAAGAGTCAGACACAACTGAAAATGACTGAACAACAACCAGAAGGGTGGAATCTATTTTAATTTGAATCTTCTGTAATTTATCATCAAATAATGTTACATGAAAAAAGTTGAAATGATGGCTTCAGAATTTTAGAATTTAAATAGAAAAGATCTCATCCATTTAAATTTAGTAGATAATCACCAGGGAATAGCTCATGACACAAAAAGGTTAGGTAACTTGCCTAGGGTTATGTTTATATAATGATTTAAGATTTTACTTTTTTCACAACCATGAAGAAGTTAGATGTCTTGATCTAGAAAGACAGCTAGTACTCAGAGGTGAGGTATTCTGTCTTCTAAGACTGATGTTCTTTACATTATACCATATTGCTTCACTTGGCAGCATTAGAAATTATGTGATCTGCGTATCCTAATAGACATATTGGACAGTTATTGCTGCAACTCTCTCACCTACAGCAATTCTTGTTAAAGTTTATGACATGATACCTCCAAAGCCAGCCAAAAGCTCTAAGCAATTTTGTCCATTTCAATAATACCACTTTAGGGTCACTGACCTCAAAAGCAGCTTATCTTTTTTATTTTTATTTTTTTGCATGGATTCATTTTTATTTTTTAAATTTAGTTTTATTTTATTTTCAGTTCCAAATTTTCTCCCTTTTCCCTCTCCCCAAATCATTGAGAAGGCCAGAAAAATAAAGCCCATTACTAATATGTATAGCTATGCAAAACAAATTTCCTCATTAGCCATATTTTCCCTTCCCCTTCCCCCACCAAAAGGAAAGAAATAGAAGAAAATATGCTTGGGGAAAGGACCTATTTGTACAAAACTATTTATAGCAGCTCTTTTTTTGTGGTGGCAAAGATGGAAATTGAAGGGATGCCCATTAATTGGGGAATGGCTGAACAAGTTGTGGTATATGATTGTAATGGAATGTTAGAAATGATGAGCAGGCTGATTTCAGAAAAAACCTGGAAAGACTCTTATGAACTGACGTAGAGTGAAGTGAGCAGAACCAGGAGAACATTGTATGTAGTCATAGTAGTGCTGTACAGTGATCAGCTGTGAAAGACTCCCCTATTCTCAGCAATGCAGTGATTCAAGACGGTTTCAAAGGAGTCACATTTTCAAATGCTATCTACTTCCAGAGAAAGGACTTGATTCTGAATGCAGATCAAACATAATATTTTTCACTTTCTGTATTTTATTTTTCATGGTTTTTTCCCCCTCTTTGGGTCTGTGTCTTCTTTCATAACATGATTAATATGGTAATATGTTTTACATGATTGAACATGTATAACCTATATCAAATTGCTTACTATTTCAGGGAGAGAAGCAATGAAGGAGGGAAAGAGAAAATTTGAAATTCAAAATTTTTTTTAAATGAGTGTTAAATATTGTCTTTACATGTAACTGGGGAAAAATAAAATGCTAAAAAAGAAAGACAATATGCTTCAGTCAGTACTCTGTCTGTCATTTCTTCTTCTGGAGGTAGACGTCTTGTTTCCTCATCAATCTTTTGGAATTGTAGTTGGTTATGGTCTTGACGATAGTTATTAAATCTTTCAGAGTTGATTGATTATCTTTACAATATTGCTGTTACTGTATAAATTGTTTTCCTGATTTTGCACACTTAATTTTGCATCAGTTCACGTAAGTCTCAGGTTTTCTGAAAGCATGCTTTTCATTTCTTACAGCACAATAGTATTTCATCACATTTGTGTACTGTAACCTATTCAGTCATTACTCAGTTGATGAATCTTTAGTTTTCTTTTTTTGCTACCACAAAAAAAGAGCTACTCTAAATATTTTTGTACATATGGGTCCTTTTTCTCTTTCATTGGTCTCTGGGATATAGACCCAGTAACAGTATCATTGGGTCAGAATGTATGTGCAGTTTAATAGCTTTTTCTGCATAATTTCAAATCTCTTTCCAGAATGTTTGGACTCATTCACAGCTCCATCAGTAGTGTACTGGTTTGCCTGTTCTCCCACATTCCCATTAGTATTTGTCATTTTCCTTTTTTTTCGTCTTAGCCGTTCTGATGAGTAGAATCTCAGAGCTGTTTTAATTTGCATTTCTCTAATTATTAGTGCTTTAGAGCATTTTTTATGTGACTATTGATAACTTTGATTTCTTCCTCTGAAAACTGCCTGTTTATATTCTTAGACCGTTTTTCAGTTGGGGAATGGCCCTTAATCTTGTAAATTTGATTAAGTTTCTTGTGTGTTTCAAAAATGAGAGCAGCATAAGAAAAAACTTACTGCAAAGATTTTTTTCCCCAGTTTCCCACTGTTTAATTTTAGCAGCATGTTTTGTTTGTTCAAAACCTTTTAATATTATATAATCAAAATTTTATTTCCTGTGAACCTGACTCATTTGATTATGAATTCTTCTCCATCCATAAATATGGCAGATAATTTATTCCACACTTCACTAACTTGGTTATGATATCACCCTTTATGTCTAAATCATATAGGCATTTTTAGCTTATTTTGGAATATATTGTCCATGCCTGGTTTCTACCAGAATATTTTGTGGTTTTCCTAACAGTTTTTGTCAAATAATGAGTTCTTGCATCAAGATCTGAGATCTTTGGGTTTAATCAAACATGACCTGTCAGGATTCTCTGTCAGAGTACCCTAACTTGCCTACAGGGGAGCCGTTATTTACCTCACTCAAGTAGGCGCCACCGCCTTCTCCAGAACAGAAGAGTCGAGGCTCCTAGGTGCAAGCAGAGAAGGTTTATTGAGGTCTCTCCATGGGGAAGCCTTACAGCCAGATTTTAAGGCAGGCTTCAGACTACTCCCAGACTCTAGGCCCATCATTCTAACCGTCATGCTGCGTTATAATTTTGAAATTTTTAATTAGATAAATTCTGTTAGTCTCCTTTGCCACATCCTCATCCAGGTCATGCCCCCTAACCCATAGGTACCCCACAGGACTCTTTTCTGGGTTCTTTTCTCTTCTTCTAGTACTTGATGATCTCATTAGCTGTCATGGATTTAATTATCATCTGTAGACTAATAATCAGATTGCATCTCTAATTGTCTTGATTCAGACATTAATATTTCCAAAATTGAATTCATTGTTTTTCTCCCTCAACTGTATCCTTTTCAAACTTTCTTGTTGCTGTTGAGTACACCACCATCTTTCCAGTCCCCCAGGCTTCCAACCTAGTGTCATCTTTTAGTTCCTCATTATCTCTCACCCCACCCCACTCCTCCAAAACCAATCTGTTCTCAAAACCTATTGACTTTGCAACATTTCTGAAATACTCCTTCTTTCCTCTGTTACTGTTACTACTCTAGTATAAGCTTTCATCACCTCATGCTTGGACTATTGCAGTAGTCTACTGGTGGGTCTACTTGCCTCTTCTCTTGCCACTTTAATCTATCCTCCCTCCATTCAGCTGCCAGAGATTTTCCCAAAGAGCAGATCTGACCATGTTACTCTTTTCTTCAAACTCTCTAACACGTCCAGGATTAACTATAATTTTTTTTTTTGGTGTTCAAAGCCCTTTATAACCAACCCATCATCACCACCTTTCTGTTCTTCTCACTTTGCCACACTGAACACAAGAAGATACTTCCATCTTTGGGCTGTGGGTATTTTCTTTCTGTGGCTATTCCCTATCCTGGAATGTTCCCCCTCATTTCTACCTTTTGGTTTCCCTGACTGCCTTCGAGTCCCAACTAAAATCCTAAAAGCTTTTATAGGAAACGTTTCCCAACCCTTCCAAGTTTTGGCCTTCCCTCTTTTAATTATTTTCTGTTTATCCCCTATATCGCTTGTGTGTGTATGTTTGTTTGCTTTTCATCTTTCCTACAGATTGTAAGAGAGCTCAAGAGCAGAGACTTTCTTTTGCCTCTTTTTATATCCTGGCAGTTAGCACAGTGCTTGGCACGTGGTAGGTGTTTAATAAATGCTTATTGACTGACTGAATTTGGGCAGTAGTTAAAAAGAAAATAAATCCAAGAAGCATGTTGTTGTGATTGTTATTGTTTCATTTTCAGTTGTGTCCAGTTCTTTGTAACCTCATTTGGGGTTTTCTTGGCAAAGATACTGAAGTTGTTTGCTATTTCCTTTTCCAGCTCATTTTACAGAGAAGGAAACTAAAGCAAACAGGATGAAATAACTTGTTTAGGGTCACGTAGCTGGTGTCTGAGGTCATATTTGAATTCAGGTCTTCCTGACTCCAGCCCTAGCACACTATCCACTTTGCTACCTACCTACCCATGTTGTTATGTTTGCTGTAAGGCCTTGAAAGAATATGAGGCCATGAGATTCCTGACCAGGGAATAAAGGCAGATCTCAGAAATTATCCTTTCAGAGTTCTTTCCCCAAGAAAAAATGGAAAACTTACTTCTTTGTAACACACCCTGGCCATGAACACGTTTTACCTATACTTCCCAGGGCCAGCACGGTAGAGATACAGTTTGATTCCCTTAAAAGTTCCCTAGCTTCTTCCTTGGCTTTTCCAGTTAGCCAGAGATACCTGAAATGTTTGATTAGATGGAGACAAGTGCAGAGAGATATCTCAACCACAGTTAGCTGTTACCCTCCAATTACTGCCTTGGGCTTATTTGACGGAAACTGAGTAGCAGGACTTGGCCTAAGAAACCTCAAATGATACAAACCTTTGGGTTCTTCCTTTCAGTTTTAAAGTGAAGTATTTTTCATGAGGATCTTAAAATACTGAAAAGCAGTTTGAGAAGCTCTCTAGTTTTGTTTTTTGGTTTTATAGCAGAAGAGGGGGAAGCAGTAAAAGGTTTTTTTTCCTTCTAAAAATAAAAAAAAAACATTAAGCACCAAAAAAGGGGGGAGGGGGAGCAGCTTGGTGGTACAGTGAATAGAGCACCAGCTCTGGAGTCAGGAGGACCTGACTTCAAATTCGACCTCAGATACTTGACACTTACTAGCTGTATGACCTTGGCCAAGTCACTTAACCCCAATTGCCTTGCCTTCCTCCCTCCAAAAAATAAAATAAAATCAAATAAAAATAGATAGGTGGCTAAGGAATTATGAAGAAATGTCCCGGCTTTAATTATTCCATTGTTTTTACTTATTTTACTTGTTATAGTATAAGGAGGATTCATTTTTAGATCATATAATATTATGTAGGTTATATGCAAGTTGAGAAGTTTGTGGTTGAAGAAGTACATTTTGTTAATTCCTTGCTGATTAATTAATGTATGTAAAACTGATATGCAGGTATCATAGTTCTACAACAATGGTTTCCAGTAATGTTTAGAATTTCCCTTTGAAAATTTTTTTAGGTAATGACTGCATTTTAGAAGTTCTTAATTGAACTAGTCTTTTTGGAGTTCAGTTGTCTAATTAAATAAACATTCACTTAATTTTGGAGTGATTGATAGTGAGGTTGGGCTTGAAATAGTATTGTACAGTTAAAGAGCATTGGCTTTAATCAGAGGACCTGATGTCAGGTCTTACTCATATGACTTTAGGCAAAGGACTTAACCAAATTAATAAGTATTTATTAAAACAGCTACTTTGTGCCAGGCAGGCACTAGGTAATGGAAAGACAAAGACAAAAAATGGAGTTTGTATTCTTTTGAGAAAGACATTTACATATAATACATATGTACAAATAAATACAAAGTAATTTTGGGAAGAGGAAAGACACTAGTAGCTGGGAGAATGAGAAAAGACTTCATGTGGAATGTGACCTGTGAGCTGAATTTTGAAAGCAACCAGGGGTTTTCAGGGGCAGAGTTGAGGAAAAAATATATTCCAAGATTGGGAGACAGCCCTTTGAAATGCAAAGGCACATATATGGAAGATAGAGTTCTTTGTGTGAGGAATAGTAAGACCAATTTGACTTTGTCATAGTGTGCATGAAGAGGAATAACGTATATTAAGGCTGGAAAAGTTAATCTCTCTGAACCTTAGTTTCCTCATCTGTAAAATGAGTTTGAACTAAATGATCTCTAAAATTTCTTCCATCTCTGAATTTATAATTTAGGAACCTATGATTCTAAAACATTTCTTATTTTCATCTTCATCTTGGTAGTGGGCACATTGCCTTGAAAATATTTTTTATTTACTCATCAAATTTAATCTTTACCATTATTAAATAGGATAGTTCAACAGTATCTAAATGTTTGCTATGCAGCACCGAGTACTAAAGGTAATGTACTGTGAGTTCCTCAAGGGCAGCGACTATCTTTTGTTTTTCCCTGTAATAAATGTTTACTGATTGACTACTGTGAATTAAAAAAAAAATCTATCACCTCTCATACATTTTGCCTTTAATTTCAACAATATTGTTGCAGTATTAAGGTGGCAATGGTCCATTCTGTACATCTTAACAGTGTGCTTTACAGCAAGAGTCACAATTCAATTTTTTTTCCTCAAGTCTTTGGCATACCATTTCTTGGAATGCTTATTCTAATGAATACTGCTGTATATGTGGTATTGAAGAGGATTGCAGAATAGCAGCTTCCCAGAATATTGCATGGTGCTTAGAACTAGTGATAGGAAATGGCAATGGTTTTGATGTTAATCAATAACAGTGACAGAGGACGAAATGACTGTCTCTTCATTTTCTTTGTTTTTAGGATGTTGAATAAGGAAAATGATATCAATTATCTATGTTAAGAAATGTTGCTACCAGACCACTATATAATATTCAGCATGTTACAGAATTGTTGTTTTGCAGATTATAAGAGTAGGGAGTTAACTCTTGGTTTCTTTAACAATTTGAGAAAATTTTTAATTAAGAGAAGCTTTTTTATGAAAACAAAAGGTATTCTTTTTACTATACTGAAATACTTGTGCCACTTTTCTGAGACATAAGATATCTAAATTTCCAAAAGAACATTATTAGTAAATTATAGTGTACTAAAACAAAACCCTGGCAAAGATCAGATATCTACCTAGGATTTTGACAATTTTAAATTAGGTTTCAATTGGCTTCACTTTCACAGTACAGAGAAAGAATAATTTTGTTCAGGATCGTCTTTATCCTTCCAATCTCAGTTTTTCCAAGGGATCTCAAAGTATATCAAATCATAGAGATTCTTTACCTCCTAAGTAAAGGAGTGTAAAATGTTAGAAGTTGTTTGCTATGTGTAAGCAAGATAAATGTATCTATCCCGTACATTTTAATAACAGTTGAAATATTTTAGATACTTAGTAGCCTGTTTGAAATATAAAGTGTGCATGTTTATGTGTTTTTCAAACCCTGTATTATGGAACATGCTTTATCATTTTAAAGCATTTAGGTATTTACTTCAAGTATTGTTAATTGAAATGCAATGCATTTCAAGCCAAACCTGATTACTACTTCCTTAATTCAATTTTTTCAAGTTCTGCTTAATCAATTAATATTTAACTTATCGGAATGGGAAGTGTTTAAGGGGTTGACTCAACCCCATAAATATTCATATCTAATCTCTGCTTGAGACAATAAACTTCATGAACATCAACAAGCACAGATTTTGTTATCTATACCACTATCATCTGCTAGTTAGTTTATAAAAATATGTAAATTCACTTTAGCAACATACTATCAAGTTCTAGTTTGTCACCTGGCTGCACTACTTTGGGACATTTCTGACTTTTCTACAGTGTCCCAGGAATCATTACTGGGAAAACCATATCATCTTGCAAGATCCCATCAGCCTTAGTATCCTACCTCATCACCACCCTCTGCCCTATAATTGAAGGGTGGACCCATGAACTCCAAAACCTCCATTTAAGGAGGGAGCTCAGCTCAGAACGTCGCCTCATTTCCCACCTGACTGTACTACTCTGGGATATCTTTAACTTCTCCATCATGTTCTCCAATCAGGTACTCCTCCCCACCCCCACCTCTGTTTTTCAGTTTCCTTTTATGTGTCTTCCTCCATGAAATTGTAAGCTCTTTGAAGGCAAAGACTGTCTTTATTTTTTCAACTTTGTATTTCTAGAATTTAGCACAGTACTTGGCCTTGTGCTTAATTAATGTTTACTGACAATTGAATAAGTTTGTCCTATTTGGTAGTTTAAAAAAACTGTGTAATTAGAATTATTTAGGGGCAGCTGGGTGGTACAGTGACTAGAACATTGGCCCCTGGATTCCGGAGGACCTGAGTTCAAATCTTGCCTCAGACACTTAACTAGCTGTGTGACCTTGGGCAAGTCACTTAACCCCAGCTGCCCTGCCTTCCCCCCTCCAAAAAGACCAAAAAAAAAATTATTCATTCTTTAACAGTGAGGATAATGATGATGATACTGACAGTACAGAGGATTTCTTAACATAGGATCCATGAAATTTATGTGTGGGTATATATTTTATATTTCAGTATAATTTGTTTCCATTGTAATACTTTGTATTTTATTTCATGCATTTATAAAAAATATTCGGTGTTGGGATCCATGGGCTTCGCCAGTTTGTCAAAGGTATACATGATACAAAAAAGGTTAAGAACTTTTGTCTTAATGTATGTAGATTCTTACAGCTTTCAAAGAGATTTCATATCTATTCTCTCATTTGATCCTCATAAAAATCCTGTGAGGTAGTTATGACAGGGCCTTTAACAGGTTAGTAAATTGACTATTTCTTTAATTGTTTGCCTTGTATTTCATATTTGGTTTGTATTGTTTATATTTAGTTTTAATCCATCCATTCTATTTTTCACTGTTTCACTTAATACAAGCTTTTCTATATTTCCTTTTTTTGTCTTTTTTGTCATTTGTAATTTCTTATGGTACAGTTGTATTCCATTTCATTTATATGCCATGTTTTTCTATTTTTGTTATCTTCTCATTTGTTTTTATATAACCTTCATTTCTGAATATATCCCCTCCATTATTCATCCTTTGGCTATACACATTTTTTTGGCTTTTACAAAGGACTTATTAAAAAAAGAAAGAAAAAAGACAAATTAGCAAAACAAACCAGCATATCAGCTTTGTCTTACAGTGTATACAACACTTCCCATTCATAGCCTCCTACTTCTAAAAAGAAGAGCAAAGTGCATTTTCTCAATTCTTCTCCAGCTTCAGGTTTCATTATTTTTTTACTTTCCACATTGATTTTATCATTTCATATATTGTTTTTAAGATTCTGCTTACTTTACTTTGCATCAATACGTATAAATTTTCCTTGCTTCTCTAATCTTTCCATATTATTTTTTTTAATAATTCAGTAATATTTCATAACATTCTCATGTCACAACTTATTTTTGTCTTTGACATTGGGGTTTATGCTCATCAGCGGGATATCTGGGTCAAAGAGTATGGACATTTTAGTTACTTTTCTTAGCATAAATCCACATTGCCTTTCAGAATAGTTGGATTGATTCATAGCTCCAACAAGAATGAATTGCCATCTCTTGTCTTCACCATGCCTCTTATATTGACTTTCCATCTTTTGTAATTATTGCCAGTTTGCTTAGTGTAAGGTAAAACCTCAGAGTTATTTTGATTTGTATGTTACTTATTAGCATTTATCTGGCTGTTAGTAGTTTGTGATCTTTTAAGAACTGTTGGTTTATATCTTTTGACTACTTTTGCAGATAGTAAATAAGCATTTAAATGCTTACTATATTCCAGGATTTGTGCTAAGCATCATGAGGACAAAGAAAGCTACAAATACGTTTTCTGTCCTCAAAGAGTTCACATTTTAATGAGCAAGACGTCATCAAGCTACTATACCCATATAAGATATGTACAGAATAGATTGAAGGTAATTTCAGATAGAAGCTTGGGGATGGGACTGGGAAAGTCCTTCTGCAGAAAGTAGGATTTGTGTTGAGTCTTCAGGGTAGCCAGTAGGACAGGAAGGGGAGCATTCTAATGGTCATGGGGCAGCAGCACACAGTTGGAGTTATTTCTGTGAGGAATAGCAAGAAGGGAAGGGTTTGCTGGATAGCAAGAGGGAAGTAAAGTGTAAGAAGCCTGTAAAGTAGGATGGGACAAGGTTGTGAATAGCTTTAAGTGCCAGACAGAGTGTTTTATATTTGATTGTGGAGGTAATATGGGATAAGATAATAGACGATCCAGTGGGGAATAGCTCTTGGTCAATGTGTTAATTCCCTTTATGTCTTGGATATCAGTCCCTTAAAAGAGATATTTGATGCATTATTTTCCAATTAACAGCTTCCTTTCTTATTCTAGTGTTGCAGTGATTCTTTTCATTCAAAAACTTTTCTATTTCTTATAAGCAAAGTTCTTTTCTGACCACCTCTATCTTTTTGTTATGAACTTTTCCCCTTAGCCCCCAGCTGTGAAAGGTACTTCATCTCATTGTTTTTTAATTTTTTATTCTGTGACCTTAATGGTTGAAATCCAAAAAGGACTGAAGAGGTATAAGTAGGGGGGATTTCTATTGAGAAATGTGTCAGAGAAAGCCTGCAGTGTGACGCTCTTCAGCGGGCAGGGGTTAAGTAAAAAGAAAACCTGCAAAGTGTAGGGGCCAGAGATGCAGTTTTTAAAGACACAAAACTGTCAGTCATAGGTTCATTAGGCTAACTAGGTGTACAAAGGTGGAGTTAGGGAGGGACCTGGGAGGAGCCAGGGAGTGGTCTCTGTTTAAAGAAACATGTACCTTGTAAATCAACTGCGCATGTGTTTTGCCCATAATTCATGGGGAGAAATCCAGGTGGGGCTAGAGAAGAGGTGTGTTTTTTGCCTTGAAATGTCATAAAGTCAACTAGTAGTCAAATTTGAGGTCAAATTTAAATGAGAAGTACCCATCCAGGTTGCAAATGGATGAGTCTTGTTTACTAGAACAAAAGGAGGTAATGCTTTTAAATTCCTAGGTCTAGCTTGTTATCATAGCTATAGAGTCAATGGTTTCAGGGAAATACCTCTAGGCTGGGGGCAGGGAAGGGACCGAGTTAATGCTTTATGGCTGTGGGGGGAGGGAAGGGACAGAGTTAATGTTTTATGGCTTTTATAACTTAAACTGGTGTCACAAACTCATGGTACATACACAAGACTGAAGTTACAACAATGTTTCAAAATTATAAAATCACTCCAAAAAATATTCCAGAAGCACCTCATCAGGACCACTTCCTCCAGTAGTTGGAATGAGGGCTCTCTGTGAGTTAGAGGAATTTCAAAACAAGGAGAAGTTTCTCTTCCCCATTTAAATTCTTATATTTGGCGGCAAATGCCTATCCAAATGAGTGGTTATGGGATAACCCAGCATTCACACTCAAAAACGGAAAAGGAAGAAAGCCTACCCATAAGATTTATAAATTAGAAGAGATTTATTTGAGGATATTCTTTATAGTTTTCTGAAAATGGATGTATGGGGTTTAAATGTTGAGGTTTAGGGATGCTTGGGATCTCAAAATACTGACACACCGGGTCCTGCCCAAATGAATTTGACCCAAATCTTCTTTCAGACAAAGAAAAAGGTTGTAAAGGAAAGCAATAGGCAATTACAGCTGTATAAGTATATCCCTGTTTACTGATGTCAGTATGGTCTACTTAGATTGTTGTGAAGAGGTTTACCCAAAGAGGGTTAGGATTGCCTGAGACCCCAAAATACCAACATGCTGGGTCCTGTGGAAAGAATTCCACTCAAGTCTTCTCAGCCAAAGAAAAGTAAAGTTTATTAAAAGTTTGCCTGTACTGAACACAGAGCAAGTCTGTGCTAAGCTATTCTATGACATTCTCACACCACCTGGAAGGGAGATGGGATTCTTATATACAGAGGAATCTAGGAGTGGTCTAGAGGAGGAGTTTGGGGAGGGTCTTCAAGAGGAGTCAATGAGGTCAGACTCCAGTAATGAGTTTGAGGAGGGTTTTCAGGAGGAGTTAACGAGGTCAATGCAAGAATGGATTGGTATTTTGATAGGCTCAAGGGTGGGAAGCAGATGGGCAGTGGAAGGCCAGGCTAGTAATAGGTTTGGGACCAGCCACAATGAAATACTTACGGCCTCTGCAAATGCCTCATCAAGTGGGAAGATTCAATCGGACTTCAAGGAGTTTCCCAGAGCCTGTACCTCAAAGATTCAAGGAGAATTCAAGGGGGGTCCCAGAGCCTATACCTCATCAGTTGTAGAGAATTAACAAAGAAACTAATTGAGACAGTAACTTCAGGAAAATAGTAGGTTCCAAAATAAACCCACAAAAATCAACAGTGTTTCCATGTTGCAAGGCCAGAATCCATAAGGGAATAATAGAAAAGGAAATCCCATTCAGAATAGCTACAAAATGCATAACGTTTTTGAGAATCAAACTCACAAAGCACACTCAATTCCAATGTAAATTTATTTAGAAAACACGCTTTAAAGAATAGCACAGACAGATTTAAATAATTAGATATTGATGAGGTGCAGGCTCTGGGAACCCCCTTGAATCTTCCCACATGAGGTATTTGCCTGAGACCATAAGCCTTTCCTCGGGGCTCTGCCCAAACCTTTGTTACTAGTGTAGACCTCCTTTGTCCAGCAACTTCCCCCCTTGATCCTCCCAAAATATCTATACCCAAATCTGTTACACCCTTGAACTGGCCTAACCCACCATTGTCTGTCATCTCCAGGTAGCCTCCAGCAACTTCCCACCCTTAATCACTCATTACTGGAGTTTGACTTCATTGACCCCTCCTGAAGAACCTCCCCAAACTCCTCCTCTAGACCACCCTTAGATTCTTCCCATAACCTTTCAGACCCATGTTGCATCCATGAAAGGAGGAAGGCCAGAGAATGATCTAGCACAGACTCACTTTGTGTCAGATGATTCTGGCCCACTTGTCCAATGCAAGCATCATAGATACTGAGGCTCCTTAAGAGCCAATATGGCGCACTTTCAATAAACTTTGCTATTCTTTGGCTGAGAGGAGGCTTGAGTCGAATTCATTCTGCAGGACCTGGTGTGTTGGTATTTTGGGGTCTCAAGAACCCTTAACCCTATACCTCAACATTTTATGTTTCACTTACCTCTTCATTTTTTTGGTTCCCTGACTGGGAATCGAAACTGGGCAGGGGCGAAAGCACAGAATCCTAGCCAGCTTTCCTCATTTCATGGAGGCAAGATGGGTCTGATATACAGAAAGGTTGTGGGAGGAATCTAAGGATGGTCTAGAGGAGGAGTTTGGGGAGGGTCTTCAGGAGGAGTCAATGAGGTCAGACTCCTGTAATGAGTGATTAAGAGTGGGAAGTTGCTTGAGGCTACCTGGAGATGACAGACAGTGGTGAGCTAGGCCAGTTCAAGGGCTTAACAGATTTGGGTATGGATATTTTGGGAGAGTCAAGGGTGGGAAGTTGCTGAACAAAGAAGGGCTAAACTAGTAACAAAGGTTTGGGCAGAGCCACAAGGAAAGGCTTATGGCCTCAGGTAAATGCCTCATGTGGGAAGATTCAAGGAGAGCTCAAGGGGGTTCCCAGAGCCTGTACCTCATCAATATTTGATATAGTTGGGCTATGCCATTATAATTAAAATGATAGTACTATCATTTACAGATTTAGTGTGCTATACCAATCAAACTACCAAGGGGATATGTTATGGAGCTAGATAAAATATTAACAAAATTCATTTGGAAGAACAAAAGATCTAGTGTCAACTGAAATGATGGGGAGTGGGAATGGGAATAAGGCAATAGCATCTATAGACTTTTATAAAAGCATTTATAGACCTTATAAAGGAGTAAATTTTTTAAAAACTACATAGTTAACAGTAACCAGTTAATGTAAATCATCATTGAAGAGGTATAAGTTGGGGGATTTCTAGTGAAATCCTTTCTAGGTTCGTCGTCCGAAAAGAATTACTGGACTCAGCTGTCCTTGGCAGAGTTATAAAAGTTTATTGTTACACTGAGGCAAGGGGCTAGGAAACCTGCAAGCTGACAGGGATTTTAGGGAGAGTTACCAAGGTAGTGTGATGCTCTTCAGTAGGAAGGTAGCCTGCCAAGTGCAGGTGGGGGTGTCAGAGAAAGCCTGCAAAATGTGACGCTTGGCGGGCAGGGGGATAGAAAGAGCCTGCAAAGTTCAGGGTCTAGAGATGTAGTTTTTAAAGACACAAAACTGTCAGTCATAGGTTCATTAGGCTAACTAGGTATACAGAGGTGGAGTTAGGGAGGGACCTGGGAGGAGCCAAGGAGTGACTAATACTTTTGCCTTGAAACATCATAAAGGCAACCAGCGGTCAAATTAAAATGAGAAGTACCCATCCAGTTTGCAAATGGATGAGTCTTGTTTCAGCAGGCTACTAGAACAAAAGGAGGTAGTGCCTTTAAAAGATTCTTGTTACCATAGCTATAGAGTTAATGGTTTCAGAGGAAATACCTCTAGGCTGGGGTAGGGAAGAGACAGAGTTAATGCTTTACAGCTGGGGGGGGAGGGAAGGGACAGAGTTAATGCTTTGTGGCTTTTACAGCAGGCCGATGTTACAAACTGATAACACAAATGAGATTTTTACAGATTGAAGTTACAACAATGTTAGTTATAAGATCACCCCAAAATATTCAGAGGCACCTTGTCAATTATCATCCCAGGTCATCCCAGGGAATTCTGCCTCTTAGTTTGCCTGGGCAGCAGGGGAAGAATTTCTGTGGGTTGTCCCTCACGGACTGAGGATCAAAAACCTTATGGAGGTGCTTTTCAGTTAGTTAACCAGTATTTATTAAGTGCCTGCAGTGTGCTAAGCACTGTGCTAGACCCTGGAGAGAAAGACAGTGAATGAAATAATCTCTATTTGCCCTGAGTTTGCTTTCTTTCTTTTTTTTTGCTTTTTTGGAGGGGGGAGGGCAGGGCAGTTGGGGTTAAGTGACTTGCCCAAGGGAACACGGCTAGTTTTGTGTTAAATGTCTGAGGCTGAATTTGAACTCATGTCCTCCTGACTCCAGGGCCTTTGCTCTATTCACTGGGCCACCTAGCCGGCCCGAGTTTGCTCTCTAATGTCAGAGACAAGTACAGATATAAGCCTATACAGAATAATATGAAGAGCATAAATACAAATACACATGAAGTAGTAAAATACAAGGTAATGTGAGAAGGACACTAGCAATTGGAGGAATCAGGAAAGGTTTTGTGTAGAAGGGTGATGCTTAAGTTTCAATTTAAAGAATGAAGAATTAGGTAATGAAGGGAGCCATGTTGAAGGTGATGGTCAAGAACAGAGAGCAGGCTAGTTTAACTGGATCAGAGTACAGCAAGAGAAGTATTCAGTGAGGCTGAAAAGGTCGGTTTGGGGCAGATTATGAATTAAAGATTTAGAAGATGAACAGAGGGCTTTATATTTTATTTTAGTGGTAACAGGGAGCCATTGACTTTTCTTCATAGAGATGTCACATGGTTAGATTTGCCCGTAAGGAAAACCATTATGGCAACAGGATGGAGGATGAACTACAGTGGGGAGAGACCTGAGTCAGGGAACCTGTGAGAGACACACTTTAGAGGATCACAGAACCTCCCAGGCAGAGTCAGGGAGGTAGCTTGGACAAGCTTCCATTTCCACTGTTCCTTTGGGGACCCTTAAGATCCACATGGGATGCCCCTCAATAGGACACTGGGGATCACAGGACTTCCAGGTAGCGGTCAGGGAGTTAACCTGGCATGAGCATCTGCTGCCCATTGCTTCCCTTTTGGAAACCCTTAGGAATCCACATGATGTGCCCCTTAAAATGGCAACCTCCTTCTCACTAAAAGAACTCAGAAACAGAATGTACAGAGGAAGGTGTTCATTACACTTCCAGCAGGGAAGCGGGAGTGGTGTTTACTAGGGACACACCCACACTCATACAGAAGCAGGAGTGAGGGTCTACAAGTTCTGTCCTTCCTGGTAGATTTAGGGTTAGTTAAATTCCTCAAATTCCTTACTTTCTTCTATACTCTA
The DNA here is from genome assembly GCA_028627135.1 of Pseudochirops cupreus. Classification (NCBI taxonomy): domain Eukaryota; kingdom Metazoa; phylum Chordata; class Mammalia; order Diprotodontia; family Pseudocheiridae; genus Pseudochirops; species Pseudochirops cupreus. The sequence continues at coordinate 329,840,475 of CM053581.1, forward strand.
TATATGCAGATTATTTGCAGATTATATAGGCTGGGTAGTTAGGATACTTGTGACTGGGGCGTGACCCCTCAGGCTTAAACCAGTTTTTCCAGTTTAACCCCTTTTTAGTCCACTTGGAGCCAGGATGGCCATTGTGTTAGTAAAATAAGTGGGCTTCCCCACAGCTGTTGATCATCTCCCAATACCTTTTGTGGGAGCACAACAAGACACCATTATATCCCGTTTTACAGAGCCCAATTAGGAGTTTGTTGCCGTAACCCAGATTAGAGATGATGGTTTGACCCAAGGTGGTAGCTGTCTATGTAGAGAGAAGGGGTTAGATGCAAGAGATGTTGTAAAGGTAAAACAAGATTGAGGAATTGATTGGATATGTGGGTTAAGTGAGAGTGAGGTGTTGAAGATAATAATATTTAATACTAAGGTTATTAACCTAGGAGACTGAAGAATGATGATTCCTTCAATAGAAATAGGCAGGTTTGAAAGGGAGTGGGGGAAGTTGTAAAGAAAGATAGTCAATTCTGTTTTAGAAATCCTGAGTTTGCAATGTTTCCAGTCTCCTGTCTTCTGGACGGCCATTTGGAAAGACCCAGTAGACAACTAATGATGCAGGATTCCCAGGGTGGAGACTGAGACTGGATTTGTATAGATCTAGGTGTCCTCAGCATAGAAATGATAATTAAGCCCATTAGAACAAAGAAGCCACCCTGCTAGAGAATGAGAATGGAGAGCTTATTACTAAGCTTGAAGTACTAGTCTGGGAAAGGGACTGAGAAGGAATGACTTGAAAGGTAGAGATAATCAGGGGTCATGAAAGCAGAGAAGAGAGAGTATCCAAGAGAAGATGGTTGTCAGCATGGTCTGATGCAGCAAAGAGATCAAGAAAGATGAAGATTGAAAAAAAGATAAATCAAATATGACAATTAAGAAGTCATTCATAACTTTAGAGAAAACAATTTCAGTTGAATGATGAAATCAGAGGCCAGCCTGCAAAGAATTGGAAAGGGTGGCCGAGGAGAGAAGATATATAGGATAAAAATTTGAGGATCCAGAGTTTATTCAAGGTTCAAGAAGACTTGGGCATGTTTGAAGGCAATAGGGAAGGAACTAGTAAAGAGTTTCAATATTTGGGAGAGGGAGTTTGAAATTGCAGGCTGCTTGAGAATAAAGGAGGGTATAGGATCAAGAGCACAGGTAATGGGGGGTTGGCTTTGGCAAGGAAAGAGGTCAACTCATTTTTGGAGACTTGGGGAAAGGAGAGTCAGGGATGATGTCTAGGAATTTTGAGAAGAAAGAAAGAGGAAAAGGAAGAACTCGTGTCAAATAGTCTTAATTTTCTTAGTAAAGTAAAAGGGAAGCTGAGAGGTGGGTGAGTGTGATACGTTCTTAGGGTGCTAGGAACCCTGAAATTCAAGAGTACAGGGCAGTTCTACCTCAAAAGAATTCAACCACTCGAGCCTTCCTTTCAGTCAAGAGACAAAGTTTATTGTGTCTCCAGAAGAAGTTAGATTTTAAGAATGTGCAATTTAATGGGGGCAAAATTATTATTTATACCAGAAAGGAGTGTGAGAAAATCTGGATGGGATTAAGAAGTACAAACTGCCTGGGGGTGGCCCAGAGGTAATTGAGAAAGGGGCCTAGATGGGATTAAGGAGTGTCAAGTAAACTAATTAAGTAATCTAGGTGGGTTGGGGTGGGCCAAATGCCACTGGCCAGGTACTGAGTTTCTGAAATTTGTGACAAAGTTTAGAGGCAGAAACATGGTCTTTTCCTTTTTAGGGGTCCAGGTCCTATCCACTGTCAATCCCCCCTCAAGCAAATGGGACCAAAAATCTTTTGGGGTGAGGGGTTAAGATCTTGGCTTCTGAAACTGCTTCTTGCCAGCAAGGGCTGTATAGTTGTCCCTGCCTCAAAGGGGTCTGGGACTGGAGGTTCATTGGAATCAAGCATAGGCTGCATCCAGGAGATTCACTATTTGCTGTCAGCTGTAGGTGAATGGCTCTTATTCTAGAAGCTAAAAAACTGACAAGCAAGTCTGACAAGCAAGTTCAATTTGTGGGGCCCAAATATAGGGAGAAATAAAAGTGAAGTCAGAATGGGGGAAAATAACGAAAGAAAACTAGATCCCCATTACAATCATTTACATTTGATACACAGGGTTACACAAATGAATTTGCCAGAGACTAACTCTTACTCCAATTATAACAAAAGACTTGGATGGATACTTAAGTAATGACTAGGCCAAATAGGTTATCTCCCTCTAAGAAAATTGATTGCACTGAAATTTTCTTCCCCAAACCAAACTGAAAATGTTTCTGATTTAATTTCAGTGATTAATAGCAATACCCAATTACTAAGTTGTTTAGTATATAGAAAGGTATATAAATTTAGGCTGAATCTTAGCTCAGATCTTAAACACATTTTATTGTCTGTATCAGCAATGCAGTATTCACAATGCCTACAGTAACTATAAATATGCTGATATAGTTATTAATCACAAAATGGAACAGGCTCTCTACATAAGAAATATAGATAGTGCATTCATTTAAATACCAGAAAACTGAGTCCCAAAACCAGAAAGTCAAAGCCAACCCAGTAGTGATGAAGTTGGCACATGTGGTCAAA
>CM053581.1:329843596-329867496 GCA_028627135.1 Pseudochirops cupreus
GCAGAGATTCTGCCCTGCTCAAAGCAAAAGGAGTTCGCAACCGCAGTCACTGCCTCTGAGGCCGCTTCCAGTCAGCACCACACGGAGACTAGCTTGGTTCCGGCGTTCTCTTGCTCCACCCCTTCCTGCTACATCAGCAAGCTCAAGGGGCGTGGAAGATCTTCAAATCCCAGTATCGTTACATTGTCCCAGCCTTAGACTATGGGATCATAATTCACATGACTTTGCTGATAAACAAACTTTGCTGATGACTAGCCTGAGTTCTAAGTTACTATTTGCTCTAATTATAGAAATTTGCTATAAAAGGAGCAAGCCTATGGTTGGTTCCAGGGGCAAGAAATCATCAATTCTGCCTCATAGCCTGACTCAGGGATAGCCAGGTGGGTGATGTTCCTTTCCAAAGGAACACAATGGGGAAACTGAATCAGGAGGATCCCATTTTAAACTGAGGCTAAAATTGTCCTCTCAGCTTTTCTGGCTCCAGACTGCCACCTTTATCACATTCTCTCAGATGGTGGATTATTTAATATTGTTTATAGATGGATTATTATGATCCACTAGACAGCTCAAAACAAAATCAGTTATGGTCTGATGAGTTTTTACATCAAACAGCAAGTTTTGCCAATCACAGCTTGGGGAATATTTACCATGACCTACATCTCAAATTTTAATTTGGCCTGGTATAAAAGCCAATTGCTAGAGATTGTTTCTATATACTTGCTAATTCTCAGCAAGCCAAGTTCATTGTTTAGGAACTCCATAACTCCAGACTTTGGCAAGTTGTACAAAATGAGGGGTATTGACAGGGACCCCAGAAAAGAGTCTTTCTTTTCACCCCATCTACCCTTAGAGCTGCTGTGGTCTGTGCCTTTTGACTAGCCTTGAGGACTGCTCTGAATGGGCAGAACCAATTTGTTTATTTATTTTTAGCTTTCAACCTTCACTTCTACAAGATTTTGAGTTCTAAATTTTCTCCCTATCTCCCCTCCCCTCACCCCAAGACAGCTACCCCTTCCCCTAGTCTGCCCTCCTTTCTATCACTGCCCTCCCCCATCCCCTCCCTTCTCTTATTTAATTCCCCTTCTATTTTCTGTAGGTCAAGATAGATTTCTGTGCCCCATTGCCTGTATATCTTCAGAACCAATTTTGAGGAGGTTTTCACCTCATCCCCTCCTCTCCACACACAGAGTAATCAATTACCAGTTTTAGGTTTTAGCATCAAAACAATAACCAACAATCTTACAGTTTTCATAAGTGATAGCCAAACTGTTTTAGCTGTAACGCAAACGATAAATACAGACAGTAAACTTCATATGATATCAATTGCATTTCCGGACCATCTAAAAATTATTCATATAAGAATGGGCTTACCAATTACAGAGGCTGGCTGGCTTCTTACCTCATACTGCCTTGACCCATCTCAGTTTCCTCTCTCCCCGCAGCTGCGGGGGGGAGGGGAGGAGGGGGGGAAGGTTTGAGCAGAATGCTCTGAACCTGGGTGATATTTCCAGGCTTTCTGGGTGGGCTACAGGGTGCCCAGGGGCCAGGGCCATTGCCAGTGACGCCTGCTGTAGATGCTGCCTCTCTCTCTTCCTTCCTTTCACCAAGTGGGGGAGGGTAACTCAAATTCCCTACCGTTCTCCAGCACTCTCCTCTCTTAGTCTGATCTGGGATGAGAGGAGTTAACAGGAAAACACAGAGCTGTTTGCACTCCTCACACTGAGATGCCCCCTTGACTCAAGAGAAGGTAGTGGGGGAAAGGGAGTGCCTGGGATTGTAAGGAGGTGTTTCAAAACTCTTTAATGATCAATCTTAAAACCTTCAGAATCTACTAAGATGTTTTTAGGTGTACTAACTTTTCACTGTAACCTTGGCCTGGCTGGGACTACAGGAAGAAGAATCTTAAGTTGTTTGGGTTTTTTTTGGCCCTCTAGATTACATTGAGGCCAAGAACAAAGCTTTCCTTTTTACGGTCTTGGAGACCAAGTTTTTCCAGTTGTAACTTAGGAGCAAATCTCGAGGAAATCCCACTGAGTCAGGCTTTGAGGATCTGGTGGCTGTGCTATCATAAGAGAAGGGGAATCCTGCAGGCCTGGGTTTGGGAATGGGCAGTCCCTCCATGAAGGACTGTCCCAGGATGTAGAGGGAAGGAGTAAACCTCAGGAAGCCAAAAAGCACCTCCAGTTTTCCCAGTTCTCTAGCATCCTGTAGAATTGAAAGAATTGGGCATATGCTTTCAGATAGGCTGTCAGTTCCCTATGCAGCAGAAGGTATATCCCCTATGCAGCCTTGTAATTGTCTGACCCAAATGGAATCTGAGAGTGTCAGGCCCAAAAAGCACCTCCAAGTCTTCCTAAGTGCTTGGAGAATGACCCAAGAAGGGATAGAGAGAGAGTATGGGCATACATACCTTCCCATTTTGGGCCAGAGAAGGGCTTGAGGGGATCAGGCAATTTCCTGGTCAGGGAACAAACATATGACACAGTATAGGGGTGCTAGGAACTTGAAAATGCAAGGGTACAGGGCAGGTCTGCCTGGAAAAAATTCGACCACTCAAGCCTTCTTTCAGTCCAAGTAGTGAGTTTATTATGATATGGGTTGGATGGGCAAGATTCCTAATGAGTCTGTGATGAATGGAGGTGAGAATGATTCTTTTATACAGAGAAAGGGGGAAAGGGTTAGTGAAAAGATCTTGATGGCATTAAGGAGTGTCAGGTAAGCAAATTCAGTAATTAAGGTAGAGTGGGGTGGGCCTGAGGTGAACACCAAGAACTGGATTCCTGAAATTTGTGGGAAAGTTCAGAATCAAAGACATAGTCTTGTCCTTTTAGGGATCCAGATCCCATCCCCCATCAGGTGGGGAGTGGCATGGGAGAAGAAAAAAGGTTTAGAAAAGTTAGAAAAAGGAGTGAGATAGGGAATTAGTAATGGATTTTTTAAAAATTTCATTGTTTCAGTGAGAGCCTAGCTGATGTTGAATAACATGAATCTATAATATACCTAATTAACACTTAAGTGGGAGCAGAAGAGACAGATGGTAGAAATAAATCAGGACTTGAGGTTTGGCAGAGGATGATCAGCAGGACAGTGCAGTAAACGATTAGAGAGTAGAGGACAGTGTCAAATTGAATTGGTTAAATCTGGGGTCAAGATAGGATTCTTCATAGGAATGCCCACTTAGCCTATTGGACACCCCAACTGGATATCCCATAGACATCTTAAACTCAATATGTCCAAAACTGAACTCATTTTTCCCTTAAGCCCTCCCCTCTTCCCACCTTTCCTGTTACTATAAGGGTACTATCATCCTCCCTGTCACCCAGGTGTCATCCTAACTCCTGGCACTCTCTCTTATTCACCATATTCAATCTGTTATCAAGGCCTGTTAATTTTAACTTTGTAACCATCTCTCACATATGCCCCCTTTTGTCCTCTGATATTGCCACTAGCATGGTGCTAAACCTCATGCCAGGATTATTGCAATAGCCTTCTGGTTGATCTTACTACCTAGTCTCTCCTCCAGTTAGGTCTATCCTCCATTCAGCTATCAAAGTGATCTTCCTAAAGCAAAGGTCTGAACACATCACCCCCTATTCAGTAAACTCCAGTGGATCTCAGTTACCTCTAGTCCAGTGGTTCTCAACCTTCCTAATGCACCCTTTAATACTTGTATGTGGGCATATCCGCATGTGGGCAGACCCGCCTGGAGACAGATAGAGGAGTGGTGTCTGGGTTCCTAAGACCATCCGAAATGTGTTTTCCGTTGGTCTTAGGCAACCCCAGTGATCCCTGTGAAAGGGTTGTTCTATCCCCAAGGGGGTCGCAACCCACAGGTTGAGAACCGCTGCTCTAGTCCTTCATTACCTGGTCCTGCCTTTGCAGTCTTATTACACCTTATTCCCTGGCTCTTTAATTCTCTATAATCCAGTGACTCTGGTTCCTTGCTGTTCCTCTCAGAAGATATTTTGATAGCTAAGGATGGATTGGAGTGGGAAGAGAAAACAACTGTATCACTGTGTAATATCTTAGAAATATGAAGAAATTACTTTTAAATAAAACACTTTCAACCATTATCTCAACTCTCAGATATACTGGATGTTTTTACCACATAATCATTGCAGATTATATGCCAAATTTTTGCAAAAAAGATGGGGTGTGATCATTATGTGAAGTTTTTAAAAATATGCTGGTGATGGCTATCGTTTGAACTGCCTAATTTTGAAAAAAAAAATGGAACAATGAAAATAACTCACCTCCTACATACTGGTCAGCAAAGTTTTATATAGGGAATGCTGGAAAGCAATGAAAATATCTGGGTCATCAGTGTGAGAACATGTAACTTCATTTTTTGATGCCCAAACATAAGGCACAGTTTCCAGGCAGTTAGCTAGCAAGCTCTTACAGAATTATCATTTCTATGCTGAGGACTGCTAGATCTCTGAAAACTCTCTCACCCCAGTCTCTTCCTCAGAATTCTGCTTCACCATTTGCCTATTAGACATTTCCAGCTGTCTGTAGAAAAGAAGATTGCCATCATGTGCAATCTAGTCGTTTGTCTAATAGCTACAGTAATTTCAAAGTAGTGATAAATGTTAATATTTTGAAATATCTGCAAGAACTGTAATGTGATGTTAAAATATCTAAGATTTCTTTTGGTGACAAAGTCACAAGTACTGCTAATAGTACTAAAATAAAAATGTAATTTCTTTCTATCCAAGTTCAACTCTGAAATCTTATTGTCAAGCTCCTTAGGTTCCATGAACCTTAGCCTAAAAAAACCCTATTTTACACAAACCCTTTGTTGTAGTGCTCACTCCCACCTCAAAATAATTTTGTATTTATTTATTTTTGTACATGTAACATCTCCACAGCTGAATCTAAACTTCTTCAGAGCAGAGATAGCTTCATTTTTTTTGTTTTATATCCCTTTGCATATAATAGGTCCATAATACATGTTCGTTCAATTTAACGGCATCTTTTAATTTTATATGCCATTAGTGAGATAATTATGGCTTTTTTAGTTTTTAAAAATATATATTGATTCTTTTTGGCTTTATATCAGTCATTTCTGACACTGTAATTACTTGTCTGACAAGTATATACATCATTCTGCATCTGTATCCCCTATAGTAGTCCGAGTCTGATGGGGACCTGTCTGGTGTTCCAGGTTTGGGATTATAACAAAATGAGATACTCATAGGCTATTTAACAATTAGAAGTTAGAACAATTAGAACAAAAAAGAAGTTTACTTAACATTAGCATGAAAAGGATATTCGTATCTTTGTATCTGTCATAGTATTGAACTGGTAAGTAGTATATGAGTTCAACCAAAGAGGGGAACTTCTGACTCCCCTTGTGTTGGCATTTATACTTAGACCATCAGGACGGTATGTCAGAGATTTGAGCTGTAATCCCCTGGTTCAATTAAGTCTAAAGAAGGATTTCAGTACCTTTTAAGAAAAACTGTCCTGTGCTTCTCTGGAGTAGGGACTTACGGGCCTTCTACCACATGCCAGCGCAAGGTTCAAAGATATGACACAATTACAATGGCATTAGGGGCATAACTGAGCAACTTTGACTCTCTGGAATACAGGGAGCCTGATGTAGGCAAAAGACAAACAAAAACCGCAAAAAAGACAAAGCAATGTGATATTCCCTTAGGTAGTGAGCTAATGTAGACAATGAAGACCGGAAATAGGCTTTGCTGCCCCACTTTGAGAGTAGGCTCAGGACCTTTATTTTAACGACCAAGTCCATACAGGTAAAGTTAGATCTTTGTAATTTATAGTGTGTCTCCCCATAGAAAGTAATTGACAATGAGTAGGAGTAGCACTAAGAACATCAGGGCCACAGAATAATTGTGGCACATCTGACCTGCACATCATGAATTAAGGTCATCCATCAGTAGAATGGTAACTAATAAGTCATTATCTTTTTGCATGTAATCTGTCCCAGGTTTAGGATTAATACTGGGAATGGTACTACCTCTCAGTGCTCCCTAGTCCACCAAGTTAGAACTTCTCCCTTCCTAAGATCCATATGGGAAGAGTGGGAAAGAATAAGAGATCTTTGGTGTCTGATGAGTGGCTGCTCCCTTATTCCGTGGAGTCTCAGTAAACAGTTTTTACTCACTGCTCTTGCCAAAAAAGCAAGCCATCTCCCAGCACCATCACTCTTAGACTGTGAAGCCTTCCATGGGAAAGAAGTTATCCAGTGAGAACCCCTAGCAACACCCTAGTGTTTTCAGATTACAATAAAGAAAGAGGTATGTTGGACCTGCCTTTGCTGTGGTCCTCTCCACAAGGGTCCTTCACCCATTCCTTTCTGAAAGTCTCAAGAACAAAATTATGGTTCACAGAAGCAAGAGCAGAATCTGTCTCTGCCTCCTTTTAACCTTTTTCTATTGACACAGCCCACCCCATTCCACCCTTTAGCAAATCAGCTCCTTGCTGAATTGAAGTCCAGTCAGTTCTGCTATAACATAACATGTATTTCCTTCCTAAAAATCACAATGCTATGCAAAATTGGGCAATAAAAACCAAAGGGCTTATGGGGAAAATGGGATTGGGGTGCAACATAAAAAAACTTCATTAGTGATGTGTATATATGTGTGTGTGTGTGGAGAGAGAGAGAGAGAGATAGGTAGATAGGAACCTAATAAAAATGGGGGCAGTTTTTACATGTTAAATGGTAAAGACATATATGAATAGTGGCAATGTCTGTGGCATGGGCTGCTGTGCAGGCCTGCATTCTTTTTCCTTCAGACTGGTCTTCAGAAACTATATGCAGTTTGTTACTGTGCCTGTACTTGAAACTGTTCAAAGTTGTTGGAAGTAGTTGTCAGAGCTTGTGCTTCACCCATATATAGGCTGTTCTAGCTCAGAAGCTGATTGTTAAATTTTCAGTTATAAGCATTATACTTCAGAAGTGGGCAAATGCTGCAAATCTAGGCTTGATGTGTTGTCTTGCCTTAAGAAAACGATAGACCAATGTTAATAATGTAGATTAGTCTTAACAATGTGTCACAAATAAATTTTTGTCCCCCCAAAATAGCTCATTATTAAACATTTCACACCCCTGCCAACATAGCATTTGCAAATGCACCATAATGAGGAAGCAGAGTAGGTCTTTAGTGAAGGAAATGGTGGATATTATGCTTTGTATTCTGCCTTGCATTGAATTCCCCCTTATGTGTTTAGAAAAAACTACAATAAAACTATATGTTCATTTCTCATTGTAACCTGAAGGTAAAGATACCTTGAATTTTTGAAGTCTGTGCCAGCAGATTACAAAGTCTAGCAAGGCCTCCTATCCTAGAAAGCCTTCAGGTATAGATAATTTCATGGACTATATGTTTGTTGCCCAAGAATCCATCTAAGTTCAGAGTCTGATAACCATTAGATTGGCTTAAAGGGAATTTTTGAAGATTGTCTCTAATTTTATGGATGAATAAGTTTTGTATCTATGGAGGAAGTTCCCACACTGACAAAAAATCAGAAGCTTAAAGTATTGAGGTATTTATTTATCTTAGGGGAAAAAATGAATCTAAAGTAATATGCATTCAATAGTTTTTATTATTAAGCGTTAAGATACATAATCCTCATTTTTAAAAAAAGAAATATCTAAAAGCTGATAAGTGGTAGTAATACAAATAATGCATAGGAGAAGTCAAGCTAATGGAATAATAACCAATTTTAAACTACAACATAATGCTTAAAATAGCTTATTTACATTTGCTTTATAATTTCCAAAATATTTTAATATATATTATATAGAGCTCATCTAAGTTTTATAAAGTAGATAAGTAGGATGGGCACTTTTTTTATCCTTTCTAAATGAAAAAAATGTCTTATGGAGGTGAAATAACTCTCCTAAAGTCATAGGACTGGTAAGAAATGGAGGCAAGCCTCTTATTTGCCTTTGACTGATTCAATAAATATACCTTGACAGTGTATGTAATGTAAAATGGCACAGACATAAAAATTTAGTTAAGGGGCAGCTAAATGGTGTAGTGAATAGAGCACCGGCCCTGAAGTCAGGAGGATCTGAGTTCTAATTCAGCCTCAGAGGCTTCCCATGTATGACTTTGGGCAAGTCACTTAACCCCAATTGCCCTGCCTTCACCCTCCAAAAAAAAAAATTAGTTAAGTATTACCTAAGTATTTGTTACCCTTAAAGTTTTTGCTTCTTGTAGTATGTATTTTTTTGGGTCTAATTATATTATGGTCTATAAAAGCAAGTAGAAGTAATACAAAATATTTGTAAGACCAAAATTTTCTATTAGTATGTGTTTAGGTACAAAGGCTTATTTTTTTCCCCAAAGAAATACACTTGTTAATTGTTCTTTGTTTACATAGAAACAGAGAGGACCAGGCCATTATTGGCTTTAAAGTTGTCCTTCACTTTGCTCTTCTGCATTGGATACTGTGACAAAATGAGTCAACATATAATTAAGGCATATGAATGAGAGATATATTTAAATACTCTTCACAGATTTCTAATTGTAAATATTTGGAATGTTACTATTAGGATTGTCTCAATATGAAGAAACATTCTGCCCTCATTGCTAAAATGTTACAACTTTGCCTGTCATTTCTGAAGAAATCTCTCTCTCTCTCTCTCTCTCTCTCTCTCTCTCTCTCTCTCTCTCTCTCTCTCTCTTTCTTTCTCTCTCACTTTCTCTCTCTCTTGCCCCCCTCTCCCTCCTTCCCTCTCTTTCTCTCTTTCTTGCTCCACCCACTTATGTCCTCATCCCACTTCCCCAGAATTGTTTCACCTCTTTTATTTCTACCTTGGTCCCCTTTGCTTCTCTTTAGGCACTCTGAAGACCAGCTACTCCCAGAGTCTTACCTTACTGGTTCCAGACTTAGTGCTGACCTGATCAGCTTACTGTACTATACAACTCACAACTCCTATAGTCAAGGATACAAGGAACTATAGGAGTGTACTGCCAGTGGCCAGTTACTTTTAAAATTTTATGTATTTGGTTTTGATTTCTTTTTGTGTGTGTGGACAATAGAGAAAAATTCAAATATAATTACTATAAATTTGTCCTTGACTGTGTCAACAGATATGGTTGGGAATTATATGAAATGAGAAATAAAAGAAAAATTAGTACTAGGTGCCTTTTAGTTTTGGCATTCCCTTGTTTAGAAATGATAATGAGTTCTTAAAATCCATTTCTGTTAACCTGCATGGATACAAGTTATTCTATACCTTAATCCTTATCACATACCCTTTGATCCAGTGATACTAACAAGATACTCCATCTCATGGCTCCAGACATTTTCTCTGGCTGTCCTCCATGCTCTCCCTCTCATCTTCTCCTCTTGGCTTCCCTGGCTTTCTTTAAATCCCAAATAAAATCCCGTCTTCTATAGGAAGGCTTTCCCAATCCCCTTTAATTCCAGTGCCTTCCCTCTCAAGTTACTATTTCCTTTTTATCCTATATATATCACTTCTTTGTACATATTTGTTTGCTTTTTGTCGTTTCGTTGTATTGTGAGCTCCTAGAGGGCGGACTGCCTTTTGCCTCTTTTTTATTTCCCCAGTGCAGTAAATGTTTATTGACAGGCTGGTAGATTGTCCTATACCAGCTTTATTGGAAAAGGGAGCCACAGTTGTGTATTAGATTGTATATATGCAAATATGTTTTGTAAATAAGAGTAACATTTGCCAGGACAGTTTTGAAATTATCGCAGGCCAGAAAGATCTGGGTTCCATTTTTACTTCTAACATTTATTAACTGTGTAACCCTGGCTAAGTCACTTAACCTCTTTGTATCTGAGGTACTTCCTTAAGATTTGACTACTGAGCCAAACTGATTGCCGTGAAGTTCTCTGCCTTAAAGAAAAACCATTCATAATATTTGCATATTTATTTACTATGGAAAAATCTTTCTCAGGTATGTAATATATCACTTCTAAAAATAAAAACAAATTGGTGGTACTGCATTATGTGGGATGAGAACATCAGTTTTATTTATAAAGTATATATGTATGTGTATATATAGTATATGTGTATCTATAAAGTATATATACATATACACACATATACATATATAGTTCAGCCACTGCCATGTTGTAATCAGCCTAGGAACATACAAATTAGACAAATTGTACAAGTTTCATATTTCTTCTGGTCAAAGGTAACATAATTAGTAGCATCAAATTCTTAAATAATTTTAAATTTCTTGAGCAAATTTAAATTATAGATACTGAGGTTTTTTTCAACCAAGGTAAGTTAATTGGCATCACTAATTATCATATTAATCAATGTACAAAAAGTTCTTTGGCATGGTAAAGGTTGAAAAAAATTATCTGGCTAAATACTAATCTGTGTATATTTTATATTTAATGGTTTAAGAGAAAGATTATTCAGCTCCCTGGTTTCTCAGAGTGCACAATAAAATAACTGTTTGCCCAGAAAAAAAATGCTCTGTTGTCTTGCAGTACCAGTTGGTATTACGTAGGTTTGTTTGGTGTCTCATGTCTTATTTATAGTAGATTGCAATTGGAAACTGGATACAAAACAAACTCTAGTGTTCTACTGTAGCTTAAGTATGCATTAGGCTTTTTCTTTGATCGTATTTATTTTTACTTCAACATGTCTTATTTTAAATTGTTGGTATAGCTTTGTAGGGAAGCTAGAAACCTTTATAGACCTGCTGTATTTCTTTTCCTTCAATAAAAATACACTAGGTAGCATTTTATGAATGTTTTGTGTATATTTAGCATTTCTGAAAAATAGGTACCATTATTTGGAAGTTGCAAATAAATATAGGACATTGTTAGAACATTTAGTAGTTTAATGGAGCCAAAGAAAAAAGTTTGTTAGTATTGTGTATTTGACTGTGCAAAGCTACCAAAAATCTATCTTCCTTTTAAAAAAAAATTAATTTTTCTTTTTAAGGAAGGAAACTTTAAGGCAAAGGCTCTGCTCCAGATGGTTAATGTTCTTTCAAATAATTATTGGCTAAATTAAATTTAATGAAGAATAAGGAATTTGTAAGCATCAAAAAAGTAACATTTTTGTAGATGTCCATCTCTTCTTTCTGATATAATCACCATGTCTAGACATAATTACCTTTCTTACTAGGCAAACCTTTGTTAAATTCCCTCATTTGATACTTAGAATGACCTTTTTTTTGTTAACCTTGTCAAATAGTTGTGAACTTATCTGATTTTATTAAAAACTGCAATACAAACAATATATACCTTTTTCTTTTTTTCCTTTTTTTTTTTGGAGGGGGGAATGCAGGGCAGTTGGGGTTAAGTGACTTGCCCAAGGTCACATGACTAATAAGTGTCAAGTGTCTGAGGTCGGATTTGAACTCAGGCCTTCCTGACTCCAGGGCCAGTGCTCTATTTACTGCGCCACCTAGTCACTGCGTTGTCCCCACCCCACATATACCTTTTGAAATACAAGAAGTAGTTAATACTTGTCTGTGAACTTGCCTAGTGTGATTTAATGGGCCTGTTTTTATTTGATCTCTTATTGTGGCTTCAATATATAGAATGGAAATTACATCTGAAAGGAGTTTTTTTTTGTACTTTGGATAGAGTACTTGATCTGCTTCTACCTGAAATAGATCACTGTTTTGTGTTATTGTACTGAAAAAGAACCTCATTTATTAAGTGATGTAATTATTGTTACCTAACTGACTTTTTAGTATTTCTTTCAATTTGCCCATATTTAGAAGTGATTTGTTTTGATCACTCCTTAGTATATAGCGATAGCCTTTTGACCTTTCATCAGAATCATAGTTTCCATATTTTCATCTATTTATAGTACTTTAATTAGATGTGAAACTTAGCTCCAAAATCAAGTTTATTATTCTTCCTGTATTTTTCTTTAAATTAAGGAGCATTTAATTTTTCCCCACTTCTTCCAATGCAGGGTGGGGGGAACCTTGTAAGAAATATGCATAATCAAGCAAAAAAATTTTGCATCTTCAGTCTATCACTTTCACTGTTAGGAGGTGGGTAGAATTCTTTATCATTGGTCTTCTGGAATCATGATTGGTTATTTCATTGATCAAAGTTCTTTCAAAATGTTTTGTTTTTACAATGTTTCTATTGTGTTATTTTCCTGCTTCTGCTCACTTCACTCTGTATCAGTTCATATAAATCTTGCCAGGTTTTTCTGAAACCGTTCCTTTTATCATTTCTTATGGTACAATGATGATCCATTAAATGCAAACTTTGTTCAGCCATTTCTCAATTGATGAGTACCTCCTTAGTTTCTATTTCTTTGAAACTATAAAAAGTTGTGGTTGTATGTTTTGTGTGTGTGTGTATGTATATGTGTATGTACATACACACACATATATAAATCTTTACCTCTTTCTTTGATCTCTTTGGGGTAAAGGCATAGCAGTGCTGCCATTACAGGGTGGAAGAGTATGTTCAGTAACTTTTTGTGCACAGTTCCAAATTGCTTTTCAGAATGGTTGAACCAGTTCATGACTTCATTAACAATGCATCAGTGTGCCTGTTTTCCCACAGACCTTCCAGCATTTTTTATTTTCCTTTTTTGTGTGTGTGAATTTTATCAATATGATGGGTATGAGGTAGAACTTCAGAGTTGCATTTAATTTGCATTTCTCTGATTATTAGTGATTTGGAGTATTTCTTTTTAATATCACTATTGGTAGCTTAGGTTTCTTCCTTTGAAAACTTCCTATTCATAACCTTTGGCTACTTACCATTTGGGTAGTGACTCTTATTATAGTTATGCCTTCCATATCATGACTTTCCCCATTGCAGATTCCATATATTGCAGGTTGGCATAAGAAATTAAATGGGAATTTTGGGGGAGTTCTGAAGAAGCTGCAGACAGCAGTGCAAAGGCCAAGTAGATGACACAGAAAAAGTTTAGAAGGCCAGAAATGCATCAAATATATGTGCAGTATTACATAATATCAATATATTTTAACTTTTAATACCATAATAATTCAGGCTTCTTCTGTAACTAGTAATATATATGCATAGTCAAGCAAAACAAATTCTTCCTTTGGCTGTGTCCAAAAAAATTATCTCAGTCTGTAGTCTAAGTCTGTCTCCTCTCTCTCAGGAAGTAGGTATCTTGTTTTGTCTTGAGTCCTATGGAATCGTGCTTAGTCATTGTGATGATCAGTTTCCTACCCTTCTTTATAAAGAAGAGGGTGGTAAGAGGAGTATGCTCAACCCCATTGCTCTAAATTTGGTAGGACCAGTGTCTGTTAGTCTAGTTCTTTTTTAAGAGATATTGATTGATACTATCCTTAAGACTTAATTGGATCATGAGACTAAGGCTCAGGATGTTGGTGTAGCTTCCTAGTAAGAAAAGTATAAAAGCCAGGTAATGAGAAGTCAGATGGTTACTGTGACAGATGTGTCAGCATGGCTAATAGGAGAGACAGATAAACTGTTCCATTGAATCAATGCTGTATCTTTGTGGAGTATCCTTTCAGTGAAATGAATTATGTAAACTTCCTTTATAAACTAGCTGTTAGAATGATTTATGAGTATTACATTTTATTCGTTTTCTGAATCTGAAGCACTAGATGACCTGAATCAAGCATAGCTTACAACACCCAGGAAGTTAGGGAAGGAAAAAAATAGATGAAAATTTATACTATTTAGATTATTAAATAGTATTATCTGAGCAGCATGCCAAATTATTCCATCACCATATATATATATACATAATGAGAAATAGTAATAGTTCTTTGATGATGCTACATGGCCACAAATCATTGAATACCATGATCCCAAAAGACTCACATTTGTAGGTGACCCAAAGGCAAAGGAAAGATGTATAGTGGAATAAGTAATCTGCTATGTATTTCTAGCAGTGACTTGTATATAGGAAGCATGGCAAAGGACATCATCAGGGGCATGTATGACCAAAAAGTCATAGTCACGTTAAGATGGCACAGGATAACAGATAGACAGCATAAGAGCTAAAACGGTATACAGAGTATCCAAACAGTGAGAGGTCATCTAGCATGTTGGATACATCATCTCTAGAGGATTCATATAAACACGAGTGAATACTACCTGGGATGAGAGAATATGGAGGGGTTGAAGTCTGAACTAGCATTGAGATCACAGATACTGTAAAGCACCTAAAAAACTCTTTACGAAGCCACTTTTACCAAGACAAAAGCTGTGACTACTCTTCACTTGCACCACCCCTTTAAGCTATTCCTTTAGCTATCTTTTATGTTTCTATTAGAGGAGAATAAAGAAAGCAAATGACCAGATTCTGGAGATCTCTGTACAACTGGAATTCACAGTGAGACCATCATATATTTACAAATGGATGTTAAACCAAAACCACAAAAAATAATGGGGTAATTTTGAGTGCTTGTTTGCTACCAAAAAAAAAAAGAAAAAAGAAAGAAAAAACCTCAGCTCATAGGCGGACACACTTTTTTGAGACACAGCCACTCTAGACCATTCCCAAAAATTCTCTCAATTTTATAGCCATAAGCAAAGTTAATTTCAAGCTTAATTTGTGTAAGGGTATACTAGTTTCATGATTCATTGGAATTCTGTTTTTATGTGTTTTTTGTACATTTTATAGTAAAATAAAACCCACAGTATAATCAGATATTCCTGTTTTATAGGATTAATTTAAGGGAAACAATATATTAGAATAGACAGTTATGCTATCTTGTTTCTATTCTCAATAGATTATACAGACGATATGAGACAGCAGTACTTCTATATTAACAGGCCTAGTGTCCAGAATAAGGGATGTGAGAATCTCATTCCACAAGCCAATCCTTTTATTTTTCTTTAATTGACTCTCCATCAGCCTCCCCACAGAAGCTGTTCCAGACCTTTTCTCCTCTTCCCATATCTGCCACACAACCTCTCCGAAAAAGATCTTTCCTCAGCATTTACTGACAAGGTGGAAGACATTGATTGTCAGCTACCTCTTCTCTCCTATCTCAAATCCCTATTCTCTCCCACTTTTTCTGATAAAAAGGTAACTTCTTTCTTCACCAAAGCTAACCTTCTATCTGGATTTTTGTGACACTCCTCTCTGTTCTTTTCTTACCTGTCTGGCTGCTTCTTCTCAGTCCCCTTTGCTGGATTATTATCCGTATTGTGCTCCTCACCACTAGGTTATACCCCAAGGTTTGTTCTAGTCTTTTTTTTTTCTCTGTATGTATACTTTAATTTGGTGATCACATCAGTTCCAGTAGGTTCAACCATAGTCTTTTTGCAGATGACTCCCAAGTCTGTTTAGCCCTAGTCTCCCTCATGAGTTCCAGTTTGTATCACTAACTCCCTAAGAGATGTTTTGAACTAAGGGTCCCAAACATATCTCAAATTCATCATCTATAAACAGAACTCATTATCTCCCTTCCCTCCTTTCAAGTTCTCCTCCCCAGGTTTTCTGAGATATAAAAAGGGGAACCCACTATCTCTTATCACCCATGTTTGTAAATGTGCTGATGAAGGGAAACTCTACTTGGATATATATAATTAAAGTGATAAAGTTTGTCCATTCACTTAAGGTAATGCTATTCCCTATTCATTTTGCCAAAGCTAAAAAAAATTACCCGTACAGTGGTGACAATCAAGTTTTAGAATATTTATGCAGTACTTATTTGTGTTCTAAAGTATTGTGTTGCCTGGATATAGCAAACAGTAGGAAGTACTCTGGGATTCTGCTATGAAGAGAACCCACTCGTCCTTTGGCTGGAATAGTTTATTTTTAAGCAAAACAGATTGGCATTGTATTGGTTATGTTGGAAAATGTATATCACATTCTGTACCTGTAGCCCATTTCTTCTTTATGAAGAGGTAGAAAGTGTGCTTCAGCATTAGTCTTTTGTGTCATGACTAGTCATTTCATTGATCAGGGTTCTTTAATCTTATTTAAAGTTGTCTTTTTTTATAATGTTGTGGTCACTGTATAAATAGTTCTGGCTTTTCTAACTTCACTCTTCATGAGCTTATGCAAATTATTCCAGGTTTCTCTGAATCAGCTTTTTGTCATTTCCTATAACAATCATATTCTGTTGTGTTCATATATCAGATTTGCTCAGGCATTCCCCATTTGATGGACACCACACATTTTCCTGTTCTTTGCTACAACAAAAATTGCTGCAATTAATTTTTTTTTTATATTTAGGTCTTGTCCATTAGCCTTTGACCTTTTTGGTGTATAAGCCTACTAGCAGTATGCTGGGTCAAAAGGTATGCAGTTTAGTGCCTTTTTGGGTATAGTTTAAAATACTTCACAGAATGGTTAGACCAATTCACAGCTCTAGCAATACCTTGGTGTGACTTTTCTCCCACAGTCCTTTTAACGATTATGTTTTTTCTCAGAATTTTCTCAGAATTGTTTTAATTTGCATTTCTCTAAATAGCAATTTTGAGTATTTTTTTCATGTTGTTGTAGATAGCTTGTATTCCTTTCCTTGTCTGTTTGTATCTTAGACTATCTATTAGGGAATAGGTCTTGTTATATATTGTTATATATGGCAGGACAAAAGGTGAAGAATCCAAAGGGAAATAATGAAAAAAAGTAGAATGAAAGGAGACTTGCAAACGCTGGGTCTTAAACTACAGTATACTAATCAAAACTATTTAGCATTCATTACAAATTTTTTTGAAGTTGATCAGTGCAATAAATATATATGGGTCTTGTTATATATTATTATATATTCAAATAAATTACAGATATATACATATATATGCACATATGTATATATCTGTAATTTATTTGAATATATAACAATATAGACACACACACACATCTTGCATATAAGACCTTTATCAGAGAATCTTTCACAAAGATTTCCTTTTTCAGTTGTTTCCCTCATAATGTTAAAAGTATTGGGGGGGTTTTGTTTGTTTGTTTGAATCCTAATCCATTTTCTGTAATCAAAATTTTCCATTTTGTCTCCTATTATCCTTACTATCCCATGTTTTGTTAAGAACTCTCCCCAGGCTTATAAAACGCATCTCCTCCTATTCTTCTCAGTTTTTCTTATGATATAAATTTTGATATGTAGGCTATGTATCAGATTAGGAGCTTATTGTATAATAGGGTGTGAGAATGCTTCCTTAGTATTTTTTGTGAAAAAATGAATCCCTACCCAGTAATTTATATTCTTAGGTTTATAGAAAACTGTGTCATTGTATACAGTTGCTTCTGGATTGTGTGTATCTAATTTATTGCTCTGATCAACTTTAAAAAAATTTGTAATGAATGCTAAATAGTTTTGACTAGTATACTGTAGTTTAAAACCCAGTGTTTGTAGTTCTTCTGTCATTCCTAGTTTTTTTCATTATTTCCCTTTGGATTCTTCACCTTTTGTACTTCCAGATAAATTTTATAATAATTTTGTCTGGTTTTACTTTGGTTATTTGGTATGGTATTTCAATTTGCAAGTTAATTTGAATGGAATTTATTTTTCTACATCTACTGAACTTTGTTGGTAATATAGAAAAAGGCTGTTTTTTTGGGTTTATTATATCCTGTTGCTTTACTGAAGTTGTTTTTCTGTTAATACTTAGTTGACTCTATAGATAACTAAGTAAAACATCATACCTGCCAAAGGCAGTAGTTTAGTTCCCTCTTTGTCCTATACTTATTTCTTCAGGTGTTTTTTTTTCTTATTACTATAGCTAACATTTCTAGAAATATAGAAATCTAGAATTATATCAATAACTGATAAATACTGGTCATCCTTGATTTATCCCTTAGTTCAGGGATTGGTAAACTATAGCTTGCAGGCCAACTCTGTTTTCATACAGTTCCCAAGCCAAGAATAATTTTTACATTTTAAAGTACTTAACGTTATTTTAAAATGTGTTAACTATTCTTAGCTTATGCACCATACAAAAAATTGAAACAGTTATTAGTTTGCAGCCCAAAAAAAAGGCATTAGGCCAGATTTGCTCCTCAGGCTTTAACTTTATCTTAGCTTATTAGAAAGGCATCCAATGTTACAAATGACGCTCTTGGTTTTAGAGAGATACTGTTTACCATATTAAGGAATAGGTCAATCTATTCCTTTGCTATATAGTGTTTTCAGTATAAAAGGATGTTGTATTTTGTCAGAAACTTTTTCTTTATCCATTGATGTATTGCAATTGTGATTTTATTAATATTCTGTTATGGTTATAGTTTTTCCAATAGTTAACCAACTCTTGATTCCTTGTTGTAGAGCTAATGTGATATTCACAGCCTGCATCTATGAATATGCCTGCGTAATTCTGAATCGCAAAATATAACAGACTTTCCACATGGAAGACAGAACCAAAACATTTATTCAGACTCCAGAAAAATGAATCCCAACACCAGACAGCCAAATCCATCATAGCAACAAAGAAATATATACATAATAACATTGCAGGGGGCAGTGCCGTCCCCGAGTCTTCCCCCTGCTAGGACCTTTTCACAAACACACTCACAGCTCCCTGCCTGCTTCCTTTCTTTCCCTCAACTCGTAACTGCTCTCACCAACTTCCTCTGAACTCAGCTCTGCTCTTCTTGCTCCACCCCTTCCTGCTCTACCAGGGAACGAGCTCCTCCCACCACAGACTCAAGCTTCCATGTGACTTAGGCAGGTCACATGGGCCTATTAAATGGATGGAGAAGAGCTTCCCATTAAGCAAAAATATATTAACAGTATACTTGTATAAACCATCCCAGTCATAGCAAATCTTTTAAATCTGCTGTTGTAGCTTCTTTGTTAAGATTTTATTCAGTATTTTTGCATTTAGATACATTAGCAACATTGGGTTATAGTTTTCTTTCTCTGACTTTTCTCTCCTGAGTTAGGTATCAGTACCAGATTTGATTGATAGAAGGATTTTGGTGGGATACCATCTTTACTTCTTTTTTGCAAATAAGTTTTTCAGTGTTTGATAGAATTCATTTGTAAATCCATATGATCCTGGGTGATTTTTTCTTTTGGGAGTTTATGTCTGACTTGCTCATTTTCTTTTTATGAGAATAAATTATTTAAATAATCTATTTCTTATTCTGATAAACGGCTAGTAAGTGTTAACTCTCTGAGACTGGCTTTGAACTAAGGTCCTCCTGACTCCAGGGCTGGTGCTCTATTCACTGTGCCACCTAGCTGCCCCATACTTTTCCTTTTTTTAAAATCAGATTGGTTAGCAATTTATTTTTTTTAATCTTTTATTTATTTATTTTTAGTTTTCAACATTCATTTCCACAAGATCTTGAGTTATAAATTTTCTCCCTGTCTTTCCCCTCCCCCTCCCCCCAAAATACCAGGCCTACTGAATACCCCTTCCCCCAATCTGCTCTCTCTTATATCCTACCCCCTCCATCCCCAACTTTCCAGTAGGGCAAGACAGATGTCTATACCCCAGTGCCTGTTTATCTTATTTCCCAGTTGCATGTAAAAAATAAAACAAAACAATTTTTTTAAACATTTCTTTTTAAAATTTTGTTTTCCAGATTCTTTCCCTTCTTCCCTCCTCACCTATCCCCACTGGGAAGACAAGCAATTCCGTATAGGTTGTACATGTGTAGTTATACAAAACATTTCCATAGTAGTTATATTGTGAAAGAATAACTATATTTCCCTCCATCCTATCTTGCCCCTCCCTTATTCTGTTTTCTACTTTAACCCTGTCCCTTTTCAAAGTGTTTGCTTCTAACTACCCTCTCCCCCAATCTGCCTTCCCTTCTATCATCTCCCCTCTTATTCCTCTTTCCACCTGCTTTCCTGTAGAGTAAGATACCCAATTGAATGTGTATGTTATTTCCTCCTTAAGCTAAATTCAATGAGAGTAAGGTTGACCCATTCCCTATCACCTTCTTGCTCTTCCCCTCCATTGTAACAGTTTTCTCTTGCCTCTTTTATATGAGATAATTTACCTTATTCCATCTCTCCCTTTCTCCTTCTCCCATTATATTCCTCTCTCACCTCTTAATTTTATTTTTTAGATATCATCCCTTCCTCCTGTTCAACTGATCTTGTGCCCTCTGTCTATGTATACATGTACACACATATGCACAAACACATATATATTTATACACACACACACACACATTCATATATTTTCCCTTCAACTATCCCCATACTGAGAAAAGTCTCATAAGCTACAATTAGCGTTTTTCGATGTAGGAATGTAAATAGTTCAACTTTAATAAGTTCCTTATGATTTCTTTTTCCTGCTTACCTTCTTATGCTTCTCTTGCTTATTGTATTTGAAAGTCATATTTTTTGTTCAGCTCTGGTTTTTTCATCAAGAATATTTGAAAGTCCTCTATTTCATTGAATGACCATAATTTCCCCTCCTTTGACCTCTGGAATATCATATTCCAAACCCTTTGATCCCTTAGTGTAGAAGCTTCTAGATCTTGTGTTATTTTGATTGTGTTTCTACAATACTCAAATTGTTTCTTCCTGACAGCTTGTAATATTTTCTCCTTGATCTGGGAACGCTGGAATTTGGCTATGATATTCCTAGGAGTTTTCTTTTTGGAATCTTTTTCAAGAGGCAATTGGTGAATTCTTTCCATTTTTATTTTGCCCTCTGGTTCTAGAATATCAGGGCAATTTTCATTTTTCAGTCTGTTTTACTCTCTCTTGTGTTGATCAGTATTTTAATTTTAAAAGATTAGGAATTGCTTTGATTATACCCCACAAGTTTTGGTATAGCCGTCTCATCGTTTTGTTTGAAATTATATACTGTTGCTAATTTGTTTTTTGACCTACTGATTCTTTAGTGTTAAATTATTTAGTTTTAATTTATATTTGAATTCTTTCTCCAGTACCCTTTATTGATTATAATTTTTGTTGTATTGTAATTAGTAAATGATAGGTTTACTATTTCTGTTCTTCTTTCCACTTATGAGGTTTTTATGGTGTTGAACATTGTTGACTTCTGTAAAAGTGGTTTGCACTGTGGTTCATTGGTTCTTAAATCTTTCTTTCTGACTGCCTGCAGTATTTATTTCTCAGACCCCTTAGATTTTGATTGTGACACTACAATGAGTTTTCATTTTGAAGTTTCTTTCAGGATGTTATAGGTAGATTCTTTTCTGTAAATCTGTTAGATTTACAAACTGAATTTTCTTTTATGATTTATTGAAATATGGTATCCAGGATTTTTGTTTGGTTATGAGTCTCTTAAACATGCCCATTGTTTTTTGTTTCAGATGCCGGAGGTTTCTTTTTATGTCTTAACATGTTTTCTGATATTTTTATTTTCTCATTAAGCCATTGAGTTTTGCTAGTTACATTCTATGTTATTGTTGGGTTTATCTTTTTTTATAGAGTCACTTAACTTTGTAGTATTGCCCAAATAGTCTGTACTACAGCAGCCTTGGAGTCATCCTCAATTCTTCACTTCTCTTTACTTCCCCATACCCAGTCAGTTTCTAAGTCTACTATCACATCTTCTCTCTACTTAAATTAGTGAGTCCTTATCACCTGTCCCCTAGATTATTACAGAAGCCTTCTAATTGGTTTCTTTGCCTCAAATCTCTCCTCTCTTCATTCTGCACTCCATATAGCTGCCAAATCATTATCTCTAAAAACAGGTTTGACATCATCACTGGCTTGCTCAGAAAGTTCTAGTGACAACCTATTATCTTCTAGGATTAAATGCAAACTATTTTATTTCACATTTAAATTCCTTCAAAGTCTTGTTCCAGCTTACCTTTTCAAAGTTATTAAATATTACTCACCTTCATGTATTCTACAGAACAGCCAAATTGACCTTCTTGCTGTCTCTCACATGACATCCAACCTCCTACCTTCATTGTTTTGTGCAATCAGTCCCCCATGACTCTATACCCTCATATTCCCTCTGTACCTCTACTTTTTAGAATCCCTAGTTTCCTTCAAAGCTCAGTTCAGTTGGCATCTACTAACTACATTCCGCTAGAAGCTAATGTCTTCGTAAGCCCTGAAATTACCTTTTATTTACTATGTTTGTTTTTTGTGTTTAATTTTCTATATTTATATCTTCCCTGCTGCACCTCTACCCCTACCCCCCCCCCAAAAAAAAGCACATAAGCTCCTTGTGGACAGGGACCATTTAGTTTTTGTCTTTTTATCCACAGTGCCTAGCATAGTGCTTGACATATACTAAGCTATTAATAAATGCTTGTAGGTGGATTGATTGACTTCTTTGAATATATTCTTCACCCATTTGAGGACATTTTTCCTGATATTTTGAATAGTTTCATTTTTGTTTTTCCTTTGCTTCTGACGATCTCTTTTTTAAGAATTGGTTAAAGGAGACAAGCAAATAGCAATATACAGTTAGAGAATTTATTCTCCAAAGCTAGCAGATTCTTGTACAAGGAGCCAGAAGCTGAGTCCTGACTGACGAACAGAAGGGTAAGAGAGCTTAAGTACATTTTAGGACCATCCCAATTCACGGTGACTGGGTCACACATATTTATGATCCCCTAAATGTTTAATCATTGTATGAGAAGGAAATTTTCTTAATTGAATACATGGTAAATACAATAAAACAAGAGAGTTGACAAAGTGTCAATTGAAATTATGATTCAGAATATCTATGTTTTCTTTACCATTAACGGTCCACAACATGGTATATGTTCAGAAAATATTAAGATAAGAAAAAGTCCCATTACTCAAATTAATGCCTTGAGTTGAGGGTCTCATCCTTAAGGGCCATCACATAGGTGTTGTTAACATAAGGAGAGGTGTTCTCCAAGAGCAAGGTGAAGCTGGGTCTCTTTGGAATTTATGATCTCTAGATGCCTATTTAAATCCTACTTCCAGCCTTATCTGGTCTCTGGAGTGGCGGACACAGAAAAAAGAGCCTTTTTTGAGGCAAAGCAGTCTGTTTGATTAATTCAGAATTTGGCCAAAATATGATATTCAGTGATTATCACTTCTTAGACTTCTGTTGTTCCAATTGCTCTATAGTATTATTAACTGTATTTTTATTATAACAAAAATCTTCCTCATTTTAAAATTTGAGTTGATTTTATTTTGTCATGGGTTTTAAAACATTAGTCTTCCTTTTGGTATTTGTTGTTGTTGGGGTGTGTGTGTATGATGTGTAACAGAAATTCTGACTTCTTTCTATCTTTTTCACTCCTTATGGATCATGCTCTGAATTTATTTGTTCCAATAAAATATGACATCCACATTGAAACTGAGCAAGATTTTCATCTAAAAATGTTCTGAAAACTTCTTAAGATTTTGTTATTGAACCAAACAAGCAATATAACGAAGCTTTTACTTCCCTTTTCAACCCTCGCAGGCTTTATTTAGTAGTGAAATTTGTATGTATGAATGCAGCATAGACCTGGCATTAATTGTCCATCTCTGTATCAGCAAGCACCCTAGCATACCCAGGGCGGCTGCTAGCACAGGTTCTTAGATCTGCTTTTCTAAAGGAAAGCAACTCAAAATGGGTTAACAATCTTACTTTAATCAATCAAATATCATTTACCTAGTTCAGGGGGGAAAGTCGGCACCCTGAACTTCAGAGAATACAAACAGAAGTTACAAACAAACAGAAAAACAGATCAGCAGACGGCTTCCAGCCTCTGACCATTACATCAGTTACCTAGTCAGTTACCAGAGAGGGAAGCACCAACATCTGGGTTTTTCACGGCCGGGGGGCTCAATGGCTGCCCAGAGCCTCAATGGCTGCCCAGAGCCTCAACGGCTGCCCAGAGTCTCGTTTGGCCAAATCACACAACTCTTCTCAAAGTGAACCCCAAACCAAAACCTCACATCAGGGCGTATATATAGCCTTCTCCTGGCTTGGAGAATGTCACAGCCCTCTAGACCCACTGCCCAATCACAAAGCTACAAGGCACGGGCATTCCTGGAAAACAAGCCTGGCGCCACAGGCTCCACGTGATCACATTCAGCCTATTAGGGAACAGAGTATACTTTCAAATATCCAAGGGT
>CM053581.1:329867596-329963246 GCA_028627135.1 Pseudochirops cupreus
TCTCTTCACCAGTTCATGTAGCATATACTGTCAGTTTGGGTCACATGATGACTTGATATTTGCTTTTTTGCTCCTGAAAGCTCTGCTTGTCAGCAGGGTTGAATGCCAGTATCCTGCAACTCCCAAGAATTTAAGAGTCAGAGAGTGAGACAATCAGAGAGAAATATACTTTCTATCCCCCTCTTTTCCTAGATTAGTCTGAATTCTCTACAGATTTAGGTTTTGAAGGAATGCATACACAATTGCCAGGGCATTTTTAGAAGATACAATGACAACCTGTCATTGTATGGTACATGATACTGATATGTATATGTGTAGTCTTTTATGACTACCAGCATAGTACTTTGAGATTAATTGAGTGGATTCTTTCATTAATACATTCGAGGAGACAAAAGAATTAAAAAGTAGACAGTGATAACTTTCCTGAAAAAATCTCAAACTCTTCAATGAAACAGAAGGCTCAAATATTGGTTATGACAACGTGGGGGACAATGAGTGAACTTTGTATAAAAACACAAATTTTGCCTTAGGCAGCTGTTCTCTCTCTCTTTCTCTCTCTCTCTCTCTCTCTGTCTCTCTCTCTGTCTCTCTGTCTCTCTTTCTCTCTTTCTCTTTTTAAGGCTCCCCATCCCCCAGCCTCATCCTGTTGCTAGGATTAAGCATTTTACATTGCAGCATGGAGAGTCTTTTGTTTGAGTTAAATTCAGACTTCTCAGTATGTCACCTGACAGTCTTGTGGTTTGGAGGAATATGGTTCATTGCTATTATTAACCTGGGCTAGCAGCCACGCATAACTGGAGCTTTTAGGGATTTCACAAAGTAGAACTGCTAAGGGGACAAAGATGATAGTAAGGTACAATCTAGCTGTGGAACAAAATTTGACTTTTTTTTAACATCAGTAAAATCAGCACAGTTTTAGTATTAATGATAATACTAATATTTATAAAGAATATCTATGAATAACAAATACCTTATTTCATTTCCTGATAAATACATGATTAACACATATAATAACATATATTATGTGAATAATATATAATATAATAACATGATAACACATGAATTTGTGACACTCTGGAAGATATCTGAAGTAAA
The DNA here is from genome assembly GCA_028627135.1 of Pseudochirops cupreus. NCBI lineage: Eukaryota > Metazoa > Chordata > Mammalia > Diprotodontia > Pseudocheiridae > Pseudochirops > Pseudochirops cupreus. The sequence goes on from CM053581.1 coordinate 329,868,692, forward strand.
TTATTTAATGCTAAGGATTTTGATGATATCCTTTCATGAAATATCGACCTAAATTGTGTTGATGTTGAATTTGTTTTGTATGAATTTTAATACATTGAATATTCAGAAACTATCTTTTCCTATGTTTTAAAGTTTAGAATTATTCTTTTTATTTTTTACTTTCAGTGTATTTGTATACATATGTATATATACTCAGAAAGAATCCTTCTGAAACAAAATAAATGTTTTCTAAAGATTTGATATGATTTTTGTTGTTCTTAATTATAATATAAATAACCTGTATATATCTGAGATTATTTTGATTTGTGGAACCAACATGTACATCTTCATTTTAAAAGAATCTAAATTAGACATCTGAATTAGCAATGGAATTTTTTTGGTATGACAAAAAATAAATTTGAATAACTTAGTTCTATATTTTTATATTATTTTAATGGTATTTTATTTTTTCCAATTATATGTAAAGATAGTTTTCAGCAATCATTTTTTATAAGAATTTGAGTTTTAGATTTTTCTCCCTCCCTACCCAAGACAGCAAGCAATCTGATATAGGTTGTGTTTTTATATTATTAACAAAGCATCTATTCATCATTTAAATATTTCTATTATATTTATGAAAATATAGTATGAAAAATCTAGCTGAATAATTTTTAAAAATTTTTTTGGCCCAGGCCTTCAGCAGTATATGGAACTCTGAATATTAAAAATCCCTCCCACAATAGAGTAGCAATTAGAATGAATGATAGAATCATAGATTTAGAACTGGCATGTCTCCTAACAGTCTTCTAGTCCAACCCACATATTTTACATATAAGGAAAATTAAGTCCAGAGAAAGCAAGTAATTTGACCAAGGGGACACAGATAGTAATAGCTAAGATCTTAATTTGGATCCTTTAGCTCCAAATCCACTGTTGCTTCTACTCTACCATGTTTATTAGTCTCAGACTTAAAATCTTTAAGTAACAACTTCATAAGGTAAGGAGGAAGAATAGCAAAATGGAAAGAACATGCACTGAATACTCCACACAGCTAGCTGCAAAAGTGATTTTGCTAAAGCAAAATCTTTTTTCACTTTCCTGCTCAGTAAACTCTAACTCCTTATTACTGATAGGATCAAATCCAATGTCCTCTCTTCGACATTTTAAACCCCATCATAACTTGGCTACAGACTATCTTTCCAGCTTTATAAAACATTACTCCACCTTTGTATATTCTACAGTGTAGCCAAACTGGCCTGTTTACTATTTCTTATATACAGCCTTTCCTCTTCCATCTCTTTCTCTTTGTATGGGCTGTCACCATACCTGGGATTTATTCCTTCCTTTTAACCTCTGACGATCTATTTGAAGCCTTTTTTGATTCTTCTTCTTCTTCCCCAGATTTCTAGTGCTTCTGCTGTCCTCACTACCCAATTATCTTATGTTTATTTTGTGTATACTCACATACATGTTTTTTTTCCCCCTCAATAGAATATAATTTCTTTGAAGGCATAGACTATCATTTCTATATTTGCATCCTTGGTGCTTAGCATAGCTCCTGTATATAGTAGGCCTTGATAAATGTTTATTGATTGATGAATTAATTCTAAATTATAACGATTAAAGAATAAAGGCATAATTGAAATGATCTGTTTGAAGAGAAATCAAGAAATATTTTATATTTACTAAGTGCCTACCTTATGCCAGGCACTGTGCTACATGGTGGGCATTCAAATACAGAGATAGAAATAATCCTATTTGTAAGGAATTTTCATTCTGATGGGGAAGACATATGCATAATTATGCATCTGTCTAAGCATGCATAAAAGGGGAATAAATGCAAATATATACAAAATAGCTAACATACAATGTAGTTTGAGAAGAAGACTAGCAGTAAAGGAGTCAAGAAAGGTTTCACACAGATGGTTCTTGAGCTTCATCTTGAAGTAGACCTGCACAACTTGGCAGTAGGTAGGAGCCAGATTAAAATAGGCTATATTTCTTTGGGCTGCAGATAGGTTAGACTGGAAACAGACTGATGATGGCTGATTGTTGTGGGTCACCTGACAAACAGGAGAGTGCATTTTTTGCAGGCTGCCCAAAATCCTTTGGTGGACCTCAAGCAGCCCACTGTATGTTGTGCAGGTTTGTCTTAAAGGAAGAAAGAGATTCTATGAGGTATAGAAAAGGAGGGAGAATATTCCAGACATGGCCAGTGTAAAGGTATGTAGATGGGGAGATAAGGAACCATGTGTAGGGAATGAGGTGAGAGATGGAATGTCGTTTATGACGAACAGAGAGGCCAATTTGAGTGATTCATAGAATGTGGGGAGGATTATGTAGTATCCCATCAGGCTAGAAAGATAGGTTGGGACTAAATTGTATAGAAATTCACACACTAAGCAAAATCATTTGTATTTTATTCTAGAGGCAATAAGAAGCCACTGGAATTTATTGTGTAGGGAAGTGACATGGTCTAATTTTCATTTTAGAATGATCACTTTGGCACTTCAGTGGAGAATGGCTGGAATGGGGAGTTGTAATGGTAATCTGAAGATCTTCCCTGCTCCTTGGCCCCTTGATAGGCTTAAGTGAAACTGAGAACCTTCCCTGATTTGAAAATATACTATGCCCCCTAATAGGCTGAATGTGGTCACATGGAGCTTGTGGTGGGAGGCTTGTTTTTTCAGGAATGCCCACACCTTATTACTTTGTGATTGGGCAGTGGGTCAAGAGGGTTGTGACATTCTCTGAGCCAGGAGAAGGCTATATATACTCTGATGTGAGGTTTTGCTTGGGGGCTCACTTTGGGAAGAGTTGTGTGATTTGGCCAGATGAGACTCTGGGCAGCCATTGAGCCCCCTGGCTTTGAAAACCCAGATGTTGGTGCTTCCCTCTCTGGTAACTAACCATCTGTATTTTCAAGTAAGTGTGTGTATGTGTGTATATAAACTAAACTAATGGTTAATTCATCTACCTGCATCCTAATCATGAATAAATAATGGTATTAGTGGTGATAATCATAGCACCTGACATTTCTATAGTACTTTATAGTTTGCAAAAATGCATGTATGTAAGTGTGGTGTCTCATTTTGTCCTTACAAATAGCCCTATGAAATAGATAATTAAAAGGAGTTTTTTTCCCATTTCATGAATGAAAAGAATGAGACAAAGTTATTCATGTTCATACAGCTAATTCTAGGACTAGATTCCAGACATGTAGACCCAAAATGTGTATTTTACACTACATCACAGCTGCCTACCTTTTTGAGCAATTACTACTCTAAACATTACCACTATTAAAACCTTCAGAATATGACTACTTCACTGAATTCATGATTTCATCAGTTTAGCTGCTTTATGTGACAGATAGAGATGGCTTCCATTTAATAGACTTTAATAGTCTTTGAGATGCTGTGCCTGACTAAAATACTGGTCATCATATGACCAGTATGGTCATGAGGTTTTCTTAGAGACCAGTCATACAGTTTATTACCAGTCTCAAACTTGAAGCTTGATGGATCTGCCAGAGTTTATGTGTTTTGCTAGTGTAAGATTCAAGAACTCAGAGTAATAAAAAAACAGCATGGTATATTTCATATAAGACTAGCTTTAGAGTCATTGAGACCTGAATTCAAGCCTTGTCTCTAACACAATTACCTATTTTCATCAAATTGACAAAGATGACAATAAAACAGTCAGTGCTAGAAGGACTGTGGGAGGACACTAATATGCCATTGGTGGCATTGTAAATTGTTCCAGCCATTCTGAAAATCATTTTAGAATTATTCAAATAAAGTCAATAAAGTGGTTCTGACCTAGCAGCAATCCCTAATGAGCCATATAGTTTCAAAGACATGTGACAGAACAGTCTTAGCTATAACAAAATAGTCATAACATCACTCTTGTGGTAGCAAAAAACCAAACCAAACCAAACAAAAAACACCACCACCCTGGAAAAGAACAAGTTCCTATCCATTGGACTAAATAAATTATAACATGAATATTAATGTTATAAGCCATTACTGCACCAAAAGAAGAGACAAAGAGAAGAAATTCAGGGAATTAGAAAGATTTGTATGAAATCATACAAACTGAAGAAAGCAGAAATGAAAACAACATATGCAATGATATTAATGATAATACTTTTTAATGATTTTTTTAACAGCCAACTCAGATAAATTTTAATGCACAATCATGGTCCTAGAAAACTGATAAGGAAACGCCTTTCTGCTCTTGGTAGGAGGACTGGGATTAGTGTTTTAGAATGTGGTATATATGTCATACTCTTGCAATGTCCACTGACTTTCCTTAAATGTTCTTTGTCACAGTGCTGGGTGTGAGGAGAGGGTTAAGGGAAAATCACAGTAATGTAAAAAACAAAAGATAACAGCAGTAAAACTTTTTTGGAAAACCAACTTATGGTTACTGTCATTCCACATTAAGGTATTGAAGTAAAACTTCCGTAGAAACAAACAGAAATGTGACGGGTTTTGTACCACAAAATAAGACAGCTTTGCTACCTTGTAGATGTAAAATGAAAATGAAGGAGGAGATGCTATAATAAACTGTCAGTTTTTGATAATTTTATTTTTATTGCTTCTGGCTGCTAAAAGAGATGACAACCATTTAGAAAGTCTGGGCTGGAGCAATTCAGTGATGTGTAGGTGTGGAGATGAGTATTTTTTATTGAAAGAGACTTTTGAAATTCCTTGAACATAAATTGAGTTTATGCGTGGTACTGATAGTCAAACTGATAAAGATGGAATCAGAAAATTCTAGAAGAGCCCCTTTAGGTGGTGTTTGCCAGAATATCTCACAATGAAAGAATAGAGGGATGACTGCTCAGAAAACAAAAGGTTGATTTTTATCAAAACCATTATTGGAGGTGGAAATTGAGACAGAATCATAAAGGTAAGATGAGGGGAGAAATGCCATCAGGCATTTAGTTATATATTTTCAAACTGACTACCTTTATGCTTCCAAAAAATAACCAAAGTTCAACTTAGTTCCAAAGTACATTTCCTTCCGGCTGCACAGTGACACATATGATGAGAATTTGTGTGGTCTTTTTAAGCACACAGTGCTGGTCGGGCTTGAGGAGGGGGTGTCTGTTCCAGCATGGCTGTTTCTATTAACATTCTCTGAAAGTGTTAACATGAAAACCATGTAGAACAGATAAGCTGGAATAAACTATAGATATAATTTATAGAAGTTTAAAAATAGTTATAAGTGATTTGTTATACAAGTTTTCATACCTGTAGTTAAATCTGAAAATAATTCAGCCTTCAGATAATTTTACTATACTCTGAAATAAATATTTTGCCTTTTGTTGTTGTTTTTTTATATTACAGAATTGTTGCATGTAATTGCTTCTCTGTTAGGCCATCTTACTCATGGGCACTTTAATATTCAAATTTCTGGCTTTTCTAACACTGTTCTCACATTACTTGAATTCATCAAGCTCTGTGACTCATTTCTACTCTACATCTGCTGTCTATGGTAACACTACAGACACCATCATTATTATTCAGAACTATTCCCTTTCAGAAGTCTTGACCTCTTAAACATCCTTTTCTGACTATAATCCCCTGTCCTTCTGCATCTCCTATTCACTCATTCCTCCCAAATAGCATCCTAATTATGAACTTCATTCCTTACATCCTTCTGACTTCTTCCAAACCATGACTCACTTTTCTCTATACCTAATCTTTACCTTTACCTAATGGTCAGCTATTTCAATAATGTTCTCTCTTCATCCTTAAATTTCCTCACTTCTCCGATTACTTATCTGAGTCTCAGGGAGGGTCATCAGAAGATGAAATCATCATCTTCCTTTCCTTTGATAACCTTGTCACCCATGCCTTTAACCCTCTCTCTTCATTTGTCTATTGATCGTCTCTACTCATTCATCTCTCTTTACTTTTTCCTTTCCCTTAGCCTAAAAATATGCTTACACCTCTCCTATCCTACATACACAGGCGCGCACACACACACACATACACACACACACACACACACACACACGCCTCTTTTGTTTTTCCTAATCCCATTTCAGATCATTATTCTATTAGATCATGGGTGAGTAACTGAGTTGGATTAAGGATATAGAACATGGTAGTTGAGGAATTTAATAAACTAAGAAGTCAGGAGGTTTGAGATAAAATACGTAAAATGCTTTCAACCCTTAATAGCACTATTTAGATGTTATTATTATTATTTGAGGGTATGAGACAAGGAGATCAACCTAAAGGCTATTGCAGTAGTCCAGGTTAAGGTGATAAGGACCCCTTCCCTGTGGGTGTAGTCCTAGCTTTCTTCTCTTTTTTGGTACTCATCCATGATGACCTCATCCGCTCACAAAGGTATATTTATCATCTCTATGCTGATGACTGCATGGTGTATGTTTCCACCCCTAATTTCTCTCCTAAACTTGCTTCACTGTTTACTGTACATTTCAAATGAGGTATCCTGTAGGCACGTGGGGCATCTAGGTGGTTCAGTGGATAGAATGGTAGACTTGGAGTCAGGAAGACCTAAGTTCAAATTCAGCCTCAGCCACTTAATAACTCTGTGACCCTGGGTAAGTCACTTGTTTACCTTAATCTACCGAAGAAGAAAATGGCAAACCACTCCAGTATCTTTGCCAAGAAAACCCCATGGACAGCATTGGCGTACTGTGGTCCATGAGGTTATAAAGAGTTGGATACAACTGAACAATAATATAACATTTCAAACTCTGAAATTAGTTCAAAACTGAACTAATTATCTAAACTATGGACAGGAGTTTTACTTTTTTTGTGTGTCATGGACCTCTTTGGAAGTCCAGTGAAGTATGTGGACTCTCTCTCAGAATAATATTTTGAAATGCATAAAATAAAAAAAAGAATTACAGAGGAAATTAATTATGTTGAAGTAGTTATAAAAAAACATTTTAAACAAATTAATGGCTCCCAAATTAAGATCCACTGAACTAGATTGTGGAGAGAAAGTGTTATAGATTCAAGAGTTGTATAGGTATGTGACAAAATTTGGTAAGCTTATATTTAATATGGTAAATGAAGAGAGCCAGGAGTGACAATGAAGTTGTCAGTATCAGGGACTAGAAGGATAGTGAGGGCTTTAATGTGGTAATTTAAAGAATGTAGATGTTTTGTGAGGAAATGAGTTTTGGACTCTTGAGTTTAAGATACTTATATCCTGGTGGAGAAGATTGAAAGGCCCTCTATGGTGAGAAATTGTGGCTACATAACTAGATTTGAGAGGCATTTGAATAATGCTGGTGAGCTAATAAGATTACTGAAAGCATTATCAGAAAAGAAGAAAAGAATCTGGGACTATAGAGTTTAGGGAGGGGTTTTATGGAAGAGGAGATATGGATGATAATGCTGCATCAAAAACTGTGGAGGATCCCATCCCACTGATAGGTGGACTACCTGGTGAAAGTATTCTCACAAATGCTGAGGGAGATAAGAATCTCTAGGAGAAGGGACTAGTCAGTTGCATCAAAAGTTGCAGATAGAGGTCAAGGTTAAGGATGATTTAAGCAGTTAAGTGATTGATGGTGGTAAGAGACTGTTCACTTAGGAGTGATTATTGTGGAGTGAAGATGTAGGTCATAGGAGCTGAATTTGACAAACCAAGAAGTAAGGGTATTTTAAGTTACTTCAATCAAATACATTGAAGTTCTAAAGTAAGAGAGACCAAATGTCATATTCTGAGCTTCTTGAAATAAGGGAGAGAGTGACCTGGAGCTGGTAAATAATAACTTTCAGAATCTGGATGGAATATTATATCTAGATTGAGTGAACTTCAAAGGAAGAGAGATCACTGTGTGGAAGGTGTTAGATAAGGAGCTGAAATTTAGCCTAATTCTCCTTCCTGGCCCAGTGTCACAGGTTATGAAAGATTAATCTAGTACTGGAGAATGGTAACAGATACAGTTTTCAGGGAAGTGCAGGTTTCTGTGACTTCAAAGATAGCTGTCAGCATAAAGCTCTGTTTGGGGCTGGCCAGATATAGAGGGTTGATATGAGGTTTTATTTGCTCTTCAACCAGTAGCCAGGGTTGCTCTGTCAAGACCAAGGAAATATCCAGAGCTTAGTGTTTTAATTCCCCCTAAACGTGAGGAGCCAGTGTCTCTGGAGGTCCAATTGTAAATAACATGGAAAACATAATTTATAACATGTATGATGAATAAAATATAGAGGATGTATCATGAAGCAGGAGTGAAGTATAGCAGATGGAGCCCAAGTACTCTACAGGTGACTGTGAGGCAGTAAAAGGGTCACCAGACCATTGTGTAGATAGTTTATGGAAAATTTATGGAAAGACATGAGCTAGGATTGTATAGGATGAGAAGGCATGTATTCTGTACAAGCCTGGGAGGAATATTGGAGGCAGTCACATTTCACTACCCTTCTCTGTTATCTTGGGACCTCATTGATTGTTCTGTGTTCTTCAAACAATTCCACAATTTATTTTTTAAAAATTTAATTCTTGGGGCTGCTAGGTGGTGCAGTGAACAGAGCACTGGCCCTGGAGTCAGGAGGACTTGAGTTCAAATGCAGCCTCAGACACTTAACACTTACTAGCTGTGTGACCTTGGGCAAGTCACTTAATCCCAATTGCCTTCCTCCCTCCGGAAAAAAAAAAAAAGACAAAAAAAATTAATTCTCCATACTGCCACCAAGTCTCAGCTGCCTTCTAACTCTGGAAATTCCCTCAGTGCCTGAGGCTGTCTGTGACAGCTGTCTCTTATCTATAGATACTGTTGCACACTTAATGGACTATGGGTTATGTAAACTTAACTTTTATATGCATTGGAAAACCAAAAAACCCTCTTGTGACTTTATTGCAACATTTGCTTTATTGCGGTGATCTGGAATGGACCCCACAATTTCTCTGAGGTACGCCTGTATTTGTATTCCCTCTGTGAAGCCTGATGATGATAGAAATCAGAGGGGATACGCATCATCTTCCCTTAATATTTGAATGTAAGCAGTTTATCCTTGTTTGATCCTTTATCTTTGTTCTCATGTTTACCTTTTTATATTTCTCTTCACTCTTGTGTTTGTACTTCAGAATTTCTATGCGGCTTTGGCATTTTCATCAAGAATTCTTAGAAGTCTCCTTTTTCATTACAGGTTTTGGGTCTTTTTCCACCCATATTTTTTTCCATGTATGAGCACAATATTCAGCTTGCTGGTTAAGTTTTGGCTCTAACCCTTGGTTTCTACTTTACCTTCTGGAATATTATATTCCAACTTCTCTACCCTTTTATAGTATTGACTGCTGAATCCTATGTAATCCTGACTGTGGCTCCCTGGTACTTGAATTCTTTCTTTCTGGCTGTTTGCATTATATTTTCTAAGACCTGGAAGCTCTGAATTTTGGGTGTCTTATTGCTTGGGTTTTTCATTGTGGAGTTTCTTTTAGTAGACAACTGGCAGATTCTTCATTTTCTATTTTGTTCTGTGGATCTAAGAGATTTGGGCAGATTTTCTTTTAAGATTTCTTGGAATATGATATTTAGATACTTTTTAGTCATGACATTCAGATAATCCAATGATTTTTCCTCCTCTGTCCATTTTTTTTGAAGGGGGGAAGGCAGGGCAGTTGGGGTTAAGTGACTTGCCCAAGGTCACACAGCTAGTAAGTGTTAAGTGTCTGAGGGCAGATTTGAACTCAGGTCCTTATGACTCCAGGCTTCTTGCTCTATTCATTGCCCCACCTAGCTGTCCCTTTCTATCCATTTTCTAGGTTAGTTTTTTTTTTTTTGTGATATCTTACATTTTCTTTAATTTTTTTTTGTCTTTTTGATTTTGTTCTAGTATTTCTTATTGTATCATCGAGTCATTTGCTTCTGTTTGATTAATTCTAATTTCAGGAAATTTGTTATTTGGGCAGTGTTTTACTTCATTTTGTGCACAATCCTCTTTTTCTTTCTACCTTGTACAAATGTTTATTTTATTTGGTATTTAAGTTCAGAATTCATATTTTAAAAAGAAACAGATTTGATTTTATTAATGGAAGAGACATTAAAGAAGCACTACTATATGCTGTGAAGCTGTACTAGTCCTTTCTATATGATTTGTAGCTATAACTTCTTGTTTTATCTGTGCCTATCAGAATGTGACCTCCTTAAGTACAGAGACTGTGTTGCTTTTTTATTTATATCCCCAACATTTAAGACAGTGTTTTGTACATATAAAGCATTTATAAATGTTTTTCCTTCATTTATTCATACTTAAAAGTCTGCAAATATGGTCCCTCTAAATTATCATCTCTTCTCTATGCTAAACGTTCTCAGTTTCTTCAGTCCTTGATAGATTTATCCACTGAATTATCATTATTAATGAATGTTGTTTTAATGATGTTCCATTATATATTTATATATTATATGTTATACATTTTGCCCACTTATTATATTAATAATATTGATTCCTCCTTAGTTGCATTTATGTCTAAGGTTATGACAGATGATAATAATAATAATAATAATAGCTAGCATTCACACAGCACTTTAAAGTTTATGAAGTTATTGACAAATATCTCATTTTATTGTCACAACTACTCCAGGAAATAGATGGTTTTATTGTTCCCATTTTATAGATGAGAAAACTGTGGCAGGGAGTGCAAATGATTTGCCTAGTCATAAGTAGTAATGGTGGTGGTGGTGGTTATAAGTACCTCAGCAGAATTTGAACTCAGATCTTCCTGCTTCTGCAGCTACTTTATTTACCTTTAGCTACTGCAGCACCTACCTATAATGTAAAGCTTGTATACCAACCTGACTAATACGGAAATATGTTTTACATGACTGCATATGTATATCCTATATCAAATTGTTTGCTTTCTCAATAATGGGGGAGGAGAGGGAGGGCAGGAAAGAATCTGGAACTCAAAATTTTAAAAAACTAATGTTAAACAGTGGTTTTTCATGTAATTGAAAACAAAATATTTTTTAAAAAATTAAAAAAAAACTTATGTGTGCCATTATTAAATGTGTTCTTGTTAAAATGGTATATTACTCTTCAGCTATGTAACTGATGAGAAAGAGACACTTTATAAATAGTCAAAGAATATGGAACATTCGAGTTGTCTGAGCATTCACTTAGTATAATTATATAGAGTAATTAATAAAATACAAGGCCTAATGGATTTTTGTTTTTCATTGAAGTTGGCCTTTGTCGGAATTTGATCCAAGCCAGATTCGACTAATCGTGTATCAGGATTGTGAAAGAAGAGGGAGGAACGTCTTGTTCGACTCTAGTACTAAAAGAAAAACTGAGGACATATCTGTGTCGGTGAGCATGTTAATTATTTGATTATTAAATTTAGAATAAATGAATACAAATCATTATTTTTTGTTAGTTACTGAACTGTGATGGTACCTACTATGATATATTTTAAAAATTTGAAATTCTGCATGCCAGAACTTAAAGTCAGTGGTAGAGTACTTTGGGACATCAAATTAATGTCTAGTATCAGCATACTAGAATTTAGAGTCAGTGGTAAAAAAAAACTGTGGGATATTAGTTTAGAAAATTTTCAATTTTAATTAAATTAAGCTTTCCAAATTAAAATCCTATTATCTTTCCTTCCTTCCTTCCTTCCTTCCTTCCTTCTTTCCTTCCCTCCCTCCCTTTTTTGGAGGCAGTTGAGGTTAAGTGATTTGTCCAAAGTCACACAGCTAGTAAGGGCCTTGAAGCCAGATTTAAACCCAATTCAGGGCTGGTAGTTTATCCACTGTGCCACCTAGCTGCCTCCTCTTTATCTTTCCAAATTTATCTCATCTATAGCCGGGTATTAAGTATTTATTTAGTGCCTGCTATGTGCTAGACACTATGATAAGTACTAGGGATATGAAGAAAGGCAAATACAGTCTCCTGGCCTTGAAGAGCTCACAGTCTAATGGGAGAAACAGCATAGAAACAAATACGTAGAAACAAGCTGTATATAAGCTAAATAGGAAATAATCAACAGAGGCCCTGCCTAGAATTAAGAAGGACTCAGGGGAAAGGCTTCCTGTAGAAGGTGGGATTTTAACTGGGACTTGAAAGAAGCCAAGGAAGCCAGGAGGCAGAAATGAAGAGGGGAGAGCATTCCAGGTTTGCAAAACAGCCTGAGAAAATGCCTGCAGCTGAATCATGGCACAGCCAGGAGCCCAGTGTCACTGGATCAAAGATTACAGTAAGTATAAAGTATAAGAAGGCTTTAGGCATTGGAGAACCTCTTTCTTTATTTTTTCTTGTTATTATTGGAGCACCTGGTTGTTAGGAAACCTATCAAGGCTGGTATCATTTGCTGAAGGTTGTCTAGCTGCTCACACAATACAGAATAATAGTAATGATCATTTACATAGTGCTTTAAATATATATATATATATGTGTGTGTGTGTATATATATATATATATATATATATACACACATACATATATATACACATACATATAAATGTATATACATAAATGTGGGTTTTTTTTTATTCATTTAATCCTCACAACAGTCCTGTTTGGGTGCTGTCCTTATTCGCATTTTACAGATAAGGAAACTGAGTTTGAGAGGGATTAAATGGCTTGTCCAGAGTCCCACTAGTATGAAGTATCTAAGGCAGAATTCAAGCCCAGGCCTTCCTGACTCCAAATGTAGCACTGTATTCACTATACCACCCAGCTTCCTCTACTGAAATATTTCAGATTATCAGTAGTTTTCCAAATGAAAATATTTTTAAAAAATTCGACTTAGCCTGTTTTGTTCATCAGTACTATGTTTGATTTGGAAGGGCTTTCAGTTCTACCTTTTGAAAATAATTCTTCTACCTTAATTTTAGAAAAGTAATGTCCCATAATATTAAATGGAAAGCCAAGTGTTATAATTCGTTTTTCTTGTCACTTTGTTCCATCCCTCCTGTACTAAAACAGAAGAATAAACAATTTGGCCGTTAGAGAGAAATAGTAATAGGGATTTAGGGAATTTTAAATGTCAGTCTTGAATGTGACTCATGAGCTTTTAATTATTATCCCTAGCTTCTCTTTCACATTTGAGTGATATTTATATAAAAATGATTAAGTAGCAGTACTAGATTGTAAGCTCATCCTTGTCAAGTATAGTCTTATTTACTTTTTTTTTGTTTTTGGAGGTGGGAAGGCAGGGGAAGTGGGGTTAAGTGACTTGCCTAAGGTCACATGGCTAGTGTTAAGTGTCTGAGGCCGGATTTCAACTCGGGTCCTCCTGACTTCAGGGCCAGTGCTTTATTCACTGTGCCACCTACCCACACTCTTATTTACTTCTTTCTCTTCTCCTGGGCTGAGCATTGGGGTTTTTTTATGTGTTAGCCAGTTAAAAATACTTTCTGAATGAATAAGTAAATGGAATAAGTTGAGAAGATAAACATACGTATAAGATAGTAGTTTATTCTGAAGCAATGCTACCATGTAAATGAACAGAATAAAATTTTTAAATGGCAGAGCCAAGACTAAATTCTTTTGTCTTCTAGAGTTTGTAATTCTTCTTTTATACTGCTTTGTCTCTGTCAGGGACAGTATTCTGGTTGCATTATAAATCATTAATAAATCCACAAATTATGAAAAACCACTCTCAGCAAATGTACAAAAGCTTAGAAGATGGTTCTTGGGATAAAAGGGAACACCTTTTGCACTTAGTGCAAATAATGAAATTCTACTTAGGGAGAACAATAAAATTTTATCAAAGTATAGCTAACGCTTACCGAATTTACTTAAACCGGAGAATGGTCCTTGAATAGCATAACAACAGCTCTCTTGATTAAGCAGACAATTTTTAAAGAAATGCCTTTAGTATTTTAGTTGAAGGAAGGCAGTTATAAAAAGTCATTATTTTGTTGAATTTGTGAAAGAAAGATATTTGTATATATTTTAATGTAATTTAAGTTTTTATATGTAACCTATATCTTTTAAATTTTGTATTACAATATGATATAAGTTAATTGATTAGGTTTTGTTATTATGGCAGAAATAGTTGAAGTATTCATCGAACAAATATAGAATTTTGAGAGCATCACTTTTTGAAGCTAGACTTTAAAAATGTTACCAAATGTATTTGTGTCCTATGTGATCTGACTGCCGTGAGCTCACAAGTAAATAATGTGCCACATTTGATGCTGAAAATATTGAATTGTGGTTTCTCTGAAAACTATGATAGCCAGATAGATTTAGTGTGGCTGCATCACATGATGCTTTGCTGCTCCCGAGACATTGTTTTTGTGTCAAAGATAAAATGCAAAAGCTAGTTGTGAGTTCCTTGTGTGATCATATGATGATTCTTGTGTATGCTATATGCAAGAATAAAAAGCTTTGTCTTGTTAGCAGATTTACATATCACAAAAATTCAGCAAATTTCCATGATTTGGAACAACTGGAGTCTGCTTTTTAAAAGTTGAACATATTGAATATGAGATAGGCTTAAACTTTCAGGTCTTGATTCACTATCTAGAATGTGAAATGTGCCTCAGTGGCTTAAATTTGAAAAAAATGTACATTGCTGTTTCCTTTTCAGAATTTTAATAAATAATAATTACATGCCTAGTAAATGTTTTTGTATTTACAGATTGAGCTATTTGAATATGAGAAAATTCTTATGATATCATCAGGTATATGGGCATGATTGTTCAAAAGGAAAGTTAGAAAACTCCTTTCTTGATATAAGTTTACAAGTAGTCTTTAAGCCCTTGGGTACAGACTCAAAGGAAGGACTCCCAGAAAGAGTTGGTTGGCCTGTCACATGGCTATCCAGTCCAAAAGCTTTCTCCTCCCTTACTACCTTTTTCTTACTTGAATATTGGTCTGAGTGAAAGTCTATTTGTTTTGGGGGAAGGAGGTTAATAAACATCAAATCATTTATTCATTCATTTAGTTATATAAGCATTTATTTTTTCCTCCCTCCGATGATTTGAAGAGTTATTATGAAGTTGTTTGGAGGGGAATTTGGGAGAGCTTAGGTAAGTCCCTGCCTTTACTCTGCCATTTTGGCTCCACCCCCATGAATAAGCATTTATTAAGAGCCTATGATGTGCCAGGCACTATAGTAAGTACATTACAAATAGTATCTCATTTGATCTTCACAGCAGTGCTAGGAAGTAGGTGCTATTATTATTCCAATTTTACAAATGAGGAAACTGAGGCAGCTAGGTTACATGACTTGCCCAGGATCACATGGACTGAGGGACTGAGTAAAAGAAAAAAGAGAAAAGGATAAACAGGAGAAAATAGAATGAAGGGAGATACACAGTTAGGAATCATAACTGTGAATGTGAATGGAATGAATTCACCCATAAAATGGAAGCAGATAGCACAGTAGATTAAAAACCAGAATATGACAATATATTGTTTACAAAAAACATGCTTGAAGCAGAGAGATATCTGCAGAGTAAAAATAAAGGACTGAAGCAGAATCAAAAGCAGGGGTAGCAATCAGGATCTCAGACAAAGTAAAAGCAAAAACAGACCTAATTAAAAGAGATAAGCAGGGAAACTACATTTTGCTAAAAGGTACCATAGACAATGAAGTAATGTCAGTACTCAACATATGTACCAAACAGGTCAGAGCGAAACAGTTTTCCAGCCCAGGATAACTTAGGAGGTAGCAGGAAAGGTCTGTCTCATTGGTGTGGTGGTCAGACCAAGAGCCCAATGCAGACAGTCCATTACAAGCTGCACCAGGCCCCAGCAGCAGGCATTGGAGGCAGTTCAGCAGTAGCTTTCAGAGTTCTCAACCCATAGAGAGTAAGGGAGATTGGACAAATGGTCAGAAGGAGATGACAGGAGACCCTTCTCTGGCATTGGGTGCAGGACCCTGTCACATTGCCCATATGCAATTCTGAGTTGCAGTCCCAGAGCTAAGAGGAACAGTTGCTCACGAGCCTTTGCAGCTGCAGAAGTACAAGGGCCTTGGTAACAGTGCTTGTATTCTGTCATAGACAAGAGCAAAAGCCAGGAAAACAATAAAAGCACACTTCTTAAATCATACAACCTTGGAAGCACTGAAGACTTACAGGTTTCCAGAGCTAGCTCTAAAAACAGCAGCAAGAAAGGCCTAAAGTTTGGGAGAGTGCCTCAGCCCTGAGAACAGAGCTCAACATTAATATAAAGTTATTAGTCAAAAAAGAGGCTGGAAAAATAAGCAAACAACAAAAATGAAGCTGACTCTAGAAAATTACTGTGGCGACAGGGAAGATCAAGACAGTGAAAGTAAAACAAAGCTTCAAAATGCAGAGCTTCAAAGAAAAATGTGAGTTGATCAAGAACCCAAAAAGAATTATTGGAAGAGCTCAAAAAAATTTTAAAAATCAAATAAATAGAGGAAAAATTGGGAAAAGAAATGAGAGGCAGTTATGAAAAGAGAGTCAACAGCTTAGTAAAGGAGGCACCAAAAAAAAAACTGAAAAAAATAACACCTTAAAAAAACATAATTAGGGCAGCTAAATGGCACAGTGAATAGAGCACCAGCCCCTGGAGTCAGGAACCCTGAGTTCAAATTGGGCCTCAGATATTTAACACTTACTAGCTGTGTGACCTTGGGCAGAATTGCCCTGCCTTCTCCCATCCAAACTCCCCCCGCCCCCTTAGCCCCACCAAAACTAAACATAATTATCCAAATGGCAAAGAGACACAAAAATTCACTGAAGAGAAAAATTCTTTAAAAAGCAGAATTAACCAAAGGGGAAAAGAGATGCAAAAGCTAACTGAAGAAAAGAACTCCTTAAAAATTAGAACTAGGCAAGTAAAAGCTAATGTATCCATGAGATATCATGAAACAATAAAACAAAGCCAAAAGAATGGAAAAAATAGGAAAAACTGAAATATCTGATCAGGAAAAAACTGACCTGGAAAATAGATCCAGGAGAGAGAATTTAAAAATTATTGGATTACCTGAAGGCCATGATGAAAAAAAAAAGGCATGGACAGCATCTTTAAAGAAATTATCAAGGAAAACTGCCCTGATAGCATAGAAGCAGAAGGTAAAATAGTCATTGAAAGAATTCAACTATTACCTCCTGAAAGGGATCCCAGAATGAAAACCCTAAGGAATATTGTGACTAAATTCCAGAATTATCCAGAAATATTCCAGATCAAGGGGAAAATATTGTAAGCAGCCAGAAAGAAACAAGTCAGATATCAAGGAGCCACAATCAGAATTACATAGGATTTAGAAACTTCTACATTAAGGGATTAGAGGACTTGGAATATGATATTCTTGAAGGTGAAGGAGCTTGGCTTACAACCAAGAATCAACTACCCACCAAAATTGAGCATAATCTTTCAGGGGAAAATATGGCCATTCAATGAAATAGGGGACTTTCAAACTTTCCTGATGAAAAGACCAGAGCTAAATAGAAAATTCAATCTCCAAATACAAGACTAAAGAGAAGCATAAAAAGATAAATGGGGAAAAAAACCAACCCAAGTAATTCAATAAGATTTAAACTGCTTTCCCTACACCAGAAGAAGATACTTGTAACTCTTGAGAACTATATTAGGGCATTTAGAAAGAGTATACATAGAGGATATGGGTGTAAGTTAACTTTGATGTGATGACATAAAAAAAATTAAGAGGTAAAAAAGGATTGTACTGGGAGAAGAGGAAAGGGAGAGGCAAAAATAGGGTAAAATACATCACATGAAGAGGCTTAAGACCTTTTGCAGTAAAGGAAAAGAAAGGATGGGGTGAGCATTGTTTGAACCTTATACTCTCATCAGATTTGTCTCAAAGAGAGAATGACATACATTCAATTGGAGATAGAAATTTATCTCACTCCACAGGGAAACAGAAAGAGGGAAGGCCAATAGAAGGGAAGATAGATTAAGGGAGGTGGTGATAAGAAGCAAAACTCTGGTGAGGGAAAAATAGGATGGTGGAAAATACACAATTAGTAATCATAACTGTGAATGTAAATGAGATGAACTCTCCCATAAAATGGAAGCAGATGGCAGAGTGGATTAAAAACCAGAATCCTACAATATGATGTTTACAAGAAACACATTTGAAGCAGAGGGATATACACAGAGTAAAGGTAGAAGGCTGAAGCAGAATATGTTATTCTTTAGCTGAAATAAAAAAAAAAGCAGAGAGAGCAATCCTGAACTCAGACAAAGCAAAAGCAAAAATAGATCTAATTAAAAGAGACAAGGAAGGAAACTACATCTTGCTAAAAAGGTACCATAGACAACGAAATAATACTTACACTAAACATATATGCACCAAATTCTTAGAGGACAAGTTAAATGAGTTACAGGAAGAAATAGCAAAACTATACTAGTGGGGGACCTCAAACTTCCCCTCTCAGAACTAGATAAATCTAACCACAAAATAAACAAGAAAGAAGTTAAGAAGATGAACAGAATTTTAGAAAAGTTAGGTATGATAGGTCTCTGGAGAAAATTGAATGGGGATAGAAAGGAATATACCTTTTCCTCAGTGGTACATGACACCTACACAAAAATTGACTGTGTATTAAGGAAGGAAAACCTCACATTCAAATGGAGAAAGGTAGAAATATTAAATGAATACTTGTTCATATCATGATGCAATAAAAATTAAATGTAATAAAGGGACATGGAAAGATAGACTAAAAATTAGTTGTAAACCAGGTAATCTAATCCTAAAGAATGAGTGAATCAAACAACAAATCTTAGAAACAATCAATAACTTTATCCAAGAGAATGACAATAATGAGACAACATGCCAGAACTTATGGGATGCAGTAAAAGCAGTTCTTAGGGGAATTTTTATAACTCTAAATGCTTATGTGAATAAAATAGATAAAGAGGAGATAAATGAATTGGGCATGCAGCTTAAAAAGCACAAATTAAAAATCCCCAATTAAATACCAAATTAGAAATTTTGAAAACCAAAGGAAAGATTAATAAAATTGAAATTAAGAAAACTATTGAACTAGTACATAAAACTAAGAACTGATTTTATCAAAAAAAAAACAACAATAAAAAAGATAAACCTTTGGTTAATTTGATTTAAAAAAAGAATGGAGAAAACCAAGTTACCAGTATCAAAAATGAAAAGGTTGAATTCACCACCCATAAATAGGAAATTAAAAGAAAAATTAGGCTCTATTTTGCCCATTTGTATACCAATAAATTTGACAATCTTAGTGGAATGAATGAGTATTTACAAAAATATAAATTGCCCAGATTAACAGAAGAGAAAATAAAATTGTTAAATAACTCCATTTCAGAAAAAGAAATTGAGAAAGCCATTAATGAATCCCTAAGAAAAAATATCCAGGACCAGATGGATTTACAAGCAAATTCTATGAAACATTTAAGGAACAATTAATTCCCGTGCTATCTAAACTATTTTGGAAAATAGGAGACCTACTAAATTTTTATGATACAAATATGGTGCTGACGCCTAAACTAGGAAGAGTCAAAACAAAGAAAGAAAATTATAGACCCAAATGAATATAGATAAAAAAATTTAAATAAAATATTAGTAAAGAGATTACAGCAATGTATCTTGAGGATAATATACTATGGCCCATGAGGATATGTACCAGGAATGTAGGACTGGTTCAATATTAGGGAAACTATCAGCATAATTGGCAATATCAACAACAAAACTAACAGAAATCATATGATTATCTTTATAGATCAGGAAAAAAGCTTTTTACAAAATATAACATCCATTCCTATTAAAAGCACTAGAGAGCATAGGAATAAATGGAGTCTTCCTTAAAATGATAGGTAGCATCTATCTAAAACCATTAGCAAGCATTATATGTAATGGAGATAAGCTAGAAACATTTTCAGTAAGATCAGAAGTGAAATAAGGATGTCCATTATCACTGCTATTATTCAATATTGTACTAGAAATATTAGTGTTAGCAATAAGAGAAGAAAAAGAAATTAGAATAGGCAGTGAGGCAACAAAATTATCACTCTTGGCTGATGATATCATTGTGTACTTAGAGAATCCTAGAGAATCAGCTAAAAAACTACTTGAAACAATGAACAACTTTAGTACAGTTGCAAGATATAAAATAAATACTCGTAAATCATCAGCATTTCTATAAATTACCAAGAAGACCAAGCAGCAAGAGATAGAGAAATTGTATTTTAAATAACTGCAGAAAATATAAAATACTAGGCAATCTACCTGTTAAGCCCAGGAACTATATGAACACAATTACAAAATACTTTTAGAAAAGTACCAATTTCTCATGGGTAGAGTGAGCTAATATAATAAAAATGACAAGTCTACCTAAATCAATTTACTTAATCAAACTACCAAAATTATTTTATGGAGCTAGAAAAAATAATAAAAATTCATCTGGAAGAATAAGAGATCAAGAATATTAAGGGAATTGATGAAAAACAATGCAAGGGAAGGTGACCTAGCTGTACTAGATGTGAAACTATATTATAAAGTGGCAGTCATCAAAACTATTTGGTACTGGCTAAGAAATAGAGTGGTGGATCAGTGGTAATAGGTTAAGTAAAGAAGACACAGTAGTAAATGATTATAGTAATCTACTATTTGATAAACCCAAAGACTCTAGCTTTTGGGGTAAGAACTCACTATTTGACAAAAACTGTTGGGAAAACTGGAAAATAATATGGCAGAGTCTAGGTTTGGACCAATATCTCACACCTTTTACCAGGATAAGGTCAAAATGGGTACATTATTGACGGATGATACCATAAGCAAACTTAGAGAGAAAGGAATAGTTTACCTTTCAGATCTATGGAGATGGTAAGAACGAATGACCAAACAAGAGATGTAGAGAGCATTATAAAATGCAAAATGGATAATTTTGATTGCATTAAATTAAAAAGTTTTTGCATAAATAAAGGCTATGCGACCAAGATTAGAAGGAAAGCAGAAAGCTGGGAAACAATTTTTACAGCCAATGTTTCTGATAAAGGCTTCATTTCTAAAGTATTTAGAAGACTGAGTAAAATTTATAAGAATATTAGTCATTCCCTTATTGATAAATGGTCAGAGGATATGAACAGGCAGTTTTCAGAGGAAGAAATTAGAGCTATCTATAATCATATAAAAATGCTCTAAATCACTATTGGTTAGAGAAATGCAAATTAAAACAACTCTGAGGTACTACCTCACATATGTCAGTTGACTAATATGATAGAAAAGGAAAATAATGTTGGAGAAGATGTGGGAAAATTAAAATACTAATGCATTGTTGGTGGAGTTGTGAACTGATCCACCCATTCTGGAGAGCACTATGGAACTATGTGTAGGGATCAGTGTGAGTCTAAAAGCACCTGTGGTGCTGAGGGTCACAGCCCAGTTGCTAAGCTCATAGGAATGTCTTTCACGAGACTGCTCACCAGGAAGTCTTTCAAGAGACTGCTCACCTGATGAGCAGCAGCTGAGATGACTGGCTCCACTTGTCCTCCATTGGCCTCCAGTGCATGAGGGGATCATGCTCTAATCATGTTACCTCTAGGGTATTTAAGAAGGCTGCGACAATACAATAAAGAATAGCTGCTGTACGCTTCTCTCTCCCCTCTGGTCTCTTCAGTCCCTCCTGAGAATACAGCCTAAGGCTGGCCCTAAGGCTGCTGAGTTAAGCTGCCGCAACAACTATGCCCAAAAGGTAATCAATCTATGCATACCCTTTGATCCAGCAATACCACTACTAGGTCAGTATCCCAAAGAGATCATAAAAAAATGGAAAAGAACCCGCATGCAGTATCTCTTTTGGTGGTGGCCAAGAATTTGAAATTGAGGAGATGGTCATCAATTGCGACATGTCTAAACATGTTGTGGTGTATGAATGTAATGCAATACTGTTGTGCTATAAGAAATGCAGAGCAGGTAGATTTCAGAAAAACCTGGAAAGAATTACATGAGCTGATGCTGAGTGAAGTGATCAGAACCAGAAGAACATTGTACATAGCACCAGTAACATTGTGTGATGATTAACTATGATAGCTTTAGCTCTTCTCAGCAATACATGATCTGAGACAGTTCCAAAAGACTTGTATTGGAAAATGATAACCACTTCCAGAGAAAAAACTATAGAATCTGAATGCAGATCAAAGCATACTATTTTCACTTTTTTTTGGTTTTGTTTTTTCTTTCTCATAGTGTTTCCCTTTTGTTCTAATTCTTCTTTCACAACATGACTAATATGGAAATAGTTTTAGTATGGCTGTACATATTTAAGTTATATCAGATTGCTTGCTGTCTAGGGGAGGGGAAAAGAGAGGGAGAAAAATTTGGAACTCTAAATTTTACAAAATGAATGTTGAAAACAATCTTTATATGTAGTTGGGGGGGGAAATACTATTGGGGGGGAAAACCCCACATATTTGAAGCAGAAAGACACTCACAGAGTGGGAAGGGGTGGGAGCAGAATCAAAGGCAGGGGTAGCAATCACAACTTCAGACAAAATAAAAACAAAAATAAGCCTAATTAAAAGAGATAAACAGGGAAAACTGATTGACTGTTGTCCTTCATTCTCTAAGAGGACCAAAATGACATCGTTTATGTTGGGGTCAAGGTACAGTGTGTCTGAACATGGCAGATCAGACTAAAATGGGCTCAGAAGGCTCTACCACAGGTCATACACAAACAGTTTCAATATCTGGAGTGAAAGATGACTCTAAATTCGCACATCTCGTGTTTCTTTTGAACTACTGCAATTCTGGTTTATTCACAGCACCTTCTTTGATGTGGGCACATTTATGCTGGGTAGTCCTATGCAGTCTCCCATGTCTCACAATTGATTCCAAAGTCTTCAGAAAGGCTTTGAGAGCATTCTTGTGTCACTTCTTCTCATTTCCATGTGAGCACTTGGCTTGTGTCATTTCCCCAGTTCTGAAGATGACCTAGTAAGATAAGGTCCCAGGCATTGAGGTCCTTTCTTGAGCTGAACTGCCATGCGTCAAAACTCTGCTGTACAATGCAACTCCAAAGGACTGGTCGCATCATTTAAATACCAAATATAAGTTTGCCTAAAAAGCAAGGCCACTACAGTTTGCAAAAAGGGATCAGAAACAGTGAAGTAATATCCATACCTAAACAAATGCACCAAATAGTATAGCATCCAGATTCTTAAAGGAAAAGTTAAATGAGTTATAGGAAGAAGTAGACAGTAAAACTATACTAGTGGGGTACCTCAACTTTCACCTCTAAGAACTAGATAAATTCAACCATAAAATAAATTAGAAGCTAAGCAGGTAAGTAGAATTTTAGAAAAGTTAGACATGACAGACCTCTGGGGAAAATTGAATGGAAAGATAAAGGAATATCCCTTTTCCTCAGCTGTACATAGCACCTTCACAAAAATTGATTGTAGTAGGGAATAAAATCCTCATAACCAGATGCATAAAAGAAGAAATACTAAATCTATACTTTTCATATCACAATGCAATAACAATTATATTCAATAAAGGGTCATGTAAACACAGATTAAAAATTAATTAGAAATGAGATGAATAACATGGAAATATGTTTTGTGTGACTGCATATGTATAACCTAAATCAAATTGCTTGCCTTCTCAATGAAGCAGGAAAGTGAGGGAAGGAGAGAATTTGGAACTAAAAAAAATTTTTTTTAATGACATTAAAAACAGTTTTACATGTAATTGGGGAAAAATATTAAATTATAAACAAAAAAGAAACTAAAATATTAAATCTTAAAGAATGAATGAGTCAGAGTCAATTGGAGACCTAACCAATAATTTCATTAAAGAAAATGAAAACAGTGAGACAGTATACCAAAATTTATAAGATGCAGCCAAAGGGGTACTTAGAGGAAAATTTATACTTCAGAATTTTTATATCATTACAGTAAAGAAAGAGCAAATCACTGATTTGGACATGCAACTAAAAAAAAACTAGAAAGAAGAAAAATTTTAAAATCCCCAATTAAACATCAATTTGGACACCCTGAAAATCAAAGAAGAAATTGAAAATAAGAAAACCATTGAACTAATTTTTAAAAAAACCCTAAGAGCTATTTTTATGGTGGAGCTAATTTTATTTTTTTAAAATGGAAATGGTAAATTCACAACCAGTGAAGAGGACATCAAAGCAATTATTAAGCAAGCTATTTTGCCCAATAGTATGTCAATAAATTTGACAATATAAGTGAAATATTTACATATTTACAAAAAATATAATTGTCCAGATTAACAGATTAGGAAAAAAAGAATACTTAAATAAACCTCTCAGAAAAAATCCCCAGGACCAGATGAATTCTACAAAACATTTAAATAACAATTGATTCCAAATACTATATAAAACTATTTGGAAAAATTGACGAAGAAGGAGTTCTACCAAATTCTTTGTATGACACAAATATGTGCTAATAACTAAAACAAGAAGACTCAAAAAAGAGAAAGTGATAAACCAAATTTCCGTATTGAATATTGATGCAAAAATGTTAAATAAAATACTAGCAAGGAGATGAGAAAGATGATAACACTATGACCAAGTGGGATTTATGCCACAACTATAGAACTGACCAATATTAGGAAAAACTATTAGCATAATTGACCCTATCAATAACAAAACCCACAAAAATCATTTATTTCAACAGTTGCAGAAAAATCTTTTGACAAAATACAACACTCGTTTCTATTTAAAACAAAACAAAACATGGGCATAAATGGAGCTTTCCTTAAAATGATAAGTAGTGTGTATCTAAGACCATCAACAAACATTATTTGTAATGGGCATCAGCTAGAAGCTTTCCCAGTAAGATCAGGCGTAGAGCAGGGATGTCCATTATCACCACTATTATTCAGTATTGTACTAGAAATGCTAGATATAGCTATCTACCTCTAGACAAGGAACTGATTGACTCTTAATACAGACCAAAGCATTCTGTTTTTCATTTTTGTTGTTTGTTTTCTTCCAGAAATTGACTAATATGAAAATATATTTTACATAATTGAACATGTATAGCCTTTCTCCATCAGATTACTTCTCTTGGGGAGGGGGGAGAGAAAGAAGCTGAGGAGATAATTTGGAATCCAAAATTTTTAAAAAAACAATTGTTAAGAAGTGTTTTTACACGTAATTGAGGAAAAAATATTATTTTTAAAATGTTAGCTATAGCAGTAAGAGAAGAAAAAGAAATTAAAGGAATTAGAATAGACAATAAGAAAATAAAACTATCACTCTTTGCAGGTGATATCACTGTTTGCACTCTTGGAGAGTCCTAGAACATCTACTAAAAAATAATTGAAATAATTGGCAGCTGTAGCAGAATGGCAGAATTTAAAATAAACTCACAGAAATCAGCAACATTGCTATCTATTACCAACAAAGTCCATCAGGAAGAGACAGAGAAATTCCATTTTTTAAATAATTGCAGAAAATGTAAAATACTTGGGTGTCTGCCTGCTGTAATAAAAACCAGGGACTATATGAACAAAACACTTTTCACACAAAGTCAGATCTAAACAATTGGAGAAATATTAATTGCTCATGGGTAGGCCAAGCCAGTATAATAAAAATGACATTGCTACCTAAATTATTTATTTAGTATCATACCAATGAAACTACCAAAAAAATATTTTACAGACCTAGAAGAAATAACAACAACATTCATCTGAAAGAATAGTCAAAAGTATTAAAAGAATTTTTAAAAAAATGTGAAAGAACTATATTGCAAAGCAGTAATCATCAAAACAATGTGGTACTGGATAAGAAATAGAGTGGTGGACCAGTGTCTGATAAAGGCAAAGATTCAAGCTTTTGGGGTAAGAACTCACCATTTAACAAATTGTTGATAAAAATGGAAAGAAACTAGGCATAGATCAGTTTCTCACACCATATACCAAGTTAATGTCCAAATGGATCCATGATTTAGACTACAGAATGATAGAAGTAAATTAGGGGAACACGGAATATCTTACCTGTCAGATCTATGGTCAAGGGAAGAATTTATGTCTAAACATGAGGTACAAAGCATAATGGGAAGTAAATGGATAGCTTTGATTAAATTAAAAAGGTTTTGCACAAACAAAACCAATGCAGCTAAAATTAGAAAGAAAGCAAAAAACTGGAGGACAAGTGGAAATTTTATAGCAAGTTTTTCTGATAAAATTTTCTGATAAAATCATTTTTCAAATATAAAAAAAGCTGAGTCATATATAAGAATGAGTCATTCCCCAGTTGATAGATGGTCAAAGGCTATGAAACAAAGTTTTCACATGAAGTAAAGCTATTTATATATTTATATGAAAAAAATTCTCTGAATCACTATTAATTAAAATAGAAATGCAAATTAAAACAACTCTGAGATACTAGCCCATACCTATAAGATTGACTAGTATGACAGAAAAGGAAAATGACAAATGTTGAAGCAGATGTGGAAAAATTGAGACACTGATGCACTATTGGTGGAGTTATTGAACTGATCTAACCATTCCAGAAAACGATTTAGAACTATGCCCAAAGGATTGTAAAACTGTGCATACGCTTTGACCCAGCAATTACTACTACTAGATTTATCCCAAAGCAATGAAAAACAAAAAGGAAAAGGACCTATATGTACAAAAATATTTGTAGCATCTCTTTTTGTGGTGGCAAAGAATTGGAAACTAAAAGATTGCCTGTCAATTGAGAAATGGATGAACAAGTTGTGGTCTGTGGTAGTGATAGAATACTACTGTGTTATATAAAACTACAATCCAGATGGTTTCAGAAAAACCTGAACTTACATGAACTGATGGAAAGGGGAAGTGAGCAGAACCAGAACACTATTCACAATAACAGCAATATTCTATAATGATTAACTGTGAATGACTTAGCTTTTTCTCATGCTGAAAAATGCTGTTGGCCTCCAGAGAAAGAATTGATAGAGTTTGAAGCCAGATTCAAGCATGCTTTTTCTACTTTTATTTACTTTTCAGGTTTTTTTGGGGGGGGGTGTTGTTTTCTGATCTGTTTTATTTTGCAACATGGTTAATATGGAAATGTTTTGCATAACTGCACATGTATAATCTATATCAAATTGCCTTCTCAAGGAGGGAAAAAGGAAGGGAGGAAGAGAACTTGGACCTCAAAATTTTACAAAAATGAATGTTAAAGATTATTTTTGTATGTATTGGAAAAAATTAAAATGTTTAATTTTTTTAAATTACTCATTCCTTCCTTTTTTTATGGTCATAAATTGTTTCCCTATTCATAGAACAACAAATGGTTTTCCCAGCAGTTTTTGTCCAATAGTGACCCTCAATTACTAGTATCTTTATGTTTATCAAATACCACACTACTGTGTACATTTGTTTTTGTATATTGTATACCTCTTCTGTTGATTGATTGATTTCTCTCATTTCTTAGCCAGTATAAAACTGTTTTAATGATTGCTACTACTTTTAACTGTTAAAAATAATCAAATAATTAATTGTTTAAATAATCTAAAGACCATGCTATTTGGTATGTATATATTTATACTTGTTTCTCTGGCATTTATAGTTGCTATTAATATTCTTATCTGAAATCATTTCTTTTTTTTTTCTTTTTCTTCAGCTAATGTATATTGGATTTTATTCCACAGAATTACTGTGAATCTCTTTGCTTTAAATGTTTCTTAAAAATTACAGATTGTTGACTTTTGTTTTCCAACTTATTTTGTACTTTGCTTCTTCTCTTTCGTTGGTAGATTCAGATCACTGATATTCAAGGTTATAGTTAAGTTTGGTTTTCCCTCTATGTGGTCCTTTCTGGTACTTAAAAAAAAACTATTTCTTGTTTTGTTTCTTTTTTCCAATTTATTCATTTATTTTTAGTTTTCAACATTCATTTCTACAAGATTTTGAGTTACAAATTTTCTCCCTGTCTTTGCCCTACCCCCTACCCCAAGATAGTGAGCCTACTGAATACCCCTTCCCCCAATCTGTTCTCTCTTATATCCTCCCCCATTCCCCGCTAACTTTCTAGTAGGGCAAGATAGATATTTCTATACCCCAGTGCCTATATATCTTATTTCCTAATTGCATGTAAAAAACAATTATTTTAACATGTGTTTTTAAAACTTGGATTTCCAGATTCTTTCCATTCTTCCCTTCTCACCCACCCCCACTGGGAAGATAAGCAGTTCAATATGCTTGTATGTGTATAGTTACGCAAAACGTTTCTATAGTAGTTATATTGTGAAAGACTAACTATATTTCCCTCCATCCTGTCCTACCCCCCCACTTATTCTATTTTCTACTTTGATCTAGTCCCTTTTCAAAAGTGTTTGCTTCTAACTACCCTCTCCCCCAATCTGCCCTCCCTTCTGTCATCTCCCTTCTTATCCCTTTCCCCCTACTTTCCTGTAGAGTAAGATACCCAGTTGAGTGTGTATGTTTTTCCTACTTAAGCCGAATTCAATGCAGTAAGGTTGAGCCATTCCCTTTCACCTTCCTACTCTTCCCCTCCATTGTAACAGTGTTCTCTTGCCTCTTTTATATGAAATAATTTGCCCTATTCTATCTCTCCCTTTCTCCTTCTCCCAATATATTCCTCTCACCTCTTGATTTTATTTTTTAGATATCATCCCTTCATATTCAACTTATCTTGTGCCCTCTATGTGTACCTCTACATACATGTACACACAGTCACATATATATTTTTACACACATACACCCTCCTATACATACATGTATATGTATGTATATATAACATACACATATATATTCCCTTCAACTTTCCTCATACTGAGAAAAGTCTCATGAGTTACAATTATTGTTTTTCCATGTAGGAATATAAATAGTCCAACTTTAATAAGTTCCATATGATGTCTTTTTCCTGTTTACTTTCTCATACTTCTCTTGTTTCTTGTGTTTGAAAGTCAGATTTTCTGTTCAGCTCTGGTTTTTTCATCAAGAATGCTTAAAAGTTCTCTATTTCATTGAATGACCATATTTTCCTCTGAAGCATTATACTCAGTTTTGCTAGGTAGGTGATTCTTGGTTTTAATCCTAGCTGCTTTGACCTCTGGAATATTATATTCCAAGCCCTTTGATCCCTTAAGGTAGAAGCTGCTAGATCTTGTGTTATCCTGATTGTGTTTCCACAATACTCAAATTGTTTCTTCCTGACAGCTCGTGATACTACTTGACCTGGGAACTCTGGAATTTGGCTATGATATTCCTGGGAGTTTTCTTTTAGGGATCTTTTTCAAGAGATGATTGGTAAAAATTTTATTTTTATTTTTATTTTTTTGCTTTTTGGAGGGGGGAAGACTGGGCAATTTGGGTTAAGTGACTTGCCCAAGGTCACATGGCTAATAAGTGTTAGGTGTCTGAAGCCAGATTTGAACTCAGGTCCTCCTGTCTCCAGGGCTGGTGCTCTATTCACTGTGCCACCTAGCTGCCCCCCCGTGAATTCTTTTCATTTCTATTTTGCCCTCTGGTTCTAGAATATCAGGGCAATTTTCCTGGAGAATTTCTTGAAGGATGATTTCTAGGCTCTTTTTTTGATCATGGCTTTCAGGCAGTCCAATAATTTTTAAATTGTCTCTCCTGGATCTGTTTTCCAGGTCATTGGTTTTTCCAGTGAGGTATTTCACGTTGCCTTCTCATTTTAACTTTGTTTGGCTCTGTTTTATAGTATCTCAATTTCTCATAAAGTCATTAGCTTCCATTTGCTCCAGTCTAATTTTGAAGGAATTATTCTCTTCAATGAGTTTTCGAAATTGCTTTTCCATTTGGCCAATTTGATTTTTTAAGGCATTCTTCACCTCATTGGCTTTTTGGGCCAATTCAGTTTTGCCATTCAAATTAGTCTATTTTTTAAAGTGTTATTTTCATCAGGTAGGCTATTGATGTGCTTTTTGTGATTTTTTTTGTATCATTTGCATTTCTCTTCCCAGTTTTTCTTCCACTTCTCTTACTTGATTTTCGAAATCCTTCTTGAGCTCCTCCATAGCCTGTGACCAATTCATATTTTTCTTGGAAGTTTTTGATGCAGGAGTTTTGACATTGTTGTCTTCTTCTGGTTACATGTTTTGATCCTTTTAGTCCCCCAAAAAAGATTCTATGATCTAATTTTGCTTCCTCTCTTTGCTCATCTTGCCAACCAATTACTTGACTTCTGAGCTCTTTGCCACGATAGGACTCTGCTTCCAGAGTGGAGAGAGCTGTGTCCCAAATTGGTGGGGTTTTTGCAGGTATTGTCAGAGCTATGAGGAGGGCGTCTTCTCTACAGTCACCACATGCTCTGGCACACTTAGCGTTCCTCACTCTAGGACCACCACCCAAGACTGTGACTCAGATCCAAGAAGGTCAAAGCAAAAGCAATTACCCTCTGAATGGTCACTTGGCCCCTCTATGATTTGCAGGCCAGGAGCTCCAGAGGTAGCCACGTGACAGCAGCCATGCCACCACCACCTCTCACCCCTGGGGCAAGGGCCAAACCATGCTCTTCTCTCACCCCGTTAAAACAAAGTTCCTTACTGATCTTTGACTTTCTCTTCGGTGTTTATGGGTTGAGAAGTCTGGAAACCGCCACAGTGGCCAGTGTTTCACTGTCCTGCTCTAGCCGGTCTGGGCCACAAGTCTGTACCAGAGCAGCTCACGCAGTACTGTGGTCAGCTATTAGTTTGGTGCAATAGACCATTCCTGTTGGCCTGTCAGACTGCCTTCAGGGGGAAATTTGTTCCTTTCTGTCACTTTGTGGGTTCTATAGCTCTAAAAAATTTTTAGAGTCACTTTTTAAAGGTATTGGAGATGGTTAGATGGGGAGCTCAAGAAAATTCCTGCTTTTGCTCCGCCTCCTCTTGTTTTGTTTCTAAAAGCCTAATCTTTCACAAACACACAGCTACCCCTACTTCCCATATCAAGCATAGTGAAACTTAACTTTGTAATAATCCAACATTAAACACACACATATGAAAGACATCTAAAATTTTTCTTTTATTTTAAAAATATTTGATTATTTTTGGTTACCCTTTTCCAAGTATACCAGATAAGAGTGTGTGTTTTAAAAATCACCCTGTCTTGTCCAGCTTCTACTTCCGTCTTTGATTAACCTTTACTTGTGGCACCTAATTTCAAAAAACATAATTTCATTTCTCTCAGACCTCTGGCTAATCTAGTTTAGTCTATTCCTTTTTCAGGAAATTCTTTCCTCACATTTCTTCTCTTTATTTTTTTTCAAAGACTTTTTCTAGGTATAACTTAAAAGGCAATATATACTTATCACCTCTTTGTAGGATGTTAATATTGTATCATCTTTACTGACTATTTGCGTTCTATTCTATGTTACCTTGTTTATCTGTTTGATCAATTTACATGTTAAAAATCTTTCCCCGCTCTGGATTTCTTTTCAGGAAGAAATTAAATTATTTCTTCTTCACTGAGGAACAGTGTTTTCCCATGATGAAGGTACAGTCACTTTTGCAGATCAGATACTTATGGAATACAGTCCAGTTTTCCCTGTTTTTCATGAAATCTTTTATCCTTTTTCATTTCTTGTCATCATTGAGTAGTCTTGTACCATTTGAGTTGATATTTATGCTTTGTAAATGATTTTTCTCCTTGATCTTAAGGCTTTGAAACTTGATGATTGTATTTTTGGGTGAGCAATATTTAGGGTTCCTTTATGTTAGCATTCTGTGAATTCTGTTCATTTTCACTGTGGTCAGATCTTTCCAATAAATTTTCTTAAGTGATTTCTTGAAATACAGTATTCAGATCATTTGTGTTTTGACATTTTTCTGCACAGTGGTTCTCAAAGAGTCTAACTGAGATCTTTCCTCAATTTTTATTGCTTTGGTTTGCAGGCATTAAAGGTCTTTTTTTTTCATTAGAAAAACTTTTCATTAAAGGTCTTCTATTTTTAAATTTTTATTGTGTTTTTCTTCCATTTGTCCCTTGCACATTTTTTGTTCTTCCTGAACCAGGCTAAGCGAGAATCCTTTGCTTTCCTGGGCTTTGTCAATGTCTTTTCAACTTTGTCATTTCATATTTTGTTGAATTTCTATTTCAGTAACTTTATTTCTAATACTCTACTAGAGGTGCTACATTTTCTATTTTATCTTACTGTAATCTTAAGTCATTCTGCATATTCTTTGGCATGTCTTTCTTTTTTCTCTAGAATTATACTTAGAATTTTTGTTCACTTTTCACTTCATGTTTACTAATTATATTGGAGGGGATTTTTTCTTGATCATTTCTTTAGTTTTTCTATTAGTCTTCTTGGAATTTTTTACATGTTTTATTTGGTATATTCATCATTATTTTGAATTTTGCTGCATGGGAGCTAAGAGTAGAAACAGTCGATTTCTCTTGCGTTTTGTCCAAAGTCATCTCAGAAATCACTAAAGGAATATATCTAAGAGCATAGACAGTCTGGGACTCATTTTAAAACAACAATAAGAACACAAAATAGCTAAATCTTTGAAGAGCAGAATTTTCCCAAAGTCTAAGACATGCTCTGTCTTGTGGGGGATAGTGGAAGCAACCCAAGTATGAGTTGTTTTTGAGTGTAAAACTTCCATAAACATACTCACGTTTAAAAATGGAAACAAAATTCAAATTAAAGTCAACAACAATGAAACCAACATGGTAAATTTGTTCCAATTGACAGTGGAAGCAGCCATGGGATTATTTAATATGGTATGCAAAAACAAGGTCAAATTTCAGTGGCCTCATGTTAAATCATGTCTCAGATGTCATTTGCTACTGTCGCCATCAGTCAACATGCGCTTGTAATACAGATGAGTTATGCCATTGCCCTGCTTGTTAAATTTCAGTGTGAAATATGTAAATCCAAAGTTGACCTTTGTGTGGAAGTTAAATGTAACATATTATTCTGTCTTTCATTTGCTTTAAAAAAATAATTTTAAAAAATCGTAACAACTTGAAACCAGTTATAAATATTCATTTCAAATATCTAACCATGCAATTCAAATTTGTCTTAATTTTTTAGTCTCTCATTTAAAAAATAATATCCCTTCATGATGGACAAACATATGAGATAATGCTCCGGAGCAGGTGTAACTAGTACAAAGACAATAGAGACACTTTAAGGAGCAAGAATAGATGAAAAGCCAAAATTCAGAAAATAGAGTATATGGTACTTATCATCAATAGGATTTACAGATACAGTTATTGATGGAAAAACATTTTTTGCTTTGTATGAATGCTTTAACTGCAGATAACATGAAGTTTAATAAATTAAAACATCTTGAAAATGTGCATCATAGTACATTAGCAAGACTGAGAATTTTTCCCGAAAAAAATAGATACTCTTAAGAAATGTGAATCAACTTTTTTTTTTGAATCAACTTTTAAAGTCATGATTTTTGACATCAAAAGGTGTGCTTACATTTTATAAAGTTGCTTAGAGAATTTTCTAAGGGTAAAAAGCCTTCTTCAGTAGGATTAATAGATATGGGCCACTATTGATATTATCCAAACAGCCATGAAATTAAAAGATTTTTGTTCCTTTGAAGGAAAGCTATGGCAAATCTAAAGAGTATGCTAAAAAGCAGAGACATCATTTTGCTGACCAAAGCCCATGTAGTGAAAGCTATGGTTTTTCCAGTAGCAATGAATAGCTGTGGGAGTTGGACTATAAGAAAAACTGAGTACTGCTAAATCAACGTTCTTGAATTGTGTTGGAGAAAATTTGTGAGAGACCTTTGGGCAGGAAGGAGAGCAAATCAGTCAATACTTAAAGAAATTAATTCAGGCTTTTCACTGGGAGGTCAAATACTGAAAATGAAGCTTTAAATACTTTGGCTACATAATGAGAAGGCAGGACTTCTTGGAAAAAACCTGATGTTGGAAAAGATTGAAGGTAAAAGGAAAAGGGCCTGGCAGAGGATGAGATGTATAATGTCATGGAAACAACGAACATGAACTTAGACAGACTTTGGAAGATAGTAGAGGAGAGAAGGGCCTGGCTTGCTATGGTCCATGGACTCATGAAGAGTCAGACGGGATTAAACTGCTGAACAACCATAGCAACAAAAAACAGAGCTTGGGGAAATTATATGCAAAGTAGCTTTGAATTGTTCCACTTAAACCTGATAAGTGGGAAGGGGAAATTGTCTGTTTAGTTTAAGTAGTTTAAGATCCTTCAAAAAACAAAGTCTTCCTATTTTCTTTTGCTGGTAGATGAAGTAACAGTTGTAGGTAAACATGTTCATTTGCTTTCAAACACATAATAAACTACTGAAAATGATAGGAAGAAAGATTTCTTACCTTGAGGTAATGCCACATCAAAAGAACTTTTCAGTGAAAATGATGTAACATGGAGAAGTTGTGCTGTATATTATTGGTGGACTTTAGTCAGTGTCAGGGTAAAACCCAGGTATATAAGTACTCGTTAAAAATGTGTCCTCTCCTGCAACTTGGGTACATTGCATTATTTGCATCAAGAAATGCAAGAAATATCTTGTTGTTCAGTCATTTTTCAGTCATGTCCAACTCTTTGTGACCCCATTTGGAATTTTCTTGGCAAAGATACTGGAATAATTTGCCATTTACTTCTCCAGCTCATTTTATAGATGAACAACTGAGGCAAACCAGGTTAAATAAATTGCTCAGGGTCACACAACTTGTGTCTTATGTATAGCATTAAGCGTCTATACCAAGTGGGATGATGAAATCTGTCTGGATGTTAATGTTGATTTATTTTATTGCCAGTAAGAATTGTTTTGTTGTTGTTGTTCCATCATTTCACTTGTGTCCAACTCTTCATGACTCCATTTGGAGTTTTCTTGGCAGAGATGCTGGAGTGTTTTGCCATTTCCTTCTCCAGCTCATTTTACAGATGAGGAAATGGAGGCAAACAGGATTAAGTGACTTACCCCGGTTCACATAGCTAATATCAGAGGCAGGATTTGTACTCAGGACGGTGAGTCTTCCCAGCTCCAGGGATGCCATTCTGTCCTCTGACCACCTAGCTGCTCTGTATAAGAAATATGAGTGAACAACTATATACAATTTTTCAGGTTGTTACAAGAGCAACCAACTTCATGAACACCTTTTTAAAGGAAAACTTGTTGTAAAATCATCAGATAATATTGTGGGCATTATGGGGCACTTTTAAAAAAATTACAGAACACATTTACTTGCATGTACTAAGGTACTTAGAAGAGTATTGAAGCTTTTAAAAAATGGACAGTTTGGTGATACTACAGGTGAAGCCAATTTGTAACTATTTTCTCCTTATACTTGTATGTGTGTATTAAGAGAAAAATAATAGCACCTGTCTCAGGATTGTTGTGAGGATCAAACCACATAACATATGGAAAGGGCTTTCCAAACCTTAAAGTGCTATGTAAGTGGTAACTGTTACTTATAACATCTTCATGAGAAGTGGGATTTTTTCTGTAATTAATATAATACTGACCTCAGTTAATGGTTAGACAATAATTATGAGTAGTAACACTGAAAAACAAACTCATCATTAATAAAATAAGAAAATGTTATTGTTTTATAAGTTATAAATTTAAGTTATCCAGGATTTTATCAGTTAATAAATATTTAAATGGTAGGTTATTTTTCTTATATATTTAAGAGTTGTATTTTATTCAGAAGAGTAATAAATTATTAATTTTGCATGAATAAAATAAATTTTAATTATTTGCATAAATTGTTTTATGAAAAGTGTGAAGCCACTTTATAATTTTTTTGTAAAGAAAAAAGGAGGGGTTATCAGTACCTCAGGTTTGAAAATAATTGAATTTGTAGTATCTTGGCAGGCTACACAAGGTATTTTATTTTCTCAGAAATATAATTTTTAGCAAAAATGAATATATTTTATTAGTATCAAATAGTGAGTTATGTGAAACTTCTGTATTTTTTGTCTTTTCGCTAACACAATTAATGGGAATAATGTATTTCAGAAACTTTGCAGTGATGCTCAGGTAAAAGTCTTTGGAAAATGCTGCCAACTGAAACCTGGAGGAGACAGTTCTTCTTCTTTGGATAGTTCTATTAATTCTTCAGATACAAAAGAGCAGTGTCCCAAATACCAGGTAAGAACACTCTGACCTCCCCTCATTTTACTCCATAGTCGTGTTATTGGATAACCAGGATATTTAGTTCTTTAAAACATCTTTTAATTATGGAAGAGTGGTTTCAAAACTCCCTCGTAAGGGAACTTCTTCTACCAATGCGGGTTAGCACCTTTTCTGCAACTTACAGTCTCAGAGAGTTTTGTAGAACACTGAGAGATTAAAGGACTTGAATATGTCACATAGCCAATATATTTCAGAGGCAGGATTTGAACCTAGGCCTTCTTGGCGATAAGGCTAGCATTTGATCCACACTGCCTCTCTATTGAAGTGTGATGAGCTATAAAATAGTAATATGCTTCAGTTGTATCAGTGAAATAAAAAATCTCTCAGCTTCTTAATATGAATGCAAAAAGACAAAATGCATTTCTATACAAGAAAAACAGATTGTAATTCATTTTAAAAGGTTCTGTCCTATAATGTAGTTCTAGTTCTGTTTATTACATGAGCAGTTTACAGAAGAATGGTCTCTTAAAAATACTCAGCTTCCTTATAATTGTGTGAGTTACTTCTTCGTATTTTATCAAATTTGAAAAAATAAAGTGAAAAGGTGCTGTGAGCTTGTGGAATGCAGTTATATTCATTACTAATAGAATCACAAATTGTGGTAATCTTACAGGAAAGTAATCCAGATTTTTTTAAATTAATTTATTTGCTTGTTTACATCATTCATTTCCACAAGATTTTGAGTTACAAATTTTCTCCGGATTTTTTAAAAAGCCGTCTCTTAAAGTGATTTATGATGGTGTTATTTGTAAGTTCATAAAAGTTAGAAACAACTTTAAAAAGTAAAGAACAATGGGAAAATTATTAAATACAGTGTGGTATACTAGTTTATTGCAGTACTATCATCAGTTGAGTTAGATAAGTACAAATAATATAAAGAAATCTGGAAATGAAACAGTGCAAACTGGAGGAGGTAAACAGAACCGGAAAAAGAGTACACATTGATCATGATTATGAAGTATCATATTAAAGCTCTTTGCAAACCTTAAAGTACTGTATAAATGGATATAAATATTCTTTTTTATTATTTACAATACTTTATTATTACCATATAAACCAGTAAGTCCGTAGAAACAATAAAGAAGAAATCTAGTGAGGACTCAGTTGGAGTGAATGATAAGTAATTATTGTCAATTTGTATGTTGAAATTATTTTGTTTATATTTAATGCTAGATGTATAACAAATCATCAGAAGGAGGGAGGTAATTTATTTTCCTCTCAAACTGGATAAGAGGATATTAGTTGAAGCTTGGAAACAGAGAGAAATTGCAATAGGTACAGATGGAGGAAAAAAAGATATAGATTTGATGTTAGACCAATTAATTAGAACATGGCACCTTCAAGAGGTGGAAGTGCCTATCATAAACCTAACTATCCCAATTGACATAGGCCTTTTGGTACTTTGAAATGTAGGAGTACAGACTGGTTTCCTGGTTCTGCAAATATGGTTTGCAAACATGGTTAATTAATATGGGTTATGCCTTGATTAACTGGCTTCTTAGCTCTAAATTTGAGTAACAAATTCCTGAAAACCATCCAACTCTTGATAATCATTTGTGCTAACATGATTAATTGGACTTCAAAAAATTCCCCCCATGTATCACTTTAAGTAATACTTTTAATCTCTACTCCTTCAATTCTTTTTTTTTTTACTGGAATTACTAACAAGTAACCCAATGATCAATTTCATTTCTCCTTCACAGAAATTAAATATACAGATTTGTTCACTTAATCACTGAATAATCAAGGATTGATAGCAGCACTAATAATCACCTCTGAATTCATTACAGTTAAAAAGCATAGTTCAACCCATGCTTGAATAACAATTCCTCCTACAACACAGTGAACAAGTCATTGTTGAACTTTTTACTTAAAGAACTCCTATGAGGGGAACCAACCACCTCCCAAAGCATCCCATTTCACTTTTAGATAGTTTTAAGTTACTCCTAATTTTAAACCTAAATTTGCCTCTTAGTTCTAAATAATAGACTAACTTCTACCTTGAGGAGTTAGGGTGAGGCTGGCAGCATGTCAGTTGTCTACATATGGCAGCCATGTAGCAGGAAGTGCAATGTCGCTCTGCTTACCCTGTCCAACCTCTCCCATAGAAGACTCTTGAATAGTTCTGACAAGACAGTTGGAAAGAAATGAGAATGACCAAGGGTGGGTCATTCCCTTTAAACATAACACTGAGTCAGCAGCTCTTCCTGTTCAACATCTAGTAAGGTGATTGCTTTGTCATCCCCAAAATTCCAGAGTCCTTTAGCACTCTGGCCAGCCCAAAGCATGCAGGGAAACTCAGTACATGCTCAATGGCTCCTATTACAGTTATGCGACTGTTTTAGTAGTCATACAAGTAGTCTAAATATTACCTTTTTTGCCTTTTTAGGGTTCTCGTTGTTCTTCTGATGCCAATATGCTTGGAGAGATGATGTTTGGCTCAGTAGCCATGAGTTATAAGGGTTCTACCCTAAAAATTCATCAAATTCGGTAAGATTACATCAAATTTTGCTTTTCTTTAGGGTGAGATAAATAATTTATATGACTGATAGTGCTAGATTGTTTCAGGTACTTTGGAACTTAATGCTGTTTCAGTGCTAGATTGTTATCTTCAGAAACCCATCAGACTCACAGATCCTTGTGTAGATTTATATGGGGTTCGTTCTTTGTTCTCAGTGGCATTTTCAGGGTAGCACAAGTTCTGATCCTACCAATCTAGAAAGACTTCCAGTTCAGGTATGATCCCAGTTAACAGCCTCTGCCTGCCATCTTAGGTCCAGCTTTACTGAGTCCAGAGAGGCGCAGTAGCAGTATGTTGCCCACTAGGTGATAAGTTATTTGGCCAAGCAACTCATGTAACCAGTAAAAATATAAAAGGGCTCTCTACCCATTGTAGCCACTTCTACAGTGGTAGAGTGAAGAAATTGGCCAGAGGATACTAAGAGATACACAGCTTTTAGAATATTCTATAAACAATATATATTCTTCCTGTGTAAGTTCATTCAAACAACAATGTGATATGGTATTGGAGGAGCTGAGCTAGAACAATGTTTAACTGCCACCACCCATATTCTTGCCCTCATCGTCTTTCACCTAGAATTTTGTAATAGTCTACTAATATATTTCTCTGCCTCTCATCTTTCTTCCTGCAATCTATTCTTCACTCAGCTGCCAAAATAATCTTTCTTAAGCACAAAACCTTCAATGGCTCCCAATTAACTCCAGGATAAGATACAGACTCCTTGGACTACCTTTTAAAACAAACTGTAACCTAACTTCAACCTATCTTTCTAGATTTATTTCATTTTACTCTCATTAGCTGTGCCTTAAATTCTATATTCTTCTTCTATGCTTTTAAACAATAAACTCCTAATGTGTGGAATACACTCCTTCCTCTACCCTTATGAATCTATATTTTCCTTCAAAATTCACTTTAACTTGCTACTTCCTTCACTGAAATCCCCTTTCCTTCTTCTTATCCAAAACCTAAGTAATATTCCTAAAGCACTTCATCTGAATTGGTCCTCTGCCCCATTACTTCCTGCTGTATGTTATATTTATTTGTATATATCTTAGGACCTCCCCTCAGTAGAATGTAACATACTGTTTTTCTTTTTGATTCCCAGGTCCCATCACAACGCCTTGCACGTAGTTCACGCTTAGTAAATACTTTTTTGTTGGTGGTGGTGGTGGTGGTGACTGATAGCACATGGCGTATTAAAATAATCATTTTAAAGCTTAATTTTAAATAGGCATTTAAAGTTTACAGAAAGTTTTACATACATGAATTCGTTTGATCCCTATAACCCAATGAGGATGAGATTTTACCAATTTATTCTGTTTTACTGATGAGGACTATTAGAGAGGTTAGATGACTTACCTAGTAAATGTTAGAAGTAGGGTTTAAGCCTAGGTGTCTCCTGATTCAAGGTCCAGCCCTATTTCTGCTACCCTAAGCTTCTTCACACTGACTTAGAAGAAGATCTCTAATACTTCAAGGAATTTCCTTATGAAGGTTGTATTGATGGATATGGACAAAAATCATACAGATTGAATGGATCCAGTAGTGATCTGTACTGGTGGAGGGAGTGATCTTACGCTATTGATAACATCATTTCCATCGATATGGAGTAAGAATAACCAGATATCTGAAAACATTAGAGTTTACTTTTGATACTTATTTTCTCCTTTTTCCTCGTAGTTCTCCTCCCCAGCTTATGCTTAGCAAAGTTTTTACTGCACGTACTGGAAGTAGCATCTATGGAAGCCTAAACACGTGAGTATCTATTGATTCGTAAGAAACCAAAATGAAGACCTTAAAGAAATGAACTGAGATGCCTGTATAATTAGTAATTAATATTAACAGTATTATTCAGGATCAGCAGTGTTGAGTCAGATTTCTTTATTCTCTGCCTATATGTACTTGAAGATAATTAAGGTAAATAATACCAAATTTTCTTTAGTTGAGTCTTGTTGGAGCAAAAGATGTTAGTTATATCCTTTCAACTTAGTGAAAGACAAATCTGGAAGTATATAAGACATACCCCATTGAAGTATGTATGTATACTCCTATACAAGTGCCACATACACATACATAAACAGAGGTACTAGGACCATGGAGTTGAACAGAATTTTAGGGATATCTAGTATAATACTTTTATTTGATAAATGAAGAAAATGAGTACCAAAGATATAGTGACTTGCATTGTGTCATATAGATGGAAAGTAGCAAGGTTCATACTAAAATTCAGGTTTTCTAGCTCCACATCCAGTGATCATCCACTAAATTCATGCTGCTTATATACCAGGGTTCTTCTCTGTGTTTTGCATTGCCATATTGCTATTTCCAGTATTGGCTTCTGTAGGTGTCCCCCTTCTGCCCTTAAATTTCCTGTAGCATTAACCCTCACTACCCCAGTATTGAGGCCTTTAATGCTAACTTTAAAAACCTTATTTTCATGGTTTTGTGTTCCTTAGCCCAAGCTTTTCCTTTAATATTTGTGTCTCTGAACTAAAGAACAAAAGTTTTTATACCGTAAGGTTTTTAAAATAAAAAGCAATTGTTGAGTTCTTTCTGTCTATAATTATTTAGTAATACAAAGTGGAATTGAGTGAGCTGTAGTTGAA
This sequence comes from Pseudochirops cupreus, assembly GCA_028627135.1. Taxonomy (NCBI): domain Eukaryota; kingdom Metazoa; phylum Chordata; class Mammalia; order Diprotodontia; family Pseudocheiridae; genus Pseudochirops; species Pseudochirops cupreus. Next base: position 329,909,803 of record CM053581.1, read on the forward strand.
TGACCTTAGGTCTGACTGGATGTTGAAAATTTTTGGTCCAACGTTTCTTTTCTAAAAACTCCCTTAAAAAGTCTTAGAAGATAGTCTAAAGAATAAGAAGTTAACTCAAATACATACTCTGACCATATGAAATATTTTTTGGCCAATATCCCCATGATTTAGCACCTAAAATCATTATAAATATATTTTGAGGTTTTTTTAAGATAGGATTATTAGACAGATTTTAAAGACTGGGATTATAGACAGATTGCCTACCTTTACTTATTGCCTACTAGTTAGAACGTGTTTCAAAATTATTTTATATTGTAATTGTTACTTGGATTTATAAGGATGTTGAATCTTTTTCCCAAAGTTGAAGCTTAATGTATCTATAATGTATCTTTAAATTATTCTTTAAAAAAAAGAGTTGATTGTTCTGCTTATTTCTCTTTCCTCAGGCTACAAGACAGTCTTGAATTCATTAATCAGGACAATAATACATTAAAGGCAGATAATCATACAATTATCAATGGGCTTCTCGGAAACATAGGTAACTAATTTCTTTGTAAACTACCATACTTGTAAATTCTTTAAATATACATTCTGACAGAAGTAGTTCTGAAATAATTCTGAATAATAACAATTGGTTTATAAGATAAATGTTTCCAAATGTTAAAAATAGAAACGATTTTTCAGTCTAACAGTGTGCCACCTTGTTATCCTTTCTCCCTGTGTTGGAAAATTTAGATACATAATTGATCTTTTTTCTTGAATATTTAAATGGCATATGACATCAATGCTTTTAAGATGTTACTTACCTATAGACATTCGAATAAGATCTTAAAGGTCTTATAGCTAACTCCATCATGGTTTCTAAAACAGATAATTGTCCTTTACTCATTTCAGCTAAAAGAGACTAAATTATTAAAAGACACAAAAATAATTGCCCCATCTACCAGGCTAACAATAATATATTGTTATTATATATATATATATACGCACACACATATATATCTGTATAACATTTTAAAGTTTGCAAAGTGCCTTACAAATATCTCTATCCTCACAAAGCACCTTGGTAGGTAGGAGCTATTATCCCAGTTTTAAAGATGACAAAACTAAGGCTTATAAGAAGTTAAGTGACTTACCCAGGGTCAAACGGCTTATAAATCTTTGAGGCTGAATTTGAGCTTTTCCTAACTCCAAATTTTTACATTCTATCTACTACATGTTTCCATGTTAATTGAAAAAGATGGTTTGGTATATTTAAAAAAAGTAAAATTTAGCATTCAAATGGGTTTCCACAGTATATGAAAAATCCATTTTCATGTTCCTGAAAACCATATAATACCAATACACTTAGTTCTTTTGTTACCCTGGTTGGTTTTTGTTTTGTGTTGTTGTTGTTGTTGTTGTTGTCAGATGTTCTTCTGAGTAATAAGAGCTTAACTTCCTTTATGGAACATTTGATTTAACTTGAAAATAATTTCGATTATGCTGCTGCTCATTGCAGTTCCAATACTTTTAAGAGCTCTGTTGCTGCAAGGAATATAAAGCCATGAGAATGTGAACAAATACTTCTGATTCTCCATTTGAGAATATTTCATTAAAGAAATTGAATTGTACTAAAAGAATAGAATTTTATATTTTGCCTAATTTTCCTAAGTATAACAGTATATTTTTTTACCTTAATTCCCTAGCTTTTCAATATATTATTTACTTAATATGTCTTTATAAAAATTAGAATTCTCTTTTAACTTAGCAGCTATTTTAGGATGAGTTTTTACTTTTGAACATAATGGTTTTTATTGAGTAAAATGAACATTAATAATAATGATAGCTTATGTATATATTTCGTTTCCAAAGTGCTTTGCATATATTATCTCATTTAATCTTCATAACAACTCTTTAAGGTAGGTGATATTAATATTCCTCTTCTACCGATGAGGAAATTGAATCTTAGAAGAGGTTATGTAGCTGGTCTAGGATCAACTAGGTCTTCTGATTTCTAGAGAGTTTTATACCTTTGAAAACTGAAGGATTCATTAACATCAGTCTGTACATTTTACTTTGTACAGAATTCTTATTGAAGTAAAAGTATCATTTACCCATTTTAGCACTACATTCAACAATACTGTTTTTCCAGAAAAGAAATATATTCCTTCCTTTACTGTAGTTTGCTTCCTGTTGAAAGCGTGTCATTGAAATATTTTGCTGGAAACATAATAACATCAGAGGAGGAGCAATTTTCTAACCATTACAATGGTGATTTTGGACTTCTTTAACAACATATTTCTGAAGTCCATTGGGAAATAATTCTTGCATGTAGGATAAAGTCAGAGATTTTTTAACAAGTTAAAACAACAACAGCAACAAACCCTGTATGCCACATCATGATTTTTTATTCCAGAATTTGTGAGGATTTTTCCTTCTTCTTTCCAAACTAATTTGAATGCACCTAAATGAGAGCTTATTAAATTGCTCCACAGCAGTGTTGAAGAAAGTTTTGTCAAACCCCAAATCTGGCTTTGGAGTGATTTTAAAGATATTGAAATTTGAGGCAGCTAACTGGTGACCCAGGGACTCGTTAGCTTGCAAGATGACTTTGACTCATTTCGTAGAGAAACTCTTCATACTACAATTCAAAAACTTCCTGCCATTGTCCCAACCAAGCAATCTTTTACTCTCTTACAGTTTGCTGTGGCTGTACTGTGCCCTTGGATAGCTAGTAATCTAACATCATGAAGTGCATTTGGAACCCTGACCTTTACAAACTCCCATTTCTCCGATCTGATTTTTTATTTCCATTTCCTCTTTTATTTCTAGTTATAACTTGGTAGTCATGGATAAACCCATTTCTACTTTGTTTTAAAGTTTGTGTTTGTTAACATTTCTTTTCTATATTTGTTATTGATACATTCTGTTTTCTTGGGCATTAGTGTGTTGCTTTCTTCTTTTTCTGAAGGTGGAGTACCTCTACAAATTCTCCACTGACGCTATGAAATTATTTCTATTTAAACAAATTATAACCAACCTGAAGGCATCTGAATTTAACAAGGATACTTATAGCAGCTTGAACTTCAGTTCTTATTTATGTAAAATTTGGTTTTTTCCTCCATATCTGTTAGTCTGCTCCTATGTTGCTTTATCTTCCTTTTGAAACCAGGTGCCGTTCAGCTTTACTAACTTCATTCTTTCATATGTATTTTACATTTTGCCATGTAGGTCTTTCACAGCTTTGCAGCCCTAGGAGGGCATTCTCTGAGCAAGGTCCGCTCCGCCTGATCAGGAGCGCCTCTTTCTTTGCAGGTTTGCAATGTGCTGTATGGGTAGACTAGTTGGTGTGATCAAGCTACTAGAATTTTGTAGTTTAGCTTTGGAAATAAGACACCAGTTGGAAGGTGGATATGAGTATATACAAAAAAAATACCTTTTGGGTACTAAGATCCATCCCCTAATTGTGGAATTTGTTTTTACTATCCCTGGAAATCACATTTTCATTGGAATTAAGTGTTCCGGAAATCATATTTTCATGAAATTACATTTTGGTGATTGTTTTACAATATTCCTTTGAGCTTAGGAAGTGTCAAACCCAATTTCAGTTAGCTGTTTACTGCTTAATAAAAGAAAGTATAAATTCTTATGTACCACTCAAGTTTCCTCTGAAGAGGTCTTATTTCCATGGCTAAGTAGCTTTTGTTTCATAGTTCACCAATCACAAAAAAAAATAAATAAAATCCACACTTTGTTTTCTTGTGAAATTTCTATCCACACTTTGATATAAGAAATTTTATTTTCATAACAAAGACTCAGTTGAACAAGTACCACTAAAATTCTAAGAATGTACATCTCTGTCTTTATTTACATCACAGAATGAGTGATAATTGGAAAAGTATAGAATCTATGCTTATGCTCTTCTTAGCTAACTGTTGCTATTCTTTTAAATTTCCTAAATACATTTTTGTATGCAATATAAGATTACATTTGCCAGGCTGAAGTCTTAATGGGACTTGGATAAATTTACCTACTTCTTTTGTTCACAAAAAAAGTATTAATTTGGCCTTTGCTTCTTTCCATATTAAATAACGGTACTCGTTATGTCCTACATATGATCTTCAAATAAATCTCTGGGCTTGTTCAGCTTAGCAGCAGTTCTTGGTGTTGGGGGTGTGCCATGCTGTTGGAAAATAAAAGATGAATGAATGCATTGAGATGAGCATGATTTAGTTTTGATAATTAAAAGGAGTGCCACCAGTCTGAACAAAAGTTGATTTTGTACTTGACAGGCTTGCCTTTCTTTACAGTTCACAGCAACCCAATGGACATGCCTGGAAGGGAACAGAATGAAGACAGAGACAGTGGCATAGCACGCTCTGGTAATGCATTACATTTGTTTAATAAAGGGGCATTAACGTTTGGTATTGTTTCATTACTGTGTGATACAGTTTTTCAAGCCCAGTTCTTTAGTGTTTAGTATCATGTAAGAAAAGAACAGAGGTAGAAATTATTTAACAATACATATTTGATAAGTAGCTTTTCACTTTTTTCATGGCATTGTTCAGTAAAGAGGTGAGCCTAACTGAACTAGACTCAGCCAGTGAAAGTGAAAAATGCCTGCATGTTGCCACAGTGTGGAATTCTTTTGCTTTACTTCGCTTATATATTAGAAGGAAAAGTGGGAGGAGCCACTGGAAAATGGTACTGAAAGGAAAAAAGAGAAGAATATTAATAAAAGACAGTTTCTGAAGGTCACAGAAATCTTGGCAAGAAAGCAGTGGTCTGCCACTTGGTATAGTTCTGATTTCCCAAATAGATTTCAGCTATTTTCTGCAATGTGAATTCTTTCATGTAGGTTTTTTTTTTTATTATCTCAGTACTTTATTGGAACTTTGCTCAAAAAACAGTCTAGTCCACTTTGCCCACAGTGAATCTAATTGACTGATTTTAATCTCTCAAACTTTTGTGCTTTCTGTATGCATGTTGTTACAATGAAGTTCAATCACTAAATTTAAATTCCTTGATACAGCGTGTCTTTGAAGACAGAAAACATTTATCAAGATATTTCCCCTTATCCAGTAATCTTATTCGGGGGCCTTAAGACATAGTTGAAGGCAGTATTTCTTAAATTGTCCTTTCCATTTCTATATTTAGATTTTTTTTTCCCATTTGGGTAAAATTTTTAATTTTTATTGATTATGTTTAAAATTATTGTGCATTTTAATCTGTTTTCTCTGAAGCAATGAGTTTTACTAGAACAATTTGGGCCAGTTTTATAGTCATAGTTTTCTTTTAAAAGTAGGATTGTAATATTTGAATACCCCACTTGTTAAACAAATATTTAGTTAAACAAGTAATGTAAGCTGATTAATTTATTAATAACCCATACACTACTATATAGTTTCATTCTTTGTTCATCTCTGTTATATATTTGTTTTTTCTTCATCATCGTTTTAGTCAATATGTGTTCTCTTTCTTGTTCTATTTTCTGTGCTTTACATGAATTTTTTCAAATTTCTCAATATTCCTCTTATATCATTGTAACAATGTTGTTTTGATATTTTCTTAGTTTAAAAATATAAATGTGAAATTTAAGGTGACAGTCAAATCTTTATTTTTATTATGACAGTGATATTAATTCATTGAACACTTAAGCTTTCTTGCTTAAAGCATTGAAATTTTTTAAATGCCTTATGATTTTTTTTCTCTCAGTAATACATTTTTTAAAAAACAGATAAGATTTTAGAGGTTCATGAAGAATTGAAAGTTGAAGGTTCAGTAAAGTCCCTATTTTGTGATTACCTTTTATTGTTCTACTCATCAGTTAGCATGTAATTTTTTATACTCATAAACTATTAAATTTTAAATCATCAATTAAAATGGTTCTTTGTTTTTATTGTTCTAACAGCATCTCTTAGCAGTTTGCTTATCACTCCATTTCCCTCTCCAAACTCCTCGCTTACCAGAAGTTGTGCTAGCAGTTACCAGCGACGTTGGCGCCGCAGTCAGACAACCAGTTTGGAAAATGGGGTCTTTCCTAGGTGGTGAGTGAATTAATAAGCGAGGAAAAAAATGTTTATATTTCATGGCTTTTTATCTGTCTCACTTAAATTTTCCTATCTTTGGCTTTATCTTTTAAAATATATAGTTGTCAATGTATATACAGGTCTAGTTTTACTGACTCACTTTGCAGAGGTCTTTCCATATTTTCTTGTATGTGTTATTTATAATTTTTATGTGTATACTGTAGGATAGTTGAATCTATTACTATACCATAATTTATTCAACTATCCTACAGTATACACCATGTTTAAAAATTATTATGTATTTCTTAACAGTAAAACTAAGCATTTATTAGTAACTCTTTATACTTAAAAATTAATTTCTATATTCACTATTCCCATAATGTATTGAGGGTGCCTACTATATAGTTTCATTCTTTGTTCATCTTTGTTATATATTTGTTTTTTCTTCATCATCATTGTAGTCAATATGTGTTCTCTTTCTCTTGTTCTATTTTCTGTGCTTTATATAAATTTTTACAAATTTCTCAATATTCCTCTTATATCATTGTAACAATGTTGTTCTGATATTCTCTTAAACTATTCAACCATTTACCAAGTATTGGATGTTTTAAGTTGTTCCCAGGACTAAGGGTTTATTTCCCAAAATGGTGCATTAGGTCATAGGATATGATTATTTTTATGACACGTCAATTACTGTATCACTCTCTGCAGAAATTCTATTAATTTTCTTTTTTTCTTATTAATTACTGAAACTTAAATACATAATAAGAAAATAAAAGGAAACATTATAAACTTAAATATATAATAAGAAAAGAAAAAAAAGCATGTCGTATACAGCAGAATTTAAGAGAGGATTCAAAATATATAGTAATTAATTTCCTTTTCAGGAAAGCCTATGTATAATAAGTACTACATGTTGTGCTGAGAGCTGTCCGTGTCTTCTTTGCTTTCTTGTTAGTTTTCTTTTGTTCTCTCATGTACTTTTTACTTTATTCATTTTTTCCCCTTCCTCTCCTCCACCTCCCCTCCTCACCCCTAGAAGGGTACAGTTAAGTACAAATACATTTATATAGAGGTACGTATATACTTGGACATACATACACACACACACACGGGGGCATATATTTTCCCCAACAGATTCTTCTTCTGATCTTTGTTGTTATGTTTATGCGTGTCTCTTCTTTCCTGTCCCTCCTGACTCCTGTACCTTTACTTCTGTCCTCTGCCTTGCCCTCCCATTACTTAACCTAGCCCCTCTCCAAGGATCCCTCCCTTATTCTCCCATTCCCTTAAATCTAAACACCCTTCTATACTCCCCCTTGGTTCTCCTCATTTTCATTGCTATCAGTAATGTATATGTACCCATTTCTCCATAATGCTGCTATTTTAACTGGTTTTTCTTTTACCAGTTTTTGGCAATTATAAAGTAGAACCTTGAAGTTGTTTTAATTTGTATTTATCTGATAACTAGTAAGATTGAATTTTTTCAAGTAATTATTTAAATATTTGTCTTTTCATATCTTTTGACCATTTGTTCAGGGGTTAACTGCATATTTCCCTTGAACATTTGTATCAGTTCTTTATAAAATTTAGGTGTCAGGATTTTATTTATTATACTTGTGGCCCGTAATTTCCCATATGATTTTTTTTCCTAATTACATTATTTTTGTAGTGTAGGATTTTCTTATTTTATGTACTCAGATCCTTTGATAAATATTCAAATTCTTATCTCCTGTCACTTCTTGTTTAATAATCAATTACCTATTCTCAGTTTTTAAAAAATAGATTGTTCTCTCTACCTCCATAGCATGATTCTTATCTAACCCCTTCTGTCAACTCAGAGAGCTACTAGTTTAATTCATGCCCCTCTTATCTGCTTACTTTGACCAGAGTTATCAAACTCACTGTTCATGGGCCACAAAACTCCTGACTGTAGCCTGAATCAGATTAAAATGTAATTGGAAAATGTTTAACAAAATCAATAAAGATATAATAAAGTATAGATGATGTTTATTTGTGATTTTCTAAGTCAGTAGGTGACCAGCAGGGATCCATTTCTATTTGTGTTATGCCACTGACCTGAACTGTTGCAATGGCCTATCCATTACGCTCCCTAACTCTCTTCCCATTCTAGTCTATAATGCTTTCATAGTGAGTCAACTTAAGTGCAGATCTGATCACGTCACTCTCCTATTCAGTAAATTCCAGTGACACCCTGTTATCTCTAAGATAAAATATAAACTCTTGTGTTTAGCTTTCAAAGCTTTTTACAATCTGGCCCCAACCTATCTTTCCATTCTAATTGGATAGTGCTCCATCTCTCAAATTTTTATCCAACAAACTGGCCTTCTCTCTGTTCCTCAGACATGACTTTCATTGCTGTTCTTATAGACTGGCCGTTCCCCTTGTCTGGAAAGCTCTCATTTCCTCCTTTCTAGAGTCCCTGTCTTCCTTCAAGATGAAGATTGAGCACCAGGTTCTATGTGAAGCCTTTCCTCACGCTCTTCACCTGCTATTGCCCTCCCTACTATCCTACATTGTATTTAACTATTTTATACTTATCTTTTTCTGATTCTCTTTATTTTATACATATTTATGTTTAACTATTTTGTACTTCTCTTTTTCTTATTCTCTTTATTGTAAAAATACATATTTATATATGTCCTTGTTGTCTCCCCAGTTAGAATGTATGCTTCTTTTGATTGGAAGCTATTTATTATATTCATATCCCTAGCAAATAGTATGGCCCATAGTAGGCACTTAATACTTATTGAATGGTTGCTTTTATAATTCATTTTCTAAGACTGGAATTTTTATGGTATATGATATGAATTAAAGTTATATATTTATCTTTTTCCAATTTGTATCCAGTTTTCCCATTTCCTAACATTTTAAGTGATAAATCTTTACCCTAGTTTTTTATTTTCTCTAGGTTCCCTTTGTATGTTTATTTGGTTCTGTTTCTGAGATTTCTCAGCACAGTTCCTGAAACATAGTAGGTGCTTAATAAAGCCTTATAGATTGGTCACTATTCTGTTCCACTGATCTTTATTTAAATTTTGACTCAATATTTAAAAAATATTTAATGAGAATTTCTTTGTAATAGATTTTTAAAGTCTGGAAGGGCAAATTCTACCATCATTTGTTTTTCTCCTTCCAAATTGACCTTGGGCATATTTGCCTTTTGTTTTTCTGTTTTAACTTTTGTTATGATTAAACCCACCTCTACTTAGGAAAACTCAGTATTTTCATTGCCATTATAATTAAATTTATTACAGAATATTATAATTTTTACTGAATTATTTGGACTTCTTAATGACCATTGAATTTCTCACTCTCAAAGTATTTGGCTTTTCCTCTGTCACTATAGTTTTATAGTTCTTCTTATAAAAAGTCATATTTGTGACTAGGTAAGGCATAAGCTATTATTTTTAGATTGAGAGATCTCCATAATATATGATAACTGATCTGTAATTGGCAAGAAACAACAAGAAAAAAAAAAGATAAATCTAGGCTTTACCAAAAATTTGTTTTGTCAGATTGCAAATGAACCATGAAGACTAAAAGTTGTGAACCAGGATATTTAGTTTTTGAATGAGTTCTAAATTAACTAAATATCAGTTCTGCCCCAAATTTGACATTTTACATAAAATTTTTACATAAAATTTATCTGTTATAACAGTTAATAGGAAAATTTAGAGGGAGAAAATAGACAAAGAGTTGCTCACAAACGTTTTTAATTGTTTTGACTTTTTAAAAGAAAACCTTAAGATAAAATCCATTATTTAATTGCCAAGAAAATTCAATTGACATTTAAAGTAATTGCATAAACTTTTTTATAGGTCAATAGAAGAAAGCTTTAATCTGTCAGATGAAAGCTGTGGCGCAAATCCTGGAATTGTTAGGAAAAAGAAGATTGCAATTGGTGTAATTTTTTCACTTTCCAAAGATGAAGATGAAAATAGCAAATTTAATGAATTCTTTTTTTCACACTTTCCTCTCTTTGAAAGCCACATGAACAAATTGAAGAGTGCGATAGAACAAGTAAGTAGTTTTTGCATTTAGTTTTATATCTGTTTATCATTTTTTAATTTCTTACCTGCTGTGTTAGGAAGATGTTCATTTATTCATTCAACTGGAGATTTACTGAATGCCTGCCACCTTATGATATGTACAATATAGGAAACTATGGATATTTCTATATCCTGGCTTTTTGTTTTTTTAACATTTTTTAAATTTAAATTCCTTTTTTTATTGAGTTCTACATTCTCTCTTCCTAGCACCTCCCCCTTCCATTGAGAAGGAAAGCAAATATTTCATTATACATGTCATTCAAAACATATGTCCATGTTTACTATGTTGCAACCAAAAAAAAGGCAAGAAAAATGAAAGTGAAAATAAAATGCTTCAGTCTGCGCGCCAAATTCATCAGTTCTTTCTCAGAGGTAGATAGCATTGTTCACTATGAGTCTTTTATAAATGTGGTTCATTGTACTGACCAGAGTAACTAAGTCTTTCACAGTTGATCATCATTGCATTAATGCTGTTTACTCGGTACTGTATTCTGGTTCTGCTCACTTCCCTTTGCATCAGTTTATATAAGTCTTCACAGGTTTTTCTGAAACCCTCCTGTTCATCATTTCTTAGAGCAGAGTAGTACCCCCATCATAATCATATACAACTTGTTCAGCCATTCCCCAGTTGATGGACATCTCCTCAGTTTCCAGTTTTTTGCTGCCACAAAAAGAGTTGCTATATATCCTGGTTTCTAAGGAGCTGATAATATAATAGGTGAGTTATGACATAGGCATCAGTGTAAAATCAGAGAGTCATGAAGGTGTAGAATGTTAATAGTAATTCAAAAGAGAAACAGAATATTTCCATTAGAGGTAGGGGAATGAGGAGGGAAAGATTCAGAAAAGGTTTTTGAGAAGAAATAGAATTTGTACTTGACCTTAATGAATGGGTAGACTTTTGCCAGGTAGAGGAAACACTATATGAATCAAGTCACAAAAGTTTTAGGAAAATATATTGCATATTCAGAAAGACAAGTCAGCAGGCTTTATTAAGTACCAACTTTGTATATATAAAGTAAAAAAAAACCCAGTTCCAGCTCTCAAGGAACTTCACATGCTAATAGAAAACAATTGAATGCAAACAATTGTGAAGAAACAAGGGATACCTGTAGTGAATTGAAGATGATCTTAGAGAGAAGGCACTGAGATTAAGGAAGACTGGGAAAATCCTCATGCAAAAAATGGAACTTTAGCTGGAACCTGAAGGAAGCCCTGGAAACTAGGAGGCAGAAATAAGGAGGGGAGAATTCCAGGCATAGAGGAGGTTCAGTGAAAATGTGCTGAGTCAGAAAATGGAATGTCTTGTGTGAGGCCGGAGGCCAGTGTCCCTGTATCCTAGAGTACAATTAGGGGAATAAAAGTATAAGAAGAGTGGAAAGGGGAAAAGTGAAAGGAAGTTAGGAAGGGTTTTAAAAACCAAATAGTGGATTTTATACTTGGTTCTGGAGGTAATTGGGGCTATTGCAGTTTATTAAATAGGGAGCAGCAAGGTCAGACCTCTGCTATAGGAAGGTTACTGACAGCTGAGTAGAGGATGGACTGAAGTGGGGACAGACATAATGCAGGGAGACTAATCAGAAAGTAGATGAGCACCTGCACCAGGATGGTGGCAGTGTCAGAGGAGAGAAGGAGACATTTGCAGAGGTAGAATCAACAGGACTTGGACAACTGATTGGGTATGAGGAATGATAAAGAGTGAGGAGTTGAGGATGACACCTACATTGCAGGCCTTGGTGACAGAGAAAATGGTAGTGTCCTTGATAGCAATAGAGAAATTAGGAAGAAGGGAGAAGTTTGTTTTTTTGTTTGTTTTTGGGGGGGAGATAATGAATTCAGTTTTATACATTTTGAGTTTAAGATGTTTACAGGATATCCAGTTCCAGAAGTCCAGTAGGCAGACTAGAGATGGGATTCTGGATGTCCTGATAAATAGATCTGAGAATCATTTGCATACAGTAATTAGATTCATAGGAACTGAAGCGATTACCAAATGAAATAGTTTAGAAGAAGAAAAGAAGGCTTAGGACAGAAGAACCTTGAGGGACAACAGGGGTTAGTGGGTATAATTTAGATGAAGATCCAACGTAGGACCCTGATAAGGAGTGCTCAGACAGAGAGAAAGTAGTGTCATGAAAACTTAGAAGAAAGTAGCAAGAAGAGGATGATTGACGGTGTCAGAGACATCAAGAAGTATGAGAATAATTTGGCAATTAAGAGATCATTTGGTAACTTTGGAGAGTATAATTACAATGACCAAGCTTAAGGGGATGTACCTTAAAGAGATATAAGAAACTGCAGTTCCTTCATTTCTTTGAAGATGTGAAGACTATGGGTTAAACTCGAGTGATAAGTAGATTGGTTTCTCTCTTTTTTTTTTTTTAATAGGATTTGCCTCTCTGGGTAAGGGATGGGGGGAAATATATTTGAAAATGAATCTGATATAAATTTTAAAAGTCAGTAAAAATAAAATTTCCATTTGAATATCTTAGAAAAAGAAGAAAGCATTTCTCAAGATTAAGGTCATAGTGAGGAATACTTCAGTTTTTGAGTGTGCACTAGGTACATGAATGGGAATAGTAAGAGGTATTAGAGAAGTTGGAGCTGTATCAAATGTTGTTGACAGAAATTTCACTTCTGAAATGTCAAAAGCCAGTGTGAAACAATGCAAAACTGTTTCTTTTTAGTTACAGGCAAATCACTTTGGTTAACAAGGTAATTCTGTAAAACCCAAAAAGTTTCACAACAAATTCCTTTATGTTGACATTGTATGCTTTGACAGTTGCAGTGAAAGATTCAAAATGTGAAAACTTGGAACTCTTTCATAACATTCAGTGACAAGGGCAGAGTATAAAGCCACCATAAATACATGTGCCTCCTCTGTCTTTCCCTAGATAGGAAAGTTGGCGGCCTGTTCAAGGTTTTCTAAAAATAGGTGTTTGACTTAGTTCTATAGACAGGTGAGAAAGGAAATGTGTGACTTTGTTCTCCCTTTTCTCTCCCTGCTTTGACCATAGTTACTATAAAAGTAATATATTTCATGATTATTTTCAAGGCTATGAAAATGAGTCGGAGGTCAGCCGATGCCAGTCAGCGGAGTTTGGCATACAGTCGTATTGTTGATGCCTTAAGTGAATTCAGGTAAGTATTGTCTTTCTGGCTTTGTATGATATGGTGCTGTGTCTGTGTATATACAAACTCTTTTCTTGCCCTGTTATTCTTACATACTTACCTTTATATAAGTATTTTTGTAACTAGTGAACCCAATATTCAGAATGAAAATGAAGTCTTGTGGGTTAGTGGGAAACCAGTTGTGCATGGGGCACAGTGACTGACACATAGGGGGTGCTGAGTAGATGTTTACTGAATGGATGAACGAAGGAATGTATTTGAGGGCCACCAGTCATATGAGCTTGAATCCTGAGCCATCTGAGGAGAAAAATAGATTCTCCTTCTGCTTGTTAATGGCCAGATAATTAGATCTCCAGCAGAAAAGAGGTCTCTCTTTTCTTATTCTTCTCAGAAATACATTTATATCTCCAAATACCAGAGATCTCTCAGGGATATAGCATTTTGTTTCCTTTGTGTCCCCAAAGGCACTTAGATACATTTCTTCTTAGGCACATCATTAAGCTCCTCATTGATCTCCAGTGTATTCAGACTTTTGCACAGACTCATACTTAGATTCTTGCTCTGTGGTACTCAAAATTAAGAGTTTCACTTGCTCTTTTTAAAAGTTAATACAGTTAACTGAAGGAAGAATGGTAGTCACAGTTTTGCTGAGTATTGTATCTATAGCTAATAGTACCTACCCTACCTGGCCTGATTATGAGCTTTGGCTTTATATTAGAATGCTGTGGCTCAGGCTGTGGAGCTATATATTTTTTAGGAAGATGTTCTAAAAAAAATATTTCCAAAAAAAATTTTATAAACTTTTTTTAAGAATGAATATTCCACGTTGGGAATATTCATTCAAAACTTTTTAGGAAACACTACACTGGACTAAACTTGTGCGTCAAAAGAATAGGCCTCATTTTCTATAATAATCATTAACAAGAACTTAAAAATCTCTAGTCAGTAATCTATAAGTTTGTTTTAAAATAACAGTTATAAAATATCTTTTGATTAGTGACAGAAATATCATGATTAAGGATATCTGTGTATTTGGTTATGCTTTTAACTTGATTTATATCTATTAAATAAGCTACTTGTCTGAAGTCTTGTTTTGGTTTGGGTTTACTTAGATTTAGTTTTTAACCTTCAGGTTCCCTTGTGAATTTAAGTTATTCTCATAAATCTTTGCATCCTAGAAGTGTTATAAAATGTGACAGTGTTCTTTCACGTTCTCTCTCTCTCTCCACATATATACATATATACATATGTACACATATAAACATATATGTGTGTGTATACACATAACGTGAGCATTAGTTTTCCAACATATTTTAACATTATTTGTCTAGACTATATATTTCACATATTGTTTCCACCTTACTGTAATGTATTCCCTTAGACATCTTTTTTTGAACAGATTTATTTCCCTTGAAAATGTATTAAATGTACATAAGAGCAAAAATGTAAGTATTTGTGAATTCTTCTGCCATCAGCAGTTTTTAATGTAGGACATTTATGATCTGCCATCCTTTTCATTATTGTTTAATACTTCAAATTGTTTCTGACCAAATGCAGAATGCCAAGTGTTTTATTAATATTTTATTCAGATGTATTGAATTGTGAGTCTTTTGTGATGACTAAGTAGAGCTTAGGATTAGGGATTGGACCTGTGATTTAATTAGTTTAGGGAACTCATGGGTGAAGAAACTTCCTCTCCCTGTGTAGGTTAGTCAATATGTGACCCATAGGTAGCCTTAGGTACAATTTAGTGGCCTCATTTCTATTTGAGTGTGACATTGCTATATAGATTATACTATACTCCCTCTCAGTATGGAGTATGAAATAGAGAAAGCACTCCAGTCTTTGAGTATATATCATAGAACTATTGATCTCAAACCAAAAGAGTCTTCAGAGGCCATCTTATCAGTTTCTTAATTCTGCATTTGAGGAAACTGAGGTCCAGGAAGGTTTTGTTTTGCCCACCCATGGTGTCTGACAGGGGACTGAAAACCAGGGCTTCTGATTCTGAGCCAATACTTTTTCCACTGTACTATGTGGATCATCATTCCCTTATGCTGAGAAAAGAATTTATTTTTAAGATCAAGTACCTAAAGTTAACTGATGTGTCAAGATATGTTCATATCTGTGCATATGAACAGTCATTACCTACCAAATTTAGCCAAGAAAAGATCATTTCTTCTTTCTATTAGTAGCCTCTTTGTGTCCCAAGCAAACTCCCTTAGACTTATCTACTAAGTAGTAGATAAATTGTAGTCCAAATCTGTGATCTATATTAGGAGTTATGACCTGAATAGAGTTTCAACATTGAATTCTCTGGAGCAACAGAGTCATTATTCTTTCACATACTTCCTGTATTTACAAATAGAATTGTTTTAAGACAGTTTCTACATGATTCTAAGCTATGAATTCTACATAATCTATTAGGTAAAATGTTGGTGATTTTTTATTTCATCTTTTTTTTTTAATTTTGCATTTCCTATCAAATATTTGTTATTTCTTTATCTTGTTATGGCATACATAGCTGAGAAGGACCACTTTAGGCTCAAGGTAGCAAAGGTATTATATTCTTTTGGTACTGAGAGAATGCTTTGGGATTAATTCAATTTGTGATTATATTATTGCTTTCCTTTTAAGTTGTGTCTAATTTATACTTTATTCTATAATTTTAAGACTTAGAATAGTTACAAAGCTACAAAAACACTGAGATGTGCAAAATAATTTAGACACCCCTTCTCTTTCTTTCTTTTCCCATCCTCCACCTGAGAAAAGGTCAATTTTGTGGCTTGTTTTACAGCACCTGTATCCTATAGGCACATGTGTGTTACCACCTTAGCATTTCTATCTCATTATCAACTTTCCTAACTGAGAACACATCTCAAGAATTAGAGGTGAGAAGTAGAGGTGAAAACTGGTTTCAACTTGAAACATCCAGGTAGAATTTCAGAGAGATAGATTTCTGCTCAGTATATCGAGAAATATCCTAATAAGAGCCCTCCAGAGGTAGAATGGGTTGTTTTGGTGTGAGTTCTCTGTCACTTCAAAGTAAAGAGGAATGTTGTAGAAGGAATTTCTGTTTGGATATGGATTGGACTTGATGACTTTTTAAGTCTCTTTCAACTATTGAGATTCAGTGATTCTAGACCTCACAAGTACTCTTTTTAATTGTTGAAACCCTAAATTTTGTTCATTTATTCCCTTTTCTCTTTGATGCCATATGCTCTTAAAATATCAACTACTAAAACAGTTCTTCCTACATGTTTGTAAAGCCTATTCTCACAGAATTTTCAGCTTGACAGGATTAAAAATAGCATAAGAGAATAAGTTTTCTTGAAATTTTAAGTTTCCCCAAATTCTTTTAGGGTTGTCTGTCCTAGTTAAGGATATTTATTGCCTTTGATTCAGACTATAGTCAGACAACATAATTCATCTGTTTGAAATGGACGCATGTCAAGACCAATTCTCTCATAAAAGGTACATGTAGTATGGAGGTAACATTGAAAACTATGTAATTATGGTGATTTGGATAGTTTATAGACAGTTTTGCCGTGTACAACTCCGTATAAATTAAAGCACTGCATAGTTTGAAATAAAAATGTTATATACCAATGTGACATTTTGATGGGACTTCCTTGTCAATGACTTACAAATTACCTCTCTCATTAACATGATAGTATTTTTGAGGCAGGGAAAAGTTCTGATTGCTTTTAATGCATTTAAAGTTTAACTTGTTTGTGTTTAATAACAGAACAGCATAACTGAACTCACCGTAAATCTTCTAATCTTATATGAAAGGACTGTGGAATGAAGAATCTGAGTTTTTAGCTTAAAATGTTGCAGTCCTTATCGTCTCACTTATAATTTCTTTGTAGACAGACATAGGTTGAAGTAGGTCATCCCAGAAAGCGTTTAGAAAAATTCCCCTTATTTGCCTAAAAGAAAGAATCTAAACTTGTCAGTTCTGTTTCTATTTCTTGTTTACGACAGCAGAGTAGTAAATCCTTGCCCTTGGTTTCAGGACCATTATTTACATATCTGGTATTGAGGGTTCCCTTTACTGCAGTCACATGATTATTGGCTTGCTGCCAAGAGAATCTGCTTGGCTGGGAGGAAACACTATCAGTTACAGATGCAGCCAGAGTTACCAGAATAGTAAATAATGTCACAAGATCCATTTATTCCTCTCCACAAAAACATGATTTGGAATATCTTGGGCTTATGATGGAAGCAAGGTTTTATTTTTTTCTCCTTCAGCTAACCAGAGGCAAATATTTGGCCATATTTTATTATTGTAATAGAGATCATGGGTTTGCTTATGAGCTTTGTGTTTGGCTGCACCTCATAATGTGAAGCCTAAAGGCATGGCACTTTTCCCTCTTGCCTTAAATGATACTTAATTTTTTAAACTATTTTCTCTGAGGCTCTAGAAAGTGTGACCCCTTAACTGAATACCCCACATGCTTTTATGAATTCTTACAGTTTGAATTCATCTCATTTTAGCAAGCATTAAGATCCTGCCACATGAAAGGACCACTTTGGATCTCTGCCTTCAAGGGGCTTATAATCAAATCCGGGAATGTATAGCATGTAAATAAAGTAGTATGATACAAGCTGGAATGCAATGAGGACAAAAAAAAAGCAATAACAGTGAAAATTTGAGGAGGGGAAGATTACTGAACATTTTAGGGAGTAGAAATCATATAATGCTTTTTGTAGAAAGTGGTATGTAAGCTAGGTACTGAAGGAAGAAAAAATATTTCAACAAGGAAAGATAGAAGAGAGGTACATTCCCGTTCTGGGGGCTGGATTGCACCAGTGCTTAAAGGTGGGAGAGGGACCAGGATGAAAATTGCCTGTAGTCCATTTTGGCTGTAATTCTGAGAATATGAACAGAATTAGTTGGAAATAGAGCTAGAAAAGTTAGTTCAGTGGTGGGGAACCTGTGGCCTCAAGGCCACATGTGGCTCTCTATGAGTTTGACTGAATCCAAACCTCACAGAACACATTTATTAAGGGGATTTGTCCAGTGAAGTTTGGATTCAAAGGGCTGCACTTGAGGACCTAAAAGGCCACATGTGGCCTTGAGGCTGCAGGTTCCCCACCCTGGTCTAGTTGGACTGTTAAAGGCCTTAAATGCCAAACGAACGAGTTGGTTGGTTTGGGGTTTTTTTTTTTAATGCATAGTTATTATTAGGGAGCCATAGAAGGCTTTTGAATAGATTAATAGTGTGGGAAATTAGGAAGATTAACCTGGCTTTTGTATAAAAGATGAGTTGGAGGAAGAAAAAAACTAGAGGCAGGGAGACCAACTAAGGCTATTTATAATAGTCTAGGCAAGATATAATAATGACTTGGTAGAGTGGTGATAGTATAACTGAAGAGAGGTATGCCTGGAAGACACATGTATATCCACATATATCTATGTGGAGATAGGTTCAGTAGCACTTGAAAACTAATAAAATATAGGGCTGGAGAAAATGAGAAAAAGCCAAGGTTACTTCAAGGTTTTATCTTGAGGAAACTATTTCATGATTTCATCAGAAATAGAAATTCAGCAGAAAAGGATAGGTTTTAGGAGGAAGATGATTTTTTTTTATTTTTTTACCATTTAATATGGTAAGTCTAATGTGCCAGAATGAATACAAGGTGAAGATGTCCAGCAGGCACACACAAAGGCATATATATATTTACACACACCAAAGGAAAGAATGTAGCAAGAGCAGAAGGCAAAGACTGTGCCTTTGTGGAGCACCTTCAGTTAGAGGAGGGGGAGAAGAAGATAAATCAATGAAGAAGAACAATGAGTTTTCAAACAAATAAGAGGACTAGATGGAGGAATGTCACAGAAGCATGCTAAAGTAGAAAAACTCTCCCTGTCGAAGAAAGGGAGTTTAGCAGTGTCGTAGGCTATTAAAAAGTCAAGGGAGAATGAGAACTAAGAAAGGGCAATTGGATTTGGCAGTTGGTCATTGGTGACCTTTGGAGAGAACAATTTCAGGAGTGAGTTGGATGGAAGCCAAATTGTAGGGGGTTGAAAAGAGATGGTGAGTCAGTAGATCTAGCAAGGGTAAATTCCTTTAAAAAAAAAAGATTAGCAATTAAAAGAAGAAATGGAGCACTATCGCTTGAGATAGTGAGATTAAAGGGAAGGGGGTTATATTTTTTTGTTTTGTTTTGCCTTGTTTGTCTTCATGGGAAGAATCCATAAGAAAAGGAAAAGTAGAAAAGGAAATATAGAGAATGGAAACGATTGATAGATGAAGGTCCCAAAGGAGATAGAAGGGGATAGGAATTAAGGGCACAAGTGAGAAGATAACCTTGACAGTAAGAAGTAGTCTCATCTTCTGAGACTAGATAGCAGAAAAGTTAAATGAAAATTGTAGAGAGTAGATTTTAAATCAGAGAGCAGTTAGAAAAAAGGAAAGTAGTTATTCTAATTATTCATGAGAGGAAAGTGTTTAAATAAGAGCTATTCAAAATCCTTGAACTTTAGGAGAGCACAAATCATAGTATATTCCCCCTAACTGTTGCTGCCCAGGAAATCGTTGCCTAGAAGATCCCAGATTTTCATCTTTATTACTGATATTTTGGGGTATAAAAAATGGATTAAATAACATCACAAAGTCCTTTCTAGTTTGAGTAAAATCTGTTATTCAGTGTCTAGAAGTAATGATTCTGTGGACTTTGGGTAAGTGCAAAAAGTAAGGAGAATGGGCCATATCTCACAATCTGTGCAACTAACAGAGAGCAGAGGAGGAGGAGGAGGAGGAAGAAGCAGTTCTCCTAGATTATGTGTGTTGTTCAATCCAGAAGAGTACATTCATTAAGGACCCAGGAATTCATTTATGTTGAGGTTTGTATATCCTAGAGGAATAAATTTTGGCAAGGCTCATACAAAACATGTAAGTGATTATCCCTGAGACATGCCCTCAGGTCGGGACCTCGGTATTATTTCTTGAGAGCTGTCTCTAGCCCAAAGACCAGCACTTGACTTCAGTTCAGTTCAGCAGATATACATTAAACACCAACTGTGTTCAAGACTTTGTGCTAGGCATCGTGTGGATACAAGGACAAAAACAGCAGTACTTTCCCTCAAGGACCTTACATTCTCTGGGAACATTGGTGGAAAACATCTGTACAGTTAAGCATAATAGAAGGTAAATCATGGTAAAGGAAGCGTTAACAACTGAGTATATTAAGAAGAGATTTTTATAAGAGATAGCAACAGAATCACCTTAAAGGAAAACTAGGAATTTGAATATTGAGGGGATGGAGTATAGTCTGATTTGACCAGATAATAGAATTGATGAAGGGAAGTAGTATCAGGTGACACTTGAAAAAAATTGAGTGTCACCAGATTGAGAGAGTTTGAATATTGGGTACAGCAGTGTTTGAATTTTAATCAGTAGGTATTTGGGAACAACTGAAATGTTCTCAGCAAAGGAATGACAAATTTAACAGATCTTACTTATTAGGTTTAGGATGGTAGTTTTAGATACCTTCAGGACCACGAGACGGAAATCATGTGGATTGGAATTCAAGAGTGAGATTAAGCTTGTCAGATAGATTTGGAAGTTAACTGTGTCAAAATGATATGTGAATCCAGAGGAATTCAGCAAGAGGTACAAGACAGAGAGATAAGAGAAATTAGAGGTGAAGTACTTGCTGTGAAGTGCTGTGTGAGGTACAAGGAGAGGTTATTACTGGAAGGGGCAGGGAATACTAGGCACAGCTTTCAGGTCTATACCTAAGCAAGATTAATCTTTTAAATTTGTTGAACTTGGTTTATTGTTTGTGACATTGTAGTTTTACATTGTAGGAGTTAAGATTGAACATAATAAAATAAATCTTTTTTGCACATGTATCTGTAAGAATTTTGAATTTCCCTATCTAAATTTCTTTTTTAGAACAACAATTTGCAATCTTTACACAATGCCCCGGATTGGAGAACCTGTTTGGCTCACAATGATGTCTGGAATCTCAGAAAAGAACCAGCTTTGCCATCGTTTCATGAAAGAATTCACTTTTCTAATGGAAAATGCTTCCAAAAACCAGTATGGCCATTTTTTTTGTAACTACTTACATTCTTTTTAATGAACTCGACATTTCACTACTGAGCAAATGTAGAGTCTGTGAAGTAAGGGTACAAGAAAATCAAACGTAATCTTTATAATTAACATGGTTCCTTTTTATTTTGTTTAGTCCGTGCCTGCAATTTTATTAGTATAGAGAACTCCCTAGTGTGGAAACTCCCTCTACCTATAAAGACTGGCAGTGTATCTGTAATTTATTATCTTATTTCATTGCTTATGGAACTGACAGGTCAAGCACTTACTTTGCCCCTGGTCACACAGCTGCTCTTGTGTCAGGCTAGTATGTATCACAGGACTTCCTGGCTCTGGGGCTGACACTCTAACTACTACACCATACTGCCTCTCAGTCTCTCAGAAAAGAATTATTAACATAAAGAGATATAGGGTAGGAAATTGAGCCGGTTAACCATATAGCTAAGAAATGAGGCCAATCAAAGTAAATATTGACTAATTTGCATTTCAAGGACTTTTTATTTTTACTGAGGCAATTCTCAACCTTGTGTAACTCAAAAATGGTCTCTGAGAGTTGCTGTGGCCAAAAAACTCATCACCTTTCAGCCAACCTACTGAGTAGCTGCTTCAGATTTAGTTATCCAGTTACTTGGCCCAGATACTCGTTTTATTTCTGGACCATGTCTGAGGCATTTTTGACTGGTGGGGCACACCTATCAGAGCTAATATAACATTCAGGAAGTCACTCTCATGCCACAGTGTGGGGTAGAACTTGAGTGGAGGAATAGTGTATATATAATAAATTAGAATTCCACATATCTTACCATAAATATTGCTCTGGGATACCTATTACCATGCTCCAGATGGCACAGTGGATAGTGGAGGTGGAATCAGGAAGTGTCTGGCCTCAGACACTTACAAGCTGTATGACCTTGGGCAAGTCTCTTAACCCCTATTTGCCTCAGTCCCTCAACTGTAAAATGGGGACGCAGTGGAGAAGGAAATGATAAACCACTCCAGTATCTTTGCCAAGAAATCCCCATAGACAAGTCCATGGGGTCACGAAGAGTCAAACACACCGAACAACAAAACAAGACAACCAGACCTATTACTATAAATTCTGCCCACAATAACTCATGAAAAATCTTAGAATGAAAAATTTATTTAGGTCTTAGTGACTGGAACCTGTCTAATACATCCAGTTAAATAAAAACGTGTTAAGTATTATTATGTGCAAAGGCACTATGCTAGGTGCTGGGGATACAAAAGTAAAAATAATCCCTATATTCAATGAGTTTATATTCTAAATAGTATGTATTGTGTTTTCATATGTCCTTTCCTTCTTTTAACTTTTCACCAAATCCCTGGAGTCCAGATGAGTGACTGAGAAGTGATATTACTTTATAGGTATAAGAAATGATTTTGCTTAAATAGTCCATATCATTTTCAAACTCAGAATAGTATATTTCCATTAATTAGACAGTTCATTCATTAATGGCCAGTATTACTTGAACACCTGAGAGAAAGTCATGAAATTATTTTTCCTGGAGTAAAATGCTATTTGTTGTTTTTTTTTTATTGCCATAATTACATCTGTTAATATTCAACTTCTTTTTAAGGGTTATTTTCTATTCTCCCAAGGAATAAAAAGTTATTCCTTTAATTTTTTTTTATGTTACCTTTATAGACCAACTGACAGGCATATTTTCTCCCTTCTTTTTACCTGTTTCCTTTTATAGCAAGGTGTCAAATTTTCTTCCTCTTGCATCAGTCCCCCCTTAAAATTTCTGTAAAACCTCATGTAACACAAAGTCCTGTAGATGCCTAGTGATTAGATACATTACCTACATTAAGAGTAATACCAACAATATTGAGAAGGCTTTATTAATATGCACCATAGTATATGTTCAGTCAAGTGGGTGATCCTTTTCACTAAACATGAGAATTTTGTTATCAAGTGTTCATTCTTAACTCTACCATTAGAATTAAAAGTATTTCTAAAGTTTGTATAGTTCTTTAACCCCATCAGAAAGCCTCCAAATAAAAACTGCAATTCCATTTTTTTTTCATAAAATTTGTTTCAGTATGACCTACAAACCCACAGCATTCAGTCAGTTGAATTTCCACAATGCAAGCTCCCCAAAACAGTCAAGCAAAACAACACAGAAGGGTGATTGCAATTTACTATACATGTAGTATTACACTTCGGTATTTTTCTTAAAAGGATCAATATGTCCTTCCTTTGTAAGCTACTACTAATGTTGTCCATTTTAGGTTTGGATTTTGTTGCTATTTAAAATTGCTTTTTATAGTTTGAAGTGTGTATATTCTCTTGGTTCTGCTTTAATCATCCTACTTCACTTCATAGTTATTTGAATTCTTATCCTTCGTTTCTTATGTTACAGCAGTGTTCCATTACATTCATGTACCACAATACTTTTGTCCATCCCTTAGTTGTTGGACACAAAATTTATTTCCTTTTTTTTCTGTTAACAAATAGTGATGCTATGAATATTTCCTTATACTTTGATCTTTTCTTCCTGTTAGTAACTTCCTAGAGATATAAACCCAGTACTAAATTTCTGGCTCAAAGGCTATGAACAGTATTTGAACTTTTCTTGCATAATTTTGAATTGTTATCCATAATAGTTGGACCATTTCAGAGCCTCACCAGCACTCCCTGTATTCTCACATCAACATCAAAATTTTCTTTGCTATTTTGATGGTGTGAGGTAATATCCTGTGGTTATTTTATTAACATTGTCTGATTGCTAATGAGTTGAAGCACCTTTTTTTAGATTGTATGGGATAGTTTGTATAAAACTACTGCTCTTAAATGTGCTTCAAGAGTCAATATCTCAGGAAATCCTTTTGCATAGTAAGTAGTCTAGTGCATGATTATTGTTGTGATTGAAATTAAGGTAAACAAACACAAAGTTCCAAAAATGTTCAATTTATTGGTAAGGGTAGCAGTTAACAATAAAAGGGGTCTCTCAGCTAGACAAAAAGACCATGAAGTGGGGCTTACTAGCTTTCATATAGTTTTGGGAAAAGAGAAGAAGTGAATACATCACAGATGGAAAATACTGTGATTATTTACAAAGTCTGAAGTGTCATAGATGATGGAAAACATATGATTGGATAGAAGTCTGGAATTCAGGGCTTTCAACAACCTTTCCTTCCATCTTGTTGCTATGGGAAGCTCATTGGTCATGGCCCCCTGCATGGCTAGTTAGTGTCCACAGCATTAACAGACCAGACGGCCAGTGTCGCTGAGATAACAGACTTCCTAACACTAGCAAGGCTTGTTAGCAAGATAACAGATCTCCCTTAATACATAGGTAGTAAGATGTGTAGAGATAGGTATATATTTCTTTGAATTAAGGTGATTTGTAGGTCAGCTAAACTTTTAGACTTAGAGAAGAAAACTGGACTTCTGAACTTAACTGAATGACAAAACTGACAGGCAATTTTACAATATGTTGGTGGTGTTATAGAACAGAATCAGTTACAAAATGGAAACAGAATCAATTTGATTTTCTTACTATCACTGCTCCCTTAGCACCTTGTCTTCAGCCTCCCTTCATTACACTTTTTTTTAAACCTTAAGCCAACAAAAGGTTTGCTAAAAGAAATCTTCACCTTCTGAATGACATGTATTATTCTTTAATAACATAGGTTCAGTAAGACTACATGCTTAGCACATTTTCAGCATCAGTTGAGCACATATATTTATTTTAAGGTAGTCTGTAGTATGAAATTGAATTGGCTGGCTTATAAGAGCATTAAAATGAAAAAAAATCTCATCTTATAATTTTACCCCCTATCTTGAGTGAAAGAAAACACATAGCCCTTTCTACTAACTTGCCCCCCAAAAGTAAAGGAACCCATTAGCACCATATATGATGTACTTGTTTGGAAACAATATTTACTCACTCTACCAGAGATGGTAAAGTTGAATTTCAACACTTCTTAGTCTTAAAAAATGAAGATAAAAGCTTCTTCTGAGATCTATTTAATGCATTAGGATAGTAAATGCTGGGCATCTAGATGGCTCAATGGATAGAACATTGGGCCTGGAGTCAGGAAGACCCCTGAGTTCACATCCATCCTGGCTGTGTGACCTTGAGCAAGTTACTTAAGCTCTGTTTGCCTTAATCCACTGGAGAAGAAAATGGCAAACCACTCAAGTATCTTTTTCCCAGAAAATCCCAGGGACAGTATGGTCCACAAGATCACAAAGATTTGTACACAACTGAATGTCTGAACAGCAGTAAATGCTGCTGTGGACCTGACAAGGTTACTCTGTCTCTAGAAGTACCTGCTTCTCTACACCAGAAACTTCTGCACCCTGTGTCAGAGAAAGAGCAAACTTGGCATTGAAGAAGCTCCTCTTCCTCCACTGTCAGAGAAAAGTCACTGAACCCGATGGTGCAGGTGGAGGTGGAAGAGATGTTTTAAAAGAATAGAAGGGAATATACCAGACCTGTTCTTCCCCAAGTAGCAGTTATTTAACTCTGATGGCGCCTAACTTGTCATGTATGTCATTTCCTCCCCAGGGTAGGCAAACTGATAGACCACGTCAACAGGACAATATAGCCACACTCACTAGGCAAAAAGTAGCAAAATTAATCAGTAAGAATATATTAAACATATATATGCTATATGCCAGATAGGTACTAGGTGCTGGGTATACAAATCCAAAAAATAAAACAACAATCCTTACAAGGAATTTACATTCTGATGGAGGAGACAAGTATGTATGTAAGTATATACAATATAGATGTGAATAAATATGAAGTCATTAAATAAAAGGAACTTTAAGGACAGATAATTAGAGGGACTCACAGGAAAGGCTTCATGTAGACAATTGTACTTTTGCTATGCTTTAAAGGAAGCACAATTTTCTTTGAGAAGGCTGGAGGTAGAGGTAAAGAGGGAATACATTCTAGGTATGTGGTTCCTCCCATCATAACAGAAATAGAAGATGGAATGTCATGTATGAGAAACAGAGAAGGCCAGTTTGGCAGCTCATATAGTGTGGTAGGAAGAACAGTATCCACGAGGCTGGAAAGAAAGGTTGGGAGCCAGATTGTAAAGGGGCTTCAAAGCTAAACAGAAGAGTTTATATTTTATCCTGAACACATTCTCAATTTCAATATCTCTTGAAAATACTTGCAACCCCACAGCATATTTTAAGGTAATATCTAACAGGAGTGCTGTATCTGAAGGATCTCTTTTGTAGCTGCTAACTAATTCTGTATGATATTTATTTATAACCTTTCTTTATATTCATAATCTTTATTCTTTATATCTATACTTTACCTATGGCCAGAGGACATAGAATGACACATTGATTTTTGCCTTTCAGATTCTTACCAGCTCTCCTTACAGCAGTCCTGACCAATCATCTTGCCTGGGTCCCAACAGTCATGCCTAATGGACAACCACCTATAAAAATATTTTTAGAAAAACATTCCTCTCAGAGTGTGGACATGCTGGCAAAGACTCATCCCTATAACCCACTGTGGGCACAACTAGGTATGTGTTCAGAGAAGCTTGACGCGGTGCCATAATTATATGTACATCTTTTTGATCATTTCATAGCAGAAACATTTGACTTAACATTTATTATGTTTCTATAATGTGCCAGGCACTGTGCTACATAGTAGGCATGCAAAAACAAAAACAAAAAAATGGCATAGTACCTGCCTTCAGAAAACTTAAAATCTAATAGAAGGGATATGACATGTACACCAGAAGGTAGTAGAATGTGATGGGAACAAAGGATAAATCACTTTCAGCTATGGAAATCAGAGAAATGTTTCATTGAGAAGATAGCCCTTAAATTGAGCCTTGAAGGAAGAGAATGATTTCTGCAGGGAGACAGGAGATACACATGCATTATGAGCATGGCCAATGACATACAAGTGCATGGATATGGGAAATGGAACCAGGGAACAGTTAGTTCAGTTTGACTGAATATCTGAAGTGGACTGGATCATCTAGTCCTACTCCTTCATTTTATTGATGTGGAAAATGAGGCCCAAGACATTGAACTAATTTGTCCTAAATTATACAGCTAGCAAGTAGCAGAACCTGATTTGACTCCAAGCCCTTTAGCTCCAAATCCATTGTTCTTTCTACTATGCTGTATTCTAGATTAGGGGCAGATTATGGAGGGCAAGGTAAGAAGTTTATATTTTATCCTATAAGAAATGGAATCAAGGTTTTTGAGCAAGATAAAATATGTACATTAGGAAGGATATTTTTGCAGATTGTGAAGGGAGGGAGAAAGTGATAAGGACTTGAACTAAGGTGGCAGTTGTGTGAATGAAGAGGAAGGAGATAAATGGAAGGGATAGTGTAGATATAGAATCACAAAATGTGATAAGTGATTCGTGATTAGAAAGAGGAAAGAGTTAAAAATGACTTGAAAGTTTTAGTCCTGATAGACTGATAGAGTAGTGGTGCCATCAACAGAAACAGAGGTGTTAGTGGAAAAAGTCCAGTTTGTGGCAGGGAGGTGATGAGTTTGGCATATGTTGATTTTAAGAAATCAGTTGAATTCAAGTAGAGATATTTGTGTATAGTTGAAAATAAGGGAACTAGAGCACAGGAAAGAGATGAGGGTTTAAGATAAAGAATCTCTGAGCCATTAATGCCCAAACAAAAGTGCTGTTCTAAGTCTGTATCCTCCTTCTCTTTGCCCTTCTCCATCTGTCCCCCTTAAAGGGGAAACCCTTTAAGCTGCCTGTTTCTACTGACCCAGTGTACATTTGGTTCCATTGGTTATTATCACTTGTATACACAATATGTAATGAGCTAAAGAAAAAAAAAACCATACTAAAAAAGCTGCAAAAGAGAAGAGAGAATGCTAATTAAAACCATCCACCACTACATTTCATTTTATCCCATTAAGGGTTCTTTTCCTTTTCAAACATGTTTCTTTATAATTTTTTATAAATGTATAATCTGTCAATTTGCAGAATCCCTATATGTCAGAATTAAATCCATGGTTTTGTTGGAGTCAGCTACCTTATTGTGTCTTTATGTCTTGTTATGTGTTTTCCATTACTGTGGTCAAATATGAGCTATGATACCTATGCAGCACAACTGTGGAAAGCTATTAAAGAGGCCCAGATGCTCTACTTTTACTTTTGGTGGTAGGATTTTCATGGTTACCTAGGTTCAGCATGGAACCAAAACTTAAGAGAGTCCAACTACCTGAACTCAGCTGCCTTCTTTCATTGCTACTTCTTTAATTAGCATGTCTCCCTATTTCTGACCCAGTCGAGCATGAGGAATTAGGTAAAAGCCTTGTGATCTTAGGAGAGACTATACTTGGAGGTAAATTGAGAACCAGTAGCTTTCTGTTTGTTGGGGACTTGGGCTTAGGAAAAAGATGGACACTAAAGATAGGAATTTCAGAGTCATCAGAAATCTTGAGAGATTTTTGGGCCAGCCAGGTAAAGAGAATTAGTTCATCCTTGCGTTTTTTTTGTCACTTCAGAGTTGGAGCATCTGTGTGGCTGATCTGCAACAGTTCTGTCACCTGGGGTCTTCTCCATGAAATTAAGACCAGTTCCCTAAATTTTGACTTAGAGAACCACTTATTTGCCATTTTTAAAAGCCTCTGGTAAATGATCAGTCAAAAATTTGACTTAAATACCATAAAATTGGTAACTTAAAAACTAATTTGGTTAACTTAGTACTGATACTGCTATAGCCATATTGTGAAAGTAAAGAAATGCTTCTTAACTGATTCTTCCATTGCAGGAGACTTATATGGAGCAATTGGCTCTCCAGTAAGATTAGCAAGGACAGTAGTGGTTGGCAAAAGACAAGACATGGTCCAGAGGCTGCTTTATTTTCTCACCTATTTTATAAGATGCTCTGAACTTCAGGAGACCCATCTCTTAGAAAATGGAGAAGATGAAGCCATAGTCATGCCAGGAACAATTATTACCACAACCTTAGAAAAAGGGGAAGTTGAGGAATCTGAGTATGTGCTTATCACAATGCACAGGAACAAAAGCAGTTTGCTCTTTAGAGATTCAGAAGAAACAGGGGCTCCTCATTGTGACTGTAAACATTGCAAATGCCCATTTGTTGTACAAAATATAGAGAGTGTTTCACAAGACAGAAATGTTCAAGGTACTTCTCAGCAACTGGTGGAAACTTCTTCAGATGAGTGCAGGATAATTTCTCCTTCTGGCTGCCAAGAAAATGCTGTTGACATTAAGCAGTGCAGAGATAAATTGCGAACTTGCCTTGACACCAAGTTAGAGACCGTAGTTTGCACAGGATCTGCTCCAATAGACAAATGTGTGTTGGCAGACTCGGGACTGGAGCCAGCAATAGAAACCTGGAGAAGTGAGGAATCACTGGACTCAGGCAGCCAGACAGGCAAAGGGATGAGATCAACAGGCATAGCTGTGGAAAAGAAACCCCCAGATAAGCTCATGCCTACCACATTTTCTTGTGATGCTTCACAAACAAAGGTCACTTTCCTAATTGGGGATTCCATGTCACCTGATTCAGACACAGAAATCAGAAGTCAGGCTGTTGTGGATCAAATCATAAGGCATCACATCAAACCAACAAAGGAGAAAAGGATGGCTGTTGCTGAGCATCATGAAACTAAGCTTGCAGTTGAGGACCAAATCAGGGATCCTGGAGCCCATGAAATGTTTCCCAGAGTTGCTAGTGCACTTCCAAATTGGAATCATTCAAATCTGGAGAACATGAGTTTATTTGATGAATATTTTAATGATGACTCAATTGAAACCAGGACTATTGATGATGTTCCAATTAAAACAAGCACAGACATTTTAGAACACCAGAGCAATATATTAGATTTCTCTAAAAGACTGTGTACCAAGAATAACAAACAGTCCAGTGAATTTTGTACATTTATGGAATCTGTGCACCAGGATTCATGTAAAACCTGCTTTCCTAAGCAGGACCAAAGAGATATAAAGTCTATTCATGTCCCCCATGGGGACAAAGAAAACTCAGAGAGAAAAATTGCTGTAGGAAATGAATGGGACATTCCAAGAAATGAAAGTTCAGATAGTGCCCTTGGTGACAGTGAGAGTGAAGATGCTGGTCATGATATGACCAGACAGGGCAGTAACTATTTTGGAGGAGACCGAGAAGACTGGGCAGAAGAGGATGAAATACCCTTTCCTGGGTAAGTGAGAAACTTTTAATGTCAAAATCCTATAAAATGTTGCAGATAGTACAAAATGTCTTCTTTTGTAAAACTTGTAGCCACAAATACTTATGGAGTGATTGGCATGCAGAATATATTGTATAGTGTTGTGTAGAAAACAGTAGAAAGCAGCTTTTTGGGCCCCCTAAAAAAAGCTTCCTAGAAGTGGCAGAGTAAGAATGATATTGTACCAGAGCTATTGGATATACACTATGCTGATGTTATGGGGTAGAATCAATGAGTAGCACAAGAATATGACTAGAGAGTAAAGTAGATTGTAACCTAACATTTAACATTTTAATAGTGCTTTTACAGTTTACAAACACTTTTCTCAAAACAATCCTGTGATATTAGGTAGGTTGGAATATTTTTAGGCCTCTTCCCCCCCTTTTTTTTTCTTTTTAGAGGGGCAAAAGCAGGGCAATTGGGGTAAAGTGACTCACTCAAGGTCACATGGCTAGTAAGTATTAAGTATCTGAGGCCAAATTTGAACTCAGATCCTCCTGGCTCCAGGGCCGATGCTCTTTTCACTGCACCACTTAGCCGCCCATAGGCCCCGTTTTAAAGATAGAGTAACTGAGGCTTATTGCCGTAAGTGAAGTGGAAGAGCCAGGACTTAACTTCGAGTCTTCTGACTCTAGATCTAGTGCTTTTCCTACTGCCTCTCAGCCTGCCAGGAAATAGATTGTTGGTTCATGACTAAAAATAGGTGTGACTGAGGCCAGCAGCTAGAAAGGCTGTTTCAGGTCAGAGGCAGGAGGAAAACAAAGATTGAGAAGAGAAGAAAGAAGCTGTTGGAATTCAGAATTTTTAGCTTCCTGATACTGGCCATTCCATTCAGTTGAGCATGTTAGAAATGTGTGACAGTTGCCAGTAAAGTGCAATTTGTGTGATGTAATAAAATGATTTAAGACAGAAGATCTAGGTTTAAGTCTTGGCTCTGCCCTTTTTTGTCCATGTGACCCCTTTGAATCCTTCACCACTTCTATTGTAGGTGTTGTAAAGATCAAATAGGATAATAAATGTTTAAGACATTTTGTAAACCTTAAAGCGCTATACATACATAAGCTACTATTACAGTATTCAAAGAAACTCATACTAATGTTTACCAGTTATATATTAAAGCAGTCCAAACACTTCTTCCTTGTGGCCCCAGTGAGTCCATAAACTATACTTGAAATGGTGATCATTTTGCTTTAATGAATATATACAGACAGATAGACATACGTATGTACATACACACACAGGTATACATATTATATATCATGAAAAATGATGGTGTTGAAAAACAAGGACTAGTAAAACTTTAGTTTTTGTTTAACTGTAAAATGTGTGTAATATTCCTAATTAGACATGCCTGTTTTGGACCTTTCTTTCAGGTCAAAATTAATTGAAGTGAGCTCTGTCAAGCCCAGCATTGCCAATTTTGGAAGGTCCTTGCTAGGTAGCTACTGTTCATCTTATGTACCTGATTTTGTTTTGCAAGGAATAGGAAATGATGAGAAACTCCGGCAGTGTTTAGTATCAGACCTGTCCCATGCTGTGCAGGTAACTTATTATACTCAAAATATCCAAATAAAGCAAATGTTATTTTTCAGTCACATTATCTAACAGAAGCAAAAATTATGTGAAAGGTCTTACCTCAGATGAGACTTTTATAGAATACCTGAAACTATGAACTTTTTAAATCTTCTGTAAAATTTGAGTGGAGAAAAACTGGCTGGCAACATTAATGAGAGAATGAGTGTGAATGGACTAGATCTTGCCAGTTATTCATCAGAAAACTGAACTGCTGATTATAGAATAAGGAAGATTAGTCATTGTCTTCTACTGTACTTTAAGGAAAGATTTCTACAGTGTTCTAATCAGATCAACACTATGAGAAAGGGAGGAAGAGGAATGCAAATGAGGAATTTGAAGCTTCCCAAGGTGAAATGGCTTCAAACAGCCTGTATGTGTCCAGGAGCGCGAAAGCCCAGTTCTTTTGCTCCCAAGTCCAGAACTATTTACAGTGCACAATGCCTTTTTAAAAAATAGAAACATACAAATCTACATCAGCAAGTTTAAATAGAAAGGCTATTTTAATCCTTGAAGTTATTTAATGAATCACATCAAAAATTCAGTGGGTTCTTCCTATTGGGCTATGCACTTTATAGTAAAGGAAAATTCCTAAGACCTGGTATCAAACTCAAATAGAAACAGATTCCTATGGGTTGCATATTGACTTAGAATGCCATAAATTTACCATTTTCCGTATTGTATTGTATTTTTGTTGTTTTGTTAGACATTTCTCAGTTACATTATAATCTGGATCCTTTTCCAGCCAGGGCTATGAGTTTGACACCTCTGAGACTATAATTTAGCCCCATTGCTGTTTTAATAGAACTTTTGGAATCTGATCAGAAAAACTTATTGGATCAAAATTTTCCTGAGTGGGAAAGAAATCTCAGTTGCTCTATGAATAATAGAGTCAGTCTTCAGCACTTTCTTTTGGCAACAATGAAGGTGAATCTAAGTTTGATAGAGAGCTCCCTCTCCTGGTTCCTCAGTACATTCAGGTACCATTTTCAAAGCAGTACAGCTGTCACTATTAACATACTGTACTCCGTAAACTAAATCAGACCCATTTTTATTTGGGTAAATACATAGTCATGTGCTTATGGTATGTTCAAAAGTTACTAGAAAGTATTTTTTAAAAGATTGGGGGCAACATTCAGTGTGAGGAAAGAAATGATTATTGCTCTTTTAGTTTTGTTGGAATTTTCACTACATATAGGGATTCCTACATGGCTCAAAGTTTTGAATTAAAACTTGGGAATTTATGCTTGCAGTATAAATTTGTTTTTCACAGTTGATTTCCTTTCTTGGTCCTAAGTCAAATTAATTTGCTTCTGTTTACCAGAAACGTCTTTTATGGAATTTGACTTCAAGTTTTGGGTTTTTTTTTTAAGTGTTAGCCGCATATCTTCTGAATATTAAGCTTTGAGGATCATCCCCTACAGTTAATGACCATTGGAACAAAATAATGTTTCATAAAAATGACCCACATATAACTATCATATTGATATTTCTTGTTTTGGGGTGTCAATGCCTGGGACGTTAAAAGAATTAATTTATCAAGGTTCCCACCTTTTTTCTTAAAGGTGTTCTTCTGTCTAGTAACAATCTCTTATTTCATTTGGATATTTTAGTAACATTTATCCTTCTGTTTCCATTAAAAATACAGTAATTCTGGCTTAATCCTAGAGAAGTTTCCATCAAGATTGATTTTCACTTATGCTTTTTCTCTCACACATTGACAAGGGGGTATTTTGTCCCCTATTTAAAATTGAAAATTTGACATCGTTTTAAAAGTGTCCAGAATCTCCACAACAATGGGAAATATCTTTGTCTTGAATGAGTACTGACTCTGAAAATGTGCCAGAACCTGCTATCAGCAGCCCTCCTGAAGAGAACTCTAGAGAAGATAGGGGAGATACACTTCCTCTTGATATTAAGTACCTCCCAGCAGAACAGTTAGTCTGGAGTATTCAGCCCAAAGCATTTTGGTTGCCTTTGTTAGTCATCTTTCATTTTATAGCATTTTCATGATGTGCTTTCATATAGTGGCACGAGAAAGAGCCATTATTATTCTCTATTTAACAGTGAAAGTTAAATTTGTAACATGTCCTACATACTTTTGATTAAAGGATGGATCTATTGAAAGATTCCATGAAGACTTTTTATGATAGACTTGTCAGAAAATTTGGCATATTGAGTTACTTACAATAAACTATTGGTTCCAAAAAAATTTTTATGTAAGGATCCCTTAGTAGTAACTAAATGAATATAGCTGATTTCTTTTTCTCTGGAGTTTCTCTTCCACTCATTTCACTATAATTGTCCATGGGGGTGTCTTATCGTTTTATGAATTTTTGTTTGTTTCTAGCATCCAGTGTTGGATGAACCCATAGCAGAAGCTGTTTGTATTATTGCAGACATGGATAAGTGGACTGTACAAGTAGCCAGTAGCCAGAGACGAATAACAGATAATAAGCTGGGAAAGGAAGTTTTAGTTTCTAGTCTTGTCTCCAATTTGCTTCATTCCACTCTACAGCTTTACAAGCATAATTTATCTCCAAATTTTGTAAGTATGAAGGTTTAACTTAGCCTTAATAATTACATTTTTGAGCTTGCCAGAGATAAGAGTTTGGAAACTTTTTTCATGCTTTGTTTTACTCTTTCTCTTTGGCCATACCGTAGTGTGTCATGCACCTAGAAGATCGGCTGCAGGAACTCTACTTCAAAAGCAAAATGCTCTCTGAGTATCTGAAGGGACAGATGCGAGTCCACGTCAAAGAGCTAGGCCTGGTGCTAGGGTATGTTCACAGAATTCACAGACACCAATTTATGTGGGTTTGCTTTCTTCCTTCACTTATTTCTTTTCTTTGGGGTGAGATAAGCACTTGAAAGGGGTGGGAGTGGGAGACGGGAGCTGGGCTTGGGGGAGAGGGGAGTGGTAATAATAGAGTGGTCAGGACCTGTCATCTCTTTGGTGTAGGGACCTGCTAGGGAGGACACTGGCTTTGCCAACACTGATCTGAAAATAGACTGCAGAGTGGAGTCTCTGAATGGTCAAATGCTTGTCCCACAGTGTGTCAGGAGCCGCATGTGAGCTGGTTTTCTCGACTCTGAAACTCCCTCTCCATCCACTCTGCCACACTGACCTTTAAGAGAAGCACTTAGAGCAGTGGTTCTCAACCTTCCCAGTGCTGTGACCCTTTAATACTCGTGTGTGGGCAGACCTGCTTGGAGACAGAGAGAGGAGCGGTGTCCCGGTTCCTAAGACCATCAGAAATATGTGTTTTCCCATGGTCTTAGGCAACCCCTGTGACCCCCGTGAAAGGGTCGTTCGACCCCCGTGAAAGGGTCGTTCGACCCCCAGAGAGGCCGCGGCCCACAGGTTGAGAACCGCTGGCTTAGATGGTGATAAGAACAGGGGTAGGTACTGGATCTGTGTTTTCATTGATATGGGGAACTCAAAGATGAGGAAACCCCTAAGGTCAGTGCAGATGAGCATCCTGTGTGTCATGTATGATCTTACAGAGTTGCTTAGAGAGCAGTGACTACTGTCAAACAGCCATTATGTGTTAGAGGCAGGACATGAATTCAGGCTTTCTTGCTTCTAAGACCAGCTCTCCATCTACTTTGCTGTACTATGATCTCCATGTGTTCAATTTAATATGTGGTTGAATTGAGCTGAATCCTTGTTTGATTAATCAGTCTTTCTGTACTTTATTGCTCAGGTCCCTACCACTCTCTCTATTCAGTGGAGTTGTCTTTCACTATACCTGAAGGTTATGCTTTGGTATCATTAAACCTTATTGTCTACAGCATAAAGTTATATTCCTAATCACCTCTGCTGCCTTGAACATTGTTGGCCCTCATGTTTTCATTCTAGGTTGAAAACATGGTTAGAGAATTGTGAAGTATTAAATAAAATCTTAGCTTCAAGAATAAGTTACTTTCTGAGGCCTCACAAGAGACCTTTCCTTGCCACAGACACACTTGTATCAGTTATAGAACTCAGAACAGAAAAGGTCTCCTGGGTCTTACATCTAGTTTCTTAGATTTCAAAATGAATAAACTAGAGATGAATGATCAGTTATCACCAAATCGTTTTATCCTTCTAATTCTATGTTCTCTCTGATTTAATTTCCCTCCTTGTTAACATACTTTAATGGCCTGAGATCCTGATTATCTCTTGCAATGTGCTGTTTCTTATCCTAATACATCAGGTCTCAGTTCATAAGTATTGTTAGTCCTTAGATAATTTCTGAGGCAGTATATTGAGCACAATTTCTTCATCATGTGCATAGATAGATAGATAGATAGATACATACATACATACATACATACAAACAATAGATATTATGCAGAATAACACATAATAATAGGGTGTTATTCTCAATTTTAAAGGGAAACTATGATATTTTTCCTTTTGTTTTAGGATTGAATCCAGTGACCTCCCTCTTCTGGCAGCTGTAGCTAGCACTCACTCTCCATATGTTGCCCAGATTCTCCTTTGAAATGCCTGCAAGCTAAGACATTAACTTGGATAAACTTAAGTGGAAGAAAAAGGAGGCAGGCACAAAAGGTGTATGTTTGTGCCGACTTCTCCCTGAGGCATTGGAATTGAATGATCCCCTGGTGCAGCTGACTGGGACTCCTGGATTGCACATTCTACAAACATCTTATGACTTTTTTGATTTAGTTATTTGTTATAAAAATTGAACATGAAACAGGATAAATAATAGTGAAAAGAGGGAGTCTGGAACAAACTAATGGAGTTTTCTATAAAAGGTGATCACAGTATACAGTTTAAAAAGTCCAGATATTCAGATGATCACTGTAATATACCCACAACTTAAACAGATTGAAATATGAGGTTGTAGCAGCTGCCTTGTGATTCATTATTCGGTAGTGCAGATGTCAAAGTTCATTTTTAAATCTAAACTCTTAAGGTACACCAATTTGAAGCATCTTGTAAATTTTCTTTAAGAGAATAGCTAACTTTGAGCTATCTCTCAAAATACTTCTTTATGTCATAGAACTCAGAAAAACATGTGAGTCTGTGTATATCATATGCACAAGTGTACATATAAATATCTCTTGGTTTCTTGAAAGGACTGGGGAAGATGACACTTCAAATTAGTAAATGTAACCTTTATTTCTTGTGTTTTAACTAATATTGTCTGTAAAGTCGACATCTTGCTTTACAGTGCTACTTTTGTTTCACACTTTAAAAAAGAGAGACGAAGCCAACATTTTATCTTTAAAACTGAAGAGTATAGGTTCCCAAAATAGCAAGAGTATATAACTTGGTACCTTTTTGTTTTGTTAGTAAGTACAGGCTCTTTCTGCTTCCCCATATCCATAGCTAGTTAGAAAATGGTATGAAAAGAGATCAAATGCACCAAAGCATTGGCAGAAGTAAAGCTGTAATCTTTTAAAAT
This sequence comes from Pseudochirops cupreus, assembly GCA_028627135.1. Classification (NCBI taxonomy): domain Eukaryota; kingdom Metazoa; phylum Chordata; class Mammalia; order Diprotodontia; family Pseudocheiridae; genus Pseudochirops; species Pseudochirops cupreus. The sequence goes on from CM053581.1 coordinate 329,947,267, forward strand.
GCTCAGGTAAAAAGGATTTTCTCTTTTCATATCAACTCAACAAATAATTTAATTTTTATTGTGCTATAGTGGTATTCATCCATAGCTCTTAAAGTCATTCTGGGTTTCCCAAGATTTCAATTATTCAGTTGTCATGTCTCTTGTATATACTGTAGATGTGTTACGTATAAGAAAAGATAATATGGAACCAAACTCTTGTATGTAATGTAAATAGAGTAGGTGGGTGGATAAAATTTCCAACATGCTCTACTACCTCAGTTTAATTGAATACTACATTGTAGTCTTTTCTTTGCTTGTCTAACCTAAGCATCGTCAAAGGTGTGGTTGAAGTTGGTTAATGTTTTTTCTCTACAACATTTGCTATAGTTAATTGCTTATTTAAACAATCTTGAGCCATCCTGGCTTACTAATTTACTAAATATATCAGTTGTCTAATCAGTTCATTCATGCTTTTCATATCCATCTTGCTCCCTATTTTGCAAAATGTGGTGATGTTGTGATTGACAAAGTTTTTTTACTGTAAGTTTATTTAGCATATTTTGCCTTGGATCTTTTATGTATGATAGAGATATTCAGTTAAACTAAGAAAATAATCTGTTTTGATGGCATTAGAGTGCCTAATTGGTTGCTAGGCTAGGTGCTTACCTAGCTAATATGACTGGAAACCCTCTCCTCATCCGCTTGAAAACCCTTGGATGTCAGTTGATAAAATGACATTGGAGCAAAAATTCTTTTACTTTTGGCTCCCTTTTCTTATTACATCTGTTAACTGAATTCTATTCTCCAGTGCATGTTGGAAAACTTTGACTGGACTCAGACTGGTTTGCTGGAATTCAGAATATGGAAAAGAAATGCAGTTGTGGACTTGGTATATATTTTCCCCCTTTTGGTGACAGTTTTTATTGTGGCGCTAAAAGACACACCAGATAGATTAGTATTTTGTTTCTGAATTCTTAACAGAAATGAACCAATCCATATACTTTGAACCTCAGGAATTTGAGTACCTGGGAAATTTGTTGCTGAAGTAAAAAAATGGATGGCCCACATTCTTCTACTTACTTCCTGAAAAGGGAAGTTTTGCTGGAGAAAAAGGCTTCCAGTCCTTTTTGGTCCCCTCAGATATCTAAATATAGTAACTGAATGTTCTGTAAACTCTTATTACCTAGTCCTAATTCTTCTTTCCTTACCAAAAGCTGAAGAGCTCAGCTTTCTGCTCATTGGAGGATGTCAAGATACTTCCCTTTCTGCTTGCAATGTGACCACTTTGATGAATGTGGGAAAGATTTTTAGCCTGTCAGAAATTTTATGGTACATGTGAAACATGGTACATACAGAAATTTGTTTGCCATAACAAATGAAAAAGGGATCTTTAACACATAGTATTATTGACTTAAATTTTTTTCTTTTTGTATATAAATTAATCTTTTTTTGATTTTAGATACTCTCCTCCTTTATGAAAATGTCTTAATGTTAAGGATGAAAATGTTAAGTGCACTAAACATGTACTCAAACAGATTTATTTTTGTTCCAATCAACAAACACTGGGATGCTCAACATAAAAAGTGAATAAAACTCGGATTTTACACATTGCATACTTTTCTCTGTTCTGGTAAGTGTTTTATGACAATTTTCTGCTTTATCTAAATTATTTAGATAGTGGTTTGTGTAAAATACTGGGTCAAATGTACATACTGGTTGTTTCTTGTTTTGTATATATTTCTCAACTGTGCACTTGTATTATAATAACCATTCCCAATTTTAGGGGAAATTTGTGCAATAAATATGTATGTCAATTCATTCACTGATATTGTCTCTTTCATGTATATCCTATGAGGTGACATACAATAATTTTAAAATATCGTTTTCTCTTAGTATTTTCAGTACTGTTTTGAGTGCCATGATTTAGAGAGGACATACTGTCTAAGCTAACTTTTGAAGCCAGGTCTTAAAATAAAACTTTTATAATGAAAGTCATGATAACAAAAAAAAAAAATCCCCTCTAAATACCTCAGTATTTATGGAATTTCAAGCCCTGTGGAAATGTGCCCATTTCATGGACTCATCAAGTATAAATTGATGTGATTATGTAGGTCACAGATGCTTCATTGCTTCATACATTTCACAGTGACTATAGAAAAAATCTGGACTGAAGAACAAATGGGAGAATTGCAGAACGGGCATTTTCCTTACTTTAAAAAAAGATCACATTTCACAGTTATTTTAAATACACCATAATTTCCTTACTAATATTTTAGAAAGGGAAATATTGCTAGTTTTGAGATTTTTTTTCATGGAACCTCATCACCAGGAACCAGAAAATTGAATTAAAGGAACCCTTCATTGCAGGACTACAGTTTAAAATATAGTTATTATAGGCAGTTAGCCAAGGAATTGTACTAAGTACAAATCAAGTCAAAAGGACTTTAAAGTAAAAAAGAGAAGGAGGAGGTAGAAATCTGCCTACTTATACCTGCCAAGTCAAATAAAGTATTTCTTCTTCATACAAATAGAGAAAGGAGAAAACCCAAGAAAGAAGCCAGCAATAAAACTGAGAGCCTCAGATATCTGTATGAAGATATACCAAGCATTGATAATGAGTAAGGTGAAGTAGAAATTCTAACATAAGAAAAATTTGAGATGTGATGAAATGGACTAGTAGATGGTAAATGAGAAGCAATCTCAGGTGGAAAGCATTAGCAGTTATGGGGACCAGGGAAGGCCACTTGTAAAAGGTAGGATTTGGGCTAAGACTTAAGAAGAAGCAGGAGACAGAAACAAAGAGGAAGGTCATTCCAGATATAGGGAGAGCCAATAAAAAGACAGAGCTGGGAGATGCAGTGTCCTGCATGAGGAAAAAGCAAGGAGGTACCACTAAATCATAGAGTACATGGAATAGAGGAGACTATAAGCTTAGCAAAGTAGGAAAGGGCAAGTTGTGAATGGTTTTAGAAGTCAAACAGAGGATTTTATACTTGACCCTGGAAATAAGGGAGTTTATTGAAGGGGTACACCCCCTACCCCCACCCCAGGATGGAGTAGGAACATTATCAGACCTGTGCTTTAGGAAGATCACTGGCAGAGGAATGAAGGATGGACTGGAGTGAGTAGAGACTTGAGGAAGGGAGCCCGACCAGAAGGTTGTTGCAGTAGTGCAGGGGTGAAGTGATGAGGTCTTACACCAGAACCAGGGGGTGGCTGTGTCAGAGAAGAGAAGGGGACACTGTCATCCAAGAGATGGTGTGAAGGTGGAAATGACAGGATTTGGCAACAAATTAGATAGGTGGGGTGAGTGAGGGTGAAAGGTCAAAGATGACAATAGGTGGTGAGCTTGGGGGCTGGAGGAATGGTAGTGCCCTTGATGGTAACAGGGAGACTGGGAAAAGGGGAAAGCTTTGGAGAAAAGATGGGTTCTGTTTTTAAATTTCTGTGGAACATCCAGTTCAAGGTGTCCAATATGCATGTTGGAGATGTAGGACTGGAAGTTAAGAGAGAGGTTAGGGCTAGATAAATCTGAGAAACATCTGCATAGAGATGGACTCCATGAGAGCTGATAAGATCACCAATAGAAATAAATGACAGAGAAAAGAAAGAGCAGAACAGAGCCTTAGAGGATACCCGGGGTGTGACTTTGATAAACATCCAGCAAAGGACCAGTCAGACCAGTAAGAGAAGAACCAAGAGAGAGTAGTGGCATAAAAAACCTAGAGAGGAGAGAGTATCAAGAAGATGACCAGCAGGCCCAAAGGTCACGGAAAGGTCATGAAGGAAGACAGTTCAGAGGAGGCCATTTGGCAATTAAGAGATTGCTAACTTTGAGAGAGTAATTGCAATTGAATAAGGGGGTTAGAAGTAAGACTGGAGTTTTCAGAATAGAGTAAGAAATTGGAGGTGATGATTATAGATAGCTCTGTCAAGTTTAGCCACAAAAGGTACATGACTAATAGCTGGGGGGATGGTCAGATCACAGTCGGGTTTGGGAACATGCTACAGATTGCTTGGACAAAAGGGAAAAATAGAAAATGAATTTGGGATCATAGGCCTGATCTAGCGGTATGTTACTGTATTGATAGAGATGCCAGTTGTTCAAGCCTCTTCTGGAACTCTACTGAACCAGAGCAATTAATTCATTTGTTGGCTTTCCTTCATGATATTACCACCTTTCAAAGGTTGGTGGAAATAGCAAGAGGAATTGTCATTCTGAACTTGATTCTCAGCAACATGGAGGAACTTGTTGCTGAAATAGAAATGATGGGAATTTTCAATCATTTCCTTCAATAACCATATTTGTTGAGCATATTTTATGGGCCCCACTCACTTGGGATGTAAAAGCCACAGGCAAAGGTGAGATAATTGCCCTGAAAGAACTCATGTTCCACGATAAGGACACATGTTCACATATAATTAAATACATAATAAAAACATATGAGTACACAGTGACGGGGAGGGGAGGAGTGGAGGAAGTAGACTAACAACTGGGAGAATAAAGAAGGGTCTCTAAAGAGAATGATCTTTAGGCTAGAAAGAAGAAAAATAACTAATAGAGAGTTGAAATAATAAGTATAGAAATGGAGTTAGAAGTAATCTTAGTAATCATCTCTAAACAAGGAGACTTATGTGAACTGATACAAAGAGAAGTAAACAGCCCTAAGAAAAGAGTAGATACTAACAATGTAAGTGCCAATGTGAGTCATTTTTGTGGTGAGGAAAAAGGTTAATTTTCCTATCATATTACTCCAAATTATTAGGTTTTTACTTGTCTCTTAGGTTTATGTGTTAATTATTATAAATGACAGGTTTCCAAAGGAAGTAGTTGTCAATGCTGTCATTTTATATTTTTTTGTTGTTTTTTTTTTTCAAATCAGACCAAGGCTTTTATTTATTCATTTCTTGCATTTAAAATACTCTTCGATGACATCTTTGACCTGAGATTCCTTGCCATAGTCCTTAACAACAATGCAACTGCAGCCAACTGCTTTACGGGGCTTTCCCTCTCTGTCAGTTTTACAAAGGCCTACCCATTCACCCAGCTTCTTGTTGTTATCAACCTTGATCAAGCTTATTTGGTGCTCAGCACATAGGGGCTCAACCAACTTCACATACATAGGTTCATCACAGTTGGAAGCAAATACACAAAGATGGTCTTGGCGTTTGTCCAAGGCTTTGGCCGCTTCATGAATTCCACGAGCTAGGCCATCATGGATGAGTTCGATCTCCAGCACTTCTTGTAGAGCGGTGTTAACATCCATTATACCTCCAGGAGCAATGCCTTCCTCAGCCATGGCAGCAGTTCACGGGTGAAGCTAAATCTTGAAAACACCTGGGAGCCTCCGCCTTGGGCTTGACTCAGCAGCGACAGGGAAAGAGCGTCATTTTATATTTTCACGACGTAAATCTCTCCTAGGGACACTCCTATCCACCCCTTTGTTGAGGTAGAAGGTTTTAGCTCATGGGTGTTGTATATTGCATATACATTTATGTATTGATTAGTTATTGTGATTTTTCCCTCTCTTTTTTTTGTTATGTGTACTGTTTATTATGTGTAGTGATTGTCTTGAGAGGGGAAGGAATTATGAAAAGAAAAGACAACAATAAAAACTTATTTTAAAAAACAAACAGAAGTAATCTGGTATGGGGTACCCAGGGTCAGAGTGAGATGTATTGATGGAAGACAATTGCCAGTAGTAGCAGTGGAGGGAACGACAGCAGTGGCTACGATAGCAGACTAAGACTCTGGAAAAAGGAACCTTTTGTACAAAGCCGGCTAGCATGTGGATGCATTAAGGAGGTAAAGAGATTTTTGAATTTTTTAAGCTTTGATAGTCTTTTTTAAAAATGTATTTTTTCTCAGCAAATAAGTGCCACAAAACAATAATATTAATTCTTCCTCAAGTTCCTTAACTACTCATAAGAATTAAAATTTTAGTCAGAAACCATCATTATTGAAGTTTTTGTTTAATTGATTATCTTTGTCATGATGGAGGGTTCAGTCTAAACTATTGAAATGAGCGGTCATCACTGATGACAGAAGTCATCAATTAAACATTTTCAACAATTTAATTTTCATCCTTTTCTATTCACCCAATCTGAACCCACTCAGTTTTACTCTGGACCATGGTAAAGTATAACTTTAGGGCTCTAGGAGTCAAAAAACCTGGATTCTAGTCTTGACTGCCACTAAACGACCATGGTCATATGCAGCCTCTCTGGGCCTCAGTTCCTTTTGTCTCTGTAGAGTTGGAGGGATTGTACTGGATGTTCTCTAAGACTCCTTGTATTTCTAACATTTTTTTTAATCTGTATGGAGACTGATGAATCTATATGGAGATGGAGCTGGAAGCCAAGCATAATCCCTTAGTAGTTTTTGGAAGCAAGTTATAATAGCGGAGATTGAGACAAGGCAAAGATTTTTTTTAGAAATCATATTGTGTGTGTGTGTGTGTGTGTGTGTGTGTGTGTGGATACAGAATTTTTAAATTTTTATTTCTAATTTATGGAATAAAACAAGCATTTCCACAACATAGTACAATTTGAAAAAGATTGTACATGAAATTGCAGATTTACTATGCACAACTTGGTAGTCCATTCAAATATACGATAAAATTGTCATGTAAATTGTTCTGTCCCCCTAAACCTCCCCATTAGAGACAGATATAGATATAGATAGATGTATATATGTAAAATTATTCTGTACATCTTTTTCACAATTCCAGCAACAGTGAATTAGCGTCCCAATTTGTCCACATCCTCACTAACATTTGTCACTTTCCCCTTCTATCATTTTAGCCAATCTGGTAGGTGTAAAATAATTATCTCAAGGTTGTTGTAATCTAAATTTCTCCAGTCAATAATGATTTAGAACATTTTTATATGACTATAAATTATTTTGATTTTTTTTATTGGAAAACTGCTTGTTCATATCCCTTTACCATTTATCAATTGGAGAATGACTCATATTCTTATAGATTTGACAGAGTTCTTTATATATTTGAGGTATGAGACCTTTAATAAACTGTCTATAAAATTTTTCCCCAATTTTCTACTTTTCTTCTAATCCTGGCTATATTTGTCTTATTTGTACAAACCCTTTTTAATTTAATGAAATTGAAATTATCCATTTTACAACTAATTTTGATCTCTTTTTTATTCATAAATTGTTTGCTTATCCATAAATCTCATAATATGTTCCATGTTCTTTTAATTTTCTTGTAAAATCTCTCTTCATATCTAGGTCATGTATCCATTTTGATATTACCTTGGTAAATAGTATAAGATATTGGTCCCTGACCAGTTTCTGCCATGCTGCTTCCCAATTTTCCCAACAGTTTTTACCAAATAATGAATTCTTATCCTAAAATCTTAGGTCTTGATACTTGTCAGATACAAGGTTACTATAGTCATTTGCTGCAGTAAATTGTATGTCTACTTTATTCCACTGATCTGCTTTTCTATTTCTTAGCCAGTACCAGATAGTTTGTGTAACTACCACCTTGTAATACTGTTTAAGATCTGATGCTGTTGAACCTCCTTCTTTTACACCTTTTTTCATTATTTCCTTTGATATTCTTGACTTTTTGTTTTTCCAAATGAATTTTGCTATTATTTTTTTCTAATTCAGTAAAATATTTTTTGGTAATTTAATTGGGATGGCGTTGAATATATAAATTAGTTTGGGTAATATTGTCGCTTTTTTCATATTTGGCTCTGCCTACCCATGAACAGTCAATATCTCTCCAGTTATTTGTAGAAAAAGTGTTTTTTAAATATAATTTTGTTTATACAGTTCCAGGTTTTGTTTTGGGAGATGTACTCCCTGGTACTTTATACTGTCTAGAGTTGTTTTAAATGGAGTGTTTTTCACTATCTCTTTTTGCAGAATTTTGTTTGTGATATGTAGGAATGTTGATGATTTAAGTATATTTATTTTATATCCTACTTTGCTAAAATTATTGTTTCAGCTAACTTTGTAGTTGAGTCTTTGGGATTTTCTAAGAATATCATCATATTATCTCCAAAAGGAGATAGTTTTATCACCTCATTCCCTATTCTGATTCCTTCAGTTTCTTTTTCTTATTGCTATTGCTAAGATTTCCAATACAATATTGAATAATATTGGTGATAAGGAGCATTCTTGTTTCACACCTGATCTTACTGGGAAGGCCTCTAGTTTATCCCCATTACAAATAATGCTTGCTGATAGTTTTAGATAAATACTTATCAATTTAAGGAAAAATCCATTTGTACCAATACTTTCAAATGTTTTTTAATAAAGATGAGTGTTGAACTTTATAAAAAATATTTTTCTGCATTTATTCATATAATAACAGGGTTTTTAAAATTTTCTATTATTGATGTAATCAATTATGTTAATAATTTTCCTTAACATAATTTTCTTTTTTTGTTTTTACTCTTCCTGGTTTAGGTGTCAGTATCATATCTGTTTCATAAAAGGAGTTTGGTAGAATCCCTTCTTGACTTATTATTCCAAATAACTTAATTAATATTGGAATTAGTTGATTTTTAAATGTTTGATAGAATTCACTTGTAAATTCACCTGGTCCTGGTGCTTTTCTCTTCAGAAGCTCATTTATGGCTTGTTCAATTTCATTTTCTAAATAAATACAAATATTAAGGATGGGGACTGGATCTGTGATTTCCTTAGTGTAGGAAACTCCCTCTATCAATGTGGTCAGTGTCTTCTCACCTTCTTTGTTGTTTTTTGTTCATCCAGAAAAATCATTGACATCACAAGGGTGAAGTCTTGACTTGTTTATGAATTGGGTTTGAGTGATGTATAACTGCACGTCACTGTCTTCTTCAGAGTCATTTGAGTGTAAGGGAAGATAAAAGTCAAGACAACTGGCAGTGGCCCCAATCTCTTCAGTTTAGAGTCTCCAGAGTTGCCTAAGGCACTAAGAGATTAAGAAACTCACCCAGGATCACACAGCCAGCAATGTGTCAGAGGTAGGACCTTAAGCCAGGACTGCCTGGCTCTAAGGCCAACTCTCTTATTACATCACACTGCCTCTCATCTTAGGCATATAAACATAAGTGTGTGTGTACATATATGTGTATGTGTGTGTGTGTACATATATGTGTATGTGTGTGTGTGTGTGTATAAATATATATACACACACACAGAGAACACCTTTTATCACAGAATTTGAGAGTTAGAAGGGATGGTGGACCTGCATTAAAACTTTCAAGGAAGGGAAACCTTTCCTTTCTCTAAGCAGCCCATTCCATTTTTAGACAACTATAATTATTACAAATTTTATCCTGAGATCAAAATCTAATTTTGTCTCTCTGCAGCTTCCACCTACTCTTCCTGGTTCTACTCTCAAGGGCAGATATACAAATTTAATCCCTCTTCCAGGTGGGAGCTCTTCCAATATTGAGTCTTCTGTTCTCCAAGCTAAATATCTCCAGTTCCTTCAACTGATCTTGATATGGTATGGACTCAGTGATCTTCTTCATTGTACTGGTTGCCCTACTCTGAATACTCTCTAGCTTATTAGTGTCCTTAAACTGAGATGTCCAGAATTAAACAGAGTATACCAAATGAGCTCTGATGGTATAATAGGACCCATATTTGCCAGCATTTCCCTAAAGCAGCTTATTTTCCTGTACACACACAACATGGGAAAGGCCAAGGCACTGTCTTCTTTCCCTCCTTCAGATAGGGATCAACTTTCCCTAAAAGCATACAAAGCTTTCCAAGGTATACAGGTGTTCAGGGAAAACTTAATACCTCTGGTGTGAAGGCTGCTGAGGCCTTTTCTGGACTGCTTTCCAAAATATGGACAGCAGCCCCACCCCAGTAGACTGTATCAGCAGATGGTCTAAATCAGGTTCAGGGTCTAACTAAGGAGTCTCACAATGAGCTAGGGGAGTGTCTACCTCAAACATGTGAAGACTTTACCCAGCAGACTGGGTGGATGAGAATGGTATGTTCCAATGGCTGTGAAGGCAGCTGAAGCAGGTGCTAGGGAATGCTTAGAGCTTGGTTAGACATTGAAGATGCCAAGATCATCCACTTCATCAACTGATCAGTTGTCTGGTCTTGACTTTTGTCTTGCCACTGGACTTTGATGACTCTGGAGGAAGATGAAGCCAATCACTTTGTGCAACTCTATCTTACCTAAAACCAATTTAAGCATGAGTCAAATAATATCACCCATACCATTTTACCATTTTTACCTACCTCAAAGTCCTGTGGCAACAGGCATGTGACAAAGCAGCAGGAACAGATACATTAGCAGCTATAGTCACAACCCTACATACAGGCGGCCCAGGCCATAGAGTCCTCTTCTCACTACAAGCAGCAGTGGGATTTAGTGGCCACCTGGGTGTCTGAGCAGCCTTTTTAAAGGACCACACTGCTTACTTCCTGGCATAAGGAAGAGACTAGAAAAATTGCTCTAAAAATTGTCTGCTTCATCTAACCTAACCCTGGCCTGTTTATTGTGACAGGTGGGGATCCCACTCTGCAGTTGAAACACAACAAAAAAAATGAACAAAAACTTTTGCAAAGATGATTCCACTCACCATTGAAATACGGATTGCACATACACTTATGAACAACATGAAATCCAATAGACCTGAAAGACAAACAGCTCTTGTTGCAAGAGAACTCGGCAGATACCATATCCAAACAATAGCCGTGAGTGAAACAAAGCTGGCAAATGAAGGTCAGCTTACTGAAGTCAGAGTTGGATACATGTTTTTTGGAGTGACTGCAGTGATGGGGAGCCTGGTGTAGGATTTGCAATCAAATCTAACCTAGTCACAAGCTTGTATGCCTCTCAAAAGGGAGTAAATAATAGGCTCATGACAATGACAACTTGTAGGACAGTGCCATACCACCATCATCAGTGCCATTGCTCCCACCATGATTAAGTTTTATAAGGTTCAAGAAATATTTTATGAAAACCTGAAGACTCTCATCATCAACGTGCTGAAAGAGGAAAAGTTTGTAATTCTGGAGACCAAACATCTATGCAGGTCCCCCCTCCACTCCCCACTCTTTAACCTTCCCTCTTCTCCACAAAATAGAGTCTGGTTGAGGAAAAAAAATTGAATTGACTTTAATGCCAGAACAGGCACAGGCTATCAGACATGGTAGAAAGTCCCTGGAAGGAATCAAGTCAGAAAAAACAACAACAATGGTCACTGAACACATATCTCTCGTGACCTCATCACCAGCACTATGTTCTGTTTACCTAAAAGCAATAAAACTTCATGGATGCACCCTCGAAGCAAACATTGGCATTTAGTAGATTATGTCATTGTAAGAAGGGACAGGATGTGATTATAATGAAGGCAGTGTGTGGAGCAGAGTACTGAACCAGAGACTCATCCTCTCCAAATTAAGTATTTGCATTCAATGAAAATAGAGGTCCCAAGGCAAGACAACTACCAGAAGACTTAATGTTAACAGATTAGCGTGCTTCTCCCACTATGAACAGTTTGTTGCTAAGTTGGAGAAAAAACTGAGTCAACACATATTAACAGTAGAGCAGAAAAGAAGTGATGAGCTTTCGAAGATTTGGTGTACATATTTACTGCATTTACTCATCTGGGACAGAACACTCACAAGCATCAGGATTGGTTTGATAAAAATGATGGGGAAATTCAGAAGCTGCTAAATGAAAAGTGTGAACTTCTCAGAGTTTACCAGCAAGATAGTTCATCTATCTTTGAGAAGGTAGCATTTAACTCATCAAATGTAAAGTGCAAGCAAAGCTTAGTGAATAGAATTATTGGCTCAGTAAGAAGGCAAAGGAAAGTCAGTTTTACACTGATAGTAAGACTCAAAAGTGCTTTTATATGACTCCCTGAAGGCTACTTATGGGCCAAAGACCTATGGTACATCTCAACTACTCAGTGCTGATGGAGCCACATTGATTAGTGTGATAAGGACATGCACCTGGAGAGATGGGCTGAACACTTCCTTAGTGTTTTCAAGACACCATCATCAACCAATGCTGAAGCCATTGAACATTTACCTCAGGTTGAAGTCAATCCCTCTCTAGCTGAATTTCCAATTGGAGAAGAGTATTTGAATGCCATTAGGCTTCTCTTGTGTGGCAAAGAACCTGATGCTGATTATATTCCAATTGAGATTTCCAAGGTAGGGAATCCACTGCTCATACAAAAGCTAATGGAAATCTTCCAGGTTATATGGCAAGAGGAGGTTATCCTCCAAGAGTTCAAGGATGCTTCCATTGTCCATCTCTACAAAGGAAAAGGAAATAGGTTGTCTAGTGACAATCACAAGGGGGCCTCTTTCTTAGCCATCACTGGCAAGATTCTTGCCAGAGTTCTCCTTAACAGGCTGATTCTTCACCTGGAAGATGATCATCTGCCTGAGAGCCAGCATGGCTTCAGAAAGGGCCAAGGAATTGTCAATATGGCATTTGCTGCTGGACAACCCTAGGAAAAATCCCAGGAACACAACAAAGGTCTGTATACAGTATTCATGGATCTGACCACATTCTTTAATAGTGACTTTTAAGGGCTCGTTGAAGATCATGGCAAAACTTGACTGTCTGGAGAAATTCATTAATATTTAATGCCAATTCCACAACAGCATGTTTTCATGGGTTCTGGATAATGGACAATGCTCTCACATTTTCCCAGTCACCAATGTAGTGAAGCATGACTATGTACTTGCTCCCATGTCTTTTTTTTAGCATGATAATTTTAAAAATGTTGTCAGATGCCTTCAATGAGGAAAAAAATGGCATCAAGGCCAGCTACCCCACTGACAGTTACTTAACTTGAAAAGGCTACAGGCCAAGATTAAAGTGGAGGGAGAGTTGGTGCATGACTTTTTGCTCCCAGATGATTGTGCACTCAGTGCAGCCTCTGAGTCTGAGATGCAACAGAATATGCGCTCAGTTCTCTGCTGCTTATGCTAATTTTGACCTAACAATTAACACCAAGAAAACATGGGTTCTCCACCAGTCAGCAACTCACCATCTGTACTTAGAATCTTTGGTTACAGCCAGTAGAGAAATTTTGAATGCTTTTGATAAGTTCTCTTACCTTGGCAGTAAACTTTCCAGGGATGTCCACATAGATAATGAAGTTGACACACCCGTTGCTGGAACTATCTTAGTGTTTGGGAGGCTCCAAAAGAAAGAGAAAGAAAAGAGGTATTAGACTGCTTCCGAAACTGCAGGTCTATAGAGCCATCGTACTGATCCTATTGTCATATACCTCTGAAACCTGGACATCTACCAGAGTCATGCCAGGAAACTGGATTGCTTCCATTTGAATTTTCTTAGGAATACTCTGAAGATCATCTGACAAGATAAAGTACAGGACACTGAGGTCCTTTCTCAAGCTAAACTGTCAAGCATTCAAATTTTACCGCAGAGAGCACAACTTTGTTCTCTGGATGCCAAATATATATTTTGCTTAAAAAACTATTTTACAGAGAACTCACACAAGGCAAGCACTCACAAGGAGGTAAGAAGTGATACAAGGACACTCTCAAGGTCTCTCTAATTGTAAGACATGGGAGGCACTGGCTCAGGACTGCACAGCATAGTGTGCCTGCATCAAAGAAGGCACTGTGCTCTATGAGCAAAGCAGAATTGTAGTAGCTCAAATTTAGTAGCAAATTTAGAGACATCTCCACCCCAAATGTTCATATGAACTATTTGTGCCCAACCTATGGTAGAGTCTTCTGAGTTCATATTGGTCCAGTTAGCCACAGTTGGACATGATGTTCCTTGACCCCAATATAGTGATGTCATTTTGGTACTCTTTGAGCACAAAGGACAACAGCCAACCAACAAAACTATCTGCAGAACCTGACTGACCCCGGCTTCCTTTTCTCCAAAGGGCATAAAAAGACCCAGCTACATGGAGTCTAGGCCTATCAGATTTGGTGGATTTTTAAATACCTCGTGAGTCACCATGTCCTTCACTATCTGATGACCAGATCAATTTCCATGTGGAAATGAGATGGGGGAGGGGAGGAAGGAGGAACACTGTCAGAGAAGCAAAGTGCCTCTGTATTCTTGTTGTGTATCCTTGCTGTGTCAAGGTAAAATAAACCTCCTTTTGTAACCTTTCAATGAGTTTTGAGTACCTCATTTCAAACCAACATCAAACATAAGCTAAGAAAGGCCTGGTATTAGACTTGTCTCCAATACCATGGTAGAATATAATACAACTATCACCTCCCTATTCTGAGAGTCTGTTTCCTTCTTGATGCAACCCAAGATCCCTTTAGCTTTTTTGGCTGCTACATCATACTGCTCACTGTTGTTAAGGTTGCCATCCACTAAAACCCCTAAATACTTTTCAGAACAACTGCTATCTAACTGTGCCTCTCCCATCTTATACTTTTTTTTTTGTCAGTGTGTAAACTTTGCATTTATCCCTACCAAATTTAATCTTGTTTGCTTTAGCCCAGTGCTCTAACTCAGGGGATAAGCAGTCTATAACCCAGGGGTCAAATTTAGCCTACCTCCTATTTTTGCATAGCCTGCAAGCTAAGAATGTTTTTTTTTTCCCCATTGAAAAAAATTCTCAATTTGGGTATACAAAAATAGGCAGTGGATAAAATACAGCTCTCTGACCATAATTTGCCAATTCTTGAGCAGCGTATCAAGATCCATTTTGAGTCCTGGCCTATCATCCAATGTGAGCCATCCCTCTCAGCTTTGTGTCATCTGCAAATTTGATGGATATGTCACTTATACCTTAAAGTCACTGATAAAAATGTTATACAATACAGATCTCATGATAATTCCACTAGAGACCTGCCATGCTAACATTGAACCATTAACAGGTGTTTGAGTCTGGCATCTAACCAGTTCTGAATCTATATGGTTGCATATTTGTCTAATCCAAATGGCTTCATCTTTTCCACAAGAATATGTTGTTATTGTTGAGTAATTATTTAAATCATGTCTGACTCTTCATGACCGGGCCTTTTAGGGTTTTCTTGGCAAAGATACTGGAATGGTGTGCCATTTCCTTCTCCAGCTCATTTTTTTAAAAATTATTTATTTTTAGTTTTCAACATTCAATTTTATAAGATTTTTGGTTTCTAAATTTTCTCCCTCTCCCCAGAACAGCATGCAGTCTGATATAGGTTATATATGTACAGTCATATTAAACATATTTCCACATTAGTCATGTTGTAAAGAAGAATCCAAAGGGAAAAACCACAAGAAAGAAAAAAATAGAAAATTATACGCTTTGATCTGCATTCAAACTCGTTCTTTCTTTGGATGTGGATAGCATTTTCCATCTTTAGTCTTTTGGAATTGTCTTAGATAATTGCATTGCTCAGAAGAACTAGGTCTATCAAAGTTGGTCATTGCACAGTGTTGCTGTTACTTTGTACAATATTCTGGCTCTGCTCATTCCACTCAGCATCAGTTCATGTAAGTCTTTCCAGGTTTTTCTGAAAGGTGCTCCAGCTCATTTTACAGATGAAGAAATAGGCAAAAAGAGTTAAGTTACCCAGGATCACATAGTTGGTAAGTGTCCGAGGCCAGATTTGAACTCGGGAAGAGGAGTCGTCCTGACTCCAGTCCCAGCACTCTATCCACTGCTAAAATCTAAGTCAGGTGAGGTCTATAGACTCCCAAAGAGGGGCCGTGAACTTAGAGACAAAAATTACATCTTTATTTAAGTATAATTGGTTTCTTCTAATCCTTTGTATTCATTTAAAACCATTCTGAAAAGAGATCTATAGGCTACACCAGATTGCCAAAGGAGCTGATGTCATAAACATCTAGGTAAACTATATCCACAGAATTCCCGAGCTAAATGTTTTTTTAAAAATACTGTCTAAAATGAAATAAAGTGAATAATAGGTAGCATCTACTTAAAGCCATCAGCAAATATTATATGCAATGGAGATAAACTTGAAGCATTTCCAATAAGATCAGGAGTGAAACAAGGATGTCCATTATCACCCCTCTTATTCAATCTGGTACTAGAAATGTTAGCAG
>CM053581.1:329963746-330004568 GCA_028627135.1 Pseudochirops cupreus
ACGGGGAGAAAATATGTAACTCAAAAAAAAATTAATAAAATAAACAATCACATAAAAAAAATAAAAAAATGAAAATAAAAAAGGAAAAAAAAAAAGAAAGAGCAGACTAACGAACTGGGTTTGTAGCTAAAATAACAAGAAAAAGGACAAACTAAAAATCCTCAATTAAACTCTAAATTGGAAATCCTAAAAATTAAAGGTGAGATTAATAAAATTGAGTCTAAGAACACCATAGAATTAATAAATAAAACTAGAAGTTGGTTTTATGAAAAAAACAATAAAATAGATAAATCATTGGTTAATATTATTTTTTAAAAAGAGAGAAAACGAAATCCATATTAAACAGGAAAAGGGTGAATATACTACTAACAAAGATGAAATCAAAATAATTATAAGGCATTATTTTGCTCAATTATATGCCAATAAATTTAACAATTTAAGGGAAATGGAAGAATATTTACAAAAATATAAACTGCCTTAGATTAGCAGAAGAGGAAAAAGACCTATTTTAGAAATAGAACAGGCCATACTTGAGCTTCCTAAGAAAAAAAGCACTAGGACCTAAAGGATTTACAAGAAAATTCTATCAAACATTTAAAGACCAACTAATTCCAATATTAAATAAATTATTTGAAATAATAGACAAAGGAGGGATCCTACTAAACTCCTTTTATAAAACAAATGTAATATTGATACTTAAACCAGGAAGTGTAAAAACAGAAGGCAAACCATAGACCAATTTCATTAATGAATATGGATGCAAAAATCCTAAATAAAATGCTAGCTAGGATATTGCAACAATATATTACAAAGATTGTACATTGTGACCAAGTGGGATTTGTACCAGGAATGCAGGGATTGTTTAACATGAGGAAAACTATTAATGTAATTGATTATAGCAATAAAAAGTAAGAAAATCATATGATTATATTAATAGATGCAGAAAAAGCTTTTCATAAAGTACAGTGCTCATTTCTATTAAAAATACTTGAAAGTATAGGTATGAATGAATTTTTCCTTAAATTGATGAGAAGTGTTTTCCTAAAACCATTAGCAAGCATTATTTGTAATGGAGATAAGCTAGAAAACTTCCCAGTAAGATGAGGTGTGAAACAAGGATGCCCACCATCACCAATATTACTCAATATTGTATTGGAAATCCTAGAAATAGTAATACGAGAAGAAAAAGAAGTAAAAGGAATCAAGATCGGCATAAAGGTAATAAAACTATCCTGTTTTGCGACTTCACATACTTGGAAAATCCTAAAAAGACTTAACTAAGAAATTAATTGAAAGAACTAATAATTTTTGCAAAGCAGCAGGATATAAAGTAAACCCTCATAAAGCATAAGCAGTCCAACAAAACCCTGCAAGAAGAGATAGTAAGAGATACCTCATTTAAGATAACTATAGACAGTATAAAATATCTGGGAGCATACCTGCTAAAAGAAATCTAGGAACTGTATGAACAAAATTACAAAAAACTTTTATGTAAATAAAATCAGATTTAAATAGTTGCAGAAATATTAACTGTTCATCAGTAGGCAGGGTTAACATAATAAAAATGACAATTTTAAATTAATCTATATATTCAATGCCATTCAAACTCCCCCCAACATTTTTTACTGAGTTAAAAAAATAATAAGAAAATTCATTTGGAAGAACAAAAGGTCAAGAATATCAAAGGAACTAATGGGGGCAAAATGTAAAGGAAGGAGGTACCAGTACCAAGTCTTAAATTATACACAAGACGGTAATTATCATAACCATCTGGTACTGGCTAAGAAATAAAAAGGTAGATGAGTGGAACAGAGTAGACATACAATTTACAGCAGCAAATGACTACTGTAACCTTGTGTTTGATAAATGTAAAGACTTAAGTTCTGGGGCTAAGAATTCATTATTTGGTAGAAATTGTTGGGAAAGCTAGAAAGCAATCTGACAGAAATTGGGCATAGACCAATATCTTACACCATTTACCAATATAAGGTCAAAATGAATACATGACATAGCCACAAAGGGAGATATTACAAGAAAATCTGAAGAACATGGAATATAGTACTAATCAGACTTATGGATAGGCACAGAACTTAAACATAAAGAGACAGCATTGTGAGGTATAAAACAGATAATTTCAATTACATTAAATTAAAAGTGTTTGTACAAATAAAACAAATTTTACCAAAATTTGAAGGAAAGCTGAAAATTAGGGGAGGGAATTTTAGACAATTTCTCAGATAAAGATTTCATATATCAAATATATAAAGAGTTTTGTCAAATCTAATATGTCATTCCTCAATTGATAAATGGTCAAAAGAAATGAATAGGCAGTTTTCCAATGAAGAAATCAAAACAATTTATAGTCATATGAAAAAATGCTCTAGATCAGTATCAAGTAGAGAAATACAAATTAAAAAAACTTTGAGATATCATCTTACACCTCTCAGATTGGCTAACATGACAGAAGTAAAAAGTGACAAAGTTGGAGGGGATGTGAAAAAATTGGAACACATTCATTCTTGGAGAGCAATCTAGAATTATGCCCAAGGAGTTATTAAAATGTCTGTACCCTTTGACCCAACAGTACCACTATCAGCTCTGTTTCCCAAGATGATTAGGGAAAAAGGAAAGGAATGTATATGTTCTAAAATACTGAAGCTCTCTTTGTGGTAACAAAGTACTGGAAACTGAGGAGATGCCCATCAACTGAGGAACAGCTAAACAAGTTATGGTATATGATTGTGATGGAATGCTAATGTGCTATAAGAAATGAGCTACTTTTTGTGGTGGCAAAGAATTGGAAATTAGGGGATATCCATCAACTGGGGAATGGATGAACAAGTTATGGTATATGAATGTAATGGAATACTATTGTGCCTTATGCTATGATGAGCAAGCAGACTTCAGAAAATCCTGGAAAAACTTATATGAATTGATGCTGAGTGAAATGAGTAGAACCAGGAGAATATTGTACATGATGGAAAATACTATCCACATCCAGAGAAAGAACTTTGTTGTATGAATGCTGATGGAAGCATATTATTTACTTTCCGTTGGTTTTGTTTTGTTTCTTCTTTCTTATGGTTCCTCCCATTAGTTCTAATTCTTCTTTACATCATGACTAATGTGAAAATATGTTTAATATAAATGTATAAGTAGAGCCTATATCAGATTGCATGCCATCTCAGGGAGGGGGGAGGAGAAAATCTGAAACTCAAAATCTTATGGAAATGAATGTTGAAAACTAAAAATATATAAATTAATTAATTAAAAAAAGAAATGATGCGCTGGTTGATTTTAGAAAATCATGGAAAGACTTGTATGAAATAATGCAGAGTGAAATGAGCAGAATCAAGGGAACATTGTATACAGTAACAGCAATACTGTTTTAAGAACTGTGAGCAACTAAATAATTTTGACAGTTATAAATACTCAAATAAACCACAAAGGATCTATGAAGGAAGATACTATCCACATTAAGAGAAAGAACTATTAAATAGAAGCATATATACTATGGTTTTGTATATATACATACATATATATATATATATATATATATATATATATATATATATATATATGTTTATATTTGTGTCTAATGGTAGCCATCTCAAGGTAGCGCGGGGGAATGAGAGGAGAAAAAGAAAGTTACATGATGACATTATACATTTAAAAGGAAAAGCAAGTTGTACATAATAGATTTTCAGTTTCATGTGCAATCTTTTTTTTTATTTTGGTTTGTTATGGAAATGCTTGTTTTATTTCTTAAAAAAATCTTCTTAAAAAACAAATTTTCAGTGATTCCCCATTTCTTCAAGGATAAAATACAGACACTTCACCTTAGTATTTAACAGTCTTCACAATGACTCCAACCTCAAATAGGAGAGGATGTGGAAAAATTGAAACACTAATGCATTGTTGGTGGAGCTGTGAACTGATACAACCATTCTGGAGAGAAATCCGGAACTATGCCCAAAGGGCTATAAATAATTGCATACCCTTTGACCCAGTAATACTGCTTTTGGGGTTGTATCCCAGAGAGATCATAGAAGTGGGAAAAGGACCCATATGTACAAAAATATTTATTGCAGCTCTCTTTGTGGTGGCAAAAAACTGGAAATTAAGGAGACGCCCATCAATTGGGGAATGGTTAAACAAGTTGTGGTATATGAATGTAATGGAATACTATTGTGCTATAAGAAATGGGGAGGAGATGGACTTCATATTTACTTGGAGAGGCTTATACAAACTGATGCTGAGGGAGAAGAGCAGGACCAGGAAAAATTTGTACACAATCACAGACACATCGTATGTGTGACGACCAACTTTGATAAACTGGACTCTTCTAAGCAACACACAGTTAAAAGACAACTCTACAAGTCTCAGCATGGAAGGAGACATTTACATTCAGAGAAAGATCTAGAAAGACCAGAGTTTAAATGGAGACTGAAGCAATCTGCATGCCATCGTTCTTTTCCATGTTTGGTTTTGTTTCTTTTTTCCCATTGTTCACTCCATTGGTTACAACTCTTCTACACAAACAGACTAACGTCCAGTGTGAAAGTATTTGCAGATCCTGTACTTGATTGCATGCCGCCATGGTGGGGGGGGGGGGGGGAGGAAGGGGAGAAAATTTGAAACTCAGGGGATTGTGGAACTGAATCTTGTAAACTAAAAGAAAAGAAATCAATTAAATTTTAAAAAAGACAATGACTCCAACCTGCTTTCCAAGCTTATTTAAAATTATTCCTTTTCACGTGATCTACATTCCAGCTAAACTGGTCTAGGTGACATTCTCAAAAGACACAGCATTCTATCTGCCACCCCTGTGCCTTTGAACATGCTATCCCCCATGACTGGAAGGAGTTTCTTCTAATCTCTGGTTTATTTTAAAACTCAACTCATTTGCTATCTCCCACAGAAAGCCCTTCCCGATCTTTTTGATTATTGTACTATTTCTTCAAATTATGTTGTATTTATTTGTCTGATTACATATTGCATCAACTAGTAGGATGTAAATTCCTTGAGGGCATGGATTTTTCTAGTCTTGGTTTAGTTTTGTATCCTTAGTGATCAAAGAAGTACCATGGCATAGTGCATAAAGAACTGCCCTCAGGGTAAAGAACACTTGGATTCACCTAAATGCTGCTGAAAACTTTCTGAGAATACAAGTTGTAGAATAGTTACTGATTTGCATTGTAAAAAGAGCTTTCTCACTAGGAATTCTTGACTATGAAGTGACAGGTCCAGACAAAGAAAGATTCCAAGTAATGAGTACAGGGCTTTGTATATTGTAGGCACTTAATAAATGCTTATAAATTCTTGTTGGATTGGAAGTCATCAGATGATCTTGCATGATGGGCTCTTGCCCTTTGGCCAAAATCCTCCCCAGTGACTGAGGGCATCTTTTCTGACTGTTGCCCCATGTGTAGAGCTCCCAGACAGATTTTCTAGTTACAACTCTCAGACAGCCTGCCAATTATGAGATTCTCTGTTCTTTGCTAGGTGGATTCCCATAAAGGGAACATAACTGATTGCTAGGACAGTACTCAGACTCCTCACCATGGAAGAACATGCCAGACCTTGTGATCTGCTAGTAAAGCCTGTGAGAGTCAAGTTAATCTTGATGTTTCTAGAAGTTACTGGGATAAAATCATTACAGAGTTCTATTCTAATCCTCCATATAGCTGCCAAAATAATCTCTATAATGTACAGTTTTGACCATATCGCTTCCTTGCTCAAAAACTTTGGTGATTTCCCATTAACACTAGGATCAGATAGAAGCTCCTTAGCCTAGCATATAAGGCTCTCAATAATTTGGTTCCATCCAAATTTAGCCTCAGACACTTACTAGCTGTGTGACTCTTGGTAAGTCATTTTGCCTCAGTTTCCTCATCTGTAAAATGGGGATAATAATAATACCTACCTCCCAAGGTTGTTGTGAGGATCAAATAAGAAAATGTTTGTAAATTGTTTACCACAGTGTCTAGCACATAGTAAGTACGTACTTCATAAATATTTGCTATTAATTAACTAATCTTATGCCACATTACTTTCCTTCACAAACCGTATATTCCAAATAAACTAGACTACTAGTTATTTCCTGAATGTGGCACTCCCTCCTATGCATGTATTCCTTCTGCATGGAACGTGCTTTTAAATCTCATCTTCTCAGAATCCTTATCTTCCTCAGGTACCTCCTCCATTAGAGTAAAAACTTCCCAGGTCTCCCCAATTGTTATTATAGGCTCCCTTCTCGTATTTTTTTTTGCTTTTTTTTTTTGGAGGGCAATTGGGGTTAAGTGACTTGCCCAAGGTCACACGATTAGGGGTGTGTGTGTGTGTGTGTGTGTGTGTGTGAGTGAAGTGTCTGAGGCCGGATTTGAACTCAGGTCCTCCTGACTCCAGGGCCGGTGCTCTATTCACTGCGCCACCTAGCCGCCCCCCTTCTCATATTTTTTCTTGTACTATAAATATTTCCATACATATTTCCATTTGAAAGTAAATTCCTTGAGAGCAGGGTGCGCTACATTTTTTGTCTTTGTGTCCTCACTTCTTAGCACAGTGACCTGAACCTGTTCAGTTGCTTCAGTTGTGTCTGACCCTTTGTGACCACATTTGGGGTTTTCTTGGCCAAGACACTGCAATGGTTTGCCATTTCCTTCTCCAGTTCATTTTACAGATAAGGCAACTGAAGAAAATGGGGTTAAGTGACCTGTGCAGAGTCACCGAGCTAGTAAGTGTCTGAGGTCAGATTTGAAATCAGAAAGACGATTGTGGAGAGGTTCTGCGTAATCTCACATGTTCAGCCTGTATTTGATTGCTTGTCCTTCCAGTGGGGGTGGGCGACGAGGAAGGAAGAGAGAGAATCTAGAATCTAAAGTTCTATAATCAAATGTTAAAAATATATATGTATATATATATATATATGTGTGTGTGTGTGTGTATACATTATTATTATTATTATTATTAACTACATCCAACTGGGACTTAAGATACACAGGCATTGTGGTAGGGAGATCCATCCTGCCCTACCGGGAAGTCAGAGGGGAGATGGGGGAGGACATAGGAGAGAATAAATTGGGGGAGGGGTTATACAAGGGGATGGCTGTTTTGGGGTGGTGGGTGGGGGAAAGATGAGGAGAAAATTTGTAACTCAAGATCTTGTGGAAAAAGATGATGTAAACTAAAATTAATAAAAAAAAAGAAAACAGAAATATGATGAATCTGATGAACAAAGTGAGATTTGTCTCTTTGAAAAAAAAGATTACTCAAATCAATAAACCATTCTGATAAACTCTGAAAAAAAAAAAAGAAATCAGAAAGATGAGTCTTCCTGACTCCAGGCCCTGACTCTGTCTGCTGGGCCACTGAGCTGCTCTGACTCAAACCTAGAGGTCATTTAATAAAGATTTATTGAATTGAATGTATGTATATTTTTTTAAACTTGTAGGAATAAAAATATATACACACACATCTGTGTGTGTGTGTGTGTGTGTGTGTGTGTGTGTATTTATAGAGAAACTGGAAGGCATAATGGCAGGTAGTCCAGTGGATAGAGTGCCGGATCTGGAGTCAGAAGAAGCCAAGTTCAAATCCAGCCTCAGACATAAACTAGGTATGTGACCACAGACAAGTAACTTAACCCGGTCTGCCTCAGTTTCCTCATGTGTAAAATAGGAATAATAATAGCTCTCAGATCCCAGGGTTGTTATGAAGATAAAATGAGATACTTGTAAAGTACTTCAAAAACCTTAAATAACCATATGTAAATGTTAATTATTACTATTATTCCTAAAATTATGAATTGCTAGGTTTTAGTTGGTTTTATCCTTGAAGATTTCCTAAATTACAGAAATTAATACAAGATTCCTACCTGCTTACATCTTGACTTATTCAGCACACCAGCAAAGTTTCTGAAAATCTACAAAATAGCCCAGTCCCAACCTTGTGAAGGCTTGCATAGAATTACCAAGAATATATTAATTTCTTCACAAAATCCTTTTTCTTGGAATGGCACTTTGTAGGGAACAGAGGGAATTAATTTTGCTTTTACATGATAACCAGCTGAAAAGTTATCAAATCAATTTTTTTTGTCATCTCACACATAAACTATTGTCTAATTCTTTTTTTTTTTTGCTGGATTGTAACCAGAATGGCTTGTGTGCATAAAATAAGCCTTTTACAATTGGAAGCTTAGGAAATGGTGAATGAATGAGTGCACTAAAGATGATTCACAAATGAAATCATGATCATGTTATCCTGACTAGGTAACTCTACCTACGTCATCAGCACAAAAGAGTTCTAAGTTCCCACAGAGAGAAATCTCTCAATGTGATGACCTTGGGCAGCCTTATATGATGGAAAAATTACTTCATGGATATTTATAGGTATTAATAGCAATGAGAAAACTTCCCTGCCTTCCTCAAACATTCTTATGTTACTTTTTTAATGCTTAGTATAATAAAAAGAATGGCTTCACTTCTACATCATTTGTTAGATGTTCTTTGGAAACGGCATTTCTATCTAGTCATATAAAAAAATGGGAAAATAGATTTGAATTCAACATTGGCAAATATTTTTATCCTAAATTAACCACCTGTTTAGTTATCTTTTTTAGGTTAGTGTAAAACTACATTGTTGTTGATACTACATTAATTACTGTAAAGCAGAGTTTTAGTCATTTTGTGGATCATGGAGCTTTTTGGTGGGAATCTGGTGAAGCCTATGGATTTCTTCTTAGAATAATGTTAAAAACATAGGATAAAATGCAACAGAATTACAAAGGAAACAAATTATTTTGAAACATAGTTGTCAAAACATAAAAAAGAAAAAAGTTCACAGACCTAAGGTTAAGAACCCCCTAGACTACAGACAATACTGATGAGCAGTTATCTCTTAAAAACAAATTCTTTTGAGAACATCTCCCCAAAATATAAATGATTATTAACAATAAATTTTCTCCCTTTAAAAAATCCACTAATTAGAGCATCTAAAATAAAAATATTTGGAATGAGAGAAGGTAGAAAATTTTTTTAAGTTAAAAAAACTATATATATGTATCTATATATCTATATATATATATATCTGTATAATTCTTACAGAAACAAAAATGATAAAAATTAAAGAAGTACATTTTTAAAACCAAGTGAATTATCTGGGTTGATATGCTCTGGCTTCTACCATCCTCAAGTGTAGAACAATTTGACATTATCCTATTGACCACAGATGGGGCATGCAAGATTGTATTATCCTGATTAAACTGCCTGAATGCTTGCTGGTACCATGGTCCAATTTTATCAACCCTAAAACCAAACAACAAGGTACACAGTTATATAATATGGGTGGAACATAGATCAGATTAAAAATATAAGCTTCCTGATGCTACAAACCCTGAAATTTTTATCCTCATATTCTGGATATAACATGCTTGTAGTATTATGGACAATTCTACTCTAAAAATGAGAAAGATAATAGAAGAATACATGACAAATGATTTTGCATGTATATGTTGCCTAGAAAAAGGCAGAAGGTAAGAATTATTTACTTAAGTATATCTACAATTCCCTGATTCCAAGAGTATTTTCAGGCCTAGAAATAGTTGCAGCTGCAAAACTACTTGAGAGATTAAATGGCAACATTTAGCACATTACTTAACATTATTTACTTCTATTGTGTCCTTATTTATCTCACTTTCCACAGGAAAGTGGATCTTGAGATAATGAAGCCACATTTAGGGACTCTTCATGCTTGTCTTGGTAGTGTTTAGCATACATAAACTGATCAGAGTAAGTTGTATTCTGACTCTTGAGAAGCTACTTTTTTTTTGCCCCTGTAGATTACAGTTTCCATTAACACAAAACTGCTTCATACTATGTTCAGATCCTACTTTAACCATATCCTATGTGTGAACATCCAGACTCTAAAAATGCACATTGTGAAGTAATTACTTATTTTACAAAAAAAGGAATCATCAGATTCCTTTGAATAAATACTAACATTCTCAGATATGTAAAAGGTCATTCAGTTTAGTCAAAAAGTCAAGTCAACAAGTATTTATTAAGCATTTTTTATGTGTCAGGCACTGGGTTAAGCCCCTAGAGACAATAAATAAGGCTAAAAGATCTTGCTTTCAAGGAACTTACATTCTGATGGGGGGGGGTAGGGTGCTGCATGGAAACAACTAGATATCTACAGTACATGTTGGGTTTTTTTGGAGGGCAATTGGGGTTAAGTGATTTGCCTAAAGTCACATGGCTAGTAAGTATTAAGTGTCTAATGTCAAATTTGAACTCAGGTCCTCCTGACTCCAGGGTAGGTGCTCTATTCACTGCACCACCTAGCCGCCCCCTACAGTACATGTTTTTAATGGAGTTAGAGGAAAGGCACTCCGAGAAAGGAAGACTTTAGTAGTTAGGGAAACTGGGAAAAACCTTCTGCAAAAGGTAGATTTTCAGCTGAGTCTTCAACGAAGTCAAGAAAATTCAGGTGGAGATGAGAGGTCAGAATATCCCAGCCATAGAGGACACCTAATGTGGTGGAATATTATTGTGGTTGAAAAATTGTAAATATGCTAATGTTGTTAGTAAGTACAGCATGTGGATACTAAGGTGTAAGAAACCTAGAAAAGTAGGAAAGGGCCAGGTTATGAAGAGCTTTGAGAGCCAGTCAAAGAAGTTTATATTTGATCCTGGAGAACAGATAGCAACTGGAGTTCACTCAGCATGGAAGTGACATGGTCAGATCTATGCTTTAGAAAAATAACATTGGGCAGCTGAGGATGGATGGAGTGAAGTGGGAGGAGAGGAGGCAATTTGTGAAAAGTCTCTTTACTGGTTCTTGAAGACATTCCAGTCTGCTATGCCATGATTTTCTTTCTCTACTACTATAGGCACCTGTTGCTGGTGGCTGATGGAAGGAGTGCTGCATTGAAAATCAAGAAGACTGGGAATCTTGGCCCTGCTACTTACTACATCTGTGGCCTTGGACAAGTCAATTGACTTGTCTTGGTCTCAATTTCCTTACCTGTAAAAATAAAAGAGTTGGATTTTATGACTTCCAAAGTTTCTTCTAGTTCTAAACCTATACTCCTGTGAGATGAAATATATGACCATTTAATAGATGGAAAATAATGGGAGGAAATTACTCTTAGTTAAAAATTGAGATGTAGCTATTGCATCAATATCTGGGTTGGTTTTTATGCATTTTAATTGGCTTTTGGTGATAATTATTTTAATGGGATATAATTTAAGACTGTGAAAGGCTTTAAAATGAAATTTAATGAGTTGTGTTCATATGTTTTATTTTTCTTTAATAGCAAGCCTTTGCTAAAGTCAAACTTATCCCTACCACTCTTTCTCTTCTCCCAGCTGGCAATGTGCTTTTTCTTTCTCCTCTCCACTAAAACCATTCCTACAAAGCACAGTTGAAGTATCAACTCCTATGTAAAACTTTCGCGGATCACTCCAGCCTACACTCCTTTTCTTCATCTAAACTCCTAAAGTATATGCAAACTCTGTTGTGAATTATAGATTTATTGAATGTCCAAGCTAGAATGAACCTTAGAAATAATTTACTATAGACCTTTATTTTTTGTAGCATTTGATTATGTATTTATTATCTTCTAGTTAATTTCATATTACTAAGACATCTTTCATATAATATGCTTGCAAACAGCTTGAGGGTAGGATCCAATCAGAATAAAAATTCCAAAGGATCTCAGCAGTCATCTAATCCAATCTGGAAATACAGATGGGGAGAGTTAACATTTCTTAAGCATTTGCTATGTGCCAGTTTCTCTGCTAAGCACTGAGAATGCAAATATAAGTGAATAAGACAGTCCCTACCCTCAAAAAACTTGTTTTAATGGGGCAAAGACAACATATAAAGAAGAGCTAGAAAGGAGCTCTTCTGTAGTGGGAAAAGGGGTGGACAGGGAGAAGAAGAGTAACTGCAGGTGCAATGTAGTGGGCAAGGAGAAGAAAGAACTTGGAGAGAGGCTCGAAGTGTCAGTGAGGTTAAGTATGACTGCAGTCTTTCCTAAAATGGTAGATCCCAAGAGAGAGTTACCAGTCAAGAGAGTAGGGCCTCATAGACGAGGCTTTTCCTAGATGTGAAAGGAGAGTCTGGAGAGTCCAACTATCACCTAGTTGAACAGGGAATGAGAAATCCCTCCTAATGGTACTCCCCCAAATTGTTATGAACCTCCTCTACCTGATGCATTTCAGTAATTGAAAACCAGTAAACTTCCACTACATGAACTACAATCTCAGAATCTAAAACAACTGGCAAGGGTGATTACTGAACCAAAGTCAATGGTTTCTGAAAGATTATAGAATATGGGATAGGCACCACAAGATTGTAGAAGATCAAATATTGATCCTGTTTTCAAAAAAGGAAAGAAAATAGAGTCTACAAACATCAAATCAGTGAGTTTGACTAAAAAAAATCTAGATTAGATATTTAATGATATGATTGATGACCATGTAGAAAGGAAAATTGTGATTACAAAGGACCAGCATGGTACCATCAAGAATAGGTCGTGGAAAACTAATCTCATTTCCTTTTTTGGATTAAACTGGCATGATGAGGGGAATGCTATGGAAACAGTCTGCCTTGATTTTAGCAAAGCCTTTGATAAGATATCTTATACTTGTGAAGAAGATGGAGATACAAAGAACAGACAATACAATCAGATAGATTCGGAGATAGTTGGATGGCTAGACTTGAATAGTTGTAAAGGTTCAATGTCAAAGTGTCATGAGGTCTCCAGGGAATGCCCCCAAGGATCTGTGCTTGGTTGTGTACTATTTAACATTTTAAAAAATTAATTACTTGTATAAAATACTTGAGAATCTACTTATCAAGACATATAGGAACTATATGAATACAACTACAAAAAAGATCTAAGTAAGTAGAGAAATAGTACTTGTTCATGGACAGGCAGGACCAATGTAATAAAAAAAAAATCAACATTATCTGATTAATTTATTTATTCAATGCTATACTAATCAAACTACCAAAAAGATTAATTTACAGAAGTAGGAAAAAAAAGTAGTGAAATTCATCTGGAGGGACAAAAGTTCAAGAATCCCAAGATAAATAACGGAAAAAAAAATAGGGGAAAATGGAAGCCTCGCAGTATCAGGTCCCAGACTGCGTTATAAAGTAGATATCCTCAAAACATTTAATATTAGTTAAAAAGCAAAGAGTTAATCCATGGAACACAATATACAGAAGCAAATGAGCTTAGTTGCCCAGTGTTTGATAAACCCGAACACCCCAATGTCCTCTTCGACAAAAAGTGCTAGGAAAATTGGAAAGCATTTCAGTAGAAACTAGAAATAGAACAATGTTTCACATCATGTTCCGAGAGAAGAAGTAAATGGTTTCATGGCAGACATTAAGGATGACATCATAAACAAATTAGAAAAGCAAGGAAGACACTGCATTTCGGATGTATCAACAGAGAAAGAAATGATATTTCAGATCTATCAAATGAGGGAGGAATCATGACCAAACAAGATATTGAAATGTTTATACAAGATAAAATGGAAAATTCTGGTGATGTAAACATTTTAAGAGTTTTTTTTAACATAAAATCAGTGCAGCTAAAATTAGAAAGTAAACAGGTAACTGTGGGGTAAACTTTTTGCAGAAAGTTTTGCTGATAAGGATCTAATAACATGTAATGAACAGATTCAAATCTTTTAAGCCAAACTAGAGGGGCTGCAGGGAGATGAACTATTGCAGGAATAACACACTATCGTTGAAGTTATAAATTGGTATAGCTATTCTAGAAAGCAATTTGAACTATGTGCAAAAAGTTACTAAACTGTGCAAGTCTTTGACTGAGCAATACCACTCCTACATCTGATACTCCAAATTTTGGAGATCAAAGAAAGGGACACAGAACCTAAATATAAGAAAAATATATTTATAACAATTTTTTTTTGGAAGTAAAGAACTGGAAAAAAAGGGGATGCTATCCAATAGGGAATGGCTGAACAAATTATGGTATACAAATGTGCTGGAATACTATTGTGCTGTAAGAAAGGATGAAGGAAATAGATTCAGAGAGAACTAGGAGACATGTATGAACTGATGCAGAGTGAAGAGAAACAGAATAGTTTAAATTATAACATTACTGTAAAAAGAAACAACTTTGAAAGTCATAGGAAACCAGATCAAGACAATGATCAACCATAATTCCTGAGGATCAAACTGCAGCATGATATATTCCTAACACAGAAGTGGTTTGGGAAGAAAAAGATAAATGTTTTAAATAGGTCACTAAAGGAATTTACTTTTCTTGACTACACATGTTTATTATAAAGGCCTTTTTTTCTTTTTCTCCAGTGGTGGAAGGGGTAGGATGAAAAGAAATTCAATTTATCAATTAAAAAAATAAATATAATTTAAAATGTGGTGTGCTCATCAAATTTGTGGATAACACTAAGTTGCAAGGAATAGATAACACACTGGATATGTGGACCCCAAAAGATTTTGACAGGTTAGAGCACTTGGCTAAATTTAGTTAGATGAAATTCAACAGGGATAAATGGCCAGCCTTGCATTTGGGTACCAAAAATCAACATCACAAGTTAAATATGAAAGAACAGCTAGACATCAGTTCTGAAAAGAATTTGGGGGAATAGTAGAATGCAAACTCAATATGAGGCAGTATTGTGATACAGCAGCCAAAAAGCTCATAAAACTTTGGTGTCCATTAAAAGCATAGCTTCCAGGCCCAGTTGTGCTGGCCAGGTGCTGTCTGGGACTGTGGTTGTGGGCAAGGAGGGGCGAATTCATGCTGGGTGGTGAGGTAACAGAAGGGCAGGGACCCTGCTGGCTGCGGGCACTTGCAGGAGAAGAGAAGCTCTGGCTTTGGTTCCAGGCAGAAGGGTAAGCTGAAGTTTGCAACTGTGGGAGGGACAGTGTGACTGGAGGCCCTAGTTCTGGCTCAGGAGCAGAGAGGAGTGCCTGAGGTTGAGCCCCCAGACAGTGCTTAGAAAACAACAGTATGGAAAATTTAAAGCCTGAGGCATCATGCCCACACCTTGGGACTAGAACCTGACTATAATAATAAGCTTCTAAAAATAAAATAATGAATAAGCAAAGGAGAAAGAACCCAAACATAAACAGTTATTAGGAGGATAGAAAAGATCTGGATTCAAACTCAGAAGATAGTGAAGTTAAAAAAGTCACTCCTATCCCAAAGAGAAATGTCAAATGGTCATAAGCCCCAAAAGAGTTGTTGGAAGAGCTTAAAAGAGACTTGAAAAGTCAAATAAGAAATTTTGAGGAAAAAATCAGGGAAAAAAATAAGAGCAATCCTAGAAAATCAAGAAGAGTTATGAAAAGAAATCAACCAGTTGGGGAAAAGATCCAAAAACTTAGGGAAGAAAATAATTCCTTAAAAACCAGAATTAGGCAAGGGGAAACTAATGATATTATAAGGCACCAAGAAATAACAAAACAAAATCAAAAGAATGAAAAAATAAAACATAATGTGAAAGATCTCATTAGAAAAACAAGTAATCCAGAGAACAGATAGAGGAAAGGCAATATAAGAATTGTTGGACTACCTGAAAGTTATGATTAAAAGGAGTCTCGATACAGCATTACAAGAAATCATTAAGGAAAATTGCCCTGAAGTTCTAGAATGAGAAAGTAAAATGAAAATAGAAAAAATCCATTGATTACTACCTGAAATACATTGCAAAAGATACATCAGAGTCAAGTTTTGAAGCTCCCAAATTAAGGAGAAAATACTACAAGTAATAAGAAAAAAACAATCTAAATACTGTGAAACTACAGTCAGGATAACAAGACCCAGCAGCTTCTACAGTAAAAGAGTGACAGACTTAGAACATTATATTTCAAAGAGCAAAGGAGATGGGTTTACAACCAAGAATAACTTACCCAGGAAAGCTGAGTATAGTCCTCGATGGGAAAAAACAATGGACATTTAATCAACTGAAAGACCTTTAAGTATTGGTGACAAAAAGACCAGAATTCAGTGAAAAATTTGACATTTAAGATCTAGGAGAAACATAAGGAAAACAATAAAGGCCAATTATAAAAATACTATCTGTACTCTTAAGAACTTTATCATTATTTATTTATCAAAATTTGAAAGAGCATCCATAGATAAAAGGTTTGGAGTTGAGTTTTATGGGATGATTCTAAAAAATAAAATTAGGGAGAGGTGAAATGGAGCAATTACATCATACAAATAAGGTGGGAATGGAGGAACTGTTACAGTGGAAGCAGGTGGGGGTGGAGGACTGGGAGAGCTAGAACCTTATTGGAACCGGGTTTAAGAGGGAATAACATATACATCTATAAGGGTTTAAAAGTCTTTTAAGTTTATAAAGAAATAGGAGGGTGAGAGGACAGGATAATAGAGAGACTTTTAGAAGGGTGTATAGATCAAAAAGTAGGAGGGTGGGGGGAGAGGATGAGGAAGGGATTCTTACTGGGTGGATAGATTAAGGAATAGGAGCATAAGGGGAGAGGTTAAGGGAGGAAGTCTCAAAAAGGGTGAGGATTAGGGAGGTAGAGGTTAAAAGTAAATCAGAACTCTGAGGGAGATTAGGAAAAAAGAGAGGGAAAACAGGATGGAGGGAAATACTCAGATAGTAATTATAACTTTGTAAAGGGGATGAACTCACCTATAAAATGGAAACTGATAGCAGAATGGATTAAAAATCAGAATCCAACAATATGTTGTTTGTAAGAAACATTTAAAAATGAGAGATATACACAGGGTTAAAACAAGGGGCTGGAGTAGAATTTATTATGCTTCAGCTGAGGTAAAAAAAAAAGCAGGTATAGCAATCATGAGCTCAGATAGATTTAAAGCTAAAATAGATTTAATTAAGAGATAAACAGGAAAACTACATTATGATAAAGGGTACCATAGAAAATGAAGCAATAGTAATAATAAGCATATATGCATCAAATGCTATAACATCTAAATTTTTAAAGGAAAAGTTAAATGAATTACAGTTAGAAATATAGTAATACTATAATAGTGGAAGACTTTTTCCTCTCTCAGAATTAGAGAAATCTAACCAAAAAATAAACAAGTTAAAGAGGTAAATAGAATCTTAGAAGCTAGATATGATGAATATCTGGAGACAACTAAATGGGAATAAAAAAGGATAAACCTTTTTCTCAGTGGTACATGATACCTTTACCAAGACTGACCATATATTAGGGCATAAAACTTAAACTGGGAGAAAATTTTTTTATAGTTTCTCAGGTAAAAGTCTCATATCTCAAATATATATATATATGTGTGTGTGTGTGTGTGTGTGTGTGTGTGTATGTATATTTATATCTTACATATTGTGAAATCTATAGCAATGCAATTATTCCCCAATTGATAAATGGTCAAAAATATGAGTAGGCAGTTTTCCAATGAAGAAATCAAAACAAAACAAAATTTATATTCATATGAAAAAATGCTCTAGATATATATTGATTTGAGAATTATAAATTAAAACAACTTTGAAATATCTTATATCAATCAGATTGGCTAAAGTGATAGAAGAGGAAAGTGACAAGTGGGAAGAATGGGACACATTCACTGTTAGTAAAACTGTGGACTAACCATTTTGGAGAGCAATCTGGAATTATGCCCAAAGACTTAGTAAATTACCTATACCCTTTAACTTAGCATTGCCACTATGTGGTCTATTTCCCAAGATGATTAGGGTAAAAGGAAAAGAACTTATATGTTCTAAAACATTTACAGAAGCTCTCTTTGTGGTGGCAAATAACTGGAAATTGAGGTGATACCCATCAATTGGGGAATGGCTAAGCAAGTTATGGTATATGATTATAAAGGAATACTACTGTGCTATAAGAAATTATGAGCTTGTTGATTTTGGAAAAACATGGAAAGACTTGCCTGAAATAATGAAGAGTGAAATGAACAGACCCAAGAGGACATTGTACATATTAACAGCAATATTGTTCTAAGAACAACTTTCAATAACTAAGTCATTTTGACAATTATAAATACTCAAAATCAACTACAAAGGATCTATGAAGGAGGATGCTATCCACATCCAGAGAAAGAACTGATAAACAGAAGTATGTATAGTATGGTTTTATTTGATGGTGGCCTTCTCTAGTGTGGGGTGAGGAGGAAGGAAAAAAGGTGTAGAGCAGAGAACAAAAGAAAACTTGGAAGGAAGCACAGGAAGCAGGATAGTTTTGAAAGCAATGTGCAGTATTTATTACATAATTGTCAAAAAAAGTAAGCAGTGTAAAATGGAAATTCAGTTTCATATTGAATCCTCTTCTTATGTTGTGCTGTGTGCATGGGAATATTCTTAATTTTTTTGTCTTTTTGTATTTTTAAGTTCAAAATGAATAAAAATTAAGAAAAGAAGACTCGGGGGGTACATGGTAGCTATCTTCAAGCATCTAAGAGTCTAATATGTGGAGAAAGGACTGAATTTGTTCTACTTGGCCCCAGAAAGCAAAACCAATAGCAAGAAGTGGGAGATGGAAACAGGCAAACTTAGCTTCAATGTCAGGAAAAACTTCCTAACAATTAGAGTTGTCCAAAAATGGAATGGGATCTAAAGAGGTGGAGGGAGAGCTCTCTATCTATGGAAGTCTTCAAGCAGGAGATGGACAATGACTGAGTACATCATAGTAGAGTTTTGTTTTCTGTGTGGCTTGTATTGGATGGCTGCTGAAGTCCCTTCCAACTTTCAAGTTCTGTGATTCTGTGACCTGACAACACATTTCATTTTTTGGATAGCTGTAACTGTTAAGGAATTCTTTCTTGATATTGAGCTAATATTTGATTCTAACATCTCTACCATCTTAATCAGAGACAATGTGTCTATAGGTATTTGCTGCTGGTCCTCATTATGTTCCCTGGGGCTAAGAAAAATAAGCATAATTCTCCAAGAACAAGACAGTCCATTAATACTTACTTGAAAACAACCATCTCTTTCTTCTTTACAGAATAAACATTCTCATTGCCTTTAAATAATCCTGTTATGGTCTCTTCTACTTTTACATCCCCTATAGTAACTAGTACAATGCTACTCAATTAAAAAGTGATTGCTGATCAACTGAATATTGAATTAGGAATCAGAAAGTCTGAGTAGTGTAGGCTTCTATCACGGAAGACCTCTCCTACAGGTACATTTCCTAACAACTTTCCCCCATGGGAAAGCGATTACACAGTGACTGTCATTTCCATAATCAGATGAAGTAATTTCATTTCATGTATTTATTAAAGGCTTAGAAACATGTCAGAAGTACCTATTAGAAGGTTTAACTACTTGATACCGTATACTTTAAAATATATATATTTAATTTTCCCTCAGAGATCAATAATTATTGATTGTATAATTTCAGTTCCACATATACTACTAGACAATTGATCCTTGTGTTCTGTTTTGTGCTTCTTATTAGGAAAACCGTTGGAGTGAGTTGATGTTAACACTATTATATAAGTGTACTCTTTTATCATTAAACACTATTAATGTTCTATGAGAGTACTATCAAAGAGTTAAGTTGCAAAATCAGCCAATATGAGCTTGTTTGGAGTGATATAATGTATAGAATACTTTGCATTTCATTATCACTCAGTATGTGTTCTACTTTTCTTGCTTTGTTGAGCTATGGGGGTAGAATTTCTTTGGAGTCAGACAGAAATGGAATTAGGTCTCCCACTCATGTGGTTTCAATTAGGTTCAGTTAAAAATAGCTTCTAATAAAAGGGTTTTCATTTCCAATGCTTCAAGACTTTGGTACTTTTAATCCAAATAGAACAAGAACTACCTTTGCAAAACTACTTAATATATTTATTAAGCAGACACCAAAAACAAAGGACCTTACATAATACCCAATGCTGACTCCATAAGTAAACATCTTTTGGTGTGGTGCATGGTGATCTCACCTTCCAGTTTCAGCTACACATGAATTCAGTTTTCCTTTTCAAAGCAAATGGCATCCTATGACAGCATGCCAAAGAGAAAATTATTTAAGAGACCAAAAGGAAAAGATGAAAACTTTTTAATAGATAATTTGAATCCAGAAAGAAATATACATAGCACACCAACAAAGATACTTCTCATTGAGAATCTGGAGTAGGATCATTGTCACTCATTTTGGGCTTCTCTTCATATCCTAATCTTGAATAGCAATGAAAAGCTTGGCCAGCACACTCAAATGCCATTATGATATCTAGGGGGAAAGAAAGCAGAAAATTACTCCAGAGTAGTTTTGGAGAGTCTTTTGCTCAAGACCAGAATAAACATCAGTTATTATAAGTGGAGACATGGGGGGAACCCTTTCCCATGCTTTCCCTTTGCCTATTCCTCAATAATCCTGACCACCCAGAGCAAGTGGAATGACACGACTGTTCATACAACTTGGGAAGGTACTCAGAAGCTGTAAGCCTTCTTTGTGACATGGAGGAATGCCAGGTCTTATTATCTACTCTGTCATTGTGTCCCAAAGTCCTCCAGATCTTGCCACATACCCTACCACTATGCCCTTAAGACCCATAAACATTGTCATCTCTACTCTGCCACTGCACTGTTAAGATATCTAAGCTACACTTAAACCAGATGATTAAAGTAATATTGATAGCTTAAATTAAATTCCAATAAGGTCTAAAATTATCCAATATATTTTAGTACACAAGTTCATTATGGCTTTCTATATTAAAGCTCGATGTCTAAAAAAGTGACACTTTTTCACAACCTGTTTTTGGTTTAGTTTTGTATTAAGCAGTTCAGATGATGGAAATTTGCTAATCCTATATGGAGTTAGTAGTTCTCCAATTCAAGTATATCTTAAATTAAGTTTGTTTACTTAAACCATAATTATTTGGTTCATTTTAATATATTGCACATATTCATATTAATAAGTTTAATATATATGTAAATTCATATTCATCTGTTGGGATGAGTAGTGGATTTACAAAACTGTCAGATTTAGTAGTGACTTTCATGTAATAAAAGGAATATAAATTTTTAACAAGGAACACATTTTATTATAGACATAATAACATTAAGAGCATATTGGCTACTCTTTTTTTTTTCTTTTTGCTTTTCGTAGGGGCAATTGGACTTGCCCGAGGTCACATGGCTAATTTTTTCGTGTTAAGTGTCTAAGGCCAAATTTGAACTCAGGTCCTCCTGATTCCAGGGCCAGTGCTCTACTCACTATGCCACCCAGCTGTCCCCCAACATATTGGCTACTCCTAAGTATTTTATAACTGTTGGTGGTCCTTGCCTTTCCCCTTCCATGTCAGTATTATTCTGCATAAACCAAGCACCGTGCCAAAATAAGCACAGCATTTCCTTGCTAATAACTAAAAAATGAAGTGATAGAGGTACCTTCAGAATTGGGAAAACACACTACTCAGAATATGTGATGTGCTATATTTTTATTATAAGTTTTATATATATTTACTATTGTAAATTGTACAGAATTAAACGTTTGATCAAAATTCTAGCCTGAAACCAATTTTTCTAATTTCCATAAAGCTAATTTTCTTAATCATAAAAAAGGATATCTAACCTATTCCATCTGTCCTACAACTAAACTAATATGTGCTGTATGTATCCCTCAATTGAAGAATGAGTACCAACCTTTAAAACAAGGCCTGTCACATTATTTCTATTTGTATCCCCAGTGTTTGACACATAATAAGCGCTAAATACTTTTTCATTCATTCATTCATTCATTCATTCATTCCTTCATTCCTTCATTGAGCTGTAATCAGAATACTGGCCAATGAAGACCCAGTCCTTAGAGCATGTGCACACTGGATGGAAGCTTGTAAGTAACAGCATTAGAGAGTCTTCCCAATCCCTCAAGGTTACCCTTAGGACCCTTAGGGAAGAAGTAGCTAGTTCTGTTCTGGTGAACCAACCTCCAAGTTCAAATCAGTGTTGGATACTATTCAGATAGTTTGTGCTTGGATCCACTGGGGAGATTCCCTACCTGGGACTCTCTGGATCAGGACAGTCAGTTTTCTGGTTATTTCTTTACAAACCAGAATAGTTTCTTTGTGATAACCATTGCTTATTTGAATACTTACATTCTGATATCTGTTCTATTACTGTGGCAAGTAAGAATATTAGTAGCTAAGTATAAGTGCTAGCATAAATAGTTAATATAAGAAGCATGGACTTTGTTTCCCCTCCAAATACTGATTCCTAGGTCATAAATGCTCAATTTTCTTTTTGCTTTAAGAAAAGAGCAGGACTGCTTGTCCAAACCCTTATAGACTTTTAAAGGCCATAGAAGATTTGTCTCCTAGTCTAGAAACTTGGAAGTAATCAATCCTAAGTGCTTAATTCTTCTGGGGAGTACCATACCTCTTTAGGGCTTACTTAATAGTTTTCTTTCCTTTCAAACTGAGTTTTTTGGTTAGTTGGGAATTGAGGAAATTTCTGGTGCCCATAGGGACTCAGAGGAAATTTTCGTAGATCTTCAAGGCCTATGGTAGAGACACCCCTTGGGAAAATCTTGGTGCACTGAGTGTAGAAGGGGACACTTAGAGATTTTGTTCAGACATCCAGCTGGATTTCTTGTGTGTTTCAGCAATTCTTGATGATAAAATGTAGATGCCCTATGTTGTTTCTGGGACCCAGAAGAAATTAACAGGATTAAACCCACGTTGTAAGGTAGATTCAGAGTAGGAGGTCTCTTTAGTGAATAATAGAGAGGGTGAGTGTATTGGAGCAACATTCGAGAATACTACACAGATACCAAACCAAGTAGATTTGGTTTTGCACCAGGGATGACTTCCAGTTGACCCTAGTTCCCAATTGCTTTTGGGAAGAGTACCACATGTTCTTCCAAACTCTGTAGAGACTAGCTTTCCCTAGAAGGTAGAAAGCTGGATTTTCTGTGACTTTTTTTCTTTATTGTCTTCAGTTTGGGGAAGGCCACTTCAAGTACCAAGACATTCCCTTATTACTAAGTAAGCAGTAAAAATTTTCAAATTTTGTCAAATGTTTTTTGCTTGCGGAGTCTGCACAATTCTGTACATAACTGTTTGGGAGAAATTGTGGTTTTCACCTCCATGCGTGGGACCATGTAAGATCAGTTTTATAAATGAAATGACAATGCCTATTCCTCTACAGACCCCAGAGAACTATTGTGGATTGGGTCATGGACTTTTCAAAATGTTCCTTGGCTGATTTGATGATAATGGCAAAGTTTTAAATAAGGAAAGGAATGAAATGTGGAGACTGGCCAACAGGGGCTCAGTCCTTAGAGCATACATAGTATCTGCCTGTTGCCAATCCACCTGGAGTCTCAGTGAGCATGCATTTGACAATCTGTGATGGAGGGTCCCTCTCCCTACCCAATTTAGACCATGCATGGATATCCTGACTATTTTCTGATGGTGTACTATGTGAGTGAAGAAAATATTTCTAATTTGCTGTACAGACAAAACTGAGTATGCACTCTAGAAGCTAGAGCAAATGAAATCTCTCTTCCAAGATGATGAAAAAGCCAGAACTGATGTAAGCCTCTGGGTGTACAGAAAAGCAGAAGTGGCAGCAGCCTACTTCCAGCTGCCCTATCTACCCACTTGGTTGCTGCTTGGCTATATACATGGTACATATTACCTCTGTTTATTTTGTTTGTATTTATTATTTTCAGACCTCAGTGAATCGGAGTTAGAACAGATCAGATGACCTTATGGCTTTTGAAAGGTTAAAAGAGCCACCAGAGGCTGAGCAACTGGAGTCTGCAGCAGAGTGTGCTGGCAGCTTACAGTAGCTGAGCCAGGTGAGAAGCTGGTTCTGGGGAAAGACTTGTTTAACCAAGCCTAGCAATAAATTGAGCCAGCAGTTGAGAAAATATGTCCTGTGAGCAAGGACATGACTTATTTGTTGCCTATGCAACACCCAGAAGTGAACTTGATGGAGGGAATGTTTTATAGCAATTACTTAGTTTGAGCTAAGAGGCCAAGTTGGTAAAGGAGGGTGCTCCTAACTTGAGCTTTCTGTAGTACTCTGATTTTTTTTGCTATATTTTCTCAGTAAAGATATCTCTTTGCAAAAACTAAATGATGTTTAACTTGTCAGTTAATATTGAAGAGTTGTTAACTAGTTGATTGATATCAGGGTGAATATACTGCATGCTTATGAGCAACAGTAGAGGAAAGTCATGCCCAACCTTTCAGAGTAACCCCTAGGACAGGAAGAATAAAAGCACCCACCATGCTTTGGAGATCCATCGTGCTAGTCTAAGTGAAGTTGGAGAGAAAGTCCCCAGAGCCTTATTCATAAGTAGCCAATTATCAAGCCTGCTTAAACATACATTTGTAGGATTTCATTTTACCAATGTCTGTTTCTAAGTTTAACAACTAATTGAGAAAAAAAATTATGATGTTTGTTTGGCATCTATACCCTCAAACTAATTGTACTGATTTGTAAAGAGTAAATCCATAAATCAAGTATATATATT
The DNA here is from genome assembly GCA_028627135.1 of Pseudochirops cupreus. Classification (NCBI taxonomy): domain Eukaryota; kingdom Metazoa; phylum Chordata; class Mammalia; order Diprotodontia; family Pseudocheiridae; genus Pseudochirops; species Pseudochirops cupreus. Next base: position 329,988,224 of record CM053581.1, read on the forward strand.
ATGCCATAATTTTCTCTTTTAGAAGGGAGGGAAGGAGGGAGAGATGAGAAGAGAAGAAGCAAGTAAGCCAGAAAGTAAGTGAGCTAGAGCCAGAGAGCAAGTAAGCCAGATAGAAAGTATGAAAATAACCAGAACACAAAGTATGCACAAAAGTGAGAAAGCCAGACAAAGAGAGTAAGAGAGTATAGAAAAGAACTAGGGCTAAGATTGGGGAAAGAGAGAGCGAGAAAGGGAAAAAGGGAGGGAGAGAGAAAGAGAGAAAGAAAGAGTGTTACAGCAGCAAAGTCAGCAAGTGGCAAAAAAAGAGAATACCTTTCTATGTAATATTATGCCTCAAATATTATGATGACATAGGCTCCTAAAATAAATACCCAACAATTCATATTGTCATTTCAAAGTCAGATATCAAGCTTATATAATGAGATTACATAATGAAGCCCACAGTAAATTTTCTTTTCTGTCTACTGATTTTTAAATTTTTGCTCTCTATGAAACATTGAGTTGTTGATTCTTCCTGTTCCTTTGGTCTGTTTTCCTATTTTTAACCAGTACCAAATAATTTGAATAATAACTGCGATATAATTTGAAACCTAGAAATATAATTCACCTTTCATCTCTTCTTTTCTTTCACTATTTCTAGATTTTTTGTGTCTGTAAAGGAATCATGCTTAGCTCTGTAAAGCATCCCCTTGGCATTTTGGCATAGCACGGAATCTACACAATAACTTCAACTGTTCTGTCATTTTTATCATTGTATCCAGTCATGATCACTGAATATCCATCCATCTAATTCTATATGCTGTTCTTTATTTCTTTAAGGAACATAAGTATAGAGTATACTTTGGGGGACGGAATCCCAAATATTTTATTCATTTTTGTAGCTATTATGGATGTAATTTCCTGTTCTATTCTTCCATCCCAGGTTTTGTTGCTATATAAAAATGCTATTGATTTTAGGGTGTTTGTTTTGTAATCTGCAAAACTATTGAAGCTAGTAATAATCTCAATCAATCTCTGCTAACTTCCTAGCATTTTCTAGTAAATAAGGATAGGCTTGTCTTCTTTCTGCTTATCTTTCTGCCTTTAGTTTCTTACTCTAACCTTATTTAAACAAGAAAATAGAGAGAGAGAGCTTAGCATAGTGCTTGGAACACAGGAGGCTTAAGTGCTCATTCTCTTATTGCAGTTGATAGCATTGCTGAAATCAAGATTAATAACAGGAACATCTTCACATTATTCCTTTATTTGAATGCCTTTGGTTTTAGTCATTATTTTAAAAAAAGATTCTTCTTTGTCTACGCTTTGCAATATACATTTATATACATATACATATGTATATGTGTGTATGTGTCTATATGTACGTGTGTGTGTGTGTATGTATCAATAGTGTACTTCGTCAAAGGTTTTTCCTGTTTCTCTTGCTATAAACAGGACAGCTAGGTGGTGCAGTAAATAGAGCGTTGGGTCTAGAGTCAGGAAGATTGATCTGCTTGAATTCAAATCCGGCGTCAGACACTTAACAGCTCTGTGGCCCTGGATCTGCCTCAGTTTCCTTATGTGTAAAATAAACTGAAGAAGGGAATGGCAAACCACTCTAGTATCTTTGCGAAGAAAATCCCACAAGGGGTCATGAAGAGTTGAACGTGACTGAAACAACTGAACAATTTGATATAATCATGTGGTTTGGGAGGTTTTTGTTTTAGTCTAGCACCAAATCGCAGAAAATAAGCTGGCAATAAGGTGTTACAGCATCTGTAAAAGATATGTAAAGATCTGTAAAAAAAATGACGTACAGAAGACTATAGTGTGATCGTTTTAAAGTGTCCACGGGTACCTTGGTTGTATCGGAATGGAAGCAACATGACAGGATGAAGAATGATAGGCTATGCCTCCAAGTGACCTTTAGAAAGTCAATACACTGAGCAGACAGACTTGAGGGGTGTCCTAGGTCCTGATGAAACATGTAGAAGACATATAGAGCTGGAAAAGCGGGAGGCGTGAGAAGTCACTTGGAACTGGGAGTGCAGAAGCTGGGAGCTGGAAGACACCATCACATTGAAAGGGAGCAGGAGTCTGGAAGTCAGGCAGTTTGGGCACATCAGCTGGGAGGAGTTTGGGAATAGGAGCCCAGTTACTGAAATTCCCATTCCATAGACCACAGGGAAGTAATACCAGAGTTCTTTCATAGGAACCTGAAGATTTCTCATTTGAGAAGGAGGAAAGTCTGTTTATCTTACTTTGTTTTCAATATTACCATAATAACCATGGACATTTGCTAATGTATAATTAATTGAAATAAAGTTGGGAGGAGGTAATTGACGGGGAAACATCCTCAGAGAAGAGAGAGAAAACAGATCTAGCATTGTAGTGTTCTGGCAGAAGCTTTGTCTCTGACTGGGGCTCTGAACTAAAGATAAATAGATAATAGACTCTTTGATACAACATTCCAAAGTGGAGAAAGAACATTTCTTTGTTTCTTTCTTTCTTTATTTTTGCCCTTTTTTTTTTTTGAGGGCAATTGGAGTTAAGTGACTTGCCCAAAGTCACACAGCTAGTAAGTGTGTCATATGCCAGGTGTCTGAGGCTGGATTTGATGCCAGGTCCTCCTGACTTCAGGGCCAGTGCTCTATTCACTGAGCCACCTAGCCACCCCTTAGAAAGAACATTTATAACAGGAAACCCAACTAACTAGGCAATGAGTCAGCAGTAGCGTTAGGGGCAAACAGTAGTGGTTAAATAATCTGAACATTTCCCTGACATATTATTATATTGTTTCCCTAATATTGAACCATCCTTGCATCTCTGGTATAAATTCAATTTGATCATAATGAATGATTTTTTTTTAATAAAATGCAAGGATTTTATTTAAAATGATTAAATGAGAATTTATTAATGATACTGATTTGTAGTTCTCTTTGTTTTAGCCTTTTCTGATTTAGGTTTTAGGACAACACTGATCTTATAAAATGAACTGAATAGAGTGATTTCTTTCTTAAATTTTATGAATAATTTATAAGTATTAATTTTTATCGAGAAATGTGATAAAATTCTTCTGTAAGGTTATCTGGATGAGTTTTTGCCCTGTTAGTAGTTTCATTACAGCCTTTCCAATTTCATTTTCTGAAAGTGGAATTATTTAGTATTTCTATTTGGTATTTTAATTAATTTGGTTATTTTATATCTTTGTAGATAATCCTCTACTTCTTTTAAATCATCGATTTTTTTTTTTTACCTATTACTATATACAAAAGGTTCTGGTAATTTAAAAATTTCTACTTTATATTTTATAATTTCACCTTGTTGATTTTTGTTAGTCTTTTTAAAGAACCAGCTTTTAGTTTTGTTTACCAGTTCAATGGTCTTTAAGTTTCCAATTGATTTCTCCTCTTATTTTCAATATTTCACCTTTTGTGGTTATTTTGGGCTTATTTGTTTGTTTTCTAATTTTTAAAATTGTATATTCAGTTTAAAGAATGTTTTCCTTTTTTCTATTTTGTTAGCATATATTTTTAGGAAAGAAAAATTTTTGTCTCAGGGCTCTGAATTAGCTACATCCCTTAGATTTTGGTATATTGTCTTTCAAAAAGTTATCAATTGTTTCTATGATTTGTTCTTTGATTCATTCATTGTTCAGCATTCTGTTATTAAATCTTTGTTTAGGTTTTTGTCTTTTCCCTATGTTCCTGCACTGACTACAGTTGGCTTTATTGAGTTATGGTCTATAAATAGGCTTTCTAATATGTAGAGGTAGCACAGTGTACTGGGGCTTGAATCAGAAGAGTCAGGAACACTTGAGTTCAAATCTGAACTTACCAGCTATGTGTCCTTAGGTAAGTCATTTAAGCTCTGTTTGCTTCAGTTTCCTTAACTGTAAAACAGTGATAATAATAACACTGACCTCCCAGAATTATTGTGAGGATCAAATGAGATAATATTTGTAAATTACTTAGTACCATGCTTGGTACGTAGCAGATGGTATATAAATGCTAGCTATTGCTATGGCCACTATTACTACTACTACTGCTACTGTTACTACTACCACAGGGTCTATTTTTATAAAGGTAGCAGGTAGAACTGAGAAATAAGTATATTTTAAAATTTTCTCCTTCAGAAGATATTGTACATCTTTTAGCTTTAAATTCTCCAAGAAATTGTTCAGTTCTATATTTTCCTTTTTAAAAAAATACCTGTTATATTTGTCCAGTTCTGAGAAATGTCTGTTACTATAATGCCACTAGTTACATATGTCATTTTGTTATCCAATTAACTTTTCCTCTATGAATTTATACTCTATGTCAACTGGTGCATAGATGTTTACAGAACAAACTCTGGGCTCATACTTCTTCCCCCTCCTGAGCTCCTACTGTATTTCTTAGTGATTAACTGGTTGATATCAACTAGCCAGCAAAGATAACTAGTTTTTATAAATGGGGATTTTCTAATGTAGTATATAGTAAGAAGATATAAAAACATTCTTTTGAGGGCAGAGCCAAAATGGCCGAGTAGAAACAGAACTTCCCTGTGGCTCTGGCTTCCACCTCCTCCAATATATGTAAAAAATTATTCTAAACAAATTTTAGAGCTACAGAACCCACAAAGTGACAGAGAAAAACAAATCTCCTGCTGAAGGCAGCCCGACAGGCCAGCAGGAAGGGGCTATCTCACTGAGCTGGTAGCTGAGCCCTGCCCCATGTGATTGGTTTTGGCCCCAAGGCAGCCCTGACCAGCAGTGGCTGGAACAGAGTTCAAGAGAGTGAAGTACCAGCAGCTGTGGCAGTTTCCAGACTTCTAAACCCATAAATGCCAAAGACAAAGTAAAAGGAAAGTGAGCAACTTTGTTGGAACAGGGTGGATGGAAGATCTAGGTCAGGCCCCTGCCCCTGGGGTGAGAAGTGGTAGAGTCAGGCTGGCTGCAACGCATGGCTGCCTCAGGAGCCCCTTGCCTGCAGATTGTAGGGGGGCCAAGTGACCAGTTAGAGGGTAATCACTCTTGCTTTGACCTGCTTGGATCTGGATCACGGTCTTGGGTGGAGGTCCTGGGGTGTATGGCCAGGTGCCAGAGCCTATAGGAGCTATAGAGAAGGCACCCTCCTAATAGCTCTGGCAGCTGCAAAAACTCCAGCAATTTGGGACAAAGCTCTCTCCATTCTGAAAGCAGAGTTCTACTGTGGCAAAGAGTTCAAAAGTCAAGTAAGTGACTGGCAACATAAGCAAGCAGAGGAAATGCAGTCCTACCATAGATTCCTTTTTCAGGGACAAAAAGGATAAAAGCATACAATGGGAGGAAGACAACGAAATCAGAACTCCTATAACAAAAGCTCACAAGAAAACTATGAACTGGTTACAGGCCATGGAGGAGCTCAAGAAGGATTTTGAAAACCAAGTGGAAGAAAAATTGGGAAAAGAAATGAGAATGATGCAAGGAAATCAAGAAAAGCAAGTCAACAGCCTGACTGAAGAAAATAACACCTAAAAAAATAGACTAACTTTCTTTCTAAAATAATATGAGAATCTTCACAAATAACGTATAGGGTCCATTGGGCTTAAGCTTAAAGAGCACATGTGGCAAGGGAGTAACTAGGCTTCTAGTTGATGGAAGTTCCATGCTGCCTTGGTGGAGTTCTCATGAAGTTTCTCTAAAGTATGTGTGGCTTCCTGCTGGGTTCCAAGGTCTAGGGCCCTTGTAGAGTCTTAAAGTTGTATTTCTTTCCACTTGTCCAATTTGCCCTCTCTCACCTCCCGGCTGAATGCCTTGTTTGTTACTGGTCAGGTCTCTCTGGTGATGAGGCCAGTCTGGGGATGGGATGATACAATAAAGGGCAAGGAGTCTGCCTTCTCAAAGTGATGGAGAGCTTAACTACTGAAGCAGTTTGTTGTCAATGTTCTTCCTTTAATTTCCTTTTTTTTCTAAACTTGTACCCAGAGGTATATCTAGTTCTTTCAAATATTCCTAATCTATTTCTTCATCTGATTTTATCCAATGGTTAGGAAAACTTTGTTCCTTCCCAACCTATTACCTTGGTGGTTTGCATGTAGTCTAGAAGGGCAGGTAGGTGGTGCAGTAGATAGTGCTCCTGGCTTGGAGTCAGGAGGACCTGAGTTCAAACACAACTTCAGACACTTACTAACTGGGCATGTCAATCCTGTCTGCCTCAGTTCCCTCATCTATAAAATCAGCTAGAAAAGGAAATGGCAAACCCTCCAGTATGGTTGCCAAGAAAACCCCAAATAGGGTTATGAAGAGTTGGACGCAACTGAAAGGTGTGAACAACATTGAACCTAATATACCTTTGACTGACTGATTGATTCTATAGAGATATTGAAGAATTATTGGCAGCTAGTTTACACATTTGATTGACTCTGTAACTCAGCAGCATTCTCACTTGATAAATGTAGCAGGGCTTATAGAATTTGGGGTTGGGCTTTTGGGATACAACCCTCTTACATTTTAATGTTACTGTTGATTTATTGTCTGTGGTACCTTTAAACATAATATAATCTCCTTGTTTATTTCCACTGATGTTGTAAATTTTTATTTTTGCTTTGTAAGTATAACTCTTGCTTTTTAGGATTCACCTGATTAGGCAGGTGTTAAAGGTGCCAAAGTAAGGGTTGGTCGAGACCATGTGACATGAATTTGTTACTATTCTTACCATGCGATCTTAGTAAATTCCTTTACTCATAAAGTTCAGTAGTAGCAGTGCATACTTGCATGGTATCCCTGGACCCAAGGGAGCAGGCCCATTCTGGGGACTGAAGCTACCAGAAAGACTACAATCTGAAGGAAGTATTCTGGAGGGACTACTACATAAAGGTTATAGTAATCTCTCCAAAAGCCCAATTTCTGACTTGCTTGTTAAAATAAATATTAATGAAAGTGTTATCCCAAACCAAAGGTATATAGCTTGGTAGTAAAATGGCAAAGCCAGGACTAGAATCCAAACTTTTCCCAATCCTAATTTTGTTCTTTTTCTCCCCAATGTCATACTACTCCCCTATTGTTATAGCAATAAACCACTTGTTGTATTTCCTTTGGTCAAATGCCATCATCTCTCTAGATCTCATTTTGTTAGCTTTAGGGTATTTCTGTCCATCCAGCTCTAGAATGCTGTCAACCCTCTATGATCTTTACTTGCCACTTCAATCCCTCTTTGTCGGGTGCTTATCACTTATGTGACCTTGAACAATTCACTACATCTTTCTTACTCTCGGTTTTCTCATCTGTAAAGTGAGGAACATGAATTCCATGAACTCTAAAGCCCTTTCTGGCTCTAAATATATTATCAGATCAATCTGTTTATCCTTCACATTCTTCAAGTGGTCCATGTCTCCCAAATCTTTTTACCAACTGTTGGTACACAGGCAGGATACTGAATAAGCACAGGAATTTTAAAAGACTCAAAGTGAGCTTTACTTATCAGGCCCTGCTACATCACTGCCAAATTTGCCAGGAACCTCAACTTCTAGGACTAAAATTAGACAGGCGGGATGCCTAGCCAGCATGTGGTTTTGCTATTTTTAGCAGGGGGGAGGGGTGGGAAGAGGATTGGGGAGAGGAAAACTAGGGAAGGACAGAATGTAGAATGGAGTTTACGAATAAGTCTAGATTAAGCCTAGAGAGGATAAAGCCATCTAATACTTCTAAGTTATGTTTCCTTACTATATAAAATAAAGACATTTAGTTTTTCTTTCAAAACTGTATGAACATCCAAAATTATCCATAAAAGCTAATTTCAACTGTATTTGTATATTTTTGGTCCCTGGAGCAAATTAAAACAAGTTTTATGGTTTTTCTTGACATTTTGTAAGTCTGTATTTACTTTAGACTGTATCATTCATTTTCAAGGAGTAGCATTCATATTTAATGTGAGGCAGAATAGGTCATTGAGAGCGTTTGATTTGACATCAGTCAACATCTGGGTATAAATCACCCTCTCTGAGCCTCAGTTTCCTCAGCTGTATGCAGCACTGGGCCTATTAAATCTGCATATCACAGGGCTATCCTGTAGATCAGTTTAGGTGGTATATGAATAAAGTGCTTCATAAGCTTTAAATCACTATGTAAATATAAGCCATTATTATTAAAATAACCAGCTAATTTCACTATGTCTAAGTTTAGTAATTACATGGCTCATAATGAAATAATTTTGCTAGCATATAATTATCTACTCTTTTCAGTATTTTATGTGTAGCTTGATATTTGCCTCAGAAATAGAGGGAATGGAGTCGTAGCAAAAAAGAACCTAAAACTAGGGCTAGGCTCCTAAAATACCTGCTTTGCTAATTGGCCTAGAGAGATGTAACATTACCACACTAAACAGATCAGTTAATTGACTTTAACAAGAATGCACCTCCTGCTTAGAACAAAATAATGGAGCGCAAGTAAAATATCCATCAGTGAAAAAAATTAAGTACTATATTTGTTTTTACTTCATTTTAAAAAGGCACACTAAATTCAAAATCTGAAAGAAAAAAAATCCATGGTATTACTATTACATTCTACCGGATGTTATAATTTCTCTGGCTGAGAAAGTTACATGCTAGCTATGATTACTGATATTACTTTTTTTTTTCTTTTTGTGTTAAGAACTACTTCCATTGATGAAGAAATCAAACTCTTTTTCATAAAGATCCTAAATAAAAACAATAAGTAGAGTTGTGCCATCCAGTGGTATATGGAGATGATGCAATGGAAATGTCCAAATACTGATATGATAAATGTATAGTTAAGCTTCAAGAATCCAACTTCTATGTTTTGAGGTGGTGGGTAGGGGAAAGATGAAGAGAAAATTTGTAACTTAAAATCTCGTGGAAATGAGTGATGTAAACAAGAAAATAAATTAATTAATTAAATTTAAAAAAAGAATCCAACTTAAATTTAGATTTTCATGTAAATTCCCCACATATTTCAGATGGTCAAGAACAGAATGGACTAATACAATTCTCAGAAAATGATCACAAGATGTTTTTCTGGCTCTGCTCCTCATTTTTCTAACTGGGCCATAATGCCTCAGCTGCCTTGTACCCTGGATGCTCCAATAGTGCTTGGGGTTTCTCACCCTGGCACATCCCTCCATCCCTGTAAGCCCTCTTCTTTCATTGGTGAGTTCTTTCTAGAACTTCCACTAGAAAAAGGATCCAGGCTGGCCATCCTTTATTCTTCTCCTGACTCTGCTTCTGACTTTTCTGACTTTGCCACTATCTGTCCCAAAATTCCCCCAAAACCTTTCTCCCTGATCCTCAGCTCCCTTTTATGTATTGTCTTTCCTCATCTGAATGTAGCACAATGCCTGGAACACAGTAAGCTCTTAATAAAAATACCTATTGTTAGTAAAGTAAAATAAAATAGTTTATCATAAGTCCACTACTAATACTATCCTAAAGTCTCTACTTGGCATGGGTTAAGCAAAGAATAAAGATTTTGGAATTTCAGAGTTTAGTTTGAGATAAAATGCTGAATGACTTGGAGCCTTTATTGTCTACTGACTCTTGTTCTTTCTCACTATAGATGTAGACCAACCTCAGTTCTTCCTAAGAGAATAATGTGGAAACATCAAGATGTCATCATCCAACTTAGATTTTAACAAGATATGTATTAATGAAGTAAATAAGAGCACATAATGTAAGATGAATTAAAAAAGGTCCTGTAAGAAAAGGGTTAGAAAATATATAGAAAACTGAGTTAAATTTGTAAGAATACAAGTCATTCCCCAGTTGGTAAATGATCAAAGGATATGAACAGGCAGTTTTCAGATGAAGAATTTAAAGCTACCTATTGTCATATGAAAAAATTCTTTAAATCACTATTGATTTGGGAAATGCAAATTAAAAGAACTCTGAAGTACCACCTCACACCAACAGATTGGCACAAAAGGAAAATAACAAATGTTGAAGGATATGAGGGAAAATTGGAACACTAATACATTGCTGGTCAAGTTGTGAACTGATCCAACCATTCTGGAGAGCAATCTGGAATTATGCCCAAAGGGCCAGAAAACTGCATACGCTTTGATCCAGCAATACTACTTCATGACTAGTGTAGAAATATGTTTAATATGATTGTACACATATAGCCTATATCAGATTGCATGGCGTCTTGGGGGAAGGGAGCGAGGGAAGGAAGTAGAAAAAATCTGGGACTTAAAATCTTATGAAAGTGAATGCTGCAAACTAAAAATAAAAAAAAGAATAGGGCTAGAGTTGCTAAAGCTCAAAATGAGCTGAGGCCTATGAAGAAAGATAAGGACAACAAAAAGGGTTTTTAAATTTTATTAGTGAAAAAGGGAATATTAGAGAAAAGTAGGATAGGACACTACATTGGTATGGATGGGATGTGAATACTCAATGGAGAGTAGAGACAGATTTGTTGAATACTCCTGTTTTTGTTTTTTCTGCAAAGAAGAATGTTGGTCTGGACAAGACAGCACAAAAATAGCTAATGAGGAAAAGATAAAAAAGGGGTAAAGAGAACCTCGTTCTCTTAATGAATTCAAAGAACCAGTACCAGATGAACTGGTATATTCCTGAGTAATGAAAAAAAAAACCTGTTAGATTTGATAACTGAGCCACTATTTATTGAAATTTGAAATATTGTGAAGAATGGGAGAAGTACTATAGGACTTGAAAGGGGATAACTATTCCATTTTTTTTAAGAACAGAAGAAAATAGAGCCTAAAAAAGGGTAGTCAACTTAATTTTCACTGTTGCAAAATTCTGTAACATATTATCAAAAGGATGATTAGAGAAAAGGAAGCAGTAATTATAGAAACAGCATGGCTTCATCAAATGCAAATCAGGCAAAACTAAAGTTATTTCCTTTTAATTGATAATATTACAAGAGAAATAGAATAGACAGAGTTTACCTAGATTTTATCAAAGCATTTGGACAAAGTTTCCCACCTTATTATATGGGAGAAGAAGAGGGAGAAAATGTAATGACGTGGAAGAAAAAGATGGAGAAATTAAAGCTGGATGATAGAACAATGAGGTGAGTTTGGAAGCGACTGACTGCAGAGATCCAAAATATAGGTCTGAATGATTTGATACAAACTTGGAAGTTTACAGTGGAGTGTCTCAGGGATTTCTCTTTAGCCCTATGCTACTTAATATTTTTTTATTTTGGAAACAAGACCTTTATGTAAAATACCAACAAGGATAAACAATTCTTTAAAGGGAAAGTTATTCCATTAACGAACCATGTAGTTATTGAATTTAGATATAACATCACTAGCTAGTTATCTAATAATAATAGCAGATATTTTACATTTTGCTTTAAGGTTAGTGAAACTCTTTATATATATAACCTAATTTGATCGCCACAACAGCCCTGTGAGATGGGTGCTGCAGATTTAATTATTCTTGTTCTATGGCTATTCTGTTCTATGGTTACTCAGGAATGTACCAGTTCATCTATGGCTGGTTCTAAGTGGTACTGGCTCTACAAAGGTAAAAATGGTCATTTGTACCACCTGATCTCTTGCATCCGATCCCCTCTTTCTACTTGCAAAGTTTTCTCCTCATCGTCTTTGTCCTGGACTATAGCCATGGTCTCCTAACTGGTTTCTTTGCCTGAAGTACCTCTCCATTCCAATCAATCCTCCACAAAGCTGAAAAAGCTATTTTCCTTAAATGTAGATCTGCGCATATCACTCCAGTGATCAAGTTCATTAAACCCCAGTGGTTCTTGCTGCTTCTTGGATAAAATATAAATCTGGTTTTCAACATATCTTTCTGTCTTCATTATACATTATTCACTTGACATTATAGAATCTAGTCACACTGATCTTCTCTATGTTTGTCATACGTGAAGTCCCATCTTCTGTCTCCATACTTTTGCACTGGCTATCCCCAATGCCAGGAATGCATTCGCTCCTCATCTTGATCTGACAGAATCACTTGCTTTCCTTAATATGTAGCTCAAGCTGCTTCTACATGTCGCTCTTCTTGATGCACATAAATGTTAGAGTGCTCCCTTATTAACTGTCTCATATTCAACTATCTTGTACTTATTTTGCCTTTATCTTATATGCATTTATTCTATATATTCTCATATATCATATTTGAATATATTATATATGACACAGATATATTAATATATTATTACACATGCTGTCTCTCTTCACAGGATATAAAACTGTGAGGGTAGAGACTTTTTCATTTTTTTACCTTTGTCTCCCTAATACCCAGGCACAGTGCCTGGGAGAGAGAAGGTATTTAATAAATACTTGTTAAATGTTTATAAAATTAGCCAATACATTAATTAATAAAGTCAAGATTCAAAAAGATCTCCATGTGCTATAACACTGAACCAAGTTGGCTTAAAAAGTTAACAGATACAAGATGAAGAAGGCATGGCTAGACAGTAATTAATTTGAATAAGATCTGATATTTTTGTGGCTTTCCAATTCAATGAATCAAGAGTGTAACATGATAAGCCAAAAAGCTAGAATGCATTAAGAGATTCTCCTGTGATCAGGACACATCCAGAGTACTTATGTTCATTTGTGGGGGCTACAATTTTGGAAGAACATTGAACAAGAGAAAAAGACCTTGTTATGGTCCCCAGTAGCATTACTAATACCTTGCGTTGTTCAAGATGAAACTTAAGTATTTGATTGGACATATGAAAGATATTTTTAACTGAAAGGTACTTCTTGAGAATTTCTTTCTTTTCTTTTCTTTTTTTTTTTGCTTTTTGGAGGGGGGAGGACAGGGCAATTGGGGTTAAATGACTTGTCCACGGTCACATGGCTATTAAGTTAAGTGTCTGAGGCTGGATTTGAACTGAGGTCCTCCTGACTCCAGGGCCGGTGCTCTATTCACTGTGCCACCTACCTGCCCTAGCATGATATTTCAAGAAATCAAAAGAAAATTTTGAGATGTACAAGAATAGCAAGGCAAAGTAAAAATAGAAAAAAATCCTATCATAGGAACATGATAGTCAAAATCTTGAGCTTCCAGGTCAAAGAAAAAATACTGCAAGCAACTAGAAGGACAGAATTCAAGTACCAAGGTATTACAGTCACAATCACCCCAAATTTACTATCTATAACTAAAAAGGAATGAAAAGCTTAGAATTTGATATTATAAAAGGCAAAAGATACAGGCTTCTGACCAAGAATAATTTACCCAGAAAACCTGGTTATAATCCAACAGAGAGAAAAAAATCTTTAATGTAACAGAGAACTTCTTCATGAAAAGATTAGAGGCACATAGGAATGTTGAAAACCAAATAGCAGTCATAAAAAGTTAGATATAATCTGGTAAAATCATAAGGCACTAAATTGGATGAAGTGTTTAAATTCCAGTGGGGGAAGAGGATACAAAAGTCCCCTCAAAACCCTAATATCATCAAGGGTCATAAAGGGAGTCAAGAAGGGGGGGCCTGGAAATGGATTTATAATGTTTCAATGGTCTTAAAATAAAAGAAAGGGAAGAGAAAAGGAACACACTAGGGGAAAAAGAAAGAAGAAGGATCTCACATAATCAACGTATATAGTATAAGACTATACAAGCAAGGAGTGGGCAATACATGGACTTCATTCTCATCTGAATGGGTTAAAGGAGGGAAAAATTATTTCACAAGCCCGGGTGGCACTGTACATGCCTGTAGTATCTATTCTAGGGAGGCTGAGGCTAACAGACTGCCTGAGTTCAGGAGTTCTGAGCTACAACTGGGCTTAAATCAATTGGATGTGCACACTGAGTCTGGCACCAATATGACAAGCTCCCAGTACTGGAGGGCCACCAGAAGGGTAGAAACGGGCCCAGGTTAGAAAAATGAAGCAGGATAAGTATTCTATGACAATAAGTATTGGAATTGAACATGTGAGTAATCACTGCATTTCTAGCTAGGGTGAGATAGAGAGATTCAGTCTCAGATGGGAAGATGGTGCACGTAACCCCTGAGAACAATATTATCATTAAGGGCAGTTAGAAGTCTACTTAGACCCAAGAGTATAGATAGTCTGATATGTTGGGATGATCTTGAAAAAAGAACAGAAGGATGAGAGAGAAAGATACAGTAGGAGGAGGGGAAGGGAGAGGAAGAATGCAGAAAATCACCTGACATAAATGAGACATACAAGGATGAGTTTTTATAACAGAGGGAAAAATTGGAGGGATTAGGGAGAATAAACAACGCTTGAATCTCACTTTCACCTGAACTCATTCAAGGAGGGAAGATGACTACACACACACACACACACACACACACACACACACACACACACACACTCTCTCTCTCTCTCTCTCTCTCTCTCTCTCTCTCTCTCTCTCTCTCTCTCTAACTTGCATATAGAAATTCATCTTATCCAATAAATAGGAGGGAAGGGGCTAAGAAAAACATGGAGGGTGATCAGAGGGAGAGTTGATTACAGGAGGTAGCAGTCAGAAGCAAAATAGATTTTTGAGAAAAGGACAGAATGAAAAAGAGAAAGATAAATAGAAGAGAATAGAATGGAGGGAAGTACATAGTTAGCAATCTGAACTATGAATGTAAATAGGTTTTTTTGTTGTGGCTCCTGTTGTTATTGTTCAGTAGTTTCAGTCATGTCTGACTCTTTAAGATTCCATTTGGGTTTTCTTGGCAAAGATACTGGAATGGTCTGCCATTTCCTTCTTTAGCTCATTTCATAGATGAGGAAACTGAGGCAAATAGGGTTAAATGACTTGCCCAGGGTCACATAGCTAGTAAATGTCTAAGGTCAGATTTGAATTCGGGAAGACGAGTCTTCCCAACTTCAGACCTGGTGCTCTATACACTGCACCACCTAGCTGTCCCATAAAACTCACCCATAAAATAGAAGACAATATCAGAATGGATTAGAAATCAGAATTCAACAATATATGGTTTACAAGAAATATACTTGAAACAGAAGACATCTATAGAGTTGAATAAGGAGCTACAGCACAATCTATTATTTTTAAGTAAAGAAGGCAGAGGTAGCAATTACAATCTCAGACAAAGCAAAAGCAAAATAGACCTAATTAAAAGAGATAATTAGGGAAAATACATTTTGCTAAAAGGCATCATATATAATGAATCAGTATCAACACTTAACATATATCTACCAAATGGCCTAGCATCCAAATTCTGGAAGGAAAAGTTAGATGAGTTAAAGAAACAGATAGCAAAACTATACCAGTGGGGGACTTCAACTTCCCCTTCTCAGAACTAGATAAATCTAACTAATAAAACAAGTAAGAAAGAAGTCAAGGAGATGAATAGAATTTTAGAAAGGTTGGATATGATGGACTTCTAGAGAAAATTAAAGAAAATAGAAAGAAGTATACTGTTTTTCTCAGCTGTGCATTGCATCTTCATAAAAACTGACCATGTGTTAGAGCATAAAAATCTTACAAATTCAGAAAAGCATAAATATTAAATGTACCCTTTTGAAACCACAACACAATAAAAATTCAATAAAGAGCCTTTTAAGTATATATTAATAATTAATTAGAAACTAAATAATCTAATCCAAAAGAATGAATGGGTCAAAGAACAAATCACAGAAACAATTAATAATACAGGATTTGAATAACCAAATCTCAGAAAATCTACCAACTGTGAAATACCTGTATAAATTAAGGCACATGAAAGTCATGGAATATTATTATATTGTAAGAAATGAAGTTAAGGGGATGGTTTCAGAAACCTAGGAAGCTTTGTATGAACTAATGTAGAGAGAAGCAAGCAGAATAAGAAGAACTATTTGTATTAAAAAACATTGCAAAGACAAATAACTTTGAGTCTTAAGAACTCTGAACATTCCAACAACCAACCACAATTCCAATGGACACATGATAAAACATGCTACTCATCTCCTAACAGAGTTGATGAATTTAGCATACAGATTGAGGAATATTTTTCCAAAGTAGCTGATAGGGGATGTTGTTTTGCTTAACTCTAGATATGTTTGTTACAAAGATTTTCTTTTGCTTATTTCCCCTAACTTTTAACAGGAAGTGGAAACAGAGAAAACAGAATTTCATTAATTAAAAAAAATTAAAAACATAAAAAAGATCTGATTATGTTGTTCCACTATCTGAAGCCCTTCAATGGTTCCCTATTGCCCACTGATTAATTCTAAACTTTTAATGTTGTCACGCTTCCCTTTTCAGTCTTATTTCTATAAACATTTGAAAAACGAAGCAATACATAAGTATACAACAATGGTAAAGGCCTAAGTAAATTGTAATTTGTCAGTAATAATGCCCAAAGGGCTATAAATAATTGCATACCCTTTGACCCAGCAATACCACTGTTGGGATTATATCCCAAAGAGATTACAGAAGTGGGAAAAGGTCCCATATGTGCAAAAATATTTATTGCAGCTCTCTTTGT